>OZ024743.1:171135332-171210332 GCA_964016885.1 Eledone cirrhosa
TATATATATGTGTGTGTGTGTATATATATATGTATATATATATATATATGTATATATAACAAAGGAATTGTGGTAAGGAACCAGATGGACCATAACGCACCAGAGTACTCAATACTTAGGGTAGTAGAGTGGTAAATAGGAAAAAGGATGACCCCGACGGCAGAGCCCAAGCCGTTTCGACGGCTATTTCTGGACTATATATATATAAGTATATATATATAAGTATATATAGTCCCTAGACGCTTTTTGCGTTTAGGGATATATACTTTATTATTATTATCCTCCTCTTGGTCGAGATAAAATTTGGTCGTTCTGACTGCTGCTATTTATAGTGGTAGTAGACTGACCTCCCTGTTTCTGCTTCTATCTTTACACCCGGCACTGGACAGAATTGCTTCCACATCAGTCATTCTCATCTCAGGAACAATTTTGAATAGCGCCAGTTCGTAATTTGAACACGGGAATTTTATATTCTCCGAGTGAAAAGACCCTTCTGACGAGAGTTTATCTTTTCAATGGAAGGCCGCAAGGACTGTCCATTTATTTTGGAGACTCGAAACCGATTCGGTAAAGGTACCCATATTGAGTACAGTGAATCTTTTAAAATTTATTTTGAAACTTTTTCTTATTTGCTAAACCTTGATTATATATGTTCAGGCTCGTTAATTTATTAACCTGCCATTGAACCACATTAGCATATGGTTGGACAATGCATGTGTCCCTAGACGCTTTTTGCGTGTAGGGATATATACTTTATTACTATTATTCTCCTCTTGGTCGAGATAAAATTTGGTCGTTCTGACTGCTGATATTTATAGTGGTAGTAGACTGACTTCCCTGCCTCTGCTTCTATCTTTACACACGGCACTGGACAGAATTGCTTCCACATCATTGATTCTCATCTCCGGAACAATTTTCAATAGCGCCAGTTCGTAATTTGAACTCGGGAATTTTATATTCTCCGAGTGAAAAGACCCATCTGACGAGAGTTTATCTTTTCAATGGAAGGCCGCAAGGACTGTCCATTTATTTTTGAGACTCGAAACCGATTCGGTAAAGGTAACCATAGTGAGTACAGTGAATATTTTAAAATTTATTTTGAAACTTTTTCTTATTTGCTAAACCTTGATTATATATATATATATATATATATATATATATATATATATATATATATATATATATATATATATATATAACGAAGGAAATGTGGTAAGGAACCAGGTGGACCATAACGCACCAAAGTACTCAATACTTGAGGTAGTAGAGTGGGTAATAGGAACCAGTAAGACCCCGACAGCTGAGCTCAAGCCGTTTCGACGGCTAATTCTGGACAGAGTCCAGAATTAGCCGTCGAAACGGCTTGAGCTCAGCTGTCGGGGTCTTACTGGTTCCTATATATATATATATGTATATATATATATATATTAGTTTTGCGAGGTTTTTGATATGAAATCGTGTGTCGAAACAAATATTGTTATACTTGGGGAGGGTCATATTTGTGTAATATTGCCAGAATTAATAACAGAACACACTCACTGTTTTGTTGGTTTTCGCTTTTCGCTTCTGTGTCTTTTATATCGGTTAATTTAATTTATTCGGTCCTCAATGTTGCCATTGACTGACCAACGGTCAAAAATACAGATACAATATAGACACAAACACATATATATAGTCTATCAAAGTTCTTTCGTTGCACATCTGCAACATTGTCAGTGGTGCTATTGTTTCCTCCCGTTGCATCGTATGTCTACGCCATCTTTATTTAGTCTGTTTATATATTTATTTATTTGTTTATTTTTTTGTCTTCTTTGCGCATGCGTTTGCGTGTGTGTATAGTGTTTTGTTTGATGTGTGTTCGTGTTTGGGTGACTATGTATTTGTTAATGTATTCTATCATTACTAGTGTGTGTTTATTGTTATTGTGCTTGTGTATGTATTTATTTATTTATCTATTTATTTATACTTCTCTTAGGTCAGTGTTGTTTGTTTACGTGTTGTTGTTATTCCATTCATTTTTTCGGTTTAGCCTTGGCCTTCTAAGTTCTATTTCACTGGCCTCTCTGATTTGCCTATCTGCTGGGTCATTTCTATGTTTAGATATTATTCTAATTTCTATGTTGTCTATGTTACCGTTGTGTTGTTGTCTGGCATGTTCGTATAGTACTGAACCGTGTTTCGTCCTTTTAGTTCCCCCCAGTGTTGGTCTATCCTTTCACCTATGCTACGAGCTGTCTCGCATTTGTATGTTGTTGTCATGTTTCTGCAAGTACCCTCTGTACATCTTATGCTATAGACTACGTTTATAGTTTTACAGTTTATCCGGGGGTTTACCTTACATATGATACATTTCCTATTAGTACAGTGGGTTTTCTTAAACGGGTAGGTTTTGCTGATCAGGGATTTTATGGTGGTTCTTGGCTTTTCTACCACCTTAATCTTTAAGTGGGTCTTTCTCATGGCCTTTCTACACTGGTTAGCTAATTTCCCTCCAGGGGTAGCGTCCACAAACATGACACTCTGGTATCCCTGGTTGTCGTACCATGAGGTGGCTCTCCCTATCTTATATCTAGCCCTATCTAAGCTATTCCATGAATTGCTCCTGTATAATGGGCAAATTCCTTTCATGTCCAGTTCTATGAGTGTCTTATACTTCTCCGTGGCTCCTTAGTATACTCTGATTCTGTCTCTTTGGATGTAGCCAGAGAACTGCATGCGGTTGATGAAGTGTTGGATGTGTCTTTCCATTCCTGTTGGGTAGCACATGCGGGACACATTCTTCATCACTCGTACCAAGTCTGCGATCAGAATATTAAACTTAGCACTACTGGACATTGCTGAGTTTTTGAGTATCAGGTATTTGGAGGCCATGGGTTTAGTATAGTGTGAGTGGAGAATTTGGGCTCTCTCGTCTATAGTGTTAATCCAGAGTTCCGTGTCTAATACAAGTAGTCTATTGTTAGGGTGTTTGGAAGGGTAGTCGATAGTTACAGTTATACTCTGGTGTATGGAATTAGCTATCTGCTGGATGCTTTCCATTGTGCTACGTTCTAAATCAAACTTGTTAGTGCTCTCTTGTGGGGATGTTCTTATTACTATATTGATATCGTCTACATAACGAGAGTACATGATGAGGTCTATGGAGCTCTCATTAAGGAGATCTTTAAGTCTCCTTTTCCACCATACCATAAAAAGGTTGGCAACGTCACCAGCTATGCTGACGCCAATGGCTGCTCCCTCATTTTGGGTGTAGATCTTCTCGTTGAACTTGAATATGTGGCCCTTTAGGATAGTTTTGATACTAGCCCCTATTGCATGTGCGACCATTTTTCTTACCTGAACATTGTTTTGGGGGGTCCGTATAGCTTTGGTCCACCCAATCCACCTTCCCATGGGAGTCTTTTTAGCCATTGAGGTTATGGTGGGGATTCTACCACTTATGGGTCTACTGGGGCAGAAACGTCTAAGGTCATGGCTGTCTAGGTAGTCAGTGTCGTAAGTAAGTCTAAGTAGGAGGCCCAGTTCGTCTGTGTCGACGTCGCAGAACTCCACCTCACTCTCAATGATCATCTCCACAGATTTTTCCACAGCAAAATCAATGTTAATGGATGGGTACAGTGATACCGCATCCATGCTGCCTATTATGCAGTTGGATAGGTTCCTGTTTTTGTTGCATTCACTGATTCTGCTGAGGAGGTCCTCTGTACTGTCACATACATCTGGGGACATCTTGATTATGGGGCGTATAACCATTGAGAGGAAGTAGGAGATCCTGTATTTGCTAGCTATATTAGCTCCGCATACGGGTCTTGTTGGTGGTCCTGTTGTCGGGTCGTCGACTGTCTTGTGCTCTTTGCGGGACCCATACAAGGGTTGTATGCCATTGTTAGACGCCTGGAAGCTGTTGGCAGTGCGTCTGCTTGGCTTTAGGATGTCGGTCCATATCATCATGTGAGCGTGGAGGATTTTCTCTCGCCCATCATGTATTTGCTGTGCAATTTCGCTCGTGTTGGTGATGTGGTTTTGCATAGCCTTGATGTAGTTCGGCATGCTGTCTATTGACATCCTACCAGACTTATCCGTGGGTAGACATACTGCCTCACCATCCCTTGTGCGCTGCTTAAGGCTAACCAAGCCTTCTACAGGTTTCCTCCCAAGTTGTTGGACCTCTGGTCTGCTCTGTCTCTTAGTATACCGGTCTACTATTTGTCTAATCTTATTTCAGAGTATACGAAGTAGCCACAGAGAAGTATAAGACCCTCATAGAACTGGACATGAAAGGAATTTGCCCATTATACAGGAGAAAATCATGGAATAGCTTAGATAGGGCTTGACATAAGATAGGGAAAGCCACCTCATGGTACGACAACCAGAGATACCAGAGTGTCATGTTTGTGGACGCTAACCCTGGAGGGAAATTAGCTACCCAGTGTAGAAAGGCCCTGAGAAAGACCCACTTAAAGATTAAGGTGGTAGAAAAGCCAGGAACCACCATAAAATCCCTGATCAGCAAAACCTACCCTTTTAAGAAAACCCACTGTACTACTAGGAAATGTATCATATGTAAAGTAAACCCCCGGATAAACTGTAAAACTAGAAACGTAGTCTATAGCATAAGATGTACAGAGGGTACTTGCAGAAACATGACAACAACATACAAATGCGAGACAGCTCGTAGCATAGGTGAAAGGATAGACCAACACTGGGGGGGAACTAAAAGGACGAAAAAACGGTTCAGTACCATACGAACATTCCAGACAACACGACGGTAACATAGACAACATAGAAATTAGAATATCAAAACATAGAAATGATCCAGCAGATAGGCAAATCAGAGAGGCCAGTGAAATAGAACTTAGAAGGCCAAGGCTAAACAGAAAAAAATGAATGGAATAACAACACCCAAACAAACAACACTGACCAAAGAGAAGTATAAATAAATAAATACATACACAAGGACAATAACAACAAACACATATAAACACACACTAGTAAAGATAGAATACATTAACCAATACACAGTAATCCAATCACGAACACACATCAAACAAAACACTATACACACACGCAAAGAAGACAAAAAAAATAAAAATAAATATATAAACAGACTAAATAAAGATGGCGTAGAAATTACAATGCAACGGTAGGAAACAATAGCACCACTGACGATGTTGCAGATGTGCAACGAAAGAACTTTGATAGTCTATATATATGTGCTTGTGTCTATATTGTATCTGTATTTTTGACCGTTGGTCAGTCAATGGCAACATTGAGGACCGAATAAATTAAATTAACCGATATAAAAGACACAGAAGCGAAAACCAACCAAACAGTGAGTGTTTCTGTTATTAATTCTGGCAATATTACACAAATATGACCCTCTCCAAGTATAACAATATGTTTCGACACACGATTTCATATAAAAACCTCGCAAAACTAATATATATATATATATATCATCATCATCGTTTAACGTCCATCTTCCACTCTAGCATGGGTTTGGACGGGAATTTTCCCACTTGAGGCAAGATTGGTTGTCTTGCTCGTATAGGACTTCTGGCGGATTTTCTACGGCTGGATGCCCTTCCTAACACCAACCACGTTTACAGTGTGGACAGGGAGGTCTTTATCGTGTTACCTACACGGCCACATTACAGCGTGGACTGTGTTTTTTTGTCGTGACACCTACACGACCTCATCTGTTTCGGACTGGATGTTGTGGTACCAACATAACTTTACATTGGAAGGGTGGGGGTAGTGGGACGGGGTGTATTTTTGTTAGAGGTGCCTACTGACTGTAGGTTTCACTTTGTACTTAGGCAAGGCGGGTCTTCTGTATAACTGTGTAGCGCCAAATATCTCGGTCCAGTGACATTGTCTTGGAGAGGTGTAACTGTGTGAGGTCGGAATTTATCAAGTCGTCCCAGGTTTTTCTGGGTCTGCCTACTCCGTGGCTACAGTCTATTTTTATCGCCCTGCACTTTTTTATACAGCTGTGGTCTTTCATGCACATCACGTGACCGTACCAACGTAGTCTTCTCTCGAGTAAATAACATCTGATCCCTCTTATTCCTAATTTATCACTTAGTTCATTTATGCTTTGCCGTTCACGTATATTACTATTACACATCAAGCGGAGCATGGAAGCTTCGTTTCTCTCCTGTCTGCGTATATCCTCTGCACACAATGCCCAGGTCTCACTGCCATGTAACATTGCTGTTCGTATGCAGGCATCATACAGCCTCCCTTTCATTTTTAGAGAGAACCCTTTAGTGGCCAATAACGGTATAAGCTCTCTGAACTTTTTCCATCCCGTTCTGACTCTAGCTACTGTACTTTCAGAGCACCCTCCCCCACTACTGATTTTGTCACCCAGGTATATATATGTATGTATGTATATATATATATATGTATATATATATATATATATATATATGTATGTATATATATATGTATATATATATATATATATGTATGTATATATATATGATTAAGTTAAAGTATACATCTACATATGTATACGGAAGTATTAGTATGCATATAAATACACACATGTATACATATGTACATGTACTGAGTTTTTCACTAGACACTTTACAGTGAGTGTCAGCTAGTCTGTACGTAACCACACAGACGGACCGGGTTTTAGAGTCATACGAGTTTTCAAGGAAACACATTTCCTCTATTCGCCAGAGGGCCAGACAGGAATATTGGACTAGTTTCGATGTTATTACATCTCATCAGCAATATTTACCCATCTTCCGGCTTCTCTGGAGAATTGTAAAAGCACATATCGTTATATGCTTTTTCTATGAAAATTAGTAGTGGGTAGACTAATTTGCATAGAACGTGAGTCATTGTACGCACCGGTTCAGCGGAAACGATAAAAACAAATAACGAAACGAAATTAAATTTCGTTTCGCTTCTAACTCACTTTTGTATGACTGACGCTTAAACAATTAAGTTAAAGTGTACATCTACATATGTATACGGAAGTATTAGTATGCATATAAATACACACATGTATACATATGTACATGTACTGAGTTTTTCACTAGACACTTTACAGTGAGTGTCAGCTAGTCTGTACGTAACCACACAGACGGACCGGGTTTTAGCTGAACCGGTGCGTACAATGACTCACGTTCTATGCAAATTAGTCTACCCACTACTAATTTTCATAGAAAAAGCATATAACGATATGTGCTTTTACAATTCTCCAGAGAAGCCGGAAGATGGGTAAATATTGCTGATGAGATGTAATAACATCGAAACTAGTCCAATATTCCTGTCTGGCCCTCTGGAGAATAGAGGAAATGTGTTTCCTTGAAAACTCGTATGACTCTAAAACCCGGTCCGTCTGTGTGGTTACGTACAGACTAGCTGACACTCACTGTAAAGTGTCTAGTGAAAAACTCAGTACATGTACATATGTATACATGTGTGTATTTATATGCATACTAATACTTCCGTATACATATGTAGATGTACACTTTAACTTAATTGTTTAAGCGTCAGTCATACAAAAGTGAGTTAGAAGCGAAACGAAATTTAATTTCGTTTCGTTATTTGTTTTTATCGTTTCCGCTGAACCGGTGCGTACAATGACTCACGTTCTATGCAAATTAGTCTACCCACTACTAATTTTCATAGAAAAAGCATATAACGATATGTGCTTTTACAATTCTCCAGAGAAGCCGGAAGATGGGTAAATATTGCTGATGAGATGTAATAACATCGAAACTAGTCCAATATTCCTGTCTGGCCCTCTGGCGAATAGAGGAAATGTGTTTCCTTGAAAACTCGTATGACTCTAAAACCCGGTCCGTCTGTGTGGTTACGTACAGACTAGCTGACACTCACTGTAAAGTGTCTAGTGAAAAACTCAGTACATGTACATATGTATACATGTGTGTATTTATATGCATGCTAATACTTCCGTATACATATGTAGATGTACACTTTAACTTAATTGTTTAAGCGTCAGTCATACAAAAGTGAGTTAGAAGCGAAACGAAATTTAATTAACAAATCAACATCATTGGATACCATCAGAGTTTTCCTTCTAGAATTCTGCCTTGACAAAGGCTAAGGAGAGATGACCCCTTAGCCTTTGTCAAGGCAGAATTCTAGAAGGAAAACTCTGATGGTATCCAATGATGTTGATTTGTTATTCTTTTTGGTAAATATCATCTTGGTTAAGAGAGTGGGACTGGCTTTGTGCAGTGCCTTTGTTCACTATAAAAGCTTCACGGCACAGGCATTGCTTTATATCTGGAGATCTCTCTGCACTTGTCATCACAGGGTACAATGGGCCCAGCACTATGTGTCAGTAATTGTCACAAGTGTAGTGTTTGTACCAGAGTTTTCAAGTCGCTGGCTGGACTAAAAAGTCACACTCGTTCAGCGCATCAGTAGGGGTTCTTCTACTTGGATATAAAGTAGTGGCCGTACTCGAAAACGAGTTGGCAGCCACCATATATATATATATACATATACACACACACATACAAATATATGTATGTAGTTGGTGAGTTAATTGAGTTGTGGTGTTGATTCGTTTGTTGCGTGTGTGTTCACTTGTAGCTTGCTGTGTCGTGTGGTAACTGTTGTGTGATGCAGAGACCAGAGGTTGCAGCTAAGTGTTCATTAAGATGATGATATGATAGTTCCTTGATTACGCAGAAAATGAATATATATAAATGAACCATGATAACACCAAACCGCTATATCATTAATTCATAAAAGAAGAGTTGAAAACTTCATGAAGTTCACTGTCTTGGTTAAGAGAGAAACCAAGAGATAGAGATTGAGTGGGGTCTGTAGAACACAATAGTCTACATGTTTACTCTATCAAGGACTGCTTCTGCTTGATCTAAGACAGGCTATTTATCTATGTTACTTCCTCTGTCCCCAAGCCTTGAGAACAAAGGGCTGACCTTTATAAGTCGCTCACTCTCAGACTTCTTTACACCCAAAAGGAGATAACCCAGAAAATGACTGTTAAATGTCACATAGGGGTCAAAGTATGGACAGATTTCGCTACATATCTACAGTGAATTGTAACAGCACAAATCAAGCAATGAAAGGTTCTCATGCTTTTTTGTTCACTCATTCTGTCTGGTTGCAGCCCTATCTACCCCTACTTATTTTTAGACAGACTACATGAGCAAATGGGTGTTATTTGAGGGCTATTTGGTTATCTCTAGTTGATTGAGTGACCAAATAGAAGTTACCTGATATTTTACTCAACCCCTTTGTCCAGTGATTGTTATTAGAGATGAGTGATGTTAACTTTGCCTTTTATCCTTCCAGGTTTGATAAAAAAAAGTACCAGTCAAATATTGGGATCAATTTAATAGACTTTCCCCTCTCCATAAATTGTTGGCCTTGTGCTTGAATTAGAAATCATCATTAGAGGCCTGTGATAGTGCATCATCATGTCAAAATTTCATTTTCTCTAATCTATTTATTGGGAGTGTCATTTACATGTATTTTAGGTTTAGGTAAATGCTTACTGATAATCTTTTTATAACATATTTCAAGATTTTCAAAGTTCATTGTATGTTGCTGCTAACACATGTATCAGCTTTGCTGCCATCACTGTTGTAGGTCAATAATTAAAGTCTGAAATTTCCAGCTCCAGCTTTGAATCTATAATGAGAGTTATGCAGACAATTTTCATCTAGAAAATGAGGGAAATGAATAAAAAAATGTATGGGTCAAGAATGATCTTTTAGACAGTTTTTATCAGTATTAAAAGAGTTCAGTATCAATAGCATGTATTTTCTGTGATTTTTCTTTTCTTACTCTCTCTCATTCTATATTCCAATGAAGGACTAACATCTGAAACGTTAAGACTCTTTCCCTACTATATCAAGTTTTAAACTAATATATACCATCATTGTCCTGTATTATTATCATATTAGGGGGTGGATTGGCAGTATCGGTAGAGAGTCGGACACCATGCTTTGAAGCATAGAGTTACGTCCCTTTATGATCTGAGTTCAAATCCCGCCGAGGTTAACTTTGCCTTTCATCCAGTACCAGTAATGTACTGGGTAATTGCTGGCCTTGTGCCTAAAATAGAAACAATTATTATCATATTATGGGAGGATGCCTATGAGAGTGCTGGGCTGTTTCCACAGCTTCACTATCACCTGTAGTAACATCACAAATGTTTTAGATTGCTTCAAAATATTTTAAAGGACAACACTAATATTCACTGTTGTAGTGTGTAATTAAGGGTGTGTATATGTCTTCTCTTTTTTTCCCATTCTTTCCGACTCATTTTCATTGCCTACTCACTTTGTCTAATATTATTAACTAATATTTAAACAAAAAACTATCTGTCTAAAAGTTTTAAAGGGGACATTTTCCAAAATCAGTTAAAGTTTATTTTTCATAATTAGATTGGAAATATTCTGAATAATTTATCAATGGAAAATGGAGCAGCAATGGGTGTGGGGGAAAGAAAAACAGTTAATTTGCCAATACTGCTTTTAATCAAAATAATATATTTACAAAAGTGAACAGGTTGCCAACAAATTAGCAATACAGGGTGTTCCAAAAGTATATGTCACATTATGACATTTTATATCTTAGTAACTATTGAGGATATCAAAACAAGTTTTATTTAAACCCTCTCACCAACTACCTCGTAAAATGCCCCATTTGTTTTTCTAAAATAACAATCTCGTTTGTTTAATTTTGGCCGAAAATTCTAGGATTTATAAAATGGCCTCCTTGTCCCTCTTAATCTTTAACCCCCCCCCCCCCATATCGTATACGCGCCTGCTGGTTCACCCTTTCAATCACTCCCTTCTCTCACCAAATATAAATAAACCTGTTATGAGGTACGAATCTCAGAATTTGTCAATGCTTATTAATGGTCAGACCTGCTCACTCTTCTGCGAAATGTAATGTAAAATGCCATTTTTTCTTGTCTCTCCAGCCTATCGGTCCATTCATTCATATATCCGTATCATCGCCCAGAATCCAATCTTTTGCTCTTCCTCAATGCTATTCTCTAATTCTGTCTGGTTGTTCTAAATAATCTTCTTGTATTTTAAAATCCCATTATTCGCTTATTACTGTTATATGCTTGTCCAATTATGCCCAAAATTTGAAGATTTTATTTAAACCTTCTTGCTAACTACCCCATACCCATCCCACCCGCCCCCACTCTCCACCATTATTATTTGGACCAATCATAAGTCAGCGGCCTATGCTATCACTTCTCCTGGTTGCTTTTCGATATGATGGATGTACTAAAGAATTCTGGAGAGTCTGAAAAATCTGGACACTCAGTGACAATGCCAAAGATAAAGACAAATTCACCTCATGCTGCCAGACGAAAAGGCAAGGACTCCTCCTCTTTGTTTCAGCCGCGGATGGCCAACATAACCCCAACCCCCCTCCCCAACCACCAAACGCAATCCAAAACTTCAGAGTTGGTACCATGAATGTAGGCACCTTAAAAGGTCGCTCTAACGTGGTTGTAGAAATGCTTGAACGTAAGGAGGTTGATGTTTGCTGTATCCAAGAGACCAGGTGGGTCTGCTAGATTCATTGTGGGTAAAAAACGATGCTATAAGCTTTTCTGGGTGGGAAATGACAATGGGCTGGGTGGGGTAGGAATCATGTTAGCAGAAAAATGGGTAGATAAGATAATAGACGTAAATAGAGTGAACGACAGAATAATTAAAATAAGACTTGTCCTAAATAGAACTACTGTGACAGTAATATCTGTGTATGCACCCCAATCCGGACTGCCTGGTGCTATAAAAGACAGATTCTATGAGACATTGATGCTCACTACCTCCCAAATAACCAACAGTGACTACATAATTATTACTGGCGACCTAAATGGTCACGTTGGACAACATTGTGACGGCTATGACGGAATCCATGGAGGCTATGGGTTGGGTACTAGAAATGAGGAAGGCTTCAGAATCCTGGAATTCTGTGACGTAAATAACCTAACTATCTGTAACACTAACTTCAAAAAACGAGACAATCACTTGATCACCTATAGATCAGGGGAACACACCAGTCAGATAGATTATATCCTTACCAGAAGACGTGATAGAGTGTCTGTTGTAAACACTAAATCCCTCTCCCATGAAGAATGCACCTCCCAACATAGACTCATAGTCAGGACAAGACGTACTCGACAACAGAGGAGGACTATCCCCAGGAGAAAAATATGGAAGCTAAAGGACCCCACAGCCAGTAATAAATTTAAAAGCATATTACTTGATGCTTTCGACAGTAAGGAAGAGCAATTAGAGTTTTACAATATAGAGGAACAGTGGAAATTCCTGAAAGCTAACGTGCTGAAGGCGGCAGATGAAGTCTGTAGCTGGAGCAGGCCTATAGGCAGGAGGAGAGTAACATGGTGGTGGAACAGTAAGGTGGAGGAGTCAATTAAGGCCAAAAAGCAGGATTGGAAAGTATGGCGGGATGGGGGAAGTAGAGAAGACTATCAAGTGGCCAGGAGGGAAGCTAGGAGACAAGTGTACTTCGCAAGAAGGGAAGCAGAGGAAAGAAAGTTCAAGCATGTTCTACAACGCGAGGACCAAAAACATGAGGTGTTCAGGATTGCTAGGCAATGTGTCAAAGAAAACCAAGATATTGTCGGGGAGGAGTTTGTACTTAATGACGCTGATTAGAAGGTAGCTTGGAAGTGTCATTACGAAAGGCTACTAAATGAGGAGAATAAATGGGAGAAAGACAGTCTCCCCCACATCGATCCAATAGAGGGACCAGCAGGGCTAGTTGAAGGTAGTATAATAAGTAAGGCAATCAAAGATATGAAGACGGGTAAGGCGGCTGGGCCTTCGGAAATAGTTGCTGAAATGCTGAAAGCATCTGGAACGGTGGGACACACTCACTATGGTCACCCGGATAGTAAACCAAGTCATACAGAATGGGGCCGTTCCGAAGGACTGGCATAGCAGCATCATCATTAACTGCTACAAGGGTAAAGGAGATGCCCTAGATCGGGGTAACTATAGAGGCATTAAATTAATCGACCAGGTCATGAAGGTCACAGAAAAAGTAATAGCGCAACTAATCAGAGAACAAATTGATCTAGATGAAATGCAGTTCGGGTTTGTGTCAGGTAAAAGTACCACAGACGCTCTTTTCATTGTACGACAACTACAGGAGAAGTATCTAGCTAAAAGTAAACCCCTATACTTAGCTTTTGTTGACTTGGAGAAAGCCTTTGACAGAGTCCCCCGTTCCATTATCTGGTGGTCTCTTAGAAAACTAGGTGTTGATGAATGGCTTGTGAGAGCTATACAAGCCATGTATAAAGAAACAGTCAGCAAGGTTAGAATTAACAACGAATATAGTGAAGAGTTTAGCGAAAAAGTTGGTGTTCATCAGGGCTCCGTTCTTAGCCCCCTACTATTTATTATTGCCCTTCAGGCTATAACAGACGAGTTCAAGACCGGCTGCCCATGGGAACTCCTATATGCAGATGATCTAACGCTCATAGCTGACTCAATGGCTGAACTAGAGAAGAAATTCCAAACATGGAAGCATGGCCTAGAATCAAAAGGCCTTAAAGTTAACTTGTCTAAGACTAAAGTTCTAGTTTGTAGGAAGGAAAAAAGGGCACCGGTCCCATCTGGGAAATGGCCATGCTTAGTGTGTGGGAAAGGAGTAGGCAGAAACTCCATTTTATGTTCTAAATGCAAAGTATGGGTGCATAAAAGATGTAGTGGTATCACAGGTAAGTTAACTAAAAATATAGATTTTATATGTGGCCGGTGCTCTGGTGCAATAAGTAGCAGCAAGTGCTCACAGAATACTAGCTCATTCCATTGCACAGATGGTTCTATAGAAATAGTGGAGACCTTCCGTTACCTGGGTGACAAAAACAGCAGTGGGGGAGGGTGCTCTGAAAATGCAGTAGCTAGAGTCAGAACGGGATGGAAAAAGTTCAGAGAGCTTATACCACTATTGGCCGCTAAAGGGTTCTCTCTAAAAATGAAAGGCAGGCTGTATGATGCCTGCCTGCATACGAACAGCAATATTACATGGCAGTGAGACCTGGGCATTGTGTGCAGAGAATATACGCAGACTGGAGAGGAACGAAGCTTGCATGCTCCACTGGATATGTAATAGTAATATATGTGAACGGCAAAGCATAAACGAACTAAGGGAGAAATTAGGAATAAGAGGGATCAGATGTTGTTTACTCAAGAGAAGACTGCGTTGGTACGGTCACGTGATGCGCATGAAAGACGACAGCTGTATAAAAAAGTGCAGGGCGATAAAAATAGACGGTAGCCACGGAGTAAGCAGACCCAGAAAAACCTGGGACGACTTGATAAATTCAGACCTCACACACTTACACCACTCCAAGACAATGTCACTGGACCGAGATCTTTGGCGCTACACAGTAATACAGAAGACCCGCCTTGCCTAAGTACAAAGTGAAACCTACAGTCAGTAGGCACCTCTAACAAAAATACACCCCTGTCCCACTACCCCCACCCGATCCACACCATCCCCTTCAATGTGAAGTTATGTTGGTACCACAACATCCAGTCCGAAACAAATGAGGTCGTGTAGGTGTCATGACAAAAAAACACACAGTCCACGCTGTAATGTGGCCGTGTAGGTAACACGGTAAAAACCTCCCAGTCGACACTGTAAACTTAGTTGGTGTTAGCAAGGGCATCCAGCCATAGAAAACCCGCCAGACAGTCCTATACGAGCAGGACAACCAATCTTGCCTCAAGTGGGAAAACTCCCGTCCAAACCCATGCAAGCGTGGGAGATGGACGTTAAACGATGATGATGATGAATTTACATTTCCTGAAAGTTAATATTTTAAAGTGTCTGTACAAAAAATTTGAACACAAATGTGCAAGAAATTAATTTATTATTAGATGTGTTCAATGTGATTGCCACAGGTTACACGACACACATCCAAATGACAATCCATTTCTTCACAAACACGACCTAGCATTGCGTTGTCAATGGTTGCAAAGGCTTCAGTTATTTGAGTCTTCTGGTCATCCACGACTCTGAGAAGGGGAGTACGCACACCAGGTCTTTTACATACTACCAGAGGAAGAAATCACATGGCATGAGGTCTGGGGACCTAGGGGACCATCACAAGAGCACGCGATCAGTTTGTCCGGAATGTCCGATCCATCAGTCAGAGTGGTGTTCAGATACTTTCTAACTCTAAGCCTCCAGTGAGGTGGTGCCTCAGCCTGTTGGAAAATGAAGTCTTTTCTTCATGCAATTCATCCATCAACCAGTTTTGCAGCATGGCAAGATAGACTTTACCATTGACTGTTTCTCCATAGAAGAATGGTTCATACACACATTTCTTTGACATGGCACAGAACACGTTTACTTTAGGGGAATCTCACACATGTTCAAGAGTTACATGAGGTTATGCGTGTGATATGCTTGTCAACTTTGTCACTTAAGTAGAAGGTCGCCTCATCACTGAAAACAAGCCAATCATCAAATTCGTCATCTTCTAACTTCTCCAGCATATCTGTGCAAAATTCATAGTGAGCTGGTTTATCAGTGTCCAACTGTTGAACCAATTGCAGCCTGTAATGTGTCATATGCAGTAGTCTCCTTAAAATGTGCCAAACAGTTGTTGATGGGAGCTGAATTTCTCAACTGGCTCTTTTGACTGATTTCTGGGGGTTCCACTGGAAGGCATTTTGAACTTGTTCAACCGTATCATCTGAAGATGAGGGGCATCCTGTTTTCTTTGCCGGGCACAAACACCCCTCCTCCTTAAATTTTGCCAATTCAAAATGGAACGTCTGTCTGGTGGCTGCTTTGTAAACTGTGTATGAAATTTGCGTTGAACACGTGTCCATGACTCAGTT
Source organism: Eledone cirrhosa (assembly GCA_964016885.1). Lineage (NCBI taxonomy): Eukaryota > Metazoa > Mollusca > Cephalopoda > Octopoda > Eledonidae > Eledone > Eledone cirrhosa. The sequence continues at coordinate 171,151,211 of OZ024743.1, forward strand.
TTAGTGAATTCTAGGAAGCAAAACGACTTTTCTTGTTTTGTGAACAGCATTACTGGATCTGAAAAGAGACAAAAGAAAAATGGTACCATTTGTAGTTCATGATATATGAGTTCTTTGAATGTGACATACTTTTGGAACACCCTGTACTATATTAGAAGGGATATAAAAAAGAACACAGCTATCTAGAAAAAAAAAAACTAATTATATTTCTAAAAAGTACAGAAAAAATTGTTTTGTTTTAATGGTTTTTAAAAACTATATCAGACAAATGGCAGCCATTGTTGGCAATACATTGATGTTGTCATTCCTGGAAGTTCTCTATGACTATCCGGATCATCTCAAGTGGAATTTTGTCAATTTTCTCTCTGATCCTTTCCTTCAGATCATCAAGAGTTTGAGGATGATGTTGGAAAACCTTTTCCTTTAGGTATCCCCAAAGGAAAAAGTCACAAGTGCTTAAATTTGATGAACTTTCTCCATGTCTTCCCTTAAAGAGATCAAATGCCCAGGAAACATTTCCCTCAACTCTCCGAGTGAATATCATGCTGTGTGAGCTGTGGCTCTGTTCTGTATCCAAATCATCCAGTTTGGAGTGCAGAAAGGTCTCCAACATTTCAACGTACCGGTTGGAGGTTACAGTTACTGTTGCACCACCTTAAAAAAAAGTAAGGGCCGATCACACCAATATCAGCAACTGCACACCAAACAGTTACACAAGGTGAGTAAAGCGGTTGTTTGTGGAGTTCATGAGGATTATGTACAGCCAAGTAGCAAAAATTCTACTTGTTCCATTGATATAGAAGTGAGCCTTATCGGTACTCAGAAGAACAGTTGCCGCAGGAACTTGTTTAAGAATTTGCCCACTTATGGCTCTGCAGTTGGCATGATCTGTCTCAGTTAATTTTCGACGAACCAACATTATTTTGTAAGGATGCAGTTTCAAATCGGCATGCAGAATCTTCCTCAAACTCCGACTTGACATCCCTAGTGCTATGTAATGCCTATGAATGGAAAGCTTTGGCAATTGCTGAATGGATGCTCTTACTGTTGCCACATTTTCTGGAGTTCTAATGGCCCTAGGTCTGCTAGGGGATTTTCTTTTCAGTGTGGATCAAGTTGCCTGAAGGTTAAAAATCAAAAGCAAAATAGTTTTCCAATTTGGTACACATGTATTTGAACTGAGTGTGAAGCATCTACGTAATGTTCACTGCATCGCTATTACAGAACTGTTGTTTTCATAATACGCTTGAACAACAAAGCCACATATGGTTCTTATATGAAATTACATTGGAAGATGCTTACAGCACCTAGGTTTCCTAAGCAGTCATCCAACTAAGAACTAACCAGGCTTGATGCTGCATAACTTTGGTGATCACACAAAAACATCATAAAGACAAGCAGCTGCCAATACAGCTTTGTTTTAATTACCAACTGTAGTCAAATCACTAGTTATACTGTCAATGACATTCAAAACAATACAAATTCAATAAAACTGCAGCCCTTCTTCCTTTAGAAAAGTCAATTATCTTCAAAATGCCTGAAACATGGTGCTATATCACTCACCACTGTATTTAATTTTATCACACAAAAATCACCTTACATTTTATCCCCTAATTAAATAAACTTTATTTCAATGAAAATTTTGAAGGATTTGCTAAAATTAATATTTATTTCATAAATAAGATGTGGTTCTTATATAAAATTATGTTGGAAGATTTTGATTTATATAGGAACCCTTTAAATTGGTTTTGTTTCATAGAACCAGAGATGGTTTTAACTGGATTGATATCAAAAGAGTCAAAGCTTTTGGGTTGTAGACTGTTCAATAGCTGACATACAAAGACCTATCCTACAATTATTAGCATGAAGCCAAAATAGCAACCAAATCACCATTAAATTACATCTTACTATCTTAAAATAGTAAGTACATATTAAACATATACCTTAATAAAAAGATAAGATAGTTATGGCTAGAATACTTTTGATTATAACGCTCCATGATCAGGCTCACCTGTGTAACTATAGTTTAAGCAATAACAACATTTGGCCTGGAGATTAGTGCAAGACTGGTGAACGCAGATGAATTGAATCTTCAATCCAATTTATGCTAATAAGGCCCAAAATATGACTGCCATAACATTTCCCCTCCATGAAGACAAATGGCCTAGCGGTTAGGTTGTCAGACACACAATCATATGGTCGTGAGTCCAATTTCTTGACTGAGTTTGTGTTGTATATTTGAACAAGATGTTTCAATTCCTATTGCTTTTCATGATAAGATTGGGGTGCCTATCATCAAAATATCTGAGAAACCTCTATGAGATTCAACCTCAGTGAAAGCCCGTTAACTCTACAAAAGAGTAAGCTGTAAAACTCATTTTTTTCATATTCCCTTCTTTTGTGTTTTGTCAAAAGATTTCAATGTTTGTTGGTAACAAATACTTGGCTCTTACAGATATGAAAAATAGACAAAATTTATTTCCTTCCACACCTCATACACATATAAAGAAAAGATCTTAATTATATGAATATTTAAAGATACTAGCAGAAAAACCACCTTTTGGGTGGTTTTCTGCTAGCATGTGTAGTGTGTATATTGATATTATACGCAAGTATATAGACATGTAGATATGATACATCAAATAAAATCGTAATTGACAATATAAACAGAAATTGAACGAAGACGTTGTTACACTGTTTTATGTAATCAGTAACATAATCCATGATACATTAAAAAAAGACGATATTATATATAAACTGCATTAGGAGAAAATTAGTGACAGAAAATTAGTATGTTTATTTAAGTGATCACCACCGGAAGTGTTGACATCATAAACTCTCTCGTTCTATATATATGGTAGTTGAAGTGGTGGTGGTAACGATATACGGGAAGTGTAACTTTGAAAAGAAGTCAATTTTAAATTATTTATTTTTACAAAATTATTTTTGTTTACGAACTTTTGGAAATAAATTATGTAATATTCATTCATTATTTATTCAAAGTAAGTGGATTGGCAGTATCGGTAGAGGGTCGGACGCCATGCTTTCCAGCATAGTTACGTCCCTTTACGATCTGAGTTCAAATCCCGCCGAGGTTGACTTTGCCTTTCATCCTTACGGGGTCGATAAAATAAAGTACCAGTAATGCACTGGGTAATTTGCTGGTCTTGTGCCTAAAGTAGAAACAATTATTTATTCAAAGTAATCCAACTTATTTTACAAACGGGATAAAAAAAAAAAATCGTACACAGTCCTGCAGACCTTTCTTTATTATAGTTTAGATATATATATTTACACATTTAAGATGTAAATTCATTTTGGCGAAAATCTTAAATACCATGCAACTCCAAAAGAGCAAATTTAAAACACCATCATCTACAGAAACAAACTAAACAAAACATTAAAAATTCAGTTTGCTCTTTAATCAATTGTAGGCAAGAATAACAATCAAGACACAAAGAAGTCTTTGATAGAAAATATAAGAATAAGATAAAAATGTTTCTAAGAGGTTTTTGATCAGATATTTGAGTGATACAAAGGTATAACATTTTAATATTTGTACAAAAGCATATTTTATTGTTTCTGAATCCAAGAAAAAAAATAACAATACAAATACATCATCATCATCATTATCGTTTAACGTCCATCTTCCACGCTAGTATGGGTTAGATGGGAGTTGTCCCAATTTGAGGCAAGGTTGGTCGGGTGACCGTGTCATGCTCATATAGGACTGACTGGCAGGTGTACTACGGCTGGATGCGCTTCCTAACACCAACCACATTTACAGTGTGGACTAGGAACTTTTTACCATGTTACCTACACGGCCACATTACAGCGTGGACTGTGGTTTTTTGTCGTGACACCTACACAATTTCAATCTCATTTATCTCATTTATTTGGACTGGATGTTATGGTACCAACTTTACAGAGAAAGGGTGGTGTTGGTGGGAGTAGGGGTAGCGGATTGGGGTGTATATTTGGTTAAGAGGTGCCTACTGACTGTAGGTTTCGCTTTGTACATAGGCAAGGCGGGTCTTCTGTATTACTGCGTGGCTCCAAAGACCTTGGTCTAGTGACATTGTCTTAGAGAGGTGCAAGTGTGTAAGGTTGGAATTTATCAAATTGTCCCAGGTATTTCTGGGTCTACCTACTCCGTAACTTCCATCAATTTTGATCGCCCTGCACTTTTTTGTGTCAGCTGTCGTCTTTCATGCGCATCACGTGACCATACCAATATAGTCTTCTCTCAAGTAAACAGCATCTGATCCCTCTTATTCCTAATTTCTCAATTAGTTCATTTATGTTTTGCCGTTCACATATATTACTATTACATATCCAACAGAGCATGCATGCTTCGTTCCTTTCCAGTCTGCGCAGGTCCTCTGCACACAATGCCCATGTCTCACTGCCATGTAGCATTGCTGTTTGTATACAGGCATCATACAATCTGCCTTTCATTTTTAGAGAGAAACCTTTAGCGGCCAATAGTGGTATAAGCTCTCTGAACTTTTTCCATCCCGTTCTGACTCTGGCTACTGTACTTTCAGAGCACCCTCCACCACTGCTGATTTTGTCACCCAGGTAACAGAAAGTGTTCACTATTTCTATAGAACCATCTGGGCGATAGAAGGAGCTAGTATCCTGTGGGCACTTGTTACTTATTGAACCTGAGCATTGGCCACATATAAAATCTACGTTCTTAGATAGCTTACCTGTGATCCCACTACATCTTTTATGCACCCATACTTTGTATTTGGGGCATAAAATGGAATTTCTGCCTACTCCTTTCCTACACACTGAGCATGGCCATTTCCCAGAGGGGACCTGTGCCCTATTTTCCTTCCTACATACTAGAACTTTAGTTTTGGACAAGTTAACTTTAAGGCCTTTTGATTCTAGGTCATGCTTCCATGTTTGGAATTTCTTCTCTAGTTCAGCCATAGAATCAGCTATGACAGTTAGATCATCTGCGTATAGGAGTTCCCATGGGCATCCGGTTTTAAACACCTCTGTTATAGCCTGAAGGATAATAATAAATAGGAGGGGGCTAAGGACAGAGCCTTGATGAACAACTTTTACACTAAATTCTTCACTATATTCATTGTTAATTCTAACCTTACTCACCGTTTCTTTATACATGGCTTGTATAGCTCTCACAAGCCATTTATCTACACCTAGTTTTCTAAGAGCCCACCAGATAATGGAGCGGGGGACTCTGTCAAAGGCTTTCTCCAGGTCTACAAAAGCTAAGTAGAGGGGTTTACTTTTAGCTAGGTACTTCTCCTATAGTTGTCGTGCAAGAAAAAGAACGTATGTGGTATTTTTACCTGACACTAACCCAAACTGCATTTCATCTAGATCTATTTGCTCTCTGATTAGTTGTGCTCTAACACTTTCTGTGACCTTCATGACCTGGTCAACTAACTTAATGCCTCTATAGTTTCCCCTATCTAGAGCATCCCCTTTACCCTTGTAGCAGTTAATGATGATGCTGCTACGCCAGTCTTTTGGTATGACCTTATTCTGTATTACTTGGTTTACTATCCGAGTGACCATAGTATGTCCCACCATTCCAGATGCTTTCAACATCTCAGCAACTATCTCCGAAGGCCCAGATACCTTGCCTGTCTTCATATCTTTGATTGCCTTACTTATTATACTACCTTTGACTTACACCGCTGGTCCTTCTATTGGATCGATTTGGGGCAGACTATCTTTTTTCCATTTATTCTCCTCATTTAGTAGTCTCTTGTAGTGACACTTCCAGGCTATCTTCTTATCAGTTTCAGTGACGGCAAGTACACCATTATCATTATGGACACACTTCTCCCTGACAATATCACGGTTTTCCTTGACATATTGTCTAGCTATCCTGAACACCTCACGTTTTTGGTCCTCACGTAGAACATGCTTGAACTTTCTATCCACTGCTTCCCTTTTTGCAAAGTACACTTGATAGTGTTCTCTACTTCCCCCATCCTTTCATACTTTCCAAGCCTGCTTTTTGGCCTTGATTGACTCCTCCACCTTACTGTTCCACCACCAAGTTACTCTCCTCCTGCCAATAGGTCTGCTCCAGCCACAGATTTTATCAGTCGCTTTCACCAGGTTAACTTTCATGAATTCCCACTGTTCCTCTATATTGTACGTCTCTAATTGCTCTTCCTTATTGTCAAAAGCATCAAGTAATAAGCTTTTAAATTTGTCACTGGCTGTGGGGTCCTTCAACTTCCATATTCTTCTCCTCAAGGTAGTCCTCCTCTGTTGTCGAGTATGTTTATTCCTGACTATGAGGTCACTAACTACCAGGCTATGTTGGGAGGTGCATTTAGTGTTTACAACAGACACTTTGTCATGTCTTCTAGTAAGGATATAATCTATCTGGCTGGCATTCTCCCGTAATCTATAGGTGATCAAGTGATTTTCTCGTTTGTTGAAGTTTGTGTTACAGATAGTTAGGTTATTAGCATCACAGAATTCCAGGATTCTGAAGCCTTCCTCATTTTTAGTACCAAAGCCATAGCCTCCATGGATCCCATCATAGCCATCACTATGTTGTCCAACGTGACCATCTAGGTCGCCATCAATAATTAAGTAGTCGCTGTCTAGCGTGGAAGATAGATGTTAAATGATGATGATGATGATGTCGGTTATTTGGGAGGTAGTGTGCATTAGCGACTCATAGAACCTGTCCTTTATAACGTCAGGTAGACCAGAATGGGGTGCATAATCTGATATTACTGTCACAGTAGTTCTATTTAGAACTAGTCTAATTTTAATTATTCTGTCATTCACTCTATTTATGTCAATTACCTTATCTACCCATTTTTCAGCTAACATAATTCCTACTCCACCCAGTCCGTTGTCATTTCCCACCCAGAAAAGTTTATATCGCTTTTTACCCACAATGAATCTAGCAGACCCACCTCTCCACCTAGTCTCTTGAACACAACAAACATCAACTTCCTTAAGTTCAAGCATCTCTACAACCTCGTTTGAGCGACCTTTCAATGTGCCTATGTTCATGGTACCAACTCTGAAGTTGGGTGGGTGGAATGGATGGGATAGAGGGGCAAGGGGGACGGAATTATGTTGGTCATCCATGTCTGAAATAAAGAGGTGGGGGGACAACCTTAGCTCTAACCCTCAGTAGAATCTACAATGAGGTGAGAATATCCTGGATCTCTGCTTTACAAATACTGCAGTGCTCATCCACAATGTAAAGGTGACATCAATGATTTTCTTGGATCATAACTTAGTATAACTAACGATATATGGTCCAAGAGAGTCAGTAGAGATGCAACCATTAAGAAGCACTGGGAATTTATCCAGCCTAAACATTCACAAGGCTAACTGGAAAAAGATCCAGGGAAAGATCCTGAAGAAAAACTGGAGCGACAACATCACTACACAAGATACCAACACACAATTTCAACACTTCATGACAATAAAAACCATATGCCATAAGTTTGTCCTGGAAAAAAAGGCCAACAGACACAAAAATCCTTATGAGATGAAGAACAAAGATTTCAAACCTGCTAAATGCACAAAAGAAGAACAAGGAATCTTATCTGAAACAGGCACTACTTCAAATTGAAACTGCACTCAAACTTTCCCATGAGAATGAGAGGGCAAAGAGAAGCCAAGGCTATAGAAAATATTAAAATAAACCTTAAGGCCTTTTTTAAATTTGCAAAAGAAACCGCCACGATACACTGTAAGATTGGCCACTTTTCCATAAAAATAGTTCATTAACCGAGGATCCTTAAGGGATAAGTGAAACACTGAATGAACAGTACAAAAGTATTTTCACACACCCAATGAAGCACATGCAAATAACAAAGCCAGAGGAATTCTTTGATGCCATAACACTCCACAAAGAAATGGCGACCATCAACCACATAGACATAATGGAGTAAGATGTGATATTCCTCTAAGAAGAAATGAGAACAAATTCAGCTGCTGGACCTGATGGATTCCCAGCAATCCTAAAAACATCAAGCATGCCTTAGCAAGACCACTGAAGATCCTCTTCAGAAGTTCTCTGACTAGTAGTAAACTATCCAGAGAGCTAAAAGAAGGCACAATATGCCCTATCCATAAAGGAGGAAACAGAATAGAGGCTAGTCTCCCTGACGTCACATATCAGTAAGGCCATGGAATGAATCATCAGAAAGAAATTGATTACGCTTCCTTTCACCCAGGAAGAAGCTGCCTTACACAGCTTTTACAACACTATGACTGGGTACTGAAACAACTGCTGGACAGCTCACATGTGGGCGTGATATATCTTGACTTTGCGAAGGACTTCAACAAAGTCGACATGGAATGATTTGTTAGAAACTACACAGACTCGGCATAACTAGAAAAGTAGGTGAGTGGCTGCATGACTTCTTAAAAGACAAAAGCCAATGGGGCCCTCTTAAAGGAAACATTAATAACAAGTGGGGTTCCTCAGAGCATAGTCTTAGGACCACTACTGTTTTTGGTGGCTCTCTCAGACATGCCTTCTGTAGTTCATAGAACATCCCTCACTAACTATGCTGATGACACTAAGGTAGCACAAGCAATCAAAAACCCGGCTGATGCTGCCCTTTTACAAGATCTGGATGCCATATACAAATGGGCCGAGGACAACAACATGCAATTTAATACTGGAAAATTTCAAGCCCTGCAATATCAACCTGCTAACACAAGGACAGTACAACACAGTTACACTGGACCAGGAGGAATCAAAATCCCTGTGTCGAAATCGATACGAGACTTGGATATAGACATGAACGACGATGCATCATTTTCTTCACACATCATGAGAGTGGTGACAATGTGCAGATGATTGGATCATCTGGCTGGATCTTGAGGACTTTCAGGACAAGAGCCCGAGAGACCATGTTGGTTCTATGGAGGACATTTGTCCTAAACCGACTGAACTATTGCTCCCAGCTGTGGTCACCCCATAGTCTCAAACAAAAATGTAGACAGTGACCTTGCTGCAAAATTGTCTTTAGTCTATCATATCAATCCCAGAACTTATTTTTTCAAGTATGGTACTTATTTTATTGATCTCTCTTTTGTCAAACTATTAAGTTATGGAACATAAACACAAACTGACACACACACACACACACACACGCATGCATGATGGGCTTCTGCAGTTTTCATCTATCCAATTCCACATACAGTGGCCAAGTCATGGCTATATTACAACAGATTTAATTGCCCTGCTGCGAGACTGAAGTCAGAACCACATGGTTGTAAAGCAAACTCCTTAACCATACAGCTATGCCTGCACCTATGTTTAATTTCTTTGCTGCATGCATAACACACACACCCATTATATCCAAGTTTGGATCATATCTGAAGAAGCGTCGATTAAGAGTCGGGATTCGATCACATGATCAAACACAAGCTGATCCATATGGAAACAAATTGTAATATGTAATAAAGTTTACAAAACGCTGCAATTCTTATTGTCTCTAATATATATATATATATACATGTCATTAGGAAGGGCATTCAGTTTTAGAAACCATGCAAAAAATGGAATGTATTGAATGTGACAGAGACCCCCACCTCCACACTTATCTTAAGTACAGTAGCTTCTATTATGTATTGACTTGATCAGTTAATACCCATTTAACCCCCTGCCACCATTGAAAATGGACGAAAAATGATAACTATGATGATGATGCTTTTTCTTTTCAAACCAAATTCTCATCTGTATATCTGATAACAGACTTAGTTGAAAAAATCCAGAAACATTTCACTAAACACCTTCCTAAAAACTCCAGCAGTCTCCCATTAGAAGCAAAGTGCATCATAAATGACTGTGCCCATGTACAAAGTGTTAAATAACAAAGTTAGCCTTACCTTTTAGAACTTTTCTTTTTCAAATAACAATACTTCAGTGAGTGACAAGAGGCTAGTGTTGGCGATTGAACGGAGACAGTATAACGTTTTAAATGACCCTTCTGTTTGGATGAGCAATGTGACCTCTCTAGTTCTGGTGTCACGATAAAACGCACATACTACACTCTATAAAATGGTTAGTGTTAGGAAGGGCATCCAGCAATAGAAACCATGCCAAATAGGGAACGTATGACCAAGCCGCAAAAACGATGGTGATTTCCAACTATCGCTTTTAATTTCATTGTTTATTTTCACATTTTGGCAAATGAATCTAGTACAATGCCTGAACATGTATCTCTGTAAAATGTCATTTAAAAATACGCATTAAGAAAGTTATGAAGAACTTCTTCCCACATCCTGGATGTCGCAGTTAGTGCGAGATTCCACAGTTTCCGCAGTCGAGCGGAGTAAGACCTTCAAATCTGTCGGCCAGCTACATTTTTCAGCCTATGGCTTTCGAGACGTTTGGGCAAGTCGGGCCGCTGACTGCGAGGTTCCTCTCTTCACTGGTGGCTCGCCTAATACAGGTAACTGGCGAATCTCGCGAGGGCGCTTGGTTGTTCCAGCGGATTAGCCTCGCCATCACCCGAGGCAAAGCTGCGAGTGTACTGGCTTGCCTCAAAAATCATTAGAGAGGTTGCCCGGTACTCCTCGCGACATGGCCGTCTTTTGCTCACCCTTCCTTTACATTTTCTTTAATATTGCAACATTAAAGGAATATATCCTTCTGAAAGAATCGCGAGCAATATATAATGTTATTTAAGCATTTGTAATGTTTTTTATGTATATATTTAAAACATATTTGTTATGTTATTCTACTGTAAATTTATTTATATGCTTTGTATACATCATGTGTTCGCGGTGAATTGGCAGTATCAGTAGAGGTTTGGACGCAATGCTTTCTAGCATAGTTACATCCCTTTACGGTCAGAGTTCAAATCCCGTCGAGGTTAACTTTGCCTTTTATCCTTACGGGGGTCGATTAAATAAAGTACCAGTAATGTACTCGGTATTTGCTGGCCTTGTGCCAAAAGTAGAAACAATTATTACTAAATTTGATTCCTTACATTACTAATATATAATAAAATAAAAGTCGAATCGTGTCCGTACTAAACTTTAGTTATGTTGACAATACAATGAAATATACAACCAGAATAGTTATTTTCTTAAGCACGGTGTTTGTGTAGTATAGAATGAGTAAGATTTAACAAATTGAACAGTGAAACAGAGGACGTATGATAAAAGGACTATCCATTTTCTTTTTGTATATGTAATGTGGATTATATTAATTCACCATAGAGGGATGGGTTATATTGGAGAGGTATCAAGATTGTCTGATATATTACTACATTTAGTTAGAAAGATATCATATATGTGTATGTTTATATATCACAAACTTACCTAGATATCTTGCTGACTTCCACACATCGTCAACTTTAGATGGAAAAACAACTCAGTGACTAAAACATTAAATTCTATTTCAAGTTGTTCGCCTTTTTATATAATAGTTACCACACAAGCGTGAAACCGGTGTAACAAACTTTACCTTTCTTACGTATCTAATAACCCGTGCACCGGTGTCGTCAACAATCTTGGTACAGATATTTATCTCAAGTCGTATTTACGTTTTACTGCAAAGATCAAATATTGGTGCAAGTTCGTTATGTTCGCACATCACATATCTAATATTACCTTCTTTTTTTTTTTTTTTATGAATATAAGTGATTCGTTACATCACACCCTCCCGGAATCAGTGTGACGAAATATTTGAGAAGTGATTTAATACAAAAAAAAAATTCTATTCGAAAGTTGGAACGAGTTTGAGTCTGGGAAATGTGCTTAGCTGTTTCAATGAGATTTCAAAGCCATCTCAGCTGCTCTGAGGCAGAGATAATCAGATTTAAGATTATACAGATTAAAAGGGAAGCTACTCTTGGAGAAAAACTTGTTGCTGAGCGGTGTGAGAAATCCTGCATGTTTGTTTTAACAGAATGCAAGCAAATAAACATAGTTTATATGTAAACTAGCAGAGGCACTCGGCGTTACTCGGGAATGAAAGTGTTCCTTATATATTAGAAGAAAGCAAAACATGTATAGAAATTTGTTATTCTAAATTTCATTTATTCTTCAATTAAGGTACATGATGAAATCAATTCTTAAATTCATAATACAGAAAAAAAAAAAAAATTTAAATACAAAATGTATCACTTTTATGAGGGGAAAGAAATTTTATCACATATGTTGAAGGAAATTACGTAGGAGCTTCTGGGTAAGCAGCATTCTTTGTTTTCTGGTTTGTAAACTACCCACCCTGGAGCAACCAACATAAAGTTGACCATAAGAAAAGCAAGGTTGACTTAAGTACAAACCAATAGATTCCAAAGTCTGACCTTGAACTTTATTGATAGACATTGCAAAGCAAAGTTGCACTGGGAATTGTGTTCGTTTGAACTAAAAAAGGCACGCCTTTAGAGTTGGTCCCAGGGTTACTTACTCCAGTAAGTACCACCGGATCCCAACTACTAATTTTAATAGAAAGAAGATATTGAAGACCTTTCATACAATTTATTTTTTTGTGAGAATTATCTCTCTCTACATTCGAAGTAATAACTGGAGCATGAAGAGTTTCTCAAAACGAGTATCAAAATAACTTGCATTTATTGTAGTCCGTGTATTACAAATGTGGTAACAAAACGTACCTGGTGGCATGATATGGTGTAATCCTGAATTATAAGATATGGTTGGAAAAAGCTTAACATATCTGCGCTCGATGTGGTCAGTTTGAGAGCTTGCCGCCAAAAAGAGGAAGATCGCTTTTTTGCTCTATCTTTTATAATCCCTGGAACGGAAGTTTAAGGAATATTCTAGAAATTCAACGGGAAGTAACTCTAGCTACTTCCCTTGTCTAGAGAGCGCTACACGTCTGTTGGTTTGATTGGAATTCTTGTAATAAAAACATGTTCCCCAGAGGCACACCCAGTGACAATGGTAGCTTCAATCACATTAAGTGATAATGCCTTCAAAATCAACCTTGTCCCATTGCATAATTTAGGAAAGGTTTATGTGGAGGAGATGCAGGTGGCTCAAGAGAATTAAGGAACTCTGTTGGGTAGTGGACAGTTTGATTTCCATCAAGGACTGAATCAATTGATTTGCACTCCTTAATTACTGTTAGAATCTCATTCATTAGCTCATAGTTATTCCTTGATGCTACAGCAAGTGCAATTCCTTTTTGTTACCTTACCTTGGAAAGAAGCAATGTTGTTCCAAATACTTTACCTGTGCCACCTGGAACATCAAGAGAGAAAATTCCTCTGACCGACGAAATGATTTCATCATGTATAGCGTTCTTCTGGAAGAAATTTAGTCTCATATTCATTCACAAATGCAGCCAACTCCGTGATGTCATAACTTGTCTCTCTTGAAGTTAAAGCACTAACTTGACGGTTTGCTTTTGGCAGTCCGGAACCAGACTTTTGCAAATTTTTGCCTCAAATGGCCAAAACTTGATCCTTAATTTCAATCAGTGCTTGATTGAAAATTTCTTTAGAGAACTGAATATTGCAACCTGGGTTTGCCTGCTGAACTGCATACTTTAAGTCCCCAGCCATGTCCTCTCAATGTTTCATATAAAGCTGTAGGGACTGCCAATTTGACACATGTTCAGCATAATTGTAAAAAGGTTACAAAGTTTCCTTTGAGAATCTAACACTGATCCTTCAGTCAATGCAAGGTCCCAATGATGATCATTTTCTAACAAACCTCATTGATAGGATGCTTCTAGTAAGTTTCACATACATGACCATTTACTCTCCTCAAATTTTGGAATAATTTTGGACTATGTACTTCATGCAAAGGAGCTGTAAGTAGTAGCATTCTGCTTGGCTTGAGTGGACACTATAAACTCAGGTATATAGTTGCCATTTATTGTTCCTCGATGTGTAATACTTGGGTAATTCTGGGTAAAGGAGTTATCTTCATCTTCATCTTCTTGACATAACTTAAAATAAGCAGTAAGGTGAAAGTGTTTGTTTCAAAGCTGTTTGTTTTGTAAAGATAACCCTTTGGCTATTCTCTAGATGGACACTCAGTTGAATAATGGCTGGGTACCTCTCATCAATAGGAAAATTGAAGATGTGCCAAAAAGCCTCATTGCAACATATTTATTTGCCTATCTCATACTGCGTAATTTCATCATTTTTGTTTATCTGCTGACTGCCATTCTGTATAAGAGTGTATATTGCAGCATCTAAACCTTTGTTTATATATTTGCAAACATATTTAATGAACTTAACAGAGTTTCAGAATTCAATATTGATATGGGCTTTGAAAGTTTTTGCAAGAATCCACCAATTATAAATGATGAATTCTCGCCATTGATAATCGGTGGGTTGTACCCTTTGTTTACATATTTATAAGAACCCACCGATTATCAATGATGAATTCTCGCCCATTTCTCATTTTTTGTTTCAGAAGTGAATTCACCATGCCCAGATTTTCTTCTCTGGTAAAGAGGATAGCCATCTTCTCCAGTTTTGGTACAGGGAGACATGGGTAGTTCTTGGTACACTTATGGGTGGTTCTTGGTAAATGCATGAGGGGCGTTGATTAATTGAACCATAAGGCCTATGAATCACTTGTGGCTTGACAATTTCATGCAGCAAAGGAACTTGTTGTGGATCAGGCAGCTTGGCTGAGATAAGTGAGTTAATATTATTTGGCCGATGTTTTTCATGTAACCAAATTAAAACGAGGGCATGCGACATCCTCATTTTTACCATTTAATTGTATACATGTCATATTTGACTGGTCCAAAGACTTCACCTTTTTAGGAGATCAATCAGTTTTATGATTTTAAATCTGAACACTCTAGCCTTTGTTATCAGCAGCCAATGCCCCTTCATTGCTGATTGTATCTCTTAGGTGAATGTAATCTGACGCACAGAGCTTTTTCTGATGTGTTCTAATGTAAAGAAGCCTTCTTCTTTCAAGTTTTGCATACATATCAACTGTGAAATGCTGGAAGAGCTCAAATGAACGATGAAGAAAATTGAAGTCTTGCTCTCATAACATGAAAAGGTAAGCAGCTTACTTTGTCAGTGCAGGAGCTCTCATTTTAGGATTTGATGCCAAATTGATATCCATCTTGGCAAAATACATAGATTAATGGATACTGGAGTGCATCATATGATCGATGAGCTGCATTTATGTGCTGCAGTTTATTTCCTCTTCCTTATTTGTCACAAAATATAATTGCAAAAACTGTGGATTTTTGCCATATCTTGCAGATCAAAGATTAACTCTTCTTTCAGATTTGGAAAGTTCAATGGTTGTTGTAAAGCCTGCTCCCTGTAATTTGCCACAAAATATAACTGAAAAAAATTGTGGATTTTTGCCTTCAGTTGGCAACAAAGATTCAATAGGGTGGTATATATGACCTCGAAATTTAAAGGTTAGCTTGAAGTTCCCTTCTATTATAATATTGATCCAAAAGTAAGTAATTTGGAAAGCGGAATTGTAACTTCTAATGTTTTTCAAGAAGTGCATACTCTTTGATGTATTTCCCAAAAGAAACACCTTCAAAGTATCTGGGGGTGTACCAAATGTCAATAGAACAACCATTTCCCACCCCATCCCAACACATAGTGGGGATTTCTCTTTCCCATTTCTTTCCTTTGCAAAAGCTGCACTCTTTTGCCATTGCTCCAATACCAATCAATTTCTCTGTAGAATAATCATGTTTTGGATCATAGTTGAAAGCTGATCTTTTTCAAGTTCCCTTTAAAGGTGCAACTCTTTTGTCAAACGCATTCAGCCTATCTTGATCAAGCTGCTTATGTCTCTTCTCTGTAGTGAAGTCTTGCAGCAATTGTTTGCTCCTGGTTTTTTCTGTCGAACCTCTCACTGACCTATTGTCTCATTGGCTTCTCTGGCAGCTTATTCAAACGTTTTTCTCTTTCTCCTTTTAACTCTTCCCTTTTGCATTTTGTTGATATAATTGTTCTAACCATTTTTCCCTTTCCTCTTGAGACTCATTGGCCCTGCATGCAGTAGCTCTCTGCCTGTCAGTTTCACGTCTTTGCAGGGGACAGGGGGCTCTAGTGACCTTGCTGTAGCTACCTGTACTTACCTCTGCCACACTGTAGAATACGGTTCTTTGTTTTAATTAGCTTTTGGAAGATCATCACTAAAATCATTTGTATTAGGTTCTATTTCCTCTGTTTTCTCCTCTCCAGGTTATCCCTCTCTTCTTGTGTTGCTTGTAACGTTTGAAGAGCTTGTGGACACTCAGAACATTGTTCTTTTTGGCACCATTTTTGAAAGCTAAAATGAGAATTAAATGAGAAATGAATGAAAGTTACGTGAATATCTTTACCAGCGGAATCTAAATCCTCGGCGAAGCTTACCTCATTTAAGATTTCATTGCAGCTGGAATGCTAGAATCATTGGAGCTCAGTGTGTTATTGTGCTTATTAGGTATCACCTCACTTTGATAACATCAAATAGCTCTGTGTCTTTTTGTGGTAAAGTGCGTTTGTGTTGTAGTTAGTATCACCTAACTTTCTAAGACTGGTAAAATGACTTTATAAAAGCTAATGCAGTGTGGTTAAACTTCAACTGATAAATTGGTCTTAACAATATTGTGTTTTTATTTCTTAAGAGTATTCTAGACTCTTGTGGAACGCCAAAGAAGTATCCCAGTAACACACACACACACACACACACACACACACACACACACACACACACACACACACACACACACACACACACACACACACACACACATATATGGACATAGAAGCAAACAGAACCATCTCTATACGTGAAAAATTTAGAAGTACTAGCATTTTCTTCCTTTCGCTGACGCGTATGTGTATATGTGTGTGCATATGTGTGCATGTGTGTATGTGCATATGCATATATCTATATGTATGAGTATATAAATATAAACGCCCAAACACAGACACGCTTACGAAAATACACTCTCACAGACTTACATTCACACAAACTTACATTCACACAAACACACACATACATTTACACAAACGCACACATGCATTCACACAAACTCACATTCACACAAACACACACACATACATTTACACAAACGCACACATACATTCACACAAAACACACACATACATTTACACAAACACACATACATTCACACAAACGCACACATTTACACACACGCACACATACATTTAATCAAATACACACATACATTGAAACAAACGCACACATACATTCACACACATTTACACAAACACACACATACACGTACACTCAAATACAGTGTAGTTTTTTCACCACCCCTTCCTTCCTTTTATACACACATACATTCATGCAGGCAGCAGACGTAAAAAGAGAGGAGTAGTATGAGGTAGTTAGACTACTCCTCTTTCTTTACGTGTTGTCACGGAATCACATAAATTTATATATTGATAAATTCGCGTTCGTTTGTTTTGGAAATACAAAGCGTAATTTTTCATGAGGGAGAGAAGAGAGTACGCGCCCTCTTTCTCTGCTAATGCTTACTTTCCTTCCTCCTCTCTTCCCTCATTTTTATGATCACTGCTACAATAGTGTAGCGTTAAATCTTTTATTTACAATCTATATATCTTTAGCAGCGTAGTATATAAAAAGTTATTGATACACGAGTAACATCATAATGATGTCAACAGCAGAAATTAGAGATGAAATGTATGTTTATTTTTGTTGTAGCACAAATAATTGTTTCTACTTTAGGTACAAGGCCAGCAATTATCCAGTGCATTACTGGTACTTTATTTTATCAACCCCGTAAGGATGAAAGGCAAAGTCAACCTCGGCGGGATTTGAACTCAGATCGTAAAGGGACGTAACTATGCTGGAAAGCATGGCGTCCGACCCTCTACCGATACTGCCAATCCACCGCCCTTGTAGCACAAATAATGTTTGTTAACTTGTATGGTTGAAGTTACACATAAAATGAAGTTACAAAAGGGAATGTGCCATTGTGCCGGAAAGCCGGCAGGCCAAAGTGCAAAATCTCACCGTCACATGTTGTACGTGTTGCTGGTTCGAAGTTCCGGGTGCGAGAGAGAGATTCTTCAAATCTTCGCGGGGAATTTCTCCCTCAGGACGCGTAGGGATACATCCTTTTCTACTGGCGTTGATTGGCTGAGCTGAGCCAAATCACGCACAGAGAATGTATGTGGGCCCACGGAATGTAGGTCACTACAATACTCCCCCTCTAGACGGAAGACGATACAGATTATTGAATCAACAAGAAAAAAATGCTGAAAGAGCACATCAGTGAAAAAATAATTGAGCAGAAGGATGCATGCAAGAAAAAAAATGAGGCGCTAAGGGCCGTGTTGAGCCGCTGTGTCAAATGACTAGCTGTTTTGTAGTTTATACGTGACCACCAAAGGTCTAACAGAAAACGGATAAAGTCTGACATGAGCGAAGTTGCTGTTCTGGCATTAAATGTTAATGGTAAGTGTTGTACCAGTAGCTGTGGATGAAGCTATTATGGTAGTTCACCAGTGCTGGCAAGAAGATGATGGGTAGGCGAGAAAATGTCGGCCTCCCAGATGTATTGCCGAAAGTGCTAGGGAGCCAGGAAAAAATGGCTGGTTGCTTTGAAAAGAAAAAAGCAAGTTGAATCTGTAGGTGGATAGTAGCTGCAGTGTAAATTCCATAATTCGGGCGAATCCACAGAAGTAGTGGAAATGCTGACAAGTCCAGTTCTATTTGTTGTTTTCCCAGTGAGTCGGGTAAGGTAACAAGATGGAAGTTGTTATGGACGATGAGTGTGCAACGAGATGCGAAACTGTTTGAGTTCAGCTGCAATTAGCATTCCCGTGTTGCGGTGCCTGTTTGAATCCAGGTGAATTAAGCTCTATGAATCGCTAGCATGTGACGGCACCTCAACCAGGTGAAAAGGGATCTCGCAGAATATTACGTTTGAAGAACATATACTAAGAACAACATGTTGGTGGGTGACAAAGAAATGTGTGCATATGCAGACATGTAAAACAGCAAATAATGTGTGGGTGCAGTCATATATACAATGATAAAGAAAATGATGCAGTCATATATACAATGATAGAAAAAAATGAATTTCCATATAATAGAGTTTAAAAAAAATAAATGTCCACAAATAAATGCCTGAAAAAAAAAAAGGAAGAAAGAAAGAATTGTTTCTTTTCTTTTAATAAAAAGTTCGCTTTTCTTTTCTTTGGGATCGCTCTTACTAGGGGGCTAGTAGAGTTGTTGTTGTTGTTAAAGCAAAGTCACAATGAATCTTCTGTAGAATCGAAGTCGAGCGTTGAAGAAACTAGAGTCACCAATATGGCAGCCACATCTGACGCCATAGTGATGAGAAGACTGATGTCTTAATTTCTCGAGTCCTTGTGGTAACGAGACAGAAGGTATGGTGGTTGCGTCGGTAAAGTTACAAGCTGCCACATCGCCATTCCCTGGTGTTGGTTAGCCATGTGTTGCTGCTGGTGGCTGTAACTTGGTGGAAGCCGTTTTGAAATTTCCTTGTGGCGTAAATTTTTTTAATTTTTTTTTATACATACACTGCCAATTTTAATCTCATTTCAAAAGGAATATTTTGAACTGAAAATATTCATCACGTCGGGGTCACCACTTTTAGCAGCGTAGTATATAAAAAGTTATTGAGACACGAGTAACATAATAATGATGTCAACAGCAGAAATTAGAGATGAAATGTATGTTTATTTTTGTTGTAGCACAAATAATTGTTTCTACTTTAGGCACAAGGCCAGCAATTACCCAGTGCATTACTGGTACTTTATTTTATCGACCCCGTAAGGATGAAAGGCAAAGTCAACCTTTGTTTGTTAACTTTTATGGTTGAAGTTACACATAAAATGAGGTTACAAAAGGGAATGTGCCATTGTGCCGGAAAGCCGGCAGGCCAAAGTGCAAAATCTCACCGTCACATGTTGTACGTGTTGCTGGTTCGAAGTTCCGGGTGCGAGAGAGAGATTCTTCAAATCTTCGCGGGGAATTTCTCCCTCAGGGCGCGTAGGGATAAATCCTCTTCTACTGGCGTTGATTGGCTGAGCTAGCCAAATCACGCACAGAGAATGTATGTGAGCCCGCGGAATGTAGGTCACTACACATCTATATAAAACTGTAGTTGTGTGTGTGTGTGTCCCCTCATTTTTGCAAAGTCTATACAAATCCACATTTCTACTCCGATTAACTTCAAACTTGCATTTATATATTCCTTGTGGTCTAAAGATATTAACTGCAGCTTTTACTTTTCAATTTTCTTTTGTTAAAGGAGTGTTAGGCGCCGGTTATCGATCACCGTTGAGTTCTTATAATATCGGTCTGTATATTTGCCTGTCTGCATTACGACATTCGGACGATCACATCATTGCTGACGTATTATCTTCGCTACATTCACACACACACACACACGCACACGCACACACACACACACACATATACTTATATATACATATATATATACCCATATATACATATACACACATATATACACATATAAACACATATACACATATATATATATATACACATATACATATATATAAATATACACATAAAAATATATGTACATATATATACACACACGCACACATACACACACACACACACACACACATATATATATATATATATATATATATATATATATATATATACATACATACACACGCACACACATATATATATATGCATACACACACACACACACACACACACACATATATATATATATATATAAAAATAGATGAAATCGAAAATGCAACTGGAGTCTTATTTAAAAAAAAATATATATATTCATTTGGTTCCTTTACCGGTTTCGCAGTTCTGCTTTTCAAAAGTAAAGTTGAGATGGAGGGTCTGTGGTTTTTCTCACATCTGGTTGGTCTTTGAATGTTACTTGTTTTATATGGAAAAAAGTGGCTCGAAACGCCAGGTTTTTAGAGAAGTAATTTGATTGGTTAGTCAATAAGTATAATAAATTTCGCGCCAGTTCGCGTTACAAAGTTCTTCAAACAGGGGGGGGGGGCTCAGGTTGTTTTTTCATATATGAGTGTTTGAATTACTTTTTCCTTAAAAAAAGGGGGCTCACGAAAACTTTAAAAAAAAAATGTAATTTGATTGGTTATAAATGAAATTATGGCTGTCACGTGAACAAGTTCATTAACATTTTGCGCCCGTATTTGGGAATTTATTTTGTAGCCTTTTACAGAATTTTATGACAATAAAAAAAGTGGCCCCCGAAGGCTTTTTTAAAAAAATGCAATTTGATTGGTTATAAATGAAATTATGACTGTCACGTGAACAAGTTCCGCGCCCGTATTTGGGAATTTCTTTTGTAGCCATTTAGAGAATTTCATGACAAGCAAAAGATAATGGTCAAGAGAATGGGATGGGAGAATTGTACTGGTTCAGTGAATATGGCTAGTTCGCTGGGGTGTCAGTGTTCAGATTTTCTATTGAAATAAAGAAAGTAGACATATGTATGTTTATTTGTGTGTTTGTGTGTGTGTGTGTAAAATGCTAACCATCCAAACAGACACATACACACACACATAACCACTTCTACTTTAGAAAATATAAACCCGAACTAAATAAACCTTAACATACGTTTGCGCTGACAACACAACAGAACAAATACGAATGAGTAAGGAAAATATGTTCATTCAAAAATATTCCAACTAACGGAATCATTTTCCTACTCACACACACACACAAAATATATATTCTCTTCATCTTAACATGCTAACCATACTCCCACACACACACATAACACGCTCCACACACACACAACTCCCTCCCCCATTTCTACTAATAGAATCACTTTCCTACACACACACACACAAAATATATATATTCTCTCCATCTTCAGATACTCCCACATATCACACACATAACACCCTCCACACACACACAACTCCCTCCCCCATTTCTACTAATAGAATCACTTTCCTACACACACACACACAAAATATATATATTCTCTCCATCTTCAGATACTCCCACATATCACACATAACACCCATATACACATACACACAACTCCCTTCCCCATTTCTACCAATAGAATCATCTTCCTATACACACAGACACACACACACACAAAAACACACAAATACACATACATATGTCTACTTTCTTTATTTCAATAGAAAATCTGAACTCTGACACCCCAGCGAACTAACCATATTCACTGAACCAGAACAATTCTCCCATCCCATTTCTCTTGACTTTTGCTTGTCATAAAATTCTCTAAATGGCTACAAAAGAAATTCCCAAATACGGGCGCGGAACTTGTTCACGTGACAGTCATAATTTCATTTATAACCAATCAAATTGCACTAAAAAAAAAAAAGCTTTCGGGAGACACTTTTTTTATTGTCATAAAATTCTGTAAAAGGCTACAAAATAAATTCCCAAATACGGGCCCGAAATTTTATTGAACTTGTTCACGTGACAGCATAATTTCATTTATAGCCAATCAAATTACATTTTTTTAAAAAAGCCTTCGTATTTGTTCTGTAAAAAGTAATTCAAACACTCATATATGAAAAAACAACATGAGCCCCCCCCCCCCTTGTTTGAAGAATTTTGTAACGCGAACTGGCGCGAAATTTATTATACTTATTGACCAACCAATCAAATTACTTCCCTAAAAACCTGGCGTTTCGAGCCACTTTTTTCCATATAAAACAAGTAACATTCAAAGACCAACCAGATGTGAGAAAAACCACAGACCCTCCATCTCAACTCTACTTTTGAAAAGCAGAAGAACTGCGAAACCGATAAAGGAACCAAATAAATATATATATATTTTTAAAAATAAGACTCCAGTTGTACTTTCGATTTCATCTTTTTTTCTTTATACTTTCACTCGTGTAGGACACCTCGATTATTTTTCATTTTGTAAAAAAACCTCACTTTCTAATAATAATAATAATAATAATAATAATAATAATAATAATAATAATAATAATAATAACGAAGAAATATTGTAAGAAAAAAGTTACTAACTGATATAGAAATTGATCAGATCAAGCTAGTAGCACAAAGTCAGCGAAGGGAAAATGAAGCATGTGTCAGTGAAAACGAGGTAAACTGTAACACTTCGAATCCCAGAGTTGGGGCGGAATCACTGGCAACAGAACAAATTAAAGAAAGGAGCGAAAAAGTGGAGGGAGTGCATGCTCAGGATGAAACTCCAAATGAAAATAATGAGATCGTAAATGATAAAGAAATGAATGAGAATGAACTTGCCAACTTGAAGGATGAAATTATGATCGAATGGATGAAAATGAAAGAATCTGACATGGGGGAACGAGACACCCTCCCTAAGATCCAGAACTCCAAACAGAACCAAAAGATAATACACAAGACTAACACAATTCTCAAAAACATTATCATCACAAACAAACTAAGCATTACTGACTTAAATCATCTCTATTATGCATCGGCTAAAGTCACCACTCACTTATGTGGAGTGAAGATGAAAAAACAAAGGAATTCCCACAAGAAATCTACTTGGCAAGATAACATCAATCGCCAAATAAACCTTCTCCGATCTGACATAGAAATTTTAACAAACTATAAAGTAGGTGAACATGTTAAACAAACTAAACTTAGAAAATTGAAAAAAAAGTACAGTATAAGATCAACATGTGACATAGACATGCTGATAGAAACAATCAAGCAAAAAGTGTCGGCCAAAGCTGCTCGTATAAGGCGCTTTGAAAAACGATCTAGATTCTATAAGGACAATAATATGTTCAAAAACAACCAAAGAAACTTCTACAGAAAAATTGGTAAGTCAACAATAACTGCTAAATCAATACCACCCAAGGAGGAAGTGCAAGAATTCTGGGAAAAGATCTGGGCCGAAGAAAAAGTTCATAACATACATGCCCCATGGATAGACAGACAAATGAAAGAAACAGCTCACCTTGAAGAACAAACATGGGAAAATATAACAGTTGAACAGCTGCAAATGGAAATCCCCTGCAAATGGAAATCCCCAGGAAAAGACAAAATACAAAACTTTTGGATAAATGCCTTCACAGAGTCTCATGAGCTGTTAGCCCAACTTTACAATGAAATAGTTAAGGAGCCAGAAAAGATACCATCATGGCTAGTTAACGGCATTACATTCCTGCTACCGAAGAATGATGAGACAAACAATCCCAAAAATTACAGACCGATAACCTGCTTGACCACAATGTATAAAATTTTAACATCAGTCCTAACTGAATACACATATGACCACCTGATAACAAATGACCTATTTCCCATTGAGCAGAAAGGGTGTAAACGAGGCTCATATGGCTGTAAGGATCAGCTTCTGGTTAACAAAATGATACTGGAAGATTGTCATAATAGACACAAAAATCTATCGATTGCTTGGATAGATTATAAAAAAGCATTTGATAGTTTGCCACACAGTTGGATTGAAAAATGTTTAGAGATTTTCAAAATATCCCCCGTTATCAGGAGGTTTTTGTCATTCAGTATGAGGACATGGAGAACGACACTCCTTTTGAATAGTGAAACAAAATCACTGGAAGCTGGAGAAGTTAACATTAATTGTGGAATTTTTCAGGGTGACTCTTTATCACCGCTTTTATTCTGCATCGCACTTATACCATTAAGTAAAATGCTCAATGAAACAAAACATGGATATAGAGTCTATGACAAAACCATTAATCACCTGTTCTACATGGATGACCTGAAACTATTTGCAAAAAATGATGAACAATTGCAAGGGCTATTATCCACTGTGAAGCAGTTCAGTGATGACATTAAAATGGAGTTTGGACTGGATAAATGCGCCAAAGCAACGTTCACCAGAGGAAAGCTGCTGAAGAGTTCAGACATTAATCTTGATCGGGGGAACGTGATAAGAGAGCTTGATCAAGAACAAACTTACAAATATCTAGGTGTTTGTGAAGGAGACGGAATCAAGCACTCGACAATGAGGGAAAGGATAAGGAAGGAATGTTACCGCAGAGTCAGAGCAATCTTAAGAACGGAATTGAATGCAAGGAATAGGATCGATGCCATAAACACGCTTGCCATACCAGTAGTAACCTACAGTTACAATGTCATCAACTGGTCAAGCACAGAGATCCGTAGGCTCGATACAAAAATCCGAAAATTCTTAACCATGCACAGAATGCATCACCCTAAGGCAGACATAGATAGAATATATCTCCCTAGGAAAGAAGGAGGACGTGGGTTAATCCAGTTAGACATTGCGTTGAAAACTGCAACAATTGGATTATCCACATATCTAAGGGAATCACATGATTGGATGATCAAACTCGTTTTGAAACACGAAAGCACCAAAAGATCATATTCCATTACAAAAGATGCACAAAGATACAGTAATGGACTACAAATTTCAGAAGTCCCATTTACTGCTGAAATGGAAAACACAGAAAAAGCAAAGCAGGTAAAAGTAACTGCAAAGAAAGAACTGCTACAGAAACTGGCTAAGAAATGGCAAGAAAAGCCTCTGTATGGAAAATACCCAGAGCGAGCTAACAATCCTGATGTTGACAAAACTTTAACCCATCAGTGGTTGGCATCCTCTGGACTGAAATCGGGGACTGAAGGACTGATTATATCCGCACAAGATCAGTGTCTGCCAACAAAACATTACCAAGCCAACATAATAAAAAATGGGTGCAGCCCATTATGCCGTGTATGCAAAAAACAACCAGAGACCATTGACCATATAATTTCAATGTGCAGTCCTATAGCTCCAACCGAATACCTAAACAGGCATGACAGAGCTGCACAATACATACATTGGATAATGTGCAAGCATTTTGACCTGCCCCATCAAAAGAATTGGTGGGAGCATCAACCACCTCCCATACTTGAAAAAGATCACATCTCAATCTTGTGGAACTTTAGCATCCAAACAGACCGAAAAATAGATGCAAATAGACCTGATATAATATTGAAGGACTTTCAAAGGAGGGTATGCCTGCTAATTGATATGTCTGTTCCAATAGACAAGAATGTATCTATAAAAACATTTGAAAAATTGAGCAAGTATAAGGACCTGGAGATAGAAATTGGAAAAATGTGGAAATTGAGAACTAAAACAATACCAGTGGTTGTAGGCGCTCTGGGAATGATACCTAAGGGGTCTAACGACTACTTATCGCAAATCCCAGGAAACCCGCGTATAGGAGAAATACAAAAGATAGTACTAATGGGAACTGCCCATATACTAAGGAAGATCCTGTCAATATAAGTACATCACAAGTCTAAACACTAAGGATGCATGTGTGAATATGTGTGTTCTTTCTTGAACATGGCGGACCTTGTTGTCTCTTGAGGTCACTGGTTGTGACTTGGTGATAACTCGTATAAACATAAAGCAAGATAAATGCAAATAATAATAATAATAATATATATATATATATATATATATATATATATATATATATATATATATATATATATATATATATATATATATATATATATATATATATATATATATATATATATATATATATATATATATATTATAATATATATGTAGTAAGAAACACAGTAATTCGTGTGTCTAATATTACTAGGGTTGAAAGACCACATTTGTTTGAAATATTTAACCATGAAGCAGACAGAATGATAAAATAAAATAAAATTATATGATACAAACCGCCTCAATAACAATTATATCTCTCGGACAGAATAATCTGTTTCGCCCTGAGTGTGTTTGCAACAGATAATCCATGGGCATCATCAGCGAGAGAATCTGATTAAATGCGACAAACCCCTAACACCTAATACTGATGATGCCCATGGATTATCTGTTGCAAACACACTCAGGGCGAAACAGATTATTCTGTCCGAGAGATATAATTGTTATTGAGGCGGTATGTATAGTATAATTTTATTTTATTTTATCATTCTGTCTGCTTCATGGTTAAATATTTCAAACAAATGTGGTCTTTCAACCCTAGTAATATTAGACACACGAATTACTGTGTTTCTTACTACATATATATTATTATTATAATGCTCGGTATTTATACTTTGAGCTTACTGATTACAGGGTTTCAGTAATAGTTATTAACTCTAACTTTCATTTATATATATATATATATATATATATATATATATATATATATATATATATATATATATATATATATATATCTGTGTATATATATATATATATATATATTTTTACACAAATACAGTGTAAGTCGCTTTAACCCATCTTTTATTATTCAAAAAACTTCTTGCCAAGAAACATTAACCCTTTTGTGCGCCATTCATCTAACTGTATGTATAGACCGATAAATACCATGTAAACGGAGCGTTGACAAGAACGATTGCGAATGAATCTTCGAGGTAAGCAGTTTCCTCCCGAGCTGTTAGTTCACGCGGGATTCTCTGCTACACCTTTTCGTAATAATACCGAACAACGTACTGCTGGTGACTCCTTCCTCCAAAAGCCGTACAAAGCGGACATGTGCATCGGGTAGATGGATCGGGTGCAAATCTACACCAGGCCTACGCGAGAAATTCGCAAGGAACTGCATCGAGAGGGCTAGAGAGAAAGAGTAACTTAGTGGAAAGAGTGCGAATGAACTTTTGAATTAAGTAGCCTACGCCTTACTGCTATGACACTGGAACCTCCTGCCAACTTAACCTGTGACTTTCTCTTTCACATTTACTCCAAAAGGCCAAAGAAGAGGAGTATGAAAAGAAGGGGCTCAACAATATTTCTATGAACAATGCACGTAGACAGCTAAACTGTACTTTCAACTTCTTAATTTTCTCCAAATAAAACAAATTTCCTGTCGGTATATTTTCGTGAGTTTTTAACAGGTACTCACAAATAAACGTTTCTCGTTGGAGGTGCTATTTCCAATGTTCTTACACGTGCAACGCCGGGATACACTGCTATTAGTTTATAACTTTGCCTTTTAATCCGTATGGTGAGGAAATGGGGTCCCACGTGCTGGCCTCCCCACAGCCCCAGCGGACAGTTTGGAGAAGGCCTTTCCCCAGAGGAAGGTAAGGGAGATGCGCTGGAAGAGCCATTCCAACTCGCGAGATTCACACTTGCGGCTGGCCACCTCAGCGCCTATGGTGGTGAATAGAGAGGTAGCCCTAGGGCCAAGGACACCAGAAGTCTCCACTGCCAAGGGTACGACCGCGAACCTATCGGAGAGCGACCGGTACTTGGAGAGTTTGGCTTCCTCAGCCTGACGTGCAGCAGTACCAGGGTTAGTCGCAGACTGCACCAGGTTGCGGCTGGGGTAAGTGTCGCTGCAAGTGGCATCACAGACGAGGGGTTTGCCACCGGAGAACGGGAAGATGGTCATACCGTCTGGCCTTTTGCCATCCCTCGGTCCAGCACCACCGGCTCGAGCTGGGAGAGGAAGCCTGCAGCGTCCAAGCCATGCTTAATGACCTTGTTGAGGACAGCATGGCGTGGAACGCAGCCGGCACTGTGGCGACAGGAAAGTGGGTGGAGACCGAAAGAGTCCACGGTCGATCCACAGTACATTTATGTGGTTCGCAGATCCGGAGTCCAAGCCTCGACACACGGTTACACACTAACGCAAATGCACGTATCTTCACTGACGTACACATACATGTATATGGAAACAAATATACGGTACTTCTCTCCCGCTACCCCTTCTCTCTTTGTGCGGGCTCTCTCTTTCAATTTCTTCTACACCACTACAAACTTGATCTCTCCGTGTTTCTTTCTCTCCCTTCTCTCTGTCTCTTTCTGTATTTCTCTCTCTCACCACTCTGTAACACTGCCTCTCTTTTGTTTTTGTGTCTGTTTCTTTCACTCTCTCCCTCTCTCTTTCCACCGTTCTCACTTATACGTCCTTTCCTACTGTTTATATTTCTACCCTCTCTCACAGACATACAAACACAACAACATTGTATTCTGCAATAGAATTTGACATTTCACCTCTCCCTAACCAATGGTTCTTACCGGAATGTCAGATCACATTTTTCCTCCTACTGTACATTTTGCTGAAGCAGGCGTAGTTTTCTCGAATCCTGCTGTTTTACGATACAGCAATGTACAGAATCATTATACAATCTTTAGGCAATTCTAAATTTCATATTTTAATTTATATACCATTGTAGGCTTTAGCTTTCCGTTATTTTTGTTATTGTTCTCAATAAGTCCCAGGTTAACCTTTATCTGACAGGCCTATAGTGAAATACATTTAATCTGTGACCATCCCTTGTTATTTCTATGTTCAGGGAAACCAGGATAACATTAACCAATGTGTTCTTTTGAGGAAGATTTGGTTTCTATTTTCACCATCATGAACGATTAGATAGAAGCTTCATCGTTGGCTCTTTATATTTTACTTAGTATTGTTGTGACTACTGGTTATATATTTAGTGACAATATTCTTTTTAGTCAAGGGAGCCACATTGGCTCCTTTTCACAAAATTAAACTCTTACAGGACCGCAAAATACAGTTTGTCTAACAATTCAAAGATCTTCGTTGAGAAAGATGAGACTTCCCAAGGTATAAGTAAGATTTGACTGCTCTTTCTAACACTGGATGACCACAAAGAATTCCAGTCAAATTTATATATCGACAAATTAAATGACTGAAACTAATGTATAAATGGCTGAGTATTTCACGAACTTATGAACACAACGCAATTATTGACATTCGAATCGTTATTTGGACAAGTAAAAAATTGCACCGAAATTTTTTTTAAAATGCACTTATCGAACACGAATTGATTCTCGGTGGTTCGCTGTGTCCTTGAGCAAGATTCTATTTCACGTTGCTCCAGTCCATTCAATTGGGTAAAAATGAGTTGTACCTGTAATTCAAAGTGCTAGCCTTGCCACATATTATGTTATGTTGAATCTCTCTGGGAATTATGTAAAGGGTAGTCATGACTGTGGAATGTGCTGACACTTGTCCGTTAATTTCACGTTGATCAAACAGCCGAAACACTCCTCGTCAGAATCGACGGTGATCCTACATCTGGCATGGTTTTCATATACATCACTTCCGAAAGATGTTATGTACATTCCCCATTGAGTTGATCAGAGCTTATATCTCTCTATACAAAATAGCTAGTTTCTTTGTCCGTTTGTCTCCAGTGCACTTCCAGTGGAACAATCAAAACTTGGCATCTGAGTTAGAAATAGGTTTTCCCACTGAAATTAATACCATGCAACATTGCGCAGCTCTAGCATCACTTCTCCATAGTCAGCCATTAAACGTACAGTCATTAAACGGTTCACAGGGTAGCGAACTGAGGTTCATGATGTAGGAGGATACATATTGGTGTGTTTAAGTGTGTAAGCTGAAGGGAAAAGGAAAAGGAATAAGATATACAGTATGTTTAATAAATAAACAGTTTGAAATCCCAGCTATGAATAAAGGCTGACGGTCAGCGCCGTCGTGCGGATTCCAGGGGAAGCAATGCAAATGAGGTTAATCAGCCCACCTACAGCTGGGCTTTAAAAATGTTTATTTATTTAACATGCCATATATCTTTATATATATGAAATTCACACACACACACACGCACACGCACACGCACACACACACACGCACGCACACACACACACACACACACACACACACACACACACACACACACACACACACACACACACACACACACACACACACACACACACACACACACACACACACACACACACACACAGAGCTATTTGAAGCTAAATTTTAAATATATATATATAGAGAGAGAGTAAGTAAATATTTAAATTATATTTTTTAATTTATTTTAAAAAATTATTTGATTTTTGCTTGTTCTGCTATCTCAATATTATAGTTCTGGTATGTCAAATTAATACCATTGAACAACCCTGTATCATAGACAACCTATATATTTCCAGGGGTACTTAGTACCCGTGGGCATATTAACTTCTTTTAATATTCTCCGTTATGTCGAGAACAAATCTGTTGTTCTATTTAGCTGCTATTTTTAGTAGTGTAGTAGACAACACGTCTATGTTTACTTCCGCTTTTGCTACGGACTAGTTCATGTACAGGTCAAATTTTGGCCTCACTCGATCTTGTGCTAGCTAGCAGATGGCAATATATTTTGCCGTTCCTGGGACTTTAGCCCTAGGAAAGGAAAATGGTTCTCTGATGAACTTTACTTTTCCATTAGAAATCCCATGGATTTCTAATGTTTTGTAAAGGGAAACCGATCGGTAAGAGCAACTTAGAGTAAGTAAATATTTAAATTATATTTTTGAATTTATTTAAAAAAATTGTTTGATTTTTGCTTGTTCTGCTTATCTCAATATTATAGTTCTGGTATGTCAAATTAATACCATTGAACAACCCTGTATCATAGACAACCTATATATTTCCAGGGGTACTTAGTACCCGTGGGCATATTAACTTCTTTTAATATTCTCCGTTATGTAGAGAACAAATCTGTTGTTCTATTTAGCTGCTATTTTTAGTAGTGTAGTAGACAACACGTCTATGTTTACTTCCGCTTTTGCTACGGACTAGTTCATGTACAGGTCAAATTTTGGCCTCACTCGATCTTGTGCTAGCTAGCAGATGGCAATATATTTTGCCGTTCCTGGGACTTTAGCCCTAGGAAAGGAAAATGGTTCTCTGATGAACTTTACTTTTCCATTAGAAATCCCATGGCTTTCTAATGTTTTGTAAAGGGAAACCGATCGGTAAGAGCAACTTAGAGTAAGTAAATATTTAAATTATATTTTTTAATTTATTTTAAAAAATTGTTTGATTTTTGCTTGTTCTGCTTATCTCAATATATATATATATATATATATATATTTACGGGGTAACAAA
The DNA here is from genome assembly GCA_964016885.1 of Eledone cirrhosa. Taxonomy (NCBI): domain Eukaryota; kingdom Metazoa; phylum Mollusca; class Cephalopoda; order Octopoda; family Eledonidae; genus Eledone; species Eledone cirrhosa. The sequence continues at coordinate 171,182,989 of OZ024743.1, forward strand.
TAATAGTTAAATGCAGTCCACTTAGGTAAAGTCCAGTTATGGTATTCCAGGTAGTGGACTGCATTTAACTATTATTTGTTACCCCGTATATTTAGCTCCCACCTGGTCGAGCAACACCATTAACGCACGGCAACAACATGGAGAAGCACCGTATAGGTATGTCACTGAAAAACATACCTATACCTACAAAAAAAGGACTATACACTGGGCATGATACGACGGACTAATGATTTCATCCGCAGGGTCCGATGGAAAGCTTACCATTTCGATAAGGGACCGAATACCAACGGAAAGGAATTTTCTAAGGAGAATTACGGGTTTAAATCCTGCAAAAACCCGCCAAACAACCCCGCACTCGATGCCTTCGAGCTGGACCTTATGAACATGATAAGTGAAACTAAATTTAAAAAAGGAACAAATCACAACAAATTGCAAAATGACTTAAATATATTACTAAAAAAACTAAAAGACACTAACGGTATCATAGTAAAAGCAGACAAAACATCAAACGTATACTCTATGGACATTAACACATACAATAGCTTTATCCAGCGTGAACTACATAAACAATATAAAAAAACAAATGAATCTACACTCACCAGCATTAACATGGAGGGCCTCAAGATAGTTAATAAACTCGGAATTCCAGATAGGACCGAACCACTAACCCCGTGCAACCCAACATTTAACCTGAAGCATCACAAAAATAACTTTGAAACTAATCCCACCATTAGATTAATATGCCCATCCAAGTCAGACATAGGTAAAATTAGCAAGAACATTCTAGATAGGGTAATCGCACAAATAAAGGGTAAACTAGAAATCAATTTATGGGGCAACACTAACGAGGCATTTAAATGGTTCAATAAAATACAAAATAGGGAGACGTGTAACTTCATACAATTTGATATAGACGACTACTATGCATCCATATCCCCAGCTACCCTAGATAAGGCGCTTATATTTGCCCAAAATAACTCTGATCTTACCCATGATGAAATTGAAATAATAATAGCGGCTAGAAGGACTATCATAAAATTTGAAAATAGCTACTGGGTAAGAAAGGATAGAATAAATAGCTTCGATATAACAATGGGATCAAATGATTCTGCGCAAATCACAGATATCGTGGGGCTATTCATAGCACACAACCTACATAAGGAATTTAGTAACCTCCAAGGAGGAATTTATAGGGACGACACGTTACTTATAGCTAGGAACCTAAACAACCAGAGCATGGAAAGACTAAGAAAAAATATTAGAATATTCTTTAAAAAACTAGGCCTAAGTATTACCTACGAACTAAACCATAAGAAGGTAAATTTTCTAGATGTGACTCTAAATCTAAATACTGGATTAATAGAACCTTTCCACAAAAATAATGAAAATCTTGCTTACATTAGTTACAACTCAAATCACCCCAAATCCATAATTAGATCCATAGCACGTAGTATATCCCTCCGAATATCCCGCTTATCCTCAAACCTAGAAATCTTTAACGAGCATGCTGACTATTATAATGCAGCATTACGCAGGGCCGGTCATAAAGATAAACTGCAGTATATAGTGAATAAGGACAACGTAAACAATCCTAGTAATTACTACTCCAACCGCTCACATAATAATAGAAATAACTTGACTAGACATAGGGTTAGACACGTAACACCTGGAGTAAACGGCCAAAACACTAATAACGTAAACCCAAGAAACAATAGAAGAAACAGACAAAGAAAATACCTATGGTTCAACCCAATATTCAACTCCTCTATAAAAACTAGACTGCCCTCTACATTCTTTAAACTAATAGATAAACACTTCCCTATTTCGCATAGATATCACAAAATACTCAATAGATCGACTATAAAGCTCTCATACTCAACAGCAGCTAACATAGAATCACACATACGCAAGATCAACCACAGAAATATCTCAAGTAAATCAACTGCACCTATACATAACGTAGCACCAAATTATAAGCACAAACACATCACAACATCACATCCACAAGCGCATACAAACGCGCAGCAGCAAAACCCCATTGGGCATATATCACAACCCACTTATAACGGAGTACTAAACAGGAATGTAAAAGCTGCACAAAATAGCGCCTCAAACTGTAACTGTCACCTACCAGATAGGTGCCCATTGGCGAACAGATGTCTCGATTCGAGCCTAGTGTACATGTGCACGGTCATCTCGGGTAACTCCACCTGGAATTACATAGGATCCACTGCGGGTTCTTTTAAAAAAAGATGGTATGTGCACAGACACTCAATGAAAAACCGTGCACTTATGGGTTCCACAACCCTCGCCAAAAAAATATGGGAACTGAAGGACAGCAGCACTAACTACAGTATCAACTGGTCGAAATTGTCGGCTGCTAAAACCTATAGTACAGGGATGTCCCACTGCGGGCTATGTCATCTTGAGCTATTGTATATTCTCAAAAATGTAAAAAGGCTACTTAACAATAAGTTAGAAAGATCTATCTTCTGCAGACATAGAATTGCCACTAAATTCATAAGATTCAAACCTCCGTGAATCGAACCAACACAACATAGCTTTAAATTAGGATACCTAGTACCCACAGAAATATATTCATTAAGTATACTATATCCTTCACAAGTCTATACCACACAAATGTCTGTAAGTACCTCATCTACCCACAAACTTATTCCTTCTCAGTTGCTGCCATCATTTGATCCTAAATCCTAGTTTTTCTCAAATCACTACTACAATGTAACTTTACCTTCCTTTTGCCATAATTACAATTAGCACGCTTATCTCTTTGCATGTATGTATATTTTTGTACGAGTGTATATTGATGTGTATGTATGTGTCTATGTACACATGCATGTGTATATATATATATATATATATGTGTGTGTGTGTGTGTGTGTGTGTGTGTGTGTGTGTGTGTGTGTGTGTGTGTGTGTGTGTGTGTGTGTGTGTGTGTGTGTGTGTGTGTGTAAATATATGCGTATATTACTTCGTTAACCTCTGTATTAACTCAACAACTATTTAGCTTTGACAGTGTTGTCCCACTCATGTATACTATTGAAGATGAAAAGAAAGACTGTAAACACTGGCTTATCTTTATAATTTAAAATTGATACACACTTCGATACTCTGTACATGCCAAACTCTTACTTTTGCCTCATGACAGCTAGTTTTACACGCCGTAACGTTAGATACATTATACCCCCCACCTAAGTAATGTCAGGGTCTCCTCAAATAATTTATTAATAGCATTGTTGTAATTGTTGTTATTGTTCTAATTGAATACTACTTCATATAGTAGCCTGTATATTCTTTTCTTGCCTGTGTATTTTCTTCATTCTCGCATGCTCCGAAGATCTGACTGGTTATAATTTTGTATTGGCGATCGAGTAACGTGAAAATAAGCGAATAACGATCTCTAGACCTACCAGTTCTGAGAAACAATTGTCAGCTATGAGATTAAAAACCTTTTTTGTATAGCAAACCATGTCAACCTTCTTTCCTGATTTATATATATATATATATATATATATATATATGTAAGTATGCATGTATACGTACATACATATATGTATACAGACGTACAGTAGCATGCACATATATATATATATATACATATATATATACATATGCATACAGGTACACATACATATATGCACGTATCAGTTTAACGGCGCTAACGTCGCTTTGTTCGTTTGTAAACAAACTGAACAGCCTGAATTTATGCCATACGGTGTTAAGGCAACCACGTCACCTTTTTGTTCAACACTGACACAGGAACGATGTACTAGTTTCAAGCTTGTTAGCTATCATCAGCACCGTTTACCCATCTGCCAGATAGTTGAACGTTCGAAAGTATATACTTTCCTTATGAAAATTAACGGCTGAGCAGCCTAATTTGCATATTGAGTGAGTTAAATCGGTCAGGCATACCGAAAACGATAAATTGAAACAAAATGAAAACGAAATTTCATTTCTCACTCTTAGTATGGCACTTACTTAAATGTAAGTATGCATGTATACGTACATACATATATGTATACAGACGTACAGTAGCATGCACATATATATATATACATATATATATACATATGCATACAGGTACACATACATATATGCACGTATCAGTTTAGCGGCGCTAACGTCGCTTTGTTCGTTTGTAAACAAACTGAACAGCCTGAATTTATGCCATACGGTGTTAAGGCAACCACGTCACCTTTTTGTTCAACACTGACAACAAAGATACGGCCATTGAGGAAATGAATGCTGACGGGCTAGGACAAGATTTGGTTGATATCCTAAACTTAATGGTAGATGAAATGAATAATGATAGTGGGAAACCTATGAACCTAAGATTTGTAGACAGGAAAAAGTTAAAAGAAACAACAGCTAAGGTAAACAAAGTTATCCCATACCTTGAGGCGAGGAACCTTCACCAGTGAAACAATATCCTCAAAGCAACAGCAAATGCGGTGAGGAAATTACTTGGCATAAAAGAGAGAGGAAACAACAAACAAGAAAGATCAGAAACTTGGTGGAAGAAACGACTGAATGGTCAAATCAGGGAAATGAGAAATGACATGGGAAAGCTTGAGTCCCTGCTGAATGGGACACTAAAAAACAGACACTAAAAATAGACTGGAAATAAAGTACAAAACTAGAAGGAAAAGGCTAAATATTATCATAGAGGAACTGAAGCAACGCATTGTAGCAAAGAGTGCAAAAATTAGGCGATACGAGAGCAGAGTCAGTCAGTATAGACAGAACCGCATGTTTGACAACAACCAGAAGATGTTGTTGGACAGCTTGAAGGGAAAGAAAGAGGCAACGACTTGATCCCTGAGGCGGAACAAACTAAGACATTCTGGTGAGGAATATGGGAGCAGGATGTTAAACATAATGACCAGGCAGTGTGGATTGAGCCAGTACAAAATGAGATTAGTGAACAGGCACACCAACAAAATGATTTGAGTATCACAGTTGAAACTCTTAAGGTGCAGGCCAAAAAACTAACCAACTGGAAATCACCAGGCCCAGAAGGTGTGCAGGGGTATTGGATTAAAAATGTAACATCCCTCCACCCGAAACTGACAAACATGTTCAATGACTGCTTGATGTCAGGTTAGGTACCAGAGTGGTTGACAAAAGGTACCACAGTTCTGGTAATGAAAGACCGAATCAAGGGTAATGATGTTACCAAATATAGACCTATCACATGTCTGTCCGTAATGTGGAAACTGTTGACAAACATTGTGTCTGAGGAAATCTACCATCACCTCCACACAAACAACTTGTTACTGGACGAACAGAAAGGATGCCGAAAGAAGTCCCGTGGTACAAAGAACCAGTTACTTATTGATAAGATGGTAATGAGGAATTGCAAGAGGAGACACACTGGTCTTTCCATAGGATGGATAGACTACAAAAAAGGCGTTTGACATGGTGCCTCATTCTTGGATCACCAAAAGCCTAGAGATCTTCAAGGTGTCAGATAACATCATACAGTTGTTGAGCAAAAGTATGAAGTCCTGGAAAACAGAGTTAACATCAGCTGGAGAATCCTTGGGAGGCGTGAAGATCAAGAGAGGTATCTTCCAGGGAGATAGTCTGTCCCCTCTGTTGTTTGTCCTTGCCCTGATTCCCCTGACCATTATACTGCGAAAAGTGAGAGCAGGATACAAGTTGGGAAAGGGAGAGCTTACCATTAATCACCTCTTCATGGACGATCTTAAGCTCTTCGGGAAGAGTGAGAAGGAGTTGGATGTGCTTGTTGACACTGTCCGTATTTTCAGCAATGATATATGTATGCAATTTGGTATTAGTAAGTGTGGAGTCCTTGTGATGAGGGGTAAATTGAGCAGAATTAACGGAATCCAGGTATCAACAGGTGACATGATAAAGGAAATTGATGCTGAAGAGGGATACAAATATTTAGGTGTTCTGGAGGCTGGTGACATCAAGAACAAAAAGATGAAGGAATTGATAAGATCTGAATACATTCGGAGAGTAAGGAGCGTACTAAAATCACATCTGAACAGTAGGAATGCCATAAGTGCAGTAAATTCCCGAGCTGTGTCTATTATTATGTACAGTGCGGGAATTCTGAGATGGAATGTTGCTGAACAAAAAGAAATGGACAGGAAGACTAGGAAGCTATTGACTATCTACAACATGTTCCACAAGAGGAGTGATGTCGATAGACTCTATTTAAGGAGATCTGAAGGTGGAAGAGGTCTTATCAGCATAGAGGACTGTGTTCAGATGGAGAAAAACAACCTACACAAATACGTGACCGAGACTAAGGAGCCAATGCTCAGAATTGTACTGAAAGAGAGGACAATAGACTAGGCGATGTCCAAGAAGGAAATAACAACAAGGAGAAAGAGCAACCTTCATGAAAAATCCCTTCATAGTACCTTCTTTAAGAAAACGGAATTCAGAGATCCACAGACACGGAACTGGTTGAGAAAAGGAGACCTTAAAAAGGCTACAGAGGGAATGCTAATGGCTGCGCAAGAGCAGGCCCTCAAAACGAAGTGGCTGAAACACCATATTTACAAGGAGGAGGCTAGCTCACTGTGCAGGATCTGTGGAGAGAGAGAGGAGACTGTGGCTCACATTGTATCCGAGTGTAAACACCTAGCCCAGACTCACTATAAGGGCTGGAGACATGATGTGATGGGTAGGGTGATCCACTGGCACCTATGCAAAGTAAACAATTTACCACATTCTGAGAAGTGGTATGAGCATAAGCCAGAGTCGGTGATAGAAAACGATCAGGTGAAGGTGCTATGGGATTTTAGGATACAGATGGACAAGAAACTGGAACACAATAGACCTGACCTGGTGGTTTTTGACAAGGAAAATAGATCGTGCCTGATTGTGGATGTGGCCTGCCCATTCGATACGAGAGTGCCAGAGAAGGAGAGGGAGAAAATTAACCGATACCAGGACTTAAAGTGGGGGGTAAAAAGGATTTGGAACTGCCATGAGTTCAAAGCGGTCCCGATTGTCATAGGCGCACAAACAGTTTCCAGGGATGGTTAAAGAAAATTGGCCCCGCCCTGCTTTTTGGAACGCTTCAAAAGACATGCTTGCTGGGAACAGCAAGAACCCTCCGATACCTCCTGAATATCTGAGGCTGCAGGTAGTGGCTTGATATTCATTTCAACAAACTTTCCAGTTAACTAACATCAATGACTGAGACTCAACGAATAATAATAATAATAATGCTTTCTTTATTAACGACTGTAAAAGAAACAGAGGATCTAACAAAAACAGAGGATGTAACAAAAAGATACAATGAAAAATTCCCCAATAGGGGGGACACTTCCGAGGGACATTCAAGGAGAAAGCCCATTAAAAAAAAAGTCACGGTGACCCTGACCACCAGGGCAAGTGCCCTTTCCCAGTTTTCCACCTTCAATTTACAGGCACATACTCAGAGTAGGCCCATTTACACAGGCCATTTTTGCCTCTCTCACCCATCTTTCAACAAAATGTTGGGAAGGGAACACTTCTCTCTCTACCCTAATTTTCCTTTTTAAATGAAATTTGAAAAAGTTAATCAGGGCATCACTGAAGAGGCAAGTGCTCGTCTTCAGCCCTTTCAAAGGCGTCCACCATACTATCTCTTTTGCCATGGCCACCAGACAGATAAAAATTGCCCGCATTCCCGGCTAAAGGAAGAGAGCGGGGAAATCCTCACGTTGGACTCAGCTGATAGCTGGATCCGTCCTATACGCGACAGCAGGTGTTCGACATAAACCCACAAGCCAGCAACGCGCGTTGATTTTCATCGACACCTAGAGTTTCCCCAAGTACGTCGTCGCTCTTCCCCTCCACTAATCCTCTATAGAAAGCCAAAGTGGAGTTTCCACCGATCACATTGCCCGATTGGTCGAGGGCTGTGAGCGCCTGAAGATATTCCAGTCTCCAAGCGCTCCCTCTCGGTCTTCGCTTGACCCAGGACTGCAGCCCGTCAAGGAGACGAGCTGGGGAAAGACGCGTCTAGCAAACTGCGACCACACCTGATCACCGTCGAGAAAGAAGGTGGAGATGCCGTAGCCTGAGCGTGTGTCTGCGCATCATCAGCCACGGCATGCCCAGATCTCCACGTAGCGGGTGTTGACAGCAGATGGACCGCCTGACCATCGGAGCGCGTCCCTTCCTCAAAAAGTGAAAGACCAAACGCTCCAGCGCAGTCAGGCGAGGCTTAGGACAAAGCACAACGGTCAGGCGGTAGTAGATAACGGACGCGATGTACGCGTTAGGTACCTCCGCTCGACCTTTCAAGTATAGCTTCCTCTCAGCCCATTTCTGGGTGAGAGAAACCACCCTTCTCGTCACCTCGTCCCAGTTTTTATCCGTCTGGTGGTCCGGACCGAAATAGACCACTAGCAATTTAACTGGTCTGTCCGTCCAGCGCCCGACGACGCTGTTGGACGGCATGGACCTGTCTCTCCAGGTGCCGAGCTGCAGGCCCACCGACCTTTCCTGGTTGATCATTGCTCCTGTCCCCGCTTCGTATTCTCTTAGTGTAGTGCCGATCGCCTCGATGTGTTTGGCGTTCGGCACCACTACGGTGACATCGTCCGCATATGGTGACATGGATCTTCCGCATCCTAGTTCGCGCGGGACCCCACTCAACGTCTCCAGTTTGTGCAGTAATGGCTCTAGAGTCAATACGTACAAGAGGGACGACAGGGGACATCCTTGGCGGACCGAGCACATGATGTTGAACGGTTCCGAAAGGTGACCGTTCACTCTCACCACAGAGCAGATGTCGCTGTGCATGGCAGTGATCCAGCCTCTGAAGACGGGCCCAAAGCCAGCCACTCTCAGGACTGCCGCCAGATAACGATGGTCGACCCCATTGAAAGTTTTCGACTGATCTAAATTGATCTAGGACTCACCCGTACTACGTTGCCTAGCTACCCTCCCCACGATGTATCGCATGAGGTGGAGGTTGTCGTGGATGGATCTGTCGGGAATGGTGTATGTCTGCGCCTCTCCCACCAAGGGCCAATTTCGCCGCAAGTACGTCGGTCGCGATGCCTTTGCTAAGCGCCTCGTCTAATATTCTAACTAGTTCTTCCTCTGCTCTATTTTTCTCTATTACTAAAGCCTTACTAAACCTAATGGACTCTATTCTAATCGCTCTTTTCAGAGCAAACCACCACTTGTTGTTGATAATGGCCCCCGTCAATGCCCGCTTAACTAGTTCGCTAATCCGGTCTCTGTAGGCCTTGCGCGCTGGTAACCACGCATTTAGCTTCCAGTAGCCGGGTCCTCGTCTATGAAGCCTATCTAAGTCAAGCACACAGATCACGAATTTGTGGTCCTATTCTGGGTGAGGTCATGTTGAAATGGAGTGGAAAAGATGAGAAAGACCGCTTACCTTACTTCTCGTAGAGGAAGGATGGTTTCTCCATCCTATTAACTGCTTGTGGCCTCCCCCCGAAGGATTTCCTTATAAATCCTCCTGGAGATTGCTTGTCGGAAGGCTCCGATGTCCTTGGGGAAATTTTGTTTTAGTGTCGTGTACGTTTTCTGTGTGATGCGAGTGATTTGTATGTGTGGAGGTGGTGTGAATTTTTGGGGTGTTGTGTAGTCTTTTTCTGTGATGCTGGTGTTGTGTTGGATGTAGTGTAATAATTGCTTGTTGTTCAAATTTAATGCTGTGTAGTGTGTATCGTTTTGGTTGTTTTTTTTTGTTGTTTTGTTTTGTTATGGGTTTACTCCTGTTGCGCTTTTTGGTGACTTTTGTGGTGTTGGTGATGGTGGTGTTGGGGTTAATGATGGTGATGGTGTTGGTGTTTGTGGTGATGGGGTTGGTGATGCTGGTGTGGATGGTGGCATAGCTGTCCTAACTTTTTTCTTTGTTAGTTTATTTGTTCCCTCCTGTATTCTGTTTTTGGAGGGGGAAGGAAGAGGATATATTTCTTTTTTTGGTTCTTTTTTCCTGATACAGTTTCCCACTCCCCGTCGTCACAGTCTGTCTGCAGTTGCGATAGGTCGGGGAGTGGAAAATCCTCCACAGGCATTGGTTTTGGTTGTGGCGTGGTGGATGGTGGAGGCGCTAGTGCTAGTTCTGGCGCAGTGGGTGGCGGTGGTGTTGGTTTTGCTAATGTTGCTGGGGTTGTTGCTGCTACAGTTGCTTCTGTTGTTGCTGCCATTTCTGCTGCTGGTGGTGTTGATGGTTGTGTCACTGGGGTGGGTAAGAGAGGTAGCTTCAACTTTTTAGCCTGAGTGCAGAAAGCTTTTAGGTGGTTTCCTTCACCATAAACGACACACTTAGGCCTTCTACCCTCAACGATTACGGTGAGGGGGTGGGGGAGGCTGACCCTGTACCCATCTTCTTTTACCATTCTCTTGGCTTCATTTAATTCATCCTGACTTACCGCGATTGATTCGCTTTTCTTGGCTGTTTTGGCAAACGACACATTTTGCTTTGCGATGGTATTGATGTTTTTATTCTCATTGTTGTTTGGATCAGAAATATTATAGTCAAAGAAGAGGAAAATGGCTACGTGGACAGACAGGCAAATATTTTCACCACCAACACCACCACCGCCACCATCACCACTACCACACCAATAAAATCTAGCCAAGCCAACTGTTACTTCAACTTCTATTTCTACTTCAACGTCAACACCATCACTATAGTACTACGATCACATCACCACCACCACCACTGCCTCATTATCGCTACCGCCGCTATTCTCTCCCACTACCTCCTGCTAAGACAGAGGTATCGTAGTATTCCCACTAAATGAGGAAGGCATCAAAAGATATAAATAGACTGATTCGATGACCCGGTCAAAAATTCAAAAAATCAAAAATCAAAATCAAAACAGCACAACAGTAACGAAAAAAGTACAGAAAAGAAAAAAGAAAAGAAAAACAAAAAAAACAACAAAAAACAAAAAACAAAAAAAAAAGTCAGACATTCAAACATTACATTACAATGAAACTTATGCTTATTTATTTTAGGTTTTTACCTATTTGTTTGTTTGTTTATTTATGTTCCTCTACAGCGTGATAGTGCCACGCTAAAATCACCGGGGGTGATCAAATCACTGGAGGTGATAAAATCACCGGTGGTTATGTAACCATACATTCACCAATCCTCGATAAGAGTGTTTAAATGTCGAACCTAAACAGTTCGAATAACGGTGAAGTGGAGACTGGAATGTCATGTGACAGACTCTCACCCAGCAGGTGCTCCCTGGCCCAGCAGCAGGGCCCTGGCTGTCATCCAAATACTGCTGGTGTTGGAGGAAGAAGAAGAAGGAAAGGGACCAGAACCAACTGGACGAAAGAATTGAATAGAAGTTATGCAATGTTATCTGAAGAGTAACCCCAAGGAAAAAGGCTATAGGAAACGGATGCATAGCATCTGGAACGAGATGGGTCTATTTAAATTAGATGAACAAAAATTGGCCGGGCAGGCTTGGGTAAATCGGGTAATAAGAACTAACGGGTGCATAAGCGAGCTGGAACTGGAGGAACTCAGCAGAGAGATTAGATTGGAAATGGAGAGTGGAGTATGCCAGGCAAACGAGCCAGTGGGAGATGAAGGTGGAGAAGAGGTTGAGAGGAATGAGGAAGCATCCGAAGCAGACAATGATAGGAAAGAGTGCAAAAATTAGGCGATACGAGAGCAGAGTCAGTCAGTATAGACAGAACCGCATGTTTGACAACAACCAGAAGATGTTGTTTGGGCAGCTTGAAGGGAAAGAAAGAGGCAACGACTTGATCCCTGAGACGGAACAAACTAAGACATTCTGGAGAGGAATATGGGAGCAGGGTGTTGAACATAATGACCAGGCAGTGTGGATTGAGACAGTACAAAAGGAGATTAGTGAACAGGCACACCAACAAACTGATTTGAGTATCACAGTTGAAACTCTTAAGGGGCAGGCCAGAAAACTAACCAACTGGAAATCACCAGGCCCAGATGGTGTGCAGGGGTATTGGATTAAAAATATAACATCTCTCCACCCGAAACTGACAACCATGTTCAATGACTGCTTGATGTCAGGTGAGGTACCAGAGTGGTTGACAAAAGGTACCACAGTTCTGGTAATGAAAGACCGAACCAAGGGTAATGATGTTACCAACTATAGACCTATCACATGTCTGTCCGTAATGTGGAAACTGTTGACGAGCATTTTGTCTGAGGAAATCTACCATCACCTCCACACAAACAACTTGTTACCGGACGAACAGAAAGGATGCCTAAAGAAGTCCCGTGGTACAAAAGACCAGCTACTTATTGATAAGATGGTAATGAGGAATTGCAAGAGGAGACACACTGGTCTTTCCATGGAATGGATAGACTACAAAAAGGCATTCGACATGGTGTCTCATTCTTGGATCACCAAAAGCCTAGAGATCTTCAGGTTGGCAGATAACATTAAACAGTCGTTGAGCAAAAGTATGAAGTCCTGGAAAACAGAGTTAACATCGGGTGGAGAATCCTTGGGAGGCGTGAGGATCAAGAGAGGTATCTTCCAGGGAGATAGTTTGTCCCCTCTGTTGTTTGTCCTTGCCCTGATGCCCCTGACCATTATACTGCGAAAAGTGAGAGCAGGATACAAGTTGGGAAAGGGAGAGCTTACAATCAATCACCTCCACTTCATGGACGATCTTAAGCTCTTCGGGAAAAGTGAGAGGGAGGTGGATGTGCTTGTTGACACTGTCCGTATTTTCAGCAATGATATATGTATGCAATTTGGTATTAGTAAGTGTGGAGTCCTTGTGATGAAGAGCGGTAAATTGAGCAGAATTAACGGAATCCAGGTACCAACAGGTGACATGATGAAGGAAATTTATGCTGAAGAGGGATACAAATATTTAGGTGTTCTGGAGGCTGGTGACATCAAGAACAAAAAAATGAAGGAACTGATAAGATATGAATACATTCGGAGAGTAAGGAGCGTACTAAAATCACATCTGAACAATAGGAATGCCATAAGTGCAGTAAATTCCCGAGCTGTGTCTATTATTAGGTACAGTGCAGGAATTCTGAGATGGAATGTTGCTGAACAAAAAGAAATGGATAGGAAGACTAGGAAGCTATTTACTATCTACAACATGTTCCACAAAAGGAGTGATGTCGATAGACTCTACTTAAGGAGATCTGAAGGTGGAAGAGGTCTTATCAGAATAGAGGACTGTGTTCAGATGGAGAAAAACAACCTACACAAATACGTGACTGATAGTAGGGAGCCAATGCTCAGAATTTTACTGAAGGAGAGGACAATATACCAGGTGATGTCCAAGGAGGAAATAATAACAAGGAGAAAGAGCAACCTTCATGAAAAATCCATTCATAGTGCCTTCTTTGAGAAAACTGAATTTAGAGATCCACAGACATGGAACTGGTTGAAAAGAGGAGACCTTAAATAGGCTACAGAAGGAATGCTAATGGCTGCGCAAGAGCAGGCCCTCAAAACGAAGTGGCTGAAACACCATATTGACAAGGATGAGGCTAGCCCACTGTGTAGGATCTATGGAGAGAGAGAGGAGACTGTGGCTCACATTGTATCCGAGTGTAAACACCTAGCCCAGACTCACTATAAAGGCTGGAGACATGATGTGACGGGCAGGGTGATCCACTGGCACCTATGCAATATAAACAATTTACCACATTCTGAGAAGTGGTATGAGCATAAGCCAGAGTCGGTGATAGAAAACGATCAGGTGAAGGTACTGTGGGATTTTAGGATACAGACGGACAAGAAACTGGAACACAATAGTCCTGACCTGGTGATTGTGGACAAGGGAAAAGATCGTGCCTGATTGTGGATGTGGCCTGCCCATTCCACACGGGAGTGCAAGAGAAGGTGAGGGAGAAAATTAACCGATACCAGGATTTAAAGTTGGAGGTAAAAAGGATTTGGAACTGCAATGAGGTCAAAGTGGTCCCGATTGTCATAGGCGCACTAGGTACTATCTCAAAGAGTTTCCAAGGATGGTTAAAGAAAATTGGTCCCGCCCCGCTTTTTGGAACACTTCAAAAGGCATGCTTGCTGGGAACAGCAAGAACCCTCCGATACGTCCTGAATATCTGAGGCTGCAGGTAGTGGCTTGATATTCATTTCAACAAACTTTCCAGTTAAATAACATCAATGACTTAGACTCAAAGAACAATAATAATAATAATTGTTTCTACTTTAAGCACAAGGCCAGCAATTACCCAGTGCATTACTGGGTAATTGCTGGCCTTGTGCCTAAATTAGAAACAATAATAATAATAATAATAATAATGATTTCTTTATTGGCCACAAGGGCTGACTTCAAGAAAAACATTACAGACGGCACACAATGGTACAGGACGATACGAAGTTGGTTTTGGCTGTGTAAAAAAGGTTATAACAAGAAGATAGAAATATCAAAAAAATTCAAACAACAAAAATTCCCCAATAGGGGGGAAACTTCCAAGAGTCACTCGTGGCGAAAACCACACAAAAGACCACGGCCACCCTGACCAGTTTTCCACTCAGTCTACAGGCGTATACTTAGAGCGGGCCCGTTCACTCGGACCAGACTCGCCACTTTCACCCACCTTTCAACAAACTTACTAGAAGACAGCACCTGTCTCCCCACCCTGATTTTCCTCTTCAAGTGAAATTTGAAAAAGGTAATCAGGGATTCGCCGAAGAGGAAAGTGTCTGTCTTCAATCCTTTCAGCCTTGTCCACCATACAATCTCTTTCGCCATGGCCACCAGGCAGATGAAAACTGCCTGCCCATCCTCCTGTAAGGAGGACGGCGGGGCTATCTGCACAATGAACTCAGTCGATAACCGGGTCCGTCCTACACGTGACAGCAAATGTTCAACATAGCTCCACAAGTCAGCAATGTTCGGACACTGAACGAGTGCGTGCACAACAGTTTCGTCGTTCTGTGCGCATCTCGGATAGGCTCGGCTGACGGCACTTCCGTGCCTGTAGAGCTTATCTCGAACCGGCAACGTTCCCCGGTTGCACTGTCAGGCCAGGGATTTCTGGAAGTTGTCCATAGGCCTCGGGCTGAAAGTTCTCTTGAAGAAAGCGAACAGCAGATCGTCTTCGACGCCCAGGGTCTTCCCGAGAACGACGTCACACTTCTCCACTAGTCCTCTACAGAACGCCGAGGTGGATGTTCCACTGGTAGTAGTGCCCAGCTGGTAGAAGGATGTGAGCGCTTGGAGACATTCCAGCTTCCAAGCGCTATCTCTCTGTCTTTTCCTGATCCAGAACTGCAGCTCCGTTAATGAGATGAGCTGGGGAAAAAACACGTCTGGAAATGGTGACCACACCTGTTCACCGCCAAGGAAGCACCAGAGATGTCGCAGACTCAGCACGTGTTTGCGCATTATCAGCCACGGCATTGCCCAGCCCTCCACGCAACGGGTATTGACAGCAGATGGATCGTCTGACCACGGGAACACGTCCCTTCCATAAAAACCAGAAGAGGAAGCGCTCCATTTTTTCAGAATTGAGCCGGTGCAAGGTACAACGGTTAGGCGGTAGCAGATGACGGATGCGAAGAACGCATACGCCACCTATGCCCGACCCTTCAGGGACAGCTATTTCTCTCGGCCCATTTCTGGGTGAGAGGGGCCACCCTGTTCGTCATCTCGCTCCAGTTTCTCTCCATCTGGAGGTCTGGACCGAACCAGACCCCGAGCAGTTTAACCGGTCCTTCCGTCCAGCGCCCCACAACGCTGTCGGGCGGCGTGGACTTTCCTCTCCAGGTGCTGAGCCATAAGCCCACCGACTTTTTCTGGTTTAACTGTCACTGTTTCATATTCCTTGAGAGCGGTGCCGAGCATCTGGACATGTCCGGTGCTTGACACCACCACGGTGACGTCGTCGGCGTAAGCCGATACGGATCTCCCACACCCCAGTTCAGGTGGGACGTCTTATCGCTTCCAATTTGTGCAGTAACGGCTCTAGGGCCAATACGTACAAGAGTGACGAGACGGGACAACCCTGGCGGACCGAGCGCATGATGCTGAACGGCTGTGACAGGTGACCGTTCACCTTCACAACTAAGCAGATGTCTCTGTGCATCGCAGCGATCCAACTCCTGAAAATGGGCCTGAAACCAGCCGCCCCGAGCACCGCCGCCAGGTACTGATGGTCGACCCTATCAAATGCCTTAGATTGATCTAAGTTTATCAGGGTCCCATCCGTGCCAGGTTCATTAATCACCCACTCTATGATATCGCATGAGGTGCAGAATGTCGTGGATGGATCTGTCTTGGATGGCGCATGTCTGCGCCTCTCGTACCAGATTACCAATGACAAGCGCCAATCTCGTTACTATCACCTTGGCCAAATTCTTGAAATCTGTGTTTAAAGGGATTATGGGCCTGAAGTTGTCCATAACTTCCCCTTTGTCCGGGTCTATTCTCAACAGCGCCACCACTCCCCGGCTCACAAAACTGGGAATGCTCCCTTCCTGCTGTTAGTTGCAGTAGACGTCTGCCAAGAGGTCGCCGAACAAGTCTGGCATGTCCGCATAAAGGTCGAAGGGCAGACCATCCAAACCTGGCGATTTACTCCTCGTGCAGTCAGACATCGCTTCCCGTATTTCACCTGCTGTTACCGGCTTTTTGCAATACTGCACTGCGTTCGTCGAGGGCTGCGGCAGACCCTCGAGTTATGCACTGAAATTCATACTCGATCGGAGTATGGCCCGCTGCCGTTCCCAAACAGTTGAGCAAAGTACTGTTGTAAAGCCTCACACATCTGCTCGGGTTCGAGTAACATGTGCTTGTTTTGGTCAGGCAAGGATTGAATTGTGGCTTTGTTGACACGTCGCGCCTCCATTACCCGGGCCCATTGGACAGCTTTTGTCCCCTCGTGTCTCAGAGCACGCGCTCTAGCTCTGACAACGCAGCCTTCGTGCTTTGCATTGAAGAATTGGTCGAGTGCCAATCTTGCCGCAAGCACGTCGGTTGCGATGCCTGTCCTAAACGCCTCTTCTAGCTTTCTAAGTAGCTCTCCTTTTACTCTATTTTACGCTATCTTAACTCCTTTGCTAAACCTTATTAATTCTACTCTATTGCCCTTTTCAGGGTAAACCACCACCTGTTGTTGACGATCGCACCCGTCAACGCCCGCTTAACTAATTCGCTTAGCCGGTCTCTGTAAGCTTTGCGCGCCGGGAAAGACGCGTTCAGCTTCCAGTAACAGGGTCCTTACCTATGAAGTCTATCTAAGTCAACTTCATATATCACAAATTTGTGGTCCGAGTAGCCGACTACTTTAAATTGTGGACAACCTACGCTAGCGTTATTTGTTTCCCTACAGTGTAGGGAATTTGTGTAGGGCCTACAGAATACCCTATCTAGATACGATTTGGATGACCCGATGCGGTTTGCCCATGTCCATATTGGCACATTCGGATAATCCAGTCGATACCTGTCAGGCAGTTAAAAACGTCTGAGCAGGTTGGCGAGGCTTTTACATCCTCCTCCCTTATTTACTAGCCCCACATAACCCCAGCGTGCATCTAAGATACCGTTCCAGTCACCCACTAACACTAAAGAGCGGGACGTTCCAAGAAAGGTCTCTAGACGTCTGAAGAAATCTAGCCGTCCTGCCCCTATTTGGGCGTAGACGGCCTGAAAGCATTGCCTTCGCTGCCTGTCACGTCCAGTACCACCGACTTACCTTCTGGGTCTAGGAAGAATGGCCCGTATGGCGAGATCCAAGCCTCTCCGAAAAAGCACAGTAACTCCCCCCCCCCCCCCGCTTCCGGACGGCTGGTAGCTGCGTATACATCGTAGCCGCCGAAGATCGGTGCGAAGTCTCGTGCCTCGGAAATTCTGGTCTCGCTGATGGTCACCACATCTATGTTTAGTGACCTGATATCGTTAAGCGGGTGGCCCTGCTTCCAAGATTACCCCAGGCCACGTACATTTATACTGCCTATTCTAAGTAAAGCCATGTTGGGTGAGGAATGGAGTAAGTGAGAAAGGATCACCTACCCTGATCGTGTGGGAAAGGGACAGTCGAACCGTCACTTTTGCTGGTCATGGGTGTCTCCAAGATGATGTCAGTGAATATCCTCTTGGTAACCGACCCTCTGAAGTCTCCAACTGCGTTGTGGAATTTTTCTTTTAAATGTTTATAATCTATTTTAATTTCAATAATGGTTATATTTTTCGGGAAAGTTCTTGGTGTTTGTGGGGTGTAGTAATGTTTGTCTGTAATGTCTGTGTGCTGCTTTATATGTTCTAAGAGTTCTTTATTTGCCATGTTTATGGCTGTGTAATGTATTTTGGCGGGTTTGGTTTTGTTACTGTTTTCTTGTTGCTGCTGTTGAGTATGTTTGTCTTGTTGTGTTTGCGATGTTGATGTTTGTGGTGATGATGGTGGTGGTTGTTGGTGGTGATCGTGGTGGCGTTGCTTGTTTGTTTGCTTCGCTTTTGGAGGGTGAAGCTAAGGGGTCTTTTCTTTTTTCTTTTTTGTGGCACACTGTTTGCCACTTCACTCCCGCCTCAGACACTATGTCGGATTCCGTGGCGTCTGGGAGGGGTATATGCTCCACGGCTGTTGGTGGTGGTAGTGGAGCCATCTCCGACGATTTTGTTGCTGGTGCAGCTACTACAAATGTAGTTACTGTTGTTGCCGCCACTGCTGCTGCTGTTTTAGTTGTCTGTGGCCTTGGTATGGGTGCCACGGAGTTGCCCTCCTACTCACCGTGGAAGGGTCTTCTGCATTTGTTGCCTGCTTGGCTCTTGGTAGCAGCGGACCAGGCATTAGAAGGAGGGGGGGGCTTCTTCTTCGCTGTCTTCTGCGGGCAAAAGGCCCTGAGGTGACCCAGCAATTATTCCAGTGTATTACTGGTACTTTATTTTATCGACCCCGTAAGGCCAGCAATTTTTTTGGGGGGGAGGAGGGAAAAGTCGATGAAATTGACCCCAGTGCGTGACTGGTACTTTATCCAGCCGTATAATAATGAAAATTATAGAACAGAACACAGACAAAAACAAACGCAACATCAAAAGAAAAACAAAATTCAAAAGTTTTGAACGCAACACCCCTACCTCCCTCGTTGCTATGACTACGAGCTTAGCGTAGCTAAAACAACAGCAGCAGCAACAACAACACTAGTAACCGATGTTACTGGCTTTGAAAAACAAAAAAGGAAACAACAAAGTCAGACATTCAAACATTACAATGACACCCACCCACTCCACCACCACCGCCACTACCACTACTACCATCGAAAAATGAATATGAAAATGATAATGATTTGTTGATGTTGATGGTAGTGATAGTGGAAAGCCTATGAACCTAAGATATGTAGACAGGAAAAAGTTAAAAGAAACGACAGCTAAGGTAAACAAGGTCATCCCATACCTTGAGGTGAAGAACCTTCACCAATGCTACAACAAGAAAGATCAGAACCTTGGTGGAAGAAACAACTCAATGGTCAAATCAAGGAAATAAGAAAAGTCAGTGGAAAGCTTGAGTCCCTACTGAATGGGACATTACAAAACATAGACACTAAATATATAAGGAAAATAAAATACAAAACTATGGGAAAAGAGCTAAATGTTATCGTAGAGGAACTGAAGCAACGCATTGTAGCAAAAAATGCAAAGATTAGGCGGTATGAGAACAGAGTTAGTCAGTATAGACAGAACTGCATGTTTGACAACAACCAGAAGATGTTGTTTGAACAGCTTGAAGGAAAAGAAAGAGGTAACGACGTGCTTCCTGAGGCTGAACAGACTAAGATATTCTGGAGAGGAATATGGGAGCAGGATGTTGAACATAATGATCAGGCAGTGTGGATTGAGACAGTTCAAAAGGAGATTAGTGAACAAGCACACAAACAACCTGATTAGAGTATCACTCCTGAAACTCTTAAAGGGTAGTCAAAAAAACTATCCAACTGGAAACCACCAGGCCCAGATGGTGTGCAAGGATATTGGATTAAAAATATAACATCCCTCCATCCAAAACTGACAGCCATGTTCAATGACTGCTTAATGTCGGGTGAAGTACCAGAGTGGTTGACAAAAGGTACCACAGTTCTGGTAATGAAAGACCGAATCAAGGGTAATTAGGTTACCAACTATAGACCTATCACATGTCTGTCCGTAATGTGGAAACTGTTAACAAGCATTGTATCTGAAGAAATCTACCATCACCTCCACACAAACAACTTGCTACCGGACGAACAGAAAGGATGCCGAAATTCGTCCCGTGGTATAAAAGACCAGTTACTTATTGATAAGATGGTAATGAGGAATTGCAAGAGGAGGCATACTGGTCTTGCCATGGGATGGATAGATTACAAAAAGGCATTCGACAGGGTTCCTAATTCTTGGTTAACTAAAAGCCTAGAGATCTTCAAGGTGGCAGACAACATCAGACAGCTATTAAGTAAAAGTATTAAGTCCTGGGAAACAGAGCTAACATCAGGTGTGGAATCTTTGGGAGGCGTGAAGATCAAGATGTATCTTCCAGGCAGATAGTTTGTCCCCTTTGTGGTTTGTCCTTACCCTCATACCCTTGTCCCTCATATTGCGAAAAGTGAGAGCAGGATACAAGCTGGGAAGAGGAGAGCTTACCATCAACCACCTCTTCTTCATGGACGATCTTAAACTCTTTGGGAAGAGTGAGAAGGAGTTGGATGTACTTGTTGACACTGTCCGTATTTTCAGCAATGATATATGTATGGAATTTGGTATTAATAAGTGTGGAGTCCTAGTGATGAAGAGGGGTAAATTGAGCAGAAGCAACGGAATCCAGGTACCAACAGGTGAGATGATAAAGGAAATTGACATTAAAGAGGGATACAAATATTTATGTGTTCTGGAGGCAGATGACATCAAGAACAAAAAGATGAAGGAATTGATAAGATCTGAATACATAAGGAGAGTAAGGAACATACTAAAATCACATCTAAATAGTAGGATTGTCATAAGTGCAGTAAATATCCGATCTGTGTCTATTATTATGTACAGTGCTGGAATTCTGAAATGGAATGTTACTGAACAAAAAGAAATGGATAGGAAGACTAGGAAGCTAATGACTATCTACAACATGTTCCACTAGAGGAGTGATGTTGATAGACTCTACTTAAATAGATCTGAACGTGAAAGAGGTCTTATCAGCATAGAGGACTGTGTTCAGATGGAGAAAAACAGTCTGCATATATATGTGTCTGACAGTAGGGAACCAATGCTCCGAATTGTACTGAAGGAGAGGACAATAGACCAGGGGATGTCCAAGGAAGAAATAACAGCAAGGAGGAAGAGCAACCTTCATGAAAAATCACTTCATAGCACCTTCTTTAAGAAAACGGAATTCAGAGATCCACAGACATGGAACTTGTTAAAAGGAGGAGACCTTAAAAAAACTACAGAAGGAATGCTAATGGCTGCACAAGAGCGAAGTGGCCTTCAGAACGAATTGGCTGAAACACCATATTGACAAGGAGTCTAGCTCACTGTGTAGGATCTGTGGAGAGAGAGAGGAGACTGTGGCTCACATTGTATCCGAGTGTAAATACCTAGTCCAGACTCAGTATAAAGGCTGGAGACATATAATAGGAAATGTGATTCACTGGCATCTATGCAAACTAAACAATTTACCACATTCTGAGAAGTGGTATGAGCATAAGCCAGTGGTATGAGCATAAGCCAGACTCAGTGAAGGTGCTATGGGATTCCAGGATACAAATGAACAAGAAATTAGAACACAATAGGCTTGATCTGGTGGTCTTTGACAAGGAAAAACATCGTACCTGATTGTAGATTAGCCTGCCCATTTGACACGACAGTGCAAAAAAAGGATAAGGAGAAAATTAACCGATACCGGGATTTAAAGTGGGAGTTAAAAGGATTTGGGACTGTCATGAGATCAAGGTCGTCCCGATTGTCATAGGAGCGCTAGGTACTATCGCAAAATGTTTTCAAGGATGGTTAAAGAATATTAGTCCAGCCCCGTTTTTTGGAACACTTCAAAAGGCATGCTGGGTACAGCAAGAACCCTCCGATACGTCCTGAATATCTGAGGCTGCAGGTAGCGGCTTGGTGTATATTTAAACAAACATTCCAGTTAAATAACATCAATGACTGAGATTCAAAGAACAACAACAATAATAATAATAATTATGTTTCTTCTTTTGGTACAAGGCCAGCGATTACCCCAGTGCATGACTGGTCCTTTTTATATATATATATTATATATATATATATATATATATATATATATATATATATATATATATATATATATGTATATATAATAATTATAAATAAAATAACAGGAGGCTGGACTGGGGTAAATCCTTGAAATACTATGATCATTTCAATGACCGGGTTCCGTATGAATCCGGTGATATCATCAGGCATTCGAAATATAACAAAGGAACATAACAGATAAAATCCATGGGTCCGAAAATCCAAGACAAAGAGGACGACTGATCAACTAGTTGCTTTCACCTCGGCCAGTCACCCTCAAGTGATGGCTACTCGGTCTACTACTGACCATCTGATGAGGGGGGCGAAGGCTTATGATGTACTACCACCTCTCCGTCAAAGTAAAAAAAAAAAAAAAAGAAAGAAAGAAAGAAGAAAATTCAGCGTAAGTGTCACACTACAGTCAGGCTAGAAATCGCCGCGAAAAATGTTTTTCCAAAGAATATATATCTTAACAGAGGCATATATAGTGGCGTCTATATGGTATAATGTGTGAACAGAAAATTGGAACGTGAAACTTGTTTAGAGTTATAGGATGAAATTAAATTAAAAATTAAAAATTAAAAATTAAAAATTAAAAATTAAAAATTAAAAATTAAAAATTAAAAATTAAAAATTAAAAATTAAAAATTAAAAATTAAAAATTAAAAATTAAAAATTAAAAATTAAAAATTAAAAATTAAAAATAAAAAAATTAAAAATTAAAAAATAAAAAATTCTTAAAAATTAAAGGTTTTGTTGCGAGATTTATTGAATGAAGTTACACAGAGAGAGTCTTATATGAAAAAGTTTAAGTGTATTATAGGGAATCTCGATAAGTTATCAGGGTGGAATATAGAGTAAAGATTAAAGCCTTCGATTGTATATCCCAGCCAGCACCCCTTAACCAACGTGTCAGCCAGTTTTGAGTGGTATCGTCTAGCGAAAGAAACGGTAATACATTTTTCCGAGTACTCTAGGGACGTAACTGCCTTATGCTCCGGGTGTGCTAGCGGGAAGTCTACCATCTTCGACAGGCCATCGTCTATACCAAACGAATACCATTAATTCACACAGGAGGGGTTTATTTACATGCCAGTAGAGGGAGGCATGATACAGCTAACAGTTATGCTTAGGCCTAGAGTTAATGGCCTTCAAAACAGGCTCGGCGAGCCCCGGGGCAAAGCGACCCGCTCCGAGTAATTTCGTTTACCGAAAGAGGGGAAATTTATTTTTCCAAGCACTCAAGGAAGGCTGAACTACCCGAGCGCCCGGCGCGCAGCCGGGAAAGCCACCACATCAGTCGAAAGTGTTAAAACCCGATGAAATGCGCCAATAGACTATATCTAAGTCCTAATTAGTCCGGGTTATAAGTAGTGTGGTTCTTTGGTTGGTAGGGTTCTATGATAGGTGCATAATGAGAGTAAAACCTGAGTAAAGGGAACAATAAGCAGAAAAGCACAATAAATAAAAGCAGAATACATACATAAAATACAAAGATAAAGATACATTAATAAAAATACATTAATAAAAGTAAAATACATAAATAAAACGCCATCATAGCTAGGGTAGTGATGTAGTAAGACGGAATTATATAAGAACATATCGGAGGAATCAAAGCAAAGGGGAAATACAATATAGATCAAGTTGGAGTTAGATAATACAAGGTTATACAAATAGATATAGAGGATGGAAGAGATGGAATGGTATCAGGTGGTACCTAGTGTCTGTTCGGGTCTCAGAATTTAGTGTGAATCACAAAAGCCCTGAAGTATAGGGTAGAGAATTCAGTCAATACAATACATGTTATAGTAGAATTTTGTCGGAGTCCGAATATTCCTGACAGGGAAGCAGCATTGGATCGGGTGGGCGGTGGACAAAGCACAGAGAAGCCACAATCCGAAAGGTAAGTAGATCAGTCAATCCCATGTGGCGATAGCTGTACACTGAAGTCAGTGCCACTGTTCATTATTACATCTGAAAGTGCTCAACATTTCTGGAGCATTATTTATTTAGGTTTGTTGGCTCACCACAGGATAGAATTGGTCATTCCGTATCTTGATGTAACATTATGGAGAGTACTCAACGTATATGACGGCGTTTTATTTATGTATTTTACTTTTATTAATGTATTTTTATCAATGAGGCGGTTGATTGGCAGTATCGGTAGAGGGTCGGACGCCATGCTTTCCAGCATAGTTACGTCCCTTTACGATCTGAGTTCAAATCCCACCGAGGTTAACTTTGCCTTTCATCCTTACGGGGTCGATAAAATAAAGTACCAGTAATGCACTGGGTAATTGCTGGCCTTGTGCCTAAAGTAGAAACAATTAATGTATTTTAATTAATGTATCTTTATCTTTGTATTTTTATCTATGTATTCTGCTTTTATTTATTTGTGCTTTTCTGCTTATTGTTCCTTTTACTCAGGTTTGACTATCATAGCACCCTACCAACCAAAGAACCACACTACTCATAACCCGGACTAACTGGGACTTAGATATATTCTATTGGCGCATTTCATCGGGTTTTAACACTTTCGACTGATGTGGTGATTTTCCCGGCTGCGCGCCGGGCGCTCGGGTGGTTCAGCCTTCCTTGAGTGCTTGGAAAAATAAATTTCCCCTCTTTCGGTAAACGAAATTACTCGGAGCGGATCGCTTCGGCCCCGAGGCTCACCGCGCCGCCTGTTTTGACGACCATATTATACTTATACCTATAAACTCCAGGTTTAGGCATAACTATTAGCTGTATCATGCCTCCCTCTACTGGCACGTAAATAAACCCCTCCTGTGTGAATTAATGGTATTCGTTTGGTATGGACGATGGCCTGTCGAAGATGGTAGACTTCCCGCTAGCACACCCGGAGCCTAAGGCAGTTACGTTCCTAGAGTACTCGCAAAAATTAATTTCCATTTCTTTCGCTAGATGAAACTGGCTGACACGTTGGTAGAGGAGGTGCTGGCTGGGATATACAATCGAAGGCTTTAATCTTTACTCTATATTCCACCCTGATAACTTATCGAGATTCCCTATAATACACTTAAACTGTTTCATATAAGACTCTCTCTGTAATTTCATTAAATAAATCTCGCAACCTAAACCTTTAATTTTTAATCATTTTTTTAATTTTTTAATTTTTAATTTTTAATTTAATTTCATCCTATAACTCTAAACATAAGTTTCACGTTCCAATTTTCTGTTCACACATTATACCATATAGACGCCACTATATATGCCTCTGTTAAGATATATATTCTTTGGAAAAACATTTTTCGCGGCGATTTCTAGCCTGACTGTAGTGTGACACTTACGCTGACTTTTCTTCTTTCTTTCTTTCTTCCTTTTTTCTTCTTTTCTTTTTGACGGAGAGGTGGTAGTATAATAAGCCTTCGCCCCCTCACCAGATGGACATTAGTAGACCGAGTAGCCATCACTTGAGGGCGACTGACCGAGGTGAAAGCAGCTAGTTGGTCAGTCGTCCTCTTTGTCTTTGATATTCGGACCAATGGATTTTATCTGTTATGTTCCTTTGTTATATTTCGAATACCTGAAGATATCACCGGATTCATACGGAACCCGGTCATTGAAATGATCATAATATAATAAACCTTTCAAGGATTTACCCCAGTCCAGTCTCCTGTTATTTTATTTATAATAATTAACTCCGTATTCGCACCAGCAACTACACAAATTAAAACGGGTGAGCTGCATTAAGTTCTGTACTCTCCATAATATTACATCGAGATTGACCATACGGAATGATCAATTCTATCCAGTGGTGAACCAACAAACATAAATAAATATATATATATATATGAAAGACGTAAATAAGAAAGTTATGAAAATTGACTTACTTACTAAATTTTTTATATAAGTTCCCAGTGTCCTCGTATTGCCTGGAAACTTAGCTGAGAATAGACTCCCTGATGACGTAAGGTTTCTCTATGGATACGCTCCGTAACCATATTTACAGAAACTAATTAGTTGGAGTGAAATTTTAGTAAGTAAGTCAATTTTCATAACTTTCTTATTTACGTCTTTCATATAATTGTTCTGCATCCCCTTGCATAGAACGACAAAGTTACTAAGACAAAACATATACATTTGCTAACATAGGTATGCATCTGTATACATATGTTGGTAGATATACTAATTATTTATATATATATATATATATATATATATATATATATATATATATATAACGAAGGAAGTGTGGTAAGGAACCAGATGGACCATAACGCACCAGAGTACTCAATACTTAGGCTAGTAGAGTGGATAATAGGAAGATGTTCAAGACCCGGACGGCAGAGCTCAAGCCGTTTCGACGGCTATTTCTGGTCTAATTTAGAATGTTTAGCGTGGTAATAAATAGCCGAACTTTTCAAGGGGCAATTCCTTATATGGGAAGATTGTATTTGTCAAAAGGATTGGTCAACATCTCTTTCATGGCAGTGGGTAGGGTGGGGGTGGCTGAACTTGCCTGTAGAACAATGAGGGAGTGTGTGGAGCCGGTCAAACGTTGAAACTGAATTCTATACAGCAAATTCTAAGGAGTGTTTATGAAATTAGGCTAGCTAGAACGCAGACGAAAAAAGAAATCTGGAGGAATCTGAGAGTGGGAAGTTATAAAATTAATAAATTGAGATTAATAAATTAAAAAAATAATAAATAAAAATTATAATAATATTAAAAAATTAAATAATAAAAAATAATTTAAAAAACTAGAGTCTAAAGCAGCTGCTATATTTGTAGCTGATATTGCGTTTCCGGCCAATGCTATATAGAATTTACTGAGGCTACAAAAGCCCAAACTCCACCTACAAAAGATCCGAACTCCTCCTATAAAAAGGCTAACCATACAATAATCCATGACATAAATCTAGATGGACAACAAATTACCTCCAACCTCGGTGTTGCCGACCGCACTGAACCTCTCGACCCACGGACTCCCTACTTCACCCTGAAGGACCATAAATCCCACAAAGATCCTAGACCATGTTATACCAAAAGTCAAGCAAAACGCGAGACTTAACTTTTGGGTCAGCACCCAGGAAGTCATCTCATGGTTCAGGAATATTGAGGACAAACGGGACACCAAATTCATCCAGTTCGATATAGAGAGCTATTACACCTCT
>OZ024743.1:171215332-171220332 GCA_964016885.1 Eledone cirrhosa
GATATAAGCTGAAAGTGACGTCATATTCCTTCTTAGAGGGTAACGAAAAGAATGGGTATGCATGTAAAGACGCTGCTTGAAACTATTGGCGGTTAACCCTATGTAGGCCCTACGGGACGTGGGTGTTACAACCTTACATTTGTAGACAATGTTACTAGAGAGGCATTTCTCGGATAGGGGGCAATCAGCCCGATTCCTACAATTACAGTTAGTACTAACTACAGGGTTGCACGTGTTCCTACGGCTAGGTAGTTTAGCTAAATTTAAAGCTGTGATGTTATGTGCAAGGTTAGGAGTCGTGGAGTAAGAAATTTTAATAGTATTTCTATTAAAAAATTTACTATATTTATGTGTAGGGGGAAAATGCTTCGTAATAAGAGAAAGGAAGATCTTAGCTAATGGTGTGGCCACCTCCATATTATATGGTGGGTTAAACCAACAAATGCGACGGGATCTATTTCTTCTAGGTCTATATTCGTACTCTGTATATGCTACCTTATCGACAAATCCACTTCGAGCAAGAGCTTCATTGTAATAAGTGGAATGGTCGTTGAAAATGCGCTCGTTGGTGGAAAGACGGGAAAGCCTCAACGAAACGTTTCTTACCAGGTTCTTGGTTATGTTGGCAGGATGGTTGGAATGCTTACTTATATAATTAAGCGTATCATTCGGCTTTCTATACGGGTAATACAACCCATTCAATAAATTGAGGGTAACGTCGAGGTAATTAACGACCGAGAGATTGGCCTCAACCTGTATAGAGAGGTTGAAGCCTTTAAAGAAGGCTGTGAGTTCTTTTCTGAACCTGTCGCAAACACGAGGTCCGCACTTAGTCATGGTCAAAAGACCATCGTCACGGTACAAACCACCGCCCGCGTTGGGGAATTCGTCCTTGATAGAGAAAAGAAGGAAAAGGCCAATAAGATCAGTAACCTCCGCAGAGTCACTGGCGCCCATACTCACGTCGAATGGAGTACTATTGGATTTTTTAATCCAAATAGAGTCGTCGAAATTAATCACCGACTTTCGGGCATTAAGGATGACATCAACTTCGAAATCCTTAACCACTGCGAGTGTTTCAGCGAAATTGATAGCTCTAAGGAGAAGTGGTAAAGTGATGGAGGAGTAGTAATTGTTGATGTCGAATTGGATAAAACGGCAATGTTCCTTGTTACGTATGCCGTTGAACCAATCAATCACCGCGAAAGAATTGTTCCACAGTGCGCGAGGGGCCAAACTTCTAATTTCAGGTATAATTCTATCAAGAATCGTTTTACTAAGTCTACCTAAATCGGACTTCGTAGGGTTAATAAGCCGAATAGAGGGGTTGTTCGGAAAATTGGATTTGTGATCCTTCAGGGTAAAGTGGGGAGAAATAGGGTCCAGAGGTTCGGTCCGGTTCAGGATGTTGAGATCAGATGTGATTTTAAACCCAACGTCGTTGATTTCATTGATGACGCACCGATTAGTTTTACGGTAATCCTTAGTTACAGCATTATGTAGTAGTTGATGGTAAGTACTGCGCTCCACTTGATATAGGTTGCCAGTTTTGTCGGAATGGACGTGCACGGCATTAGAATCCTTAATAGAATGAATTCTATTCTTCAGGTCTTGCTGGAAGGAATTGCTCCTATTCCGAAATTTGATACTCCGAATGAGTTCCAAGACATCATTTTCGAAGGGTAGAAATGCTGGGTTCCACGGGGGTTATTATAGATTTTAAATCCAAATTTATCCTGTTTGTTGACTGCTTTTCGCGGATTATCGAAATAAAAGGCACGCCAACGCAACCTTTTAATGAACGCGTCTGTTTTCTGTATCAGGAGTTTTAGGTATGTTTTCCTGCTTGGTACGGGTATGTTCTTTGTAGAAATATTCAGATGTTGTTTCTGCATGATGAATATAAGTCAGTAGAGTGCTCAACAAGGTTTTGCGTATGCTTGTGTATGTACGTATTTGTTTGCGTGTACGTATTTATTTATTTCTATTACTTCTGTATTGTATTTATTTACTTTGTTCTTAACTCTGTAGCGGAGATTCGAACCAAAGTATCGTCTTCCTGTCTTCCTCCGGTTGCAACGTTTTTTGAAATATCCAGTTCTGCGTTTACAGATTGACTTTGTTAGTTTCAGAAGATCCCGTTAAGGGTGAAAGCAGCGATTCTTTGCTTAAACTTTAATCTGTTATTTAATAAATATTTGCTCTACGGTTCTTATATATTTGATATATATTTATCCTTATCGAGCCCTCTTTGGATTTTAGTCTTCAATTTTATTATTATTACTATATATATATATATAATTATAATTGAATATAAAAGAAAAAACGAACACATATCTCTTTCTTAGAGCTATTTTGTTGTAAGATACTATTTTGAGTTCCTAACTCAATATATACCTTTGATATATATATATATATATATATATATATATATATATATATATATATATATATATATATATATATATATATATATATAGGAAAACGTTTAACCCACCCCGACGGCAGAGCTCAAGCCGTTTCGACAGTTATTTCTGGACTAAATTAGAATTTTTAGTGTGGTAAATAAATTTATCACGCTAAAAATTCTAATTTAGTCCAGAAATAGCCGGCGAAACGGCTTGAGCTCTGCCGTCGGAGTTAAACATTTTCCTATTACTCATTCTACTAGCCTAAGTATTGAGTACTCTGGTGCGTTATGGTCCATCTTGTTCCTTACCACACCCCCTTCGTTATATATATATATATAAATATATATGGGTTTGTGATTTATACCTTATATTTAAGTTATCATAGCTGAATTGAAATTAGGATGAGAGATTGAAAATAACCATTGCGTAGATATCGTGAAAATGGGTTTTATTTTAGTCTTGAAACACTGTAATGAAATGTAAATCCAACTGTGATATTTGATTCCATTCTGCATATATTAATTTTTATAATTAAGATATGATGGAATATTATCTTTGCGTTTAGGTGCTGTATAGCTCAACAATTTGACTGTATTCGATTTTATAAAATTATTCAATAGAACTATTTTTGTTGCAGGTGTATTGTCAGCCTTTAGGAAAATGTGATGGTTATGTGACCATACATTTTACGACTATCTTGTTTTATTTTCAATGCGAGTATATTTTTACAGTCATTGTATTTCCAGAAGTGTCACATATAATACTGTTTGTGGCTGCTTTATGGTGTCTTTCAAATTAAATATGTAAATGGACCTTAACAAATGAATTGTTACATATTGCATTATGATTACATTTAACTCCGGGTGAATTCTGATTGAGCAAACCGATGTTTAAAAACATTCCATCTATGATCATCTTGTATATTACAGACTATATTGTTCAACATATTCTTTTGTAACGCGATACGATGTGGTTTGAGGGAGATTTAGCTGCTATTTCTAACAGTTCAAGTGATCATATAGAGAATCCGTTGTTAGTTTATGTTTATAGTTCACATACTTTATATTGATTCTGAAAAAATCTGCAACAAATACCGTAAGGCATCCTGTCCGGTGCTCTAACGAGTCCATCAGGCCGTTATCGTTGATCAATATTTCATTTATTAATCAAAGAGTGGATTGAATTCAAAATATAAAGAACCGGATTATATACTGCAAAGCATTTCGTTTGACGCTCTTCCACTGCCAGTTTACAATTTACTTCCATCAAGTTCCATATTTACCTTAATATTCAAATTGCTTTGGTGCTGATGCTGTTGTTGTTCATTCTTTCGTAAGCCTTGATTAAACTTATCATTAAACGTGTTCTAGACATGCCCAAAGCTGTCCTTTAGTATATCTAGGAGTACACTTTTCAAAGTATCCTTTCATTTATTCTCATGGTGGTGGAAAGGAACGTGAGGGAGCATTGGCTCTATCTTTAGCGTGTGAAATGGTGAACAAATAGAAATCATGCTGATGAAATAAATAGTGTTCGGTAAGAATCACTGAGAAAATATGAAATAGAAATTTGGCAATATAAGTCCCAGGAGGGTTAGTTTAGGGTTAGGGTTAGTATTAGGATTAGTATTAGGGTTAGGATTAGGGTTAGGGTTAGGAAAAAAGGGAGGAAAGATAGAAACAAAATAGCAGCAAAAAAAATATTCAGTTGTGAAACATAATGGTTTTGACAAATTTTTATTCTTTTTAAATAATGTAGAAAAAAATTAATTCATAATTTGGGGTACATACACCCCTCCCCATATATATGGATTAACGAACAACAGAAGGCTGAACAACAGAAGCACTCAACATTATGCAAGTCATTCATCGTAGATGTGGTATCTATTCGTTGGTGCAGGAACGGAGTAAAGTATTCATTAAACAACAGAAGGCCGGACTGGAAAATTTATTTTAGAATTTTAATTCTGCGAAATCACTATACATATTTCGATAGCGCAGCTCTATCATCCAATTATGATGCAAGGCAGGGCCATCTCATCAGGTGTCATCCACAGAATTATTTAACAGGATTATGTTGAACTCAAACATATAATGGAAGATAGGGAAAAGAACATAGAAAATTGAAATTTTGATTGCAAAATGTTGTTATGTTGGTATGTTCCACAAATGCCACCAGATACTGGGAGGTGTGGTGGAGGGGGTTGGGGTGGTCAAGTGTCGACATACACATCCTTCTTAGAGAATGTCACTCCTTAATTATAGTTTCGGCTACTCTGTCTGTCGCAGAGATCTAAAGATTCTAATCTATCAGTCGCCTTTTAGACAAGTCAGTCTGCCGTGACGGTACTTAAAGAGGTGCATAGCTATAATGAAATTGTCTAGGGAGATACTAACAATTATGCTAACAACTATAATGTAGCAGTGTTGCATTAATAATTACAAGACTTAACGGAAACTTTTTTTTTATCTCCGATGTATCGCATTTACGAAGTCATATCAATATAACAACATTTTGCAATCAGTCCCTAAATCGAATTTTCAATTTTTCAATTTTCTTTTCCCTATCTTACATTATATGTTTGGGTTC
>OZ024743.1:171225743-171233243 GCA_964016885.1 Eledone cirrhosa
TAGTATATAATATATAATATATATATATATATATATATATAGTATATATATATAGTATATAATATATATATATATATATATAATATATATATATATATATATATATATATATATATATATAGTATATATAGTATATATATATATATACTATATATATATATATATATATATATATATAGTATATATATAGTATATATATATATATAATATATATATATAGTATATATATATAGTATATATATATATATATATATATATATATATATAGTATATATATAGTATATATATATATATAATATATATATATAGTATATATATATAGTATATATATATAGTATATATATATATAGTATATATATATAGTATATATATATATAGTATATATATATAGTATATATATATAGTATATATATATATGGTATATATATATAGTATATAATATATATATATATATATATATATATATATATATATATATATATATATATATAGTATATATATATAGTATATAATATATAGTATATATATATATATATATAGTATATAATATATATATATATATATATATATATAGTATATAATATATATATATATATATATATATAGTATATAATATATATATATATATATATATATATAGTATATAATATATATATATATATATATATATATATATATAATATATATATATATATATATATATATATATAATATATATATATATATATATATAATATATATATATATATATATAGTATATATATATAGTATATATATATAGTATATATATAGTATATATATATAGTATATATATATAGTATATATATAGTATATATATATAGTATATATATATAGTATATATATATATATATATATATATATATATATATAAGAGGGTGTTAAAGTTTGCTTGAAGCATTGTGAAATGTGTAAAAATACGTATTTAAGAAAGCCACAACAATGCAAAGGGAAATCTTGAGGTAGGAAGTGAAATATAGATAGGAAAAACAGGTGAAAGTGAAAATTGAGAGAGACAAAGATGAAAACAAAACAAAGGTAGAAGGGTTACCGTAGTAGAGATTTAATCCCAATATTTCGGGCTCACGCCCATCAACGGGGGAAAAGTTCCATAAGGGGGGAAACAGGCCAAGCGGAGAAAGTTGTGATGTCGTTAAGACAGGAATGCCGTTATGGGGAGAAAAATATTTAAAATTTAAACGAGGGAAAGAATGCGCGTGCGCGTGATAGGCTGTGGCAAAAGCTACTGACCAAATGAGTTAAATCAAGAGGGTGCGTTAGCGTGTGAAAGCCGTAAGATATGTGTATGTAAATATATATGTGTGTGTAACTGTGTGTGTATAAGTGTAAGTGTGTATATGTGTGAGTGTGTGTGTGTGTGAAAGATAGTGGGCTGTAGAAGTTGGAAATCAAAGGGTGTGAAAGGTGGTAGGTTGTAAAATATGTGTGCGTGTATAAATATAGATGTGTGTGTGTAAGCGTATGGGTATACATGTGTGTGTAACTGTGTGTGTATATGTGTGAGTGCGTATGTGTGTGAAAGATAGTGGGCTGTGGAAGCTGGAAATCAAAGGGTGTGAAAGGTGGTAGGTTGTAAAAACTTGTGTGCGTGTATAAATATAGATGTGTGTGTGTATGCGTATGGGTATGCATATACGTGCGTGTGTGTGAAGATAGCAGGCCGTAGGCTGTGAATGGTCATTATGGTTAAGTTAGCCATGTCAGCTCATTTCTCTCAGCCCGGTTGTTAAGTGGGGGTCTGAGGTTCTTAATAACAAGTGCTTCCTTTATCCTTAAGGATCCGATGCTGCGTTCAGTCGCTAGGACTGTGACCAAGGGTCTACCCTGTGGGTTTCCGCATTTAAGGATATGTTTACGGAAGGAAGATGCGTTGGTGTTGATATGTTCCTTGATACGAACATGTAGGGGTCGGATGGTGCTACCTATGTAAAACTTATTACATTTATCGCATTGAATCTTATATACGACATAGGTGCGTAGGCAATCTGCCCCCCGTATCGGGCAGTTGCTGAGGGAACACGTCCCATCTGCCTCGTAGGGTTTGTTGGAGAGGCATCTTCGCAGCGAAGGTCCTGTGTGGGCCAAATGTATGTCAAGTCCCTCCGTCCGTATGGTCCTGCGGATAGCGTTCGTGGTATATTCACTCAGGTGGGGGATTTTAAAGAAGCACCTGCTAATATTAAGTTTTCTAGTGGGTGTCAGTCTACTGGGTCTGGGGTCTCTAATTCCGTTAATCAGTCGCTTGGGATAACCATTAGATCTGAGTAGATTACGGAATTGCGTGGTATGGGTGAGACCACCCATCGGGTCGCTGCATCTGTTAGTGATCCGTGTCGGTTCATTTAGGACATAGCCTCTCTTAGCATTGTTGGGGAGGGCTGAGTTATAATGCACAAATAAGTCCTTGCACGCTGCTTTGTGGTAGAAGGTGGTGTTTATGTCTCCTTCTTCCGAGATGTTGATACGGAAGTCGAGGAGGGCGAGTGACCCGTCTTCTCCTGGGTGTTCGATGGTGAAATCGATGTGCTGGTCAGTATCGTTGAAGATTTGGTGAATTTCATTCGCCATCTCCCGGGAAGAAGTATCAGGATATCATCAACGTATCTGGAGTAGAAGGCGACGGCGTTGGGTTGGCAGGTATTGAGTGCCTTGCGTTCCAGGTGGTCCATGTACGAGATCGCAAGTATGCCGGACAGACTAGAGCCCATAGGTAGCCCAGAGATTTGTTTGTACGTGTGGCCGAGGAAATTGAAGAGTGCATTATCCACAACGAAGGAGAGGAGTTGGTGGATGTCCGTGTGTGTGAGTCCGAAGCAGTGTAAGTTAGATGCTCGAACTCGTTCGGTCAACAGGTCGACAGCTGGGGATGCTGGTACGGAGGTATAAAGGGCGACCACATCAAGACTGAAGGCATAACCGTTGTCCTTTCTGGTGTTGGGCGCCAGATGGTGTAGTCGCTCCAAGACTTCCTTTGAGCTGCAGACGTGGGCTGGTAGTGTGTGTAGAAAAGGTTTCAGTAGTGTGGAGAGCAGCCACGATATTTTGTAGAGTGGGCCCTCCACGCTAGAGACAATGGGCCTGATTTTCAAATCGGGTCCTTGTTTATGTGTTTTGACCAGGTGGTAGAAGGTGGGTAATTTGCTGTTTCGAGTCATTATGTTGTTTTTTACCTTCTTTGGCAGTTTTCGTTGGACACAGATGTTAGTCCATATGGTGTTAATGCCTTCCTCGACTAGAGTCGAGGAGGTCCCTGTGACTTTCGAGTAGAGGCTGTGGTCATTAAGATGTTGGAGAGCTAAGTTGTTGTAGGTCTCTCTCGAGATGACACAGAATTAGAACTAACCTGTGGGATAATTCTATCCAAGATGGCTTTACTAACAACCCCCAGATCAGATTTAGAGGTCACTCATTAATAATCTCTCTAATTGCAACTGCCGCATTAAAAATAAATGTCCTCTCAACAACCATTGTCTCGATAAAAACTTAATTTATGAATGTAAAATTATAACTAGCACCAATTCCTTCACCTATTTTGGCTCCACTTCCACCTCTTTTAAAGCTCGTCTCTATAATCACCATTCATCTTTCAAATACAAACTTAAAAGAACCAACACAGCTCTCTCAGAACTCATATGGTCCTTGAAAGACAAAAACATTAAATATACCATCTTTTGGAAGAAGGTTTCTTCTGCATCCTCATACTTGAACAGCTCTCTATCTAAAATCTGTAATCTCTGCCTAAATGAAAAATTTACCATTATCTCTAACCTAGACGTACAGATTTGTTTTCTATCTGCCTGCATAAATTCCATAGGACTTTTCACAAAGTATACAGTTAATATTCAATTCTTTATCAATTTAGAATCTTTTCTCAATGGCACATATACATACACCTCTTTAAAATATACCCATCTTCCTACCTTACTTTAAAGGGCATTATACACTCTATGATACTTGTTTACTCATTACCCTCTTTCTATCTTCACCTTGTAAAATCCTTCATAACATATACATTTGTTTTTTTGACGTTAGAATATTCATCCGCAATTATTATTATTTTTTCTCTCTATCATAAAACTTTTTAATCTCAATTTCATCCTTAATTTATTATTTTTTTCTCCCCATCAACGAACTCATTCTTAATACATATTAACTCTTTATTCGCATATATTATCAATTCCTTCAATATACAAACTTTAACTTCACATTATTTTTCTCAAATCCTTCTACACACAAACCTTAATAATTTTTTCTCTTCGTTAATTTTGAAATTACCACAATACTTATCAACATACACTTTTTTTGACGTTAGAATATTCATCCACAATTATTATTTTTTCTCTCTATCTTCATACATAAATTCCCTTCGTTAATTTTCAAATTCCTTTAATTTATACATTATCTTCCAACGGTTCTCAACCTCTCTATGTAAAACAATATATCTTTTCTCAGTTATAAAAACTATCTCTTTCTCTCTATCACCCATCTCTCCCTCTCCACCTTCACTCTCATCTCCTCCCCCTTTTTTCATCCTTTCCACCCCCCCCCCCTCCCTAAAAAAATATTTTTTCCTCGCACATATCTTCCCTTCGTTAATTTTCAAATTCTTTTAATTTATACATTATATTCCAACGGTTTTCAACCTCTCTATATAAAACAATATATCTTCTCTCAGTTATAAAAACTATCTCTTTCTCTCTATCACCCATCTCTCCCTCTCATCTCCTCCCCTTTTTCATCCTTTCCACCCCCCTCTCTAAATAAAATATTTTTCCCAATATCACACATCAATCTAAAACCACTTTTCATATGTTGATTTAAAACTGCACTATCCACAAGTGTTTTTTAGCCTTCATATCATGTTCTCCTGTTTTATCTGATGAAAACACAAATATTATTGCATGATGATGTTTGTTTTTGAAATGCGCATAATAAAATACATGGAACTCCTTTAACCATCTTTTGATCTTATATTATATATATATATATATATATTTATATTATATCTATCTATATATATATATTTATATTATATCTATATATATATATATATATATATATATATATATATATATATATATATATATATATTTATATTATATCTATATATATATATATATATATATATATATATATATATATATATATATATATATATTTATATTATATCTATCTATAAGCGGGCTCCTATGGTGAGGGGATCCATCTGCTGTAAACACCCTTCGGAAGGAGGGCTGGAGATGCCGTGGCTAATGATATGTAAACACGCATTAAGGCTACGGCACCTCCAGGTATTCCTCACCGGTCAACCGGTGTGGGTCCCGTTTGTGAGGCGAGCCTTTCCCAGACTCGTCTCACTCACCGAGCTGCAATCCTGGGTCAAGCAAAGACGGAGAAAACTGGGCGCCTGGCACACCGAGTGTGCCCAGGCGCTCACGGCTCTCTGGCAGGCGGACCCGGCTGTCAGTGGAAAATCCACCTCGTCATTCTATAGAGGGCTGGTGGTTAGCAGGTGCGACGACGCCCTCGGAGAAGCCCTAGGCATGGAGGAAGATGAACTGGCCAACCTGTTCGGTAGGACATTCAGCCCAGGCCTGGCAGTGCTACAGAAGGGCTCTGCCCGTTCGAGAAAGGCTCTACAGACACGGGCGGCCGGGTAGGGACCCTAAGAAAAAGATCTGTCCCAGATGCGTGTGCGACGAGGAAACCGTTGCACACGCATTGGTACACTGCTCGGGCATTGCCGATCTGTGGGGCTATAAATATATATATATATATTTATATTATATCTATAAAAATATATATATATATATATATATATATATATATATATATATATATATATATTTATATTATATCTATCTATATATATATTTATATTATATCTATCTATATATATATATATATTTATATTATATCTATCTATCTATATATGTATATATTTATATTATATCTATCTATCTATCTATCTATCTATATATATTTATATTATATCTATCTATCTATATACTCTATTACCTGTTTCAGCCATCCGGCTGAGGCCATGCTGGGGCACCGCCCTTGTATATATATATATTTATATTATATCTATCTATCTATATATATATATTTATATTATATCTATCTATCTATCTATATATATATATTTATATTATATCTATCTATATATATATATATATTTATATTATATCTATCTATATATATATTTATATTATATCTATATATATATATATATTTATATTATATCTCTCTCTCTATATATATATATATATATATATATATTATATCTATCTATATATATATATTTATATTATATCTATATATATATATATATATATATATAATATCTATCTATATATATATATTTATATTATATCTATATATATATATATATATATATATATATTATATCTATCTATCTATATATATATATTTATATTATATCTATCTATATATATATATTTATATTATATATATATATATATATATATTTATATTATATCTTTATATATATATATATATATTATATATATATATATATATATATTATATATATATATATATATATATATATATATATATATATATATATATATATATATATATATATATATATATCTATCTATCTATCTATCTATATATATATATATTTATTATATCTATCTATCTATCTATATATGTATATTAAGTTCAGCCTTCCTTGAGTGCTCGGAAAAATAAATTTCTCCTCTTTCGGTAAATGAAATTACTCAGAGTGGCTTGATCTGCCCCAGTCCCACCGCGCCACCAGTTTTGGGCGCCTAATTCTACCTGTACCTAAAAACTCCAGGTTTGGGCACAACTATTAGCTGTATCATGCCTCTATTGACACGTAAATAAACCCCTAATGTTGATTTAATAGTATTCGTGCTATAGACGATGGCCTGTCTCAATTGTGGGGCTCCCGCTAGCGATCCCGGAGCCAAAGTTAGCTGGAGTACTCGGAAAAATTAACTTCCATTTCTTTCGCTGGACGATACCACTCGAGACTGGCTGACTCACGGTGGTGGGTATTCGAAATCTTTACTCTATATCCCATCCTAATATCTTATCGAGTTAAATAATTAATAAAAACTTTTTTCATATAAGACTCTCCGTAAGTTCGTTAAATAAATCTCGCTACCTCTATTTTTCAATTTACCATTTTGCAATATAATATTTTAATTTAATTTATTTCATCCTATAACTCTCAACATAAGTTTAGCGTTCCAATCTTCGGTTCACACATTAGACCATACAGACAACCACTATAGATTCTTTGGGTAGCATTTTTTTCGCGGCATTTTCTAACATGAATGTAGTTTGACCCTTACACTACACTTCTTTCTCCCTTTCTTTCTTTCTTTCTTTCTTTCTTTCTTTCTTTCTTTCTTTCTTTCTTTCTTTCTTCCTCTTCTTCTTTGACGGAGTGGTGGTAGTACA
>OZ024743.1:171238243-171240743 GCA_964016885.1 Eledone cirrhosa
CGTAGGACACCCGGGTCAAAGCTGATATTAAACACCGAAATACCACATTAGACCAGACCCACCACCACAGGTAATACATTCAAAATAAATACATACGATGAGATGTAGTAAAATAAAGTTGAAATCCTACGGAGATATTCATGTCCGATGAGATGTAGTAAAATAAAGTTGAAATCCTACGGAGATATTCATGTCCGCACGTGCCATTGACCGATTCGAGTGTACACAGACCGTTAGTAACTACGGAGGGCTATCGGGGCCAAAACGTTACTTTTGGGATCATAACAACGACCGTCAATATATGGAAGGCCGATCGTGCTAGAAAGACTACAACCCCGGGCATGAGCTCCCAGAGGTCAGCCTGTAGATCTTGAACCACAGAATATGAGGGCAACACGTACATGCGCCACGTATCCACTGCTTACGGCGGGATGGCACGGGTCCGCCCACAGTTACAGGCTAAATTTCTACTAGTGCAGCCTAAATCACAGTACACGCTTATTCCTCCAGTTGGGCTGTCTTGTGTAACTGTCTCTGACTGTGTGTAACTGTCTCCTATTGTTGGTCGTCTATGTATACGAGTCGGTGAATGTATACGTATGCCTGTGGGAGGATATTGATCTGGATATTGGGGTGTGCAGGGGAGTGTATGTTAATAAGCACCCCTGTTTGACACAGTGGATGTAACCCATCCACGCTGGCCTACCCACCATTGGTGCATTGGTGGGTCTATCCTGACGTATATCTTGTTGATCTGTACCTCTGTATGCGCATGAGTTGTGATGTAATGTATTTATGTAAAGCGTGTACTGTGATTTAGGCTGCACTAGTAGAAATTTAGCCTGTAACTGTGGGCGGACCCGTGCCATCCCGCCGTAAGCAGTGGATACGTGGAGCATGTACGTGTTGCCCTCATATTCTGTGGTTCAAGATCTACAGGCTGACCTCTGGGAGCTCATGCCCGGGGTTGTAGTCTTTCTAGCACGATCGGCCTTCCATATATTGACGGTCGTTGTTATGATCCCGAAAGTAACGTTTTGGCCCCGATAGCCCTCCGTAGTTACTAACGGTCTGTGTACACTCGAATCGGTCAATGGCACGTGCGGACATGAATATCTCCGTAGGATTTCAACTTTATTTTACTACATCTCATCGGACATGAATATCTCCGTAGGATTTCAACTTTATTTTACTACATCTCATCGTATGTATTTATTTTGAATGTATTACCTGTGGTGGTGGGTCTGGTCTAATGTGGTATTTCGGTGTTTAATATCAGCTTTGACCCGGGTGTCCTACGCTGTGTGTGTGTGCGTGTGTGTCCGTGTATACATTTATATGTGTATGGGTGTAGGTGGTTGTATGTGTCTGTATATAAAAAAAAAAATATATATATATATATATATGTATACCGTCTCTGCATATGCATGTGGTGTGTGTACGTGCATATACGTGCTGAACATATTGATGTGTACAATCTTGTGATGTCCCAATGCGGTGACTTAATGGCTCTTGAAGCTATTTTTTATATATCTTCTGTCTTTTTATATATCTTTTGTATGCGCTACAACTGTGTCTGCTTGCTTTAACCCGCCTGCACCTCGCTTGCTAATGCACGTGAATTCTTCTACCTCCTTCGATGCACCTCTCTCTGACCATTGGACTCCTGCCCGGGTGTGAACCGGTTTGTGATTACCCCACCGCTCAACTGTGTGAATGCACACCCATGACTTTCGAGTGAACTTTTGAGACTGCCCAACCTGGGACGCCTCCATTGCCTTGCAATGGTCAAGTGGTACTGGTGACTGTGACACTTAGTGCCTTCGTGGGCCCCTGGTGTTTTCAAGAAATATATTTTAAAAAAATGGTCAAGTGATACACATAACTGTGACACTTAGTGCCTTCGTGGGCCCCTGATATATTCAAGAGATATATTTAAAAAAAATATATATCTTATCTCAATTTACTTTATTTCATTTTATTTTATTTTATTTCATTTCATGTTATCTAATTTTATTTATTTACTTACTTGACTCCATTTATTTATTTATTTATTTATTTAAATTTAAATTTTAATTCTAAATTTAAAATTTAAATTTAAATTTTATTTATTTATTTAATTTTTATTTATTTATTTATTTATTTATTTAATTACATTTAATTACATTTAATTATACATTTAATTATATCTTATATTATATTATTTTAATTTAGTCTATGTTATTTGATTTTAGTTTACCTTATTTTATCTTATTTTACGATTATATTATATTATGTTCTATTTATATAATTTTTAATTTTAATTTTATATTATTTTATCTCATTCCTTACCCTGTATCACCATTATCTGTATATTTTATATTTTATATGTAAGTTTGTTATGTATTTCTTTGTATTTCTTTATATTTTCTTATTTATATATATATTATAAGTCTGTTTTTCACCTATTTTTTACCTATTTTTTACCTACTCTTACCTAATCCC
Source organism: Eledone cirrhosa (assembly GCA_964016885.1). Classification (NCBI taxonomy): domain Eukaryota; kingdom Metazoa; phylum Mollusca; class Cephalopoda; order Octopoda; family Eledonidae; genus Eledone; species Eledone cirrhosa. Next base: position 171,240,728 of record OZ024743.1, read on the forward strand.
ATCTATCTTATCTACT
>OZ024743.1:171245743-171250743 GCA_964016885.1 Eledone cirrhosa
CACCATCCTCCAGAACATCCCTGTGTTAAAAAAGGACCATAGAATGAACCAAATCCTTCGAACACACGATATCATAAAGAGCAAAAGACAATCTAAGTCAATGAAAAACATCCTAACACATGCCAAAGTACTGCCAACCACAACAACGAAACCCACAGTAAAAAAATGCGATAGACCCAACTGTGGCATATGCATCAACCTAATAGAGGGTTCGAAATTCTATTTCAAAGAAGGACAACGTTTTATAGTAAAACACAATTTCACATGCGCATCAGAAAATCTAATATATGTATTAACTTGCTCAGGTTGTCGAGAACAATACATAGGCCGGACCAAAAGCAGCCTCCGCCAACGCATGGCTGTCCAAATTAAAATACGGGAATACAGGAAAATACCACTGAGTGAACACATTGATACCTGTGCCGCCCCAAATCATCCCAACTTCAGAATATTTCCCCCTCTACAAATTTAAATATAATGCCACCCACACCCAGCGCATCAGCAAGGAATCTTACTTTATTAACAAATACGGACCCCGTCTAAACACTTCTCCCTAAGACGAGCCAACAACATACAGACGTCAACATACATACCTACATCAGCATACATCCTACATACATCTCTATCCACATATAAACACAATGACATACGTAAACACACATGTTCTATGGTGCAACACAAATATACACAAATTTGCATACCTTTTGATGTCTATAGATATAAACGTGCCGACACACACACATACATATACGCACACATGCATTGCACACTGATGAGCACATACATATTTGTACACAAGTATTCCAATACGGCAGGGCCTAATGGATTCCCCTTGCAGTACGTACAATCTGGACACTCACACACACCTTGGTGTTATGACAATACTATATATCATTTCACACCTTTTATTATTAATGTTTTTGATGTTCTCCTGAGAGAATCGTTTTTACTGAAAATATCGAATAATGTACATCTCAAAAATACTGGTCCACCCATACGCACACACACACATACACACACACACGTATATACACAAGCGTACACTAACATACAAAGTGACATATACACACACACACACACTTCTCCGTATAAGACAAGAGCTGAAAAATATCTTTTAACATGTTAAAATATCCCCCAGACACACGTACAGACACATTCCTTCTGCCCTATCCCTCTACCACGAATTACTCTGCTACACACACACACACACACACACACACACACACACACACACACACATATTTGTCTTAAAAGACTTATTTTTCAGTTACTTCTCAATCAGGCGAAAAAGGACACTCTTCGACAAACCTACATTTGGCGCAAAATCAATTTTTAACATTCAAAATTGTTTTGACCACAAAAATTTTTGCAACACGAATTGGCGCGAAACTTATTTTAATACCCCTGGAGCCACTTTTTTCACATAAAACAGGTAGAATTTCCAAAACTGATCAGATTAGAGCAAACATCACGGGCGCTCTATCTCAAAATTATTTTTGAAAAGCATTAGAAATGCGCAACCGGTCAAAACTTAAAACCAAAATTGAATACTAACCAATACTTATTACTAATTTTTACTTATTCCTAATTAAATTATTTTTCACTGGGAACAATTTGTCAGAATTTTCTTTTCCTTTTACCAATATATATAAATATATATATATATATATTTTATACATATATATATATATATATAGTTAGAGAAGCAAAAAATTGCTTATTGTGATCCAGTTCTTGGTTAAGAAAGCCAGTTTCATGGATGGTTTCAACGTACGGTTAGGGGTAACTCCACAAGTTTGTAAGAATTCCGTTCAATCTTGGAGTATAAAGTATAAAAGAGAAAACACAGGTAAGCATTAAGAGAAGGATTTCATCAAGGTATTTACGACCGTTTCATTGTCCCCTCACCTTCTAATTCCTATTCCTCTCTCTCTATACTAGTAAATACAATTCCCAAAAAATGTTTTTCTCTATATATTAAAAACTATTTCAAGAGTAACTTCCTCACTATTTTGAAAATTTGGACGTGAACAACAATTATAATTGAGTGGCTGCTATTTGCAGTATAGCAATATAAGGTTGCACTTACCAATGAAACGGACGTAAATACATGGATAAATCCTCCTCTTAATGCTTAGCTGTGTTTTCTCTTTTATATATATATATATATATATATATATATATATATATATATATATATATCATATAACAATGCTGGAGAGAACAAGAAATATTTATGAATACATATATATATTTAATTGTTTCTACTTTTGGAACAAGGCCAGAAATTATCCCAGTGTATTACTGGTACTTTATTTTATCGAGGTTTAAGGATTGGAAGTACTACTACAGTATATGATGGGAGAAGGTACAATCTGGAAAGAGTTAGGTTTAGAAAGGATAAGGGAGGGGCTACAACTAGTAAGGAGGTGTAGGTAAAGTGCATGCGCGTAAAATTTGTATAAGGAGAGGGGAGGATTTAGAAATATAAGAACAATAGGTAAGATAAGGGGAGGGGAGATATAACCAACTTAGGAGTAACTATGTGGGGTCGACAGTCTAGTTAGCAAAAGAGTAAGCCAATTAGGGATGGCAATTAATAACTATTTCATTTCGATCATTAATTGGGCATGGCTTAGATAATGTTATAAAATACGCTTCAGATAAGCAAAGTTCACGTTGGTCTTTAAGACTTTTGTAAGAGGGTGATTTAGCTAGAATGTCACAATTAAGAGAGTATTCAGCCTTCGATAGTGTAAGATTATGTATATGTCTGGCAAGAGAAGTTGAAGATTTTAAGCTATTTCTGAAAGAATGTATGTGGGCATTAAACCGTGTCTTGGAAGGGTTAGCGGTGGCTCCACTGTACGTTTTCCTGTAGCTAGACGTATTGATAGTGCACCTATAAACTACATTTTACTACTAAGGCATTGTGCTTGAAAGCACTATTAATGTCTTTTTAAATTTCTGGACTTAATTCTTCGTAGTTATATTTCTATCCTAGGTATTAATAATTGGATAATGAGGTTACAGTGTAGCTATGTATTTATGAATGGTTTAGTAATTAATTTATTGTTTCTACTTTTAGGCACAAGGCCAACAATTACCCAGTGCATTACTGGTACTTTATTTTATCGACCCCGTAAGGATGAAAGGCAAAGTCAACCTCGGCGGGATTTGAACTCAGATCGTAAAGGGACGTAACTATGCTGGAAAGCATGGCGTCCGACCCTCTACCGATACTGCCAATCATTAATTTATGGTCTATTTTATGTTACTTATAGAAGCGTTAACTGTATATTCTGCGGAAAGCTGTCAAGATCCTTTACACGCATGTATTAAATATGTCGTAGAGTTTATTAATAACTTTGTGTCTAGTATTTATAATATGTAAAGTCTCAGTAGTACAGACATATAGACCTATTTATATAAGGAAAAACAGATAGAAATTTAGGCCAAGAAACAGTGTATTTTACTTAGTTACTCTTTAACGTCCAAATCGGTCCTGAAAGGGCTGTGTTAGACCTTCTATGAACTCTTTCAAAGATGGTTGAGGTTGCATCAATATATTTATATGTTTTATTACTAGTTATTACTCTACATTCATAAACAATGTTTCTATCTTGGCATTTATTCTGTATATGGCATTTGCTAGGAATTCTACAGTTGCAACTGATTTTGTTACCGTTAATTGTTTTTTCTTTGTGTCTGTGTGTTCGTTGGTCTATCTGATTCGTGTTTGTGGTGTTTTGTTTATTAATCGTGTTGCTATTTGATCCATCAGTGTTTGTTTGTTGTTCATTGTTTGTTTGTTAGAAAAACAATTATCTAACGCGTTAAAGAAAAGTCTAGCTATGTTTTTTTTTGTAATCCTAAGAAGTGGGGTGGATTATACGGAACGGGATCTCACCCTCTTATTTAATTTTATAGTGATAGTAGAATTAGATTTATTGAAGCCGGGTTTATCCTGTATCTATTATTTTGGTTTTGGGTACCCCTATTATTATTAACATTTATTGTGTGTGCGTTAGTGTTTATGTCAATGGTTTGTTTGGGTCTATGTTTGGGCGTGTAATTGTTTCCATCTATTAGTATGTATTCAGTTGTATCATGGTAACCATCTGTAGCTACTGCATCATTGTAGTAACTAGTCTTGCTTTTGAAGATTTCCTTATTTTCTGAGAGTCTAGAGATTCTCTGTTCTACGCTTTTGATTATGGCCTTTTTAACATTTCTAGGGTGGTTTTAGAAGTATCTAACGTAATTAAGGTTTTCATTTAATTTGTGGTATGGGTAGTATAGGCCAGAATTAAGGTTTAGTGTAATGTAGAGGAAATTGGCTATACTAATGTTATTTTCTATTTCGAATAATTATTAAAAACGTTTATTTTATTTTATTCTTCCTATTTATGGCACTGTTACTATGGTTAACTAATGTAAAAAGTGCGTCGTCGTGGTACAAACCTACGTCTAGTTCGGGAATGCTTTTAATTAGGTATAGAATGTATAGTCCAACAAGGTCCATAACTTAAGCTGAGTCTGTAGAACTCATGGTGATGTCAGAATTTTCTGGTCTCTCCGTGTATGTCCATAATTCCTCGTTGAATTTTATAATAGTTTTTCTAGCTGTTAGTATAATGTCGATTTCTTACCGGGTAAGATCCGTATACTTTAATACTTAGGGCTTTGTTTAGTAGTATATGAGTTATTTAGGAGCAGTAGCTAGTTAAGTCCAGTTGTATGAATTCAGTTTTATCCTTGTTTTCTAGGTCGGTAAACCATTCTATAACCACGTTAGTTCCCTTCCACAATTTAACTTGGGTCCCTAGCTTCAATGATGGTATAATCCTGTCCTGTATGCTTTTACTCACAATTCCCAAGTCGGATTTGGATGGTGCGATGAGTCTAACTCGTAAATCTGATTCAAAATTAGTATTATGGTCAATAAAATCCTAGGTGTTCTAGGTATGTGGGGTTCAGTGCGATTTCTAATGTTTAGA
>OZ024743.1:171253243-171258243 GCA_964016885.1 Eledone cirrhosa
CTGCGGTCCCCCTATTAAATCTATATCATCAATAAGAAATCACCCAGAGAACATCAAAATTACTCCTGTAGAGTCAAAAGTGAATGCCCATTACATGGTAAATGCAACACCAAAGCCATTGTATATGCGGCTAAAGTGACAACCATCAGCAACAACCAACCAGCCACCAGTGAGCGATATGTGGGTATGACACAAGACAAATTCAAAACGCGTTATTACTCACATGTCGCATCTTTCCGACATCCATAAAAAAGATTCACAACAGCTCTGGCTAGCAGAATATGGGATTTGAAAGACCAAGGTATCCAATATAAATTGGATTGGTCAATTTTGAACCAATCTAAAGAATATGCAAGAGGAACAAGAAGATGCACACTCTGCATAAGTGAAAAATATTGGATTTTACAAAACATTAAATCACCAAAAACCTGCCTAAATACAAAAACAGAAATTTTCACCAGTTGCCCACACATGAAATCACACTTGCTTTCCAGCTCATATAAACTTAACTCACTTTCAGATACTTATCCTCCATAAACTCTTATTCTTCACTTTCCTTAAATTATTCTCTTTACAGACTTCTCTTTCTGATTTACTTTCATTTTTAACTTTATTTTTAATTTTATTTTTATTTCACATACACCAGTGAACCCTCCCCTACTCTTCGATTCACTTACCTAATAACTTCATATTTCACATGTTACTTCCCCATTTTCTTTCACTACCTGATTTCACTTGTCACTTGCGTTTTCCACTCCAGATATATTCTGTTGTTTCGCAGCCGATTTTATATTTGTAATCATTTATTCATAAGGCTGCTTTATACTCTGTATCTATATGTCTGAGTGTGTTTATGTGTGTATACGTTCTGTATATGTGTACGAGCGCCTCCGTATATGTGCGTGCGTACGTGTATATATATGTGTGTGTGTATGTGTGTTTTTATATCTATGTTTTTACATCTATGTTTTTTACATTCTTATTTTTACGTGCGTGCGTAAGCGGGTGAATGTACGTGAATGTGTATGTATATGTGTATATATGTATACGTATGTATGGGTGTGTATGTGAATGTGTGTATATGTATATATATAGTCGCGTACGTACGTGTGATTAGATATACATGGGGCGATATATATATATATATATACGTGCCTTGTGTGTATGTATGTACGCATATATGCGCTTTTGTCTGTACGTATTTGTGTGTATAAATATTTTTTTATAGATATATGTTTTTTATAGATATATGTGTATGTACGTGCGTCCCTATGTTTGTTTTCTTTTCTCTAGTGTTAATTGATTACTTTCTCTTTCATTAAACATTTTTTTCATTCTCATATACTGTTTCATTTTTATACATATATCGAGAATGACACTTCTTTTCACTATTACACTCCCTTCCCTCTTTATCTTCCGCATATAAGTGATCGCGCGTGTGTGTGTGTGTGTGTGTTTATACGGGTGCTTTTATACTCGTATGTGTATTTAATACCTGTATCTGGATGCGTGTCAACTATATTATCATCTTCTTTTTCAACTCATATTATATCCGTATTTGTGGTCACATATACACAAATATACTTGCCCTCATATATGTACTTACGCACACATTTTCACCATACACATGCATTTGTACATACACACATATGTAGATTTGTGAGTGTATATACATACATATACACATACCTAACTATATTTCCTTATATTTTTTATATATTTTTCTATATTTTTTAATATATCTCTTGCATTAGTTTTATTTATATATATTTTGCATTTCTTGAGGAGACTTTCCAAATATTTCACTATGTTTTATATTACCTTGTCCGACGAACGAATGAGGACGTTTTTATCGTATTCGTCTTATTCGGGAAACCTCTGGTAATGAGGTAATTATATTGTATTGTTTATTATACATTAAATTTTGCTCTGGTACTTACATAGAGCACTCTTCACTCCTATGACTTTTTCAATTTTCAACGGAAACTTCAATACTTATATATATATATATATATATATATATATATATATATATATTTACTAAAATAACAGATTAAAGTTTAAGCAAAGAATCGCTGCTTTCACCCTTAACGGGATCTTCTGAAACTAACAAAGTCAATCTGTGAACGCAGAAGTGAATATTTCAAAAAAAAAAAAACGTTGCAACCGGAGGAAGACAGGAATACGATACTTTGGTTCGTGGAAACGTTCCTTGGCAAAGAACGGGAAAAAAACGAATATAATTGTTTCTACTTTTGGCACACGGCCAGCAATTACCCAGTTTATCATTGGTACTTTATTTTATCGATCCCTTAAGAATGAAAGGCAAAGTTAACCTCAGCGGGATTTGAACTCAGACCATAAAGGGCCGTAACTCTTTGCTGCAAAGCATGGCGTCCGATCCTCTACTGATACTGCCAATCCACGAGTATAATACGTCATTATTTGGAGCGGTGAAAAAGAATTACACGCAAAGACAAAACCACGTTTATGGTATAAAAGAAGTCGTAGACTAATATTCTATTAGGTGGTTCATAGAGACGTTCTCTGGCAATGAACGGAAAAAACGAAGATAATACGACATATGTGGAGCGGGGTGAACAATTGCACGCAAAGACAAAACCACGTAAGTGGTATAACTGAAGTCGTAGACTGAAATTCTAACTAGGAAACCGAATTCTCGTCTTCAGAGTTAAGAATAAAGTAAATAAAATACAGAGGTAATTGAAATTAAATAAATACATACACGCATCCATATACGTACATACACAAGCATACGCGAAAACACTCGCCATAGGTATACAAATACACACACGTACACACACAATGAAAAAAATCAGCACGCACATACAGAACCCACGCAACGCCTGTACCCGCACGCATACGAATGTATACACCAAATACACATCAAAATATATATAAAAAAAAATATATATATATATGTGTGTGTGTGCGTGTATACATATAATTAAATGAACGTATATAAATAAATAAATACGTATATAACAAACGCATACACATAGAATAAGTGGTGTAAGCGTGTGTGTGCGTGTGCGTGTATGTGTGTGAGAGGGGGGTGTGTTAGTGTGGGGCTAGGTGCTCTATCATGTTAAAAATTGGGTGTTGAATTCTAGACTATTATTGATTGGTGGTTGTATTTTGTCTAAATCAGTGCTTCTGATAGCCGACGTCCACCACGAACCGTACCAGAAACAACAGAGGACACCACACCCGAGGCACTAACACCTGCTTCCTGAAGCTCCCACATTTCAGTGACGAAACAACAACAGCCATCCGCAGAGCTATCAGACGTGAGGGACTAGATATCCAACTAGCCCACTCAGGACCTTCTCTATGCGGACAGCTAACACTAAAAGACACCCACCAGACATGACAGCCGCTGCAGGCTAGCCAACTGCCCCAACCATGACACAGACCTATGCTACCAGGCTTACGTCGTATACAGATTAGAGTGCGACAAATGCAGCAATTTCTACATAGGTAGCACCACCAGACCACTTCACATAAGAATAAAAGAACACCTCAATACTAACGCTTCCTCATTTAAGAAACACCTAGTGAAATGCAAAACACCAACAAAAACATAACAGTTAGGATAGAAACTAAGGAAAGAAACCTCGGTAATCTTAGAATTAAAGAAGCACTGATTATAGACAAAACACAACCACCAATCAATAACAGATTAGAACTCAACATCCAATTTTAAACATGATAGAGCACCTAGCCCCACACTTACACGCCCCCTCACACAAACATACGCACACACACGCGCTCACACACACATACATGCGCTTAAACCACTTATTCTCTCTCACACACAAAGACTAGTTTTAACCTGATAGAGCATCTAGCCCCTACATTTACATATAGACATATCTTCTCACACTCATACTTACGCCTTCACGTATTCTCCCACACACTTAAACATACATGTACAAAACCCCTTTTAAAGAGAGACAACTCTTTATCTACCTAACCTTCACTTTGACATTAGAGATAGAATGGAATCTCTATACCATTTCCTCTCAGCATGACTTGGCAAGCTAATTAGAACACTGGATTAACCTCTTTACGTCCCTGCGAAGAAGAGATATTATCTCGAAAATTAAGGATATTTAAATAAAGTTAAGGTAAAAGACTAATTGTCAACAATATCTTTTGCATTTGCATTCATATTCTATATCCATACTTGCATTGTATTGGCCTTCCAACTCCAAACGTTTATACCTCCTTACACAATGTTTCAAGTAAACTACAACTTCCTCCTTATATATATATATATATGTATATATATGTATATATATATATATATATATATAATGGAAAAATTTGAACAGGGACAAAACAGAGAGGCAGTACAATAAATGTTTATTAATTTCACGCTCAGGAGAGTGGGGGGTAGGTGGGGGATGACGTTTCGGGCATAAGCCCTTCCTCAGATGAGAAGACGGTAACAAAATCAAACAGAGGTAATGCGTGGAAGGAAAGACCAAGTGTAGGAAGGTGTGTAAAGTTCGGAGAAAGGTCACGGCGGATTAGATCGTGGTTGAGCCGGTTGTTAAGTTATGTTCCAAGGATGGAAGCCGTGTGAGCGTGTATTATATATAATGGAAAAATTTGAACAGGGACATGTATATATATATATATATATATATATATATATATATATATGTATATATATATATATGTATATATATATATATATGTATATATATATATATATATGTATATATATATATATATATGTATATATATATATATATATATATACATGTATATATATATATATACATGTATATATATATATATATGTATATATATATACATGTATATATATATATATATGTATATATATATATATATATATATATATATATATATATATGTATATATATATATATATGTATATATATATATATGTATATATATATATATATATATATATATATATATATGTATATATATATATATGTATATAT
>OZ024743.1:171268243-171285743 GCA_964016885.1 Eledone cirrhosa
TCAGTGAATAAAGTGTTCTGGCAAACCATCCACCGACTTCGTAATAAGAAGCCCCTCTCCACACCTGCTATCAAGAACGCGTATGAGGTTCTCCTCTCTGGAAAGGCTCCTAAGCAATGGCAATCGGGAGTGATAATCCCAATTTTCCAAAAGTGAGACAACTGAGATTGTTCCAATTACAGAGGGATCTCCTTGTTAACCCGCCCGGTAAAGACTATGCTAAGTGTATGGCAAAGAGATGCAGGGAGATTGTCAAGTCAAAGTTAACTGATGAGCAGTGTGTTTTCGCCACGGACGCAGCACAGCCGACCAAATATTCACACTGCAGCATGTATTCCAGAAACCGTGGGAATATTACCAAGAGGTACATTCTTGTTTCGTCGAACTTGAAAAGGCATATGACTGTGTTTCTCGAGATCTGATCTGGAAGGTTCTACAAGAGTATGGGATCGATGATCAGCTGCTTGCTGCCCTGATGTCTCCATACGAATGCCCGAGTATTTGTGTTCGGATAAATGGTGCTAAATCAAAACTATTAAATGTGGGACTCCGACTCCGCCAAGGGTGCATACTGTTACTCCTCCTGTTCGTTATTTACATGAACAAGAATGACATGCACAGCCGGATTAGAAATGGTATCACGAGTGGTGGATGTAAAACCAGTCGGCTGGAATTTAACTCGAAAGAAAACTTGCAAGAAGACTCGCACTCGATAGGTTTGATGCCGAGTGCTGCATGGCTGGAATGAAAATCAGTGCTGTGACAATTGAGAGACACTCAACTCCTCAAGGAAGCCTGTGCAGTGCACTATACATGTGAATGGAGTTCCACTGAAGCAGGTAGAGAAGTTCATGTATCTTGGGGCCGTGTTCACAAGTGATGGAAAGCAAGAAGATGAATTAAGTGCAAGAATTGCAGGAGCTGGTGCAATAATGCAGTAATTATAAAAAAGGAAGTACGTGTAAAAGCCAAATTCGCTCTCTTCAATTCGGTTGTCGTGCCAACCCTTACCTATGGTCATGAATCTTGGGTAATGACCGAAAGAATACGATTGCGAATACAAGCGGCCGAAATGGGGTTCCTCCGAAGATTCTTTAGAGTAACGTCACTCGATAGAGATCAGAGAGTCACATCGAGATCAGAGAGTCACATCGAGATCAGAGAGTCACTCCAGGTAGAGTCGATACTTCTCCGAATTAGAGATCACAGCTCCGATACTCTGGGCATGTGGTTAGAAAGTCTCAGGAAAGAATTGCTTCATAGATTTTACGGGCAAAACCAAACTGCAGGAGACCCAGGTGTAGACCCCGAGCAAGATGGTTGGATAACATCCATGAGCTTGGCTGGTCTTTCTTGGGGATCCAGTCAGGTCAGTTGGAGACTGCTGCTTCTGACAGAACCCATTGAAAGGAGTGTTTGAGGACACTGTCCCCATGACCCTCTCAGGAATAAGTGGGCGAAGAAGAAGAAGAAGAAGAAGAAGAAGAAGAAAAAAAGAACTTTTGTTCATGTAATTTTATTCGTGTATTATATTGTTAATGTAATCGGTCAGATGAGGCTGTAACTGTTACATAACAATAACCATCGAAATGCGTATAAGAGTGATTACGTAATCAACAAAGCGATGTAAATTCGAACCTATTGGCTTCTTCTTCATTATTATACAAAGACTCCATCGTACACAGTCAAACATGTATACTTCGTTGAAATATCCTATGTACACTAGTATCAGTTGACCAATACCTAATAACGGATTAACTAACGCAAAATATAACAAGTATATATATATATACATTATAGAAATGATTTTTGCAGGACTAGAACTGCGTCATTCGTAAGAAATCCTCAAGTCTTTCCTGATGATTTCTTACGAATGAAACAGTTCTAGTCCTGTAGATGTCATTAATATAATAAAACTAATTTACCTATATATACTCTACTAACATTTTGAGCACCTATTTTTACTAAGAGTCGCCTCTCGACCTACGTCACACACACACACACACACACACACACACACACACACACACACACACACACACACACACACACACACACACACACACACACACACACACACATATATATATAGTGGGAAAAACCGAGAGGTTACATCCAAAGCTGGTAGAGCACTCAGTCCAAAGGACAAGTTCGGAATAGAGTTAGTTACACAACAAATAAGCACACTATACTTGAGAACATACGTTTGACCTGAAGGATTCTTCAACTTGTGTATGTTTATATTGAGAAGGAAGTATCTATGAGCAGGCTGGATTCAACGCGGTAAATGTCGGCAGTCGAATGAGAAGGGAGATATCTCAAATATCAATAATGTAGGCGGACAACATTTAAAGAACGATCCCTTGTGATAGTTTAGTTCGGGCTCAAACTTTGGTCACACTGTTGTTGTAGAGGGCATGACTCTGGCTTTTTACAAGAGCATCCGGATGGGGTAGCGCTATTGGGGTTGGTGGTGATGGGGTCTTTCATATTTTTAGCACTCATATCCGAGTTTCACGCTTCCTTAATCACCAAACGACCTTTAGAACCTCTGTGAAGCTGAACATCTTTATTCAATGGAAAATTCTCACTAAATCGAGGCTACACAGAAATGGAACGAAGCCCTGTAAGTTATGTATCGATGAAAGAGTAAATATTTTCCAGAAGTTACGTAACGAGCGCCAATTTTTTTAATTACTGCCCTCTTGTGCGGCGAAATTTCTATTGCATAACTGGAAGGACCCATGATAACCAGAAGTTTAACTCGGACTGAACTATCATCTCAAGGGATAGTTGTCCCTTCTACAATAGTGATACTGAGTTGTCCCCCTTCTCATTCAACTACCGACATCTGCCGTGCAGAATCCAACCAGCTCATAAATACTTCCGTTCTCACTATAGCCATACACAAGTTGAAGAATCTTTCGGGTGAAACGTATGTTTTCAAATATGGTTAGGCAAATTGTTGGGGAACTCCCCCCCTCTCTCTCTCATATATATATATATATATATATATATATATATATATATATATAAGTGGTTACACAACAGTTAGTTCACCATACCGAGAACAATTGTTTCACCTTAGCGGATCCTCAGCTCGTAATGGACATGGTTATACGGAACAGGAAGGACAACCGTATGAACGTGCATGCGCACAAACGGTCACTTCACTCAGGTAATTCTAAATTGCGTGCGAGAGGTGTAAGGGAGATAACTGCGAAAGTCCGAAAGTTTCTAGTTGATAAGAACATTAGGATGTTGTTGTAATTCAATCTGGAGCTTTGTAGTTATGTAGAGGTGTTTCCAGACATGTGGACAACGTGTGAAGAATTCATTTCTTGAGTTTAGGCAATCGCTATTGCGTAATCTCTTTAGAATATTTATTCGTTCATCAATACATATTCCACACGACGGATTGCCCCTTGCGTACGGCTGTGACTTAGTGATGGCTTTCCATTGAATGGAGTAGTCTATACTTGAGTCCTTGAGGGACCATACATGACTCACGAGTTTCGTGGATGAACGTCTGTCCGGGTACCTAAAGGTGGACTGGTGGTTCAGGAAGCGTTCCTTAAATCGACCCTCCGCCATACCCACATAGGATTTGACCTCCTGTGGTTCGTTTGAAAGTGACCACAGCTTCATAAATTACAGCGGATGTGTTGCATTGCTGTTGAAGGGGACAAGCTTCGGGCTTACGGCAAGAGCACCCTCGTGGGGTGTTGCTCTTAGGCTGTTGGTGATGTGGGCCTTCATGTTCTTAGCGCAGGAGCATCCTAGTTTTACTTTGTGTCGGTTAAAGATAGAGCGGTATTTATGACCTATGGAAACGTGTCTATCCAAGAGGGCTAGAAATTTGTTGCCTACATTGGTTTTAACGTTGAGTGAGAAGGGAGGAGAGAACCAGATAGTTTGTCTATTGTTACGCTTTGTTTTCTTATTGCTGTTGTTGTTAGTGGGAGAGTAAATGATAGGTTGTGAGAAGCCGCTGTTAGCTAACGCCGTGTTATAGTAGGATGCCGCTCTGTCAAAGATAGCCTTATTAGAGGAGAGGTTTGAGATTCTAGTACTGATATTATTTACGAAGTTTCTCAAAACAGTGGGAGGGTGGCATGAGTCCTTGTGAATGTAATTGAGTTATTCGTTTAGCTTATGGATGGGTATGTGTGTGTGTGTGCGAAGGTCTAAATTAATGTCTAAGAAATCTACGCTAGAGAGGTTGGTGGCTACTGTTATCCTAAGGCCTAACTCATTGAAGGTAGAAGCTAAGTCTTTTTTAAACCGGTCGAGGTCGTAACCACTTTTATGGCTCGATAAGGTCAGTCCATCGTCGCCGTATATTCTCGTGTGGAAGTCCGGGAATCTAACACGTAATGTGTTTTAAATAAATAGGCCAACCACGTCGCATACGTCAGCACTGTCAAACGATCCCATGGAGACGTCGAACAGGTCTGAAGTTGTTGACTTCTTTGCCTAGGCTACTCCATTGTTGAAGAGGAGGGTTTTCCGGCAGTGAACGATGATTTCCTTGTCTAAACCATGGACGGTAGTGTAAGTGGTAGCAAAGTCGAACGCTTTGTTTAACAGGATCTCTGAGATCGACAGGTATAAATCAACTATGTCAAACTGTGTGAACTTCGCTTTTGGGGATTTGAAGGAGTTAAACCACTTAAATACTGAGTCGCTGTTCTCCCACTGGGACAGGCTGGACTTGGTCCTAATGGTCTTAACTATGTTTCTAAGTATGGCCTTACTGACTAGTCCCATATCTGTGCGTGCCGGGTTTAGTTGTCTACATGTGGGGTTAGAAGTAAAGTCTACCTTGTGATCTTTCAGGGTGAGGAACGCCTCCCGCTTAGCTAGAGATTGTAGCTTATTATCTACTTTAAGGGCGGCGACAAGTTCTTTGGCTTCTATATTAATATCGTGGTAGGCCATAGGGTTAGCTTTCTTATATTAAGAAGTCGACCTTTAGGTACCCGGACAGACGTTCATCCACGAAATTCGCGAGCCACGTATGGTCTCTCAAGGACTCAAGTATAGACTACTCCATTCAATGGAAAGCCATCAATAAGTCCAAACCATACGCAAGGGGCAATCCGTTGTGTGGACTATGTATTGATGAACGAATAAATATTCTAAAGATATTACGCAATAGCGATTGCCTAAACTCAAGAATTGATTCTTCACACGTTGTCCACACGTCTGGAAACACCTCTTACATAACTACAAAGCTCCAGACTGAATTACAACAACATCCTAATTTTCTTATCAACTAGAAACTTTCGGACTTTCGAAGTTACCTCCCTTACACCTCTCGCACGCAATTTAGTATTGCCTGAGTGAAGTGACAGTTTGTGCGCATGCGCGTTCATACGGTTGTCCTTCCTGTTCCGTATAACCATGTCCATTACGAGCTGAGGATCCGCTAAGGTGAAACAATTGTTCATGGTATGGTGAACTAACTGTTGTGTAACCACTTCTACCTAACTCGTCCCATGGACTGAGTGCTCTACCACTACGGATATTACCTTTCAGTGTGTGTTCTACCACTATATATATATATATATATATATATATATAGGGTGAAATAATGCAATATATATATATATGTAAGGTGAAATAATGTAAAACAGGATTATGGCCAAAGAATCAACTGCTAATAGTAGCAAGGTGGTGAGAGTAAATGTCTAGAGTCACTAATATACAACACTGTCAATGATTCATCATATCAATTATCGATACAGGATTAACTGTGTTGATTATGGCGTCAACTTTGCATATACTGGTATCCTTCCGATCCCTCTACATCACATTCTATGCAAGTAATGTTATGCTATTCAACAACATAATGAAAAAATGAGTTCACATATCAAAGAAGCAATATTGTACGCTCCACTAAACACACACACACACAAACCACACAAGTAAAACATCATGCTAACTAGAAATGCTACACGTCACTATCATTGAAAATTTCACCTGATGGTGGAACATTTTCAAAATAACAATGTCTGCGTAGAACAATTTCTCACCCCCAACAGCTACTACCCTTTTAGGAATTTCAAGTGGGACAGACATCTGGGATCGTGCTGCTGCTACACAGTCATCCTAAATCATTTCCCCCCAAAATCTCCCTGACTGATTGGATTGAAGTCATCAAGATACTACATTTGTCCAAAAGATATGCTATATCTTTAGTTTGCCTTTCTACAACTACTGTAGTGATCTCAACTTATCTGAGCTGGCTGATATCGTGTTATCTCTACTGAGACATTCACTTCCTCATTCTTGTCACCGATACTCTGTCCACTTACACGTCCTGTACTAACTATTTTACCCAGTCTTTTATTTACAGATTATCCTCTCTTGGAAGTCCTTATAGAGTCTCGAAAGGATTACGGAAGCCATTTGCATAATTCTAGACCATAGGTTCTCAAAGTGGGCGCTACCGCCCCCGGGGGCATTGAGAAGGTCCGGGGTGGCACAGAGGCCTAAGGTGGCGCTGGGGCAGTGGGAAAATAGAGGGCATTGGGAGGAACGGAGTGGCTGTAAGTGTCATTCTGCCCATGCAGGTGAATGCGCTCGAAAGTGTGAAAACTTAACAATATATCCAAGGCCTAATTCCTCAAAGTTCTGCAGATTTAGAGGCATTAGATTGCTATCAGAACAATAAATCGCTTACACGGAGTTTTCAAAATTTTTCTATACACACTTGTGGCATTCTTTTTGGTGTGTGTGCGTGTGCGTGTGCGTGTGTGTGAGTGCGTGTGCGTGTGTGTGATATGAACTTTCGACCACTTCAAAGAAGAATCTTTCTTCTGGATTCTTTCACTCACATTTAAAGTCTAAGGAACAACATTGTGCTTTGAAGGTAAATTGTATCTTAATTCTTTAAAAAACAGTAGAATGAACCCTTCATTCTTGCTCTTGTGTTGGCATGTGAACAGTACCGCAGAAACTAATGATCAGCTACTCTGCTAATATGCAAATCAGGCCGATCAGTCACTGTGTATTTTTGAAAATAGCATATATCTTCACTAGCTCTGACAGTTTGGCAGCTGAACAGTGAGCAAGAATGAAGGGTTCATTCTACTGACATGGCTATAAAGTTGAGGCTTGTTTGCATAATTACAAACGAATCGAATGTTATTAATAATATTCGAAAAACTCAGATTACATTTATTGTATTCAGCCATGTAGAACGATAAAACGTTTTCTTTTTTATTTGAATGTGGCAAAGCCGACCATTTATCGCTCGTATACAGGAAACTGACTGGCCAGTCTGCTGATATGCAAATCTGGCTGATCAGTGGATCTGATAATATGCAGAACTGATTGATCAGCCAGTCTGCTAATATGCAAATCAGGCCGATCAGTCACTGTATACTTTAGAAAATAGCATATATTTTCACTAGCTCTGACAGCTGGCAGGGTGAACAGTGAGCTGTACTGATGAAGGGTGATACCCAGAAACATTAATGTCTGCAGTTCTGTTTACATGCAAACACAAGAGCAAGAAGGAAGGGTTCATTCTACTGACATGGCTTTAAAATTGAGGCTTGTTTGCAGTATCGGTAGAGAGTCGGGCGCCATGCTTTCCAGCATAGTTACGTCCCTCTACGGTCTGAGTTCAAATCCCGCCGAGGTTCACTTTGCCTTTCATCCTTACGGGGTCGATAAAATAAAGTACCAGTAATGCACTGGATAATTGATGGCCTTGTGCCAAATGTAGAAACAATTATTAATATTCGAAAAACTCAGATTACATTTATTGTATTCAGCCATGTAGAGCGAAAATTATATATAATTAGAAATATAAGCTTTCACCGTATTTTTGACTAAAGAAATCTTTAGCCTGATAGTGGGGTTTAGAACCCTCAGAGAAATGGAAAAAGATGAGTATTGACGTACATGGGAGTCGAACCCACATCTTTGGTTATCCAGACCACTGTGCTACCATTACACCAAACACATCACCCATCTCCTTCCATTCAAATTAGAAGTTACATTCTTAGCAAGTAAATGACAATAAGTATGTTTTGAAACAGTGAGCGAGTTTGAAATTAGAAATATAAGCTTTTACCGTATTTTTTACTAAAGAAATGTTTAGCCTGTATATGCCTGTATATATATTTTTTTAGCTTATATATATACTAGCAGCAGGACCCGGCGTTGCACGGGGTAGGAAACGTGAAATAGCATCACGCATATGAAAAGATTGAGGAATGTAACTGTGTACTTTATGAATTCCCTTATTCCCAGGGAATGATTGTTCATCTACTGGCAACGTAGAACACCAGCAGGCCCAAATCATGAAACGTCTGCATGCATGTGCAAAATTTGAAGAAAATCAGCTGGACACTCTTTAAGCGTACATAATCTTATTATTTTTCTTCTATTTGGAGAAAATTGGTTAGGTACTTTTCGAGTTTTATAGATTCGCACCCAGTCATCCAGACAGACATCATCAGTTATGTCTATTGCACCTGCATGCATACCGTGCAGAGTAAAGCCTGCAATGCTTGAGTAAGACATGTGATGCAACCACACAGCATGTTGGACCTTCCCTACAGGAAGTAAATCTACCCAATCTGATATAGACCGAACTGATATACCGGATGCCGAACGCTTCGAAGTTACTATTGGGGTCACCATTAACAATTTCAAGTGGGGTGTCACCACTGAATTAGCACAACCGCTGTTCGGCGTACTTGCGCAGGGCGTTCATACTGCGGTGTAGGTGCAACAAAAGGGGTCTTAGTAGAAGTATCACAGACGTGAGTTTTACGGTGTTAATAACACAGCAACGTACACAGGGCCCGGATTTGCGCGTGATGAAAGCACGAAGCTTCAACTGGGCGCCGACAAAAATTTTAAGGTCTTCTTCATTTCCTCAATCTCCCGAAAATGGTCCTGCTTAAAAGTAAGTAAATGTTGTGTCCTCTGTTAAATAAACCAAATTTTTAACGAAATATTATACGCTACTTACAATGTTTAAGTAGCGTTTTTATTAAAAATGAAAGTGGCATTTAATGCCCAATGCTAATTCATAAATTTTCTAGAAACCATTAATGGAATCGGAAATCGTTTTTGTCCACAGCAATGCGAGGGGACTAACTAATGTGTGCTGCAAATTTCGAGGAAATCGGCTGGATTATCTTTAAGTTACGCCTCAAAAAAGCCAAAAAATGCCTTAAAAGTGCGGTTTTTCGCCTAGGGCAGAAAAGATTGCATTCTTTTTAGCTCATTGCACTTCAAAAACTATAAGTAGTGCAGGTGTAAAGTTTGAAAAATATCGGTCGGGTACTTCTCGAGTTTTAGTGATTTACACAGACAGACATCCTCTGTTTTACACACACACATATATATATAACGCGAGTGTATTAGAATTCGTAGGAAAATGTAAAAACTGGGCGTAAGGAAACTGTTGAAACAGCGAAATGCCATCGAAGCGGCGTTGGGTAAAACATAACCTTGAAGGACAGAAATCAGCGGTTCGGTGTTAATTGATAGGAAGGAACAAATAGAATGGAAGAGAAGAGATCACAAACATTAAAATACGCTCATCAGATTTCAGACCACCTGCAGTTTCAACTATTTACCTGAAATTACTGCAAAGAATAGGTGGATCGAACAACGGAGAAATAAATATCTTCGTTGGTATAATATTTGCGTTGGGACAGGTCAGAGAGAGAGAGAAAGAGAGAGAGAGAGAGAGAGAGAGAGAGAGAGAGAGAGAGAGAGAGAGAGAGAGAGAGAGAGAGAGAGAGAGAGAGAAATGGAGTGCGTCCAAACGACCATTCTATTTCTTCCTTCCTATCATTTCTTCGAGTCAATTCACATCGAGCCGCTGATTTCTGTCCTTCGAGGTAATGCTTTCGTATATATATACGAAGTATATATGAGGCACTTTGAAGTGTCTTTCAAATTAGCTCTCAAGCATTTTAAAGAATTTCCAAAAATTTTTTATTCCAATATTGTCCACCCAAAGCAGCTGAACTGAACTGCACGAAGATATGGAGCAAATATTTCATGATCTGTTTGCTCTGTGAGTCCCTGAATGGATTGTCAACCCTCCATTGACATAGGTGGAGAAGAGAGTGGAGAGTTGGAAAGGGAGATGATAACTCTTCAAAATGACATTCTTAAATTCTGCAAGTGCTATCAAGAATTTCAGCTTCAAAAGCCTATCCGTGACCGCTATCCGGAGGGTTGGAGGAAAGTCAAATTGTTCTTCATTCCCTTTCCAACATCATATTTAGTTGAGAGAGAATTCAGTGCGTTCACCTATCTTCTTACAAAGCAGGGGAGCAAGCTCTGAATTACGGAACGTGGAGATCTTAGACAATTCAGCCTGAGATTGAGAGGCTACTTTCACTTCACCAAACTCATCCTTCTCATTGAACCCCCTCCCTAAGAACCTATCTGGGTGGGCTGTTTTAATGGTATACTATTGACTTCTCCAATATATGTTGTAAATTTGTGCATTTTTTTTATTTAGTAAGAATATATTTATGTATGAAGAAAGGTCTCTTTTTTTTTTACTGTGGAATGGGGATGTTATGAATTTATTATTTATAATATATAGTATTGTATGCATATGATATAATAATATATTAAATATCAAATGATACATATTATATATAAATATAGTAAAAAAAAAAATTTATATATACATAGTATATATTATATTATTTATCATATATAAATTAATGATTTTATTTATTAAAATATGAATTAACGATTTTATTTATTATATATTATTTACGATTTGCATGTAGGCAGATATCTCTGGAAACAGGGATGGGGTGGGTGCCGCTGAGCGTATTACGTAGCCGTGAGGGGTGCGGTGGTCTACAATGTTTGAGAACCTCTGTTCTAGACCATCACAGCACCCAATGATAATAAAAGGACGGGGTGTCTTCTATCATAGTCATCGGTTTACTAAATACCATGTGAGTAATATTGTGTGGAAGCTCATCAGAAGGATTGTTCTCATTCTTGAATGACTTTATTTGTTGCCTGGTTAAATACCCCCACTTGGCGTTTGAATGCCTTTAATAGAGTTCATTCTTGTAAACACTCGGACGAAGTATCCAGTTTAAGAATAGCGTCCTTTCTTCCTCTCACCAGTTTTGGCGATGAATGCAGAAAATGGACATGGAAGCTGCTTTTCTTCATCCGACCCAAATGTTTAAAATATCGTTGCTATTTCTACAATCATGATAATGACAACAGCGTGTGTTTGTGTGCAGTGTTGTGTGCGTACGCGCGCGCGTGTGTATGCAATGTTGTGGAGTATGTGAAGTGTGTAGTGTGCATGTGTGTGCAGTGTTGTAAAGTATGTGTGTGCAATGTTGTGGAGTATATGTAGTGTGTAAGTGTTGTGTTCAGTGTTTTGGAGTATGTGTAGTGTGCATGTATGTGTGTACAGTGTTGTGGAGAATATGTAGTTTGTATGTGTGTGCTTACTGATGTGGAGTATGTGTATTGTGTGTGTATGATGTGTGTGTTGCTGTGTATATACTGTGTGTTGTGTGTATGCTGTTTTTTGTGTGTATTCTGGGTATGTTTGTATTCGTACATGTATGTGTGAGTTTGTCTGTGTGTTATGTATGAGTGCGCTCTGCACGTTAACATTCGTGCCAATGTGTGTGAGTGAGTGTGTGTGTGTGCGCGTGAGCATGTTTGTATTTGTGCATGTGTGTGAGTGTGTGTATCGAACATTACTTACCTGTTCCATCTGATATTGGCTGTTGATGTATGTAGTTACACTGGAAATGATTTCTTTTAACGAGAACGTTTCCATGAATGAACTGCACAAAACAAAAACAAAAGAGCGAGAAAAAGATAATAGCTCATGGTTTTGTCAATGTTATGCAACTCTACCAAAATATATTCGACTCTTCCATTACCAGCAAAGTGGAATGGTCCATTTGATACATGACATGATAAAAATGAAGGCGGCTAATTGTCTGGTTTCAAATCCTGTTGAAGTCAACTTTGATTTTCATCTTTTCAATCAAGATCAGTAAATAAAGTACCAGTCTACTATTGTGATTGATTTTTCCTCTGTCACTCTCTAGCAGAAATCGGCTGCGTTCCGACTTGGAGAGAGATGGACTCCATCAGGAGCTAAGGACCTTTAAAAGGCTCAAAACATGGTGTGTGTCATGACAACACCACCTAGAACTCCACCAGGAGATAAGGGCCTTTAAAACGCTCAAGACATATTGTGTCATGACTGCACTTACGGATCCATCAGGAATTAAGGGCCCTTAACTCCTTTTTGGTAAAAATAAAAGCGAATTTTCCATCTTCTATTACCCAACACAACCTGCTGCTTAGCTCCACTTTCTATAATGTTTAAGGGATAAGAGACAAATCTTCCTATCGATAAAACAGATTGTTCTAAGTAAGGAGCTGATAAAGAACCAGTTAGGTATTCTTAGGTAGACGTAGTCAAGTATGAGTTAACTCTCCACGGACACAAAATTGTGCTGTCGAGTCAACCATAAAGTTTGTATGTGGTCTGCCGACATGCTAGAAGCAAGAACAACATTTTCCTATACCACACCTAATAGATAGGAAGAATGAGTTATGGCTGGACCATATTTGCCCATAGGTTCGCTTTATTACGGCTGTACTAGGTCTAAACAACAACATCTAAGAATTGTCTCGATTTAGAATGGTCAACCGCTATCCTGTTCATTTAATCAGGGCCCGGGGTACTTCATATTTGGGGAGGCCACTCTCATACACAAGAAATTAGAATACACACAAAATCCCAATTTTACATATCAAAGTCAGCTTGCTAAAAGTAATTGGATTTGAAAAGTTATACATACAGGTATTAAATAAAAAAAAGAATTCAACCATCCCGAGTTTACGTCCACTGTCCACACTGGTTGTCGCAGTCCGAGACCAGACATATCGGAGCAACCACATCTTGGTCATACATTAAATATTCAGCATGGTTTCTATGGCTGGAAAACCTTCCTAACATAACTACTTTAGAGTGTTTACTAGGTGCATTGCTTTTGCAATACCAGCACAACCACTTTACACAGCGTCATCAAATATTTTTTTTATTAGAATATTGTTCTGATAACAACCTGATGTCTTTGAAGTTGAGAAAATTAAATAGTTTCTATTAAAAGTATTTTTCTCGCTGTCAAAGGGATAAAACAAAAATAGACAAGCAATAGGTACAAATAAATTGCTACAGCCTTAGCTGGTGCCCCCTCTCCGCAGGGAAGGGGGCAATTGCCTCCTTTGTCCCCCATTAAATCCGGCCCTTCAATTAACCACCGTGCTCTCTTAAAGACGCCGTGCCGATGACATTCATGGTATTACATGGTTTCGATGATGAGTGTTCCAGGTGTTTGACCAACGGAACTGCTTGCTCATGAATTAACACACGTAGCTTATATGTAATTCTTATGGAGATCCAGCATAACGCAGTGTGTGATAAGGCTAGCACTTTGAATTACGCGTAAAGTTCGCCCGGTGGGCTTCCAAATAGTTTCCGTCTACCGAATTTCACTCACAAGAAATGAGTCGACCAAAGGTTATGGTAAATGACACTTGCCCAAGATGTCAAACGGTAGGATCGGATTACGGATATATACAAGTACATGTGGTGTACATGCTGTGTTGCATGTAACAGAACAGAATCAAAATAATTATAAATTGAATGGATTAGGCTATTTCAAAAGGGTAGGTCCATGCTAACCGACCTACCTATGACACCTCACTTTTCTAGCTTGGGACATCTATACTACACACATTAGATGGAGATCATAGAAAGTTGTTATACATGCCTCATACATTTATACATTACATAATGATGTTCATGAGTCAAGATAAACCGTATGACTTGGAGAGAAGATGAATCTTATGTTTAGGGATTATCACTTTGTCTGAGAGAGAGGGAAGATATATATATGTATATATGAAACAAAAAATAAAGGTTTTTATTTCAGACGAAGGGACAGCGCTCCGAAACATCAGCTCCATCTTCTGCTCGCATCATACGAACACACCCAAACTTAGAAACTTCCCAGTATAACATGTACTGATGCATACCATTATATGTTGCCTCTCATTGCCTTTTTTCATACACGCATGGGCAAACCTTTTCACTCACTCAAACAAGACACAAGAACATTTTACAGATTTTCTTTCTTTATAGACAACCACAATCCCACTCAAAATAAACACGTGTGTATATCTGTATACGTATGTGCATCATTGTGTATTTACACATATACACAAGCACACACAAAATAACACACATGTATACACACAAGAAACTTTTACATATTTTCCCCTGCATATACAACGACAAACACATAAGATATATTCATTTATTTACCCGTATACGTCTGTGCATGAGTGTGTATGTGTAAATGTGTGGTGTATGTGTGTGTATGTCTGCGCACATGCATGTAAGAGTGAATGTTTGTAAGAGTGAACATGTAAGTTTGTGTACGTGTCTATGAATGTATGCATGTATGCCTGTATGTATGTATGCATGTATGTATTACAAAGGGCAGAAGAACTCATAAGAGTCAATGGCCATCCAAAAATGTGTAAGTATGTATATACACTTGTACATACGTATGTATATATGTATATATGTATATGTATGTGTGCATGTGTATGTATATGCGCGGGGACATAGAAATAGTCGGGTTGGATACCTAATCGCGCAGTTAAACCACTGGGAGTGAAGGACCCCTAGACTTTGTCAGGCCATTCTTCGAGGAGAAGGCAACTCAGGAAACTGGGATAACTCCGACATAAAACCTGCGGCTCAGTAGTTACCGATGATGTTGATATTTTTTCTTTTCGGGTTATAGCTACTGTCACTGAGAGAGTGGGATTGGCTCAGTGCACAGTCTTTCCTCACTTTAAATAAAATCTTCCCACACAGGCATTGTATGATAGAATTAATTAATAATTATTAATAATGTTATATCGTGCAATGGCCATACTCGATAACGAGGGGGCAGCCATCATGTATGTATGTATGTATGCATTCATACATGTACGTACGTATGCATGTGTGTATGGATGTGTGTGTGTATACATTTGCGCACATGTGTATATCAGCAAGTTTGTGTTAAAGTCTCTATGTATGTATGTTCTGGTTTTATAATTTTATAAATTGTTACCAATAGAGAGAGAGAGAGTTGGTTTCTAACATAGATACAGATACAAGACTCTCTCACTGGAATTTAAACAACATCAACTAGGTATATATGTCTGTATGTCTGCATGCATGTGTATGCATGCATGGATGTTATTGTATGTGTGGATGTGGATGTTTTGAGTTATGTGCACATGCTTTGCATCTGTACATGTGCACATGCAGTTATTAGATGCAAAATTCTTGGAATGTTTTACATATTTTTACTGTTCCATTGATGGATTTTATTTGTAATTTCCTAACTAGTCGTGTTGTTTCAAATTCTGTGAAGCCCAGCTTCTCAAGATTTGTACTGAAGCAGTTACTAACATATCACAGTTCCCCTATAAACACAGGTATATATCTGAAGGTATAGTCAGGGTGGAGTAAATGTATGTATGTATGTATGTATGTATGTATGTATGTATGTATGTATGTATGTATGTATGTATGTATGTATGTATGTATGTGAGTGTATGTTAGTGTATGTTTATGTATGCATGTGTGTGGGTGTCTGTGTATGAGCGGAAATATAGAACTTACGATGATAGTATTTCTTGCCATTTGCTAAGAATGAATTGAAGTGTTATGATTCTTCCGAGGTTGTTCTTGGCAAAGTAATTGAAAATAAGATGAACGTCTTGTTGTCTCACTTTGCTGCTATCAAACGCCCAGTTGATATACCTGATATGGTAGAAGATAATGAGGAGTTGGATACAGTAGATTTTAAGGGTACAAGTTAGAACATAACGAGAAATACTATATATATATATATATATATATATATATATATATATATATATATATATATATATATATATATATATATATATATATATATAGTTAAAAGAATAGAGTTGTAACACACAAGTTATTATATATTGGTAAACGGAATAGAAAATGCTGACAAATTGTTCACAGTTGAAAAATGGTTTAATTAGGAATAAAAGAGTATTAGTAATTGTATGGGTTAGTATTCAGTTGTGGTTTTAAGTTTTTAAGTTTTTACCGGTTGCGCATTTCTAAATGCTTTTCAAAAATAATTTTAAGATAGAGTGTCCGTGTTGTTTGCTCTGATCTGATTAGTTTTGGGAATTCTACCTGTTTTTATGTTAACAAAGTGGCTCCAGCGCTACTTTGGTGTTGCAAAAATTCTTGTGGTCAAAACAATTTTGATTGGTCGGTAGAGGTCATGTGAATGTAAAAAATTGATTTTGCGCCAAGACTGTTTTTATGTTAAAAAAGTGGCTCCAGCGCTACTTGGTGTTTGCAAAAATTCTTGTGGTCAAAACAATTTTGATTAGTCGGTAAAGATGAGTTATGTATTACAATTTATATATATATTTAAACGTTGAGTCAATCTATGTTTGCAAGAACTGAAAAGATTATTTCTTAAATTAACAGAATTTTTACTTTTTAATATAAAGAATATTTCCTCTATACAAAGAGCACAATTTTCAGAAGAAGCATTGAATGGAGGAGCTTTGGAGATAATATTCCAAGTAAAGAATAGTTAGTGTTCTTTGATTTTAGGTCCCATAGTAAATTAGATAGAGAAGCTGAAGATTTTTTTTTATTTATATTCGTAAAAGAGCATTTATGTTTATTAAAACGAGACTTAAAATCTGTGGAGGTAGAGCCTACATAATTCAATGAATTTAAATTAGTTTTTACATTACAATTATATACTATATTTTTAACTAACCAATTATTATTTAACGGACAGTTAGATTTATTTCTACAGTTACATTTATCAAAATTTGAATTTCTATGTGCCGTATTATTCAGTTGGATATTGCTGGGGTTATTAATGATATTCTGGTTAGGTTTTAAGTTCCTATTATTAATTCTATTAATATTCTGTGCTAAATTACTGGTGGTTGAATACGTTAATTTTATAGTATGTCTATTAAATATTGAGTAATACCTATGTATTCTAGGGAAGCATTTATCTAGAGCTTTAAAGAATAATTTAGCAATAGGAGTTTTAATACTTAATGAGAAAGGAGGAGCGAACCATAATATATTCCTAGTTCTATTTCTTTTTTTGTTTATCGAATTATTGTAAGGTTTTCTATTATAGTTGTTAAAATTATAGTTATTTGTCATATCATTACTATCAATGTATTTAATTTTATTACTATATCCAGCTCTACCTAACGCTTCGTTAAAATATTACGCTTTATCTTCAAAAATATTCTTATTAGCTGAAATTCTAGAAATACGTTGCTGCACAGAGTTTACTATAGTGTTTTTAACGGATCTGGGGTGATTGGAATTAAAATTAACGTAGTTTAATAT
>OZ024743.1:171293243-171338243 GCA_964016885.1 Eledone cirrhosa
TTTAGATCAGTCGAAAGCGTTCGATAGAGTCGACCGTCGATATTTGGAAGCGGTTCCCAAGGCGGCAGGTTTTGGACCCGTCTTCAGAGGCTGGATCACAGCAATGCACACCAACATCTGCTCGATGGTCAAGGAGCCGTTCGCAATCACGCGTTCCATCCGACAAGGATGCCCTCTCTCCTCCATTCTGCACGTATTGACTCTAGAGCCACTACTGCGGAAGCTGGAGCTTTTGCAGGGCACCCCGTTGGAACCGGGACTGCGGAAAGCGGCGTCGGATTATGCCGACGACGTGACAGTAAAGGTGTCGAAAAGCTCGTAAATCAGGGCGATCGGCAACTTACTGCAGGAATACGAAAGGCTCACAGGAGCACAACTGAACTCGGACAAATCTGTCGGTTTGAAACTAGGAAAGTGGAGAGGCAAACCGATGCCATCCGACAGCGTCGTCGGATGTTGGACGGAAGGACCGGTGAAATTGCTCGGGGTCTGGTTCGGTCCGGACCTCCAGGTGGAGAAAAACTGGAACGAGATCACGGCCGAGTTATTTGCGCTCACCTTGAAGTGGGCAGAGTGCAAACTATCCTTGAAAGGTCGAGCGGAAGTGGCGAACACTTTCATAGCGTCCGTCATCTACTACCGCTTGACCCTCGTGCCTTGTGCCCGTGAATACCTCACCAAGATGGAATGCATGCTCTTCCAGTTCCTTTGGAAGAAGCAGGCTCCACTGGTGAGGAGATACGTCTGCTGTCAGCACCCTTCCAACGGAGGGCTGGGAATGCCGTGGCTGATGATGCGCAAACACGCGCTGAGGCTACGGCAGCTCCAGGTATTCCTCACCGACCAACCGGTGTGGGCACCGTTTGTGAGACAGGTCTTCCCGCAACTTGCCTCGCTGACGGAGCTGCAGTCCTGGGTCAAGTGGAGACCGTAGACATTGAATGCGCTCAGGCGCTCACAGTCCACTGTCAAGCGGGCACAGCAATCAGTGGAGACTCAACTTCGACATTCTATAGAGGGTTAGTACGTTACAAGTGCGACGACGTGCTCAGAGAGACTCTGAGCGTCGAAGACGACGAACTCACCAGTCTGTTTGGTAGGACGCTTTCTGCACAACTCCCAAAGGTCCCTGATCTGGCAGTGCTACCGAGGAGCTCTACCCGTTCGAGACAAGATCTACAGGCATGGACGCCCCGGCAGGGATCCTTCCAAGAGGACGTGTTCAAGGTCCGAGCAGGACATTGAAACCATCCTGCACGCAATTGTACACTGCCCGGGCGTAAACGACCTGTGGAACTACGCAGAACAACTGTTGTCGCGTATGGGACAAATCCAGTTGACTGCCGAGTCCGTAGTAAGGATCAAACCGCCAACTTCTTTCGAAGACGAAAGAGAGGTGGTTTTCCTCTGTATAGTGGCTATGGTAAAAGAGGTTATATGGTGGACGAGATTGAGAGGACTGAGGACAGATGCCTTTCTCTCCGGACAACAACTTATTTCCTTCTTTAGGTACCCCTTTAGAAGGTGAATCAGAGTGGAGAGAGAAGCACTGCACCCAGTAAATTTACTAGATGGTGGGTGAATATAGCAAAAATGACCCGAGTGATTGGGCCTTCTCTGTATATAAACCTTTAGGTTGAAGAAGAGAGAAAAAGGAAGAAAGGAGCACTTGCACAACACGCTCCTGCAGTTGAGGGTTGTTCTAGCTACGGGGTATTAAACCACCCATTTGTAACGTCTCCCCTCTATTGGGGATTTCCATTGTTAAATTTGTTTGTTAAAAATATATTTTTTACACGATGTATGTAAAATGCCCGGCTTATGACCTGTATTTCCCCTTTTCTTGTGCGCCCTTGTGGCAAATGAAGAAATCTATCTATCTATCTATTCACCTCTTTCTCTGTTTGTCTCCCCCTTTCTCTCTCTTTACACACACACACACACACACACACACACACACACACACACACACACACACACACACACACACACACACACACACATATACATATATATATATATATACATATATATATATATATATATATATATATATATATATATATATATATATATATATATATATATATATATATATATATATATATATATATATATACATATACATTATATATATATATATATATATGTGTGTGTGTGTATGTATATATATACATATACATTATATATATATATATATATATATATATATGAGAGACGAAAATAAGAAAATTATAAAATTAACTTACTACGTCTCTCATATTATTGTTCTGCAACCCCATGCATTGAACCACAAAGTTACTAAGACAAAACCTATATATTTGCAAGCATTGGTATGCATCTGTGTGTATATATATGTTACTAGATATATTAATTCTTTATAATTATCTCCAAATTATTTGTCGAGCAATATTGGCCAAGACTGCTGCTATGGTAGCAGGCAGGCTGCTGTCTTCTTAACAAACCACTTTCCACTGATTGACCTCGATATCACATGATTGATTCTTTTTGAATTTGCCACCGACGCAGTAGGCAGTGATTTTCTCAATGGCTAGGAATTCAGTCCACGCTTTGCTATTTTCTATCCACTGAATTATTTTTGTATAAGTTCCCAGAGTCCACGCTTTGCTTGGAAACTTAGCTGAGAATAGACTTCCCTGACGACGAAAGGCTGCTCGATATTTTCTTCGGAAAGTATATTTATTCCCTTTCAGAAACTAATTAGTTGGGAGTGAAATTTTAGTAAGTAAGGTAATTTTATAATTTTCTTATTTTACGTCTCTCATATTATTGTTCTGCAACCCCATGCATTGAACCACAAAGTTACTAAGACAAAACCTATGTATTTGCTAGCATTGGTATGCATCTGTGTGTATATATATGTTACTAGATATATTAATTATTTATATATATATCTATACATATTTGTATTTTTGTTTTAGTCCTATTCATTCTCAGCCCCACACTCATCGACACAGTCTCAACCTCCTGCATCAAATCCTCTGCCCCCTTCACTGTATTTGTCACCAAAACTATGTCGTCGGCAAAAAAAGCATCCGATATCTTTTTCACCTTAACTCTCCTGCTCTTAGCCGGTGCTACAGTAAAGCCAGAGTCCTGGTGTTTCTCCAGTGCAAGGCGCATACAATAGTCCACTACGATGATAAAAAGGTAGGGAGCCAATGTATCTCCCTGGAGCACTCCAGCCAGTATCTCAAAGAACTCTGTCATCCCATAAGGTTTAATGACTTGGCCTTTGGTGTTGGTAGAGAATGTTGAGAAGCCAGAGTGGATCACTAATGTAGGCGGGAAGCCGCTAGAATTGATTGAGGACTTCCTGTATTTGGGAGCAAAGATTGGGAATACGGAAGATGATGTGGTTGAGAGGAACAGCAAAGCCTGAGCGGCGTGCTACAGCTTGAGATCGGTGTGGAAGTCGGACCTTCGTAAAGACCTGAAAATCTGCCTCTTCATTGTTGTAGTGGAGTCTGTGCTACTGTATGGGTCTGAGACTTGGACACTAACCAAAAAACTCACTCAGATGGTGGATGGGTGCTACACGAAAATGCTGAGGATAGCTCTGAACATTAATCAGTATACACTGAGGATGAAAAACTCAGAGCTGTATGGGAGCCTCCCAAAAGTCAGCTCAAATGCTCACCGACATCCAGAGTTGACATTGCACTCAGTGCTCCTGTGTGAGCCCCTACATGGACACACTGGAAGAGGAAGACCAACGTTAACGTATGTTGATGCCCTAAGGACAGATAATGGTCTGTTGGAGACGCAGGACATGGCAGCGATAATGAGGGACAGAGACCGCTGGAAAGATCTCGTCCATGGATCTCGGGAATTTTACCCGCCCTAGATAGAGAGATACATATTTGTTTTGCAAGGTTTTTGATATGAAATCGTGTGTTGAAACAAATATTGTTATATTTGGGGAGGGTCATATTGTTATAATATTGCCAGAAATAATAATAAAACACACTCACTGTTTGGTTTGTTCGGTTTTCGCTTTTATATCCCTATAGTTAATTTATCGCTTTTATATCCCTATAGTTAATTTATCTGGCAATCAATGTATATCATTGATTGACCAACGGTTAAAATATAGATATAATTACAAGGTAAGAAGCAAGTAAGCTAATCAGGAGGAGAGAAAGGTATGCAGATTACTAGCCAGTAGAGAGAGAGAGAGAGTTAGTGTGCTCAATGTATATAGGTTGCTAGACTAGTGAGCCATGCGATTAGATGGAAAGAGAGATAGTTTAACAATCGTATAATAAGCAGAGCAAAAAATCATATTTAAAATGCTGTAGAGAACAACAAAGATTTATGAATACATATATATATTTAATGATATACCTCAACATAACAACCATATACATATGTATATATCTAACTTTAACTCTATTCCTCCAAAACTTACTACATCCTCACCTATACCTCCTAATACTATATCTTCACCTAAACCATCTACGCCTCTTAACACCAATTGTAATTGTAGAATACCGAGCAATTGCCCGCTTAAAGCACAATGCCTTAGTAGTAAAATTAGTTTATAGGTGCACTATCAATACGTCTAGCGACAGGAAAACGTACAGTGGAGCCACCGCTAACCCTTCCAAGACACGGTTTAATGCCCACATACATTCTTTCAGAAATAGCTTAAAATCTTCAACTTCTCTTGCCATACATATACATAATCTTACACTATCGAAGGCTGAATACTCTCTTAATTGTGACATTCTAGCTAAATCACCCTCTTAAAGACCAACGTGAACTTTGCTTATCTGAAGCGTATTTTATAACATTATCTAAGCCATGCCCAATTAATGATCGAAATGAAATAGTTATTAATTGCCATCCCTAATTGGCTTACTCTTTTGCTAACTAGACTGTCGACCCCACATAGTTACTCCTAAGTTGGTTATATCTCCCCTTCCCTTATCTTACCTATTGTTCTTTTATTTCTAAATCCTCTCCCCTCCTTATACAAATTTTACACTTATGCACTTTACCTACACCTCCTTACTAGTTGTAGCCCCTCCCTTATCCTTTCTAAACCTAACTCTTTCCAGATTGAACCTTTTCCCATCCTATACTGTAGTAGTACTTCCAATCCTTAAACCTATTTCCATCTCTCTCCTTTTGTTTCTTTTAGTCTATCCCCTTTAAAATAATTGTTTCTACTTTAGGCACAAGGCCAGCAATTACCCAGTGCATTACTGGTACTTTATTTTATCGACCCCGTAAGGATGAAAGGCAAAGTCAACCTCGGCGGGATTTGAACTTAGATCGTAAAGGGACGTAACTATACTGGAAAGCATGGCGTCCAACCCTCTACCGATACTGCCAATCCACCGCCCTTTAAAATAATACTTTAACTATCCATTTCACATTCCCTTATCTAACTATTTATTGACATTTATAATACCTCTTTTTACATTACACACTATTACCCACATACACCTTCGACATTATATCCCCTATTTAATGTAATTATCTTTTAGTATCTCAATAGATTAAATACACTCTAACTAACTCCTGCTAATAGTTATTGGTGGTGGTTTGGCAGTATCGGTAGTGGGTCGCACAACATGCTTTGTAGCACAGAGTTACGTCTGTTTCTGATCTGAGTTCAAATCCTGCCGAGGTTAACTTTGCCTTTCATCCTTACAGGTTCGATAAAATAAAGTACCGGTAATGCACTGGGATAATTGTTGGCCTTGTGTCAAAAGTAGAAACAATTATTACTTTCTTTCTGATGTTTCAACTGTCTTACATTTTCCTATTAATAACTGGTTATAGTTTCAATTCCTCTTTTCTAAACTTATTATTCTTTATTTTTAATGTATTCTTAAAATTATCTCAATCTTTTATTAGTCTCCTTCCTTTTCTCATTTTTTAGAATCATTCACTTTATTTTTGGCTAAGCAGCAATACTTAATTATCCCTCATTTTCACTAATGATCTCCTTTTGAATCTTATTTACTTTTTCAATTTCAAACCAACACAAAATGGCTGCTATAACTCTTTTTCACTTCCAACCTTTTAAGGTAAGTCTTTCACTTCAGTGATATGCTTCAGTTTATGAGTTAATACGTTATAATGATTTTTTTAGGCTCTGATGATAATATTGACACACTTATGTATTTATTCTTAATGGACCTATATCGATTTATATTCGATACCTCAACATCTATGTCCATTCTTACTGTGCCGTATTTGAAACAACTTGTCAGCCATTCAATATATATATGTAATATATATATGTATTATATATATATATGTATTCATAAATCTTTGTTGTTCTCTCTAGCATTGTAAATTTGATATAAATATATATATATTGTCTATCAAAGTTATTTTGTCACACACCTGTGATATCATCAGTGGTACTATTATGTTTCCTCCCGTTGTATTATAATGTCTACGCTATTTTTATTTATTCATTTATTTATTCTTGTCTCTATCTCTGTTTGTGCATGCTTTGCGTGTGTGTTTTCTGTTTGGTGTGTGTGTTCGTGTCTGAGAGTATGTGTGGTTGTATTCTATCTTTGTTGACTAGTGTGTGTTATTGTACCTGTGTATATTTATATATTTATATTTACCTTAGGTTAGTATTGTGTGTTTGTGTATGGTTGTTGTTGTTATTCCATTCATTTTCTCTGTTCAACTTTGGTTTTCTGAGTTCTATTTCAGTTGCTTCTCTGATTTATCTCCCTGTTGAGTCAT
The DNA here is from genome assembly GCA_964016885.1 of Eledone cirrhosa. Lineage (NCBI taxonomy): Eukaryota > Metazoa > Mollusca > Cephalopoda > Octopoda > Eledonidae > Eledone > Eledone cirrhosa. The sequence continues at coordinate 171,299,985 of OZ024743.1, forward strand.
TTCTATATTTAGATATTATTTTAATTTCTATGCTGTCTATATTACCAACATGTCTCTGGCGTGTTCGTATGGTACCGGACCGTATTTCTGTTCTTTTAGTACCCCCCAGTGTTGATCCATCTCTCTCTTATGTTTCGAGCTGTCTCACCTATGTATGTCGTTGTCATGTACCCTCTCTAAATCTCATGCTATAGACTATATTTCTAGTTTTACAATTTATTTGAGGATTTATTCTACATATAACACATTCCTTATTCTTACAGTGGGTTTTCTTAAAGGGGTATGTTTTGCTGATCAGGGATTTTATGGTAGTTCTTGGTTTTCTACCTCATTAATCTTTATATCCTTTAGGTCCTTTCTAAATTGGTTAACTAACCCCCCCCCCCCCATGGGCTGCATCCACGAACATGACACTCTGGTATCTCTGGTTGTCGTACTATGAAGTGGCTTTCCCTATCTTATGTTTAGTCCTATCTATGCTATTCCATGATTTGCTCCTGTACAGTGGGCAAATCCCCTTCATGTCCATTTCTATGAGAGTCTTATATTTCTCCGTGGCTCCTTTGTACACTCGGATTCTGTCTTTTTGATTGTAGCCAGAGAACTGCATGCAATTGATCAAGTGTTGGATGTGTCTTTCCATTTCAGTTGGGACGCACATATACGACACATTCTTCATCACTCTTACCAAGTCTGCGATAAGAATATTAAACTGAGTTATAAATAGAATATATTGCTGAGTTTTTTAGTGTAAGGTATTTGGAGGCCATGGATTTAGCGTAATGTGAGTGGAAAATTTGGGTTTTCTCGTTTATAGTGTTTAACCAGAGTTCAAAGTCTAATACTGGTAGTCTATCGTTAGGGTATTTGGAAGGGAAGTCAATAGTTACAGTTATGCTCTGGTGCATGGAGTAAGCTATCTGCTGGATGCTCTCCATTGTGTTAGTTTCTAATTAGGGTTTATTGATACTCTTTTGTGGGGGTGTTTTTATTGTTATATTGATATTGTCTAGGTAACGAGAGTATATGACGAGGGCTAGGAGATCCCTGAGTCTCCTCTCCACCATACCATAAATAGATTGCTAATATCGCCAGCTATGCTGACGCCAATGGCCGCTCCCTCATCCTGGGTGTAGATTTTCTCATTAAATTTAAACATGTGGCCCTTTAGGGTACTTTTAATACTAGCCCCTACTGAATGTGCGATCATTTTTCTCACCTGATCGTTGTTCTTGTGTGTCCGTATAGATTTGGTCCATCCATTCCTTCTTCCTATGGGAGTCTTTTTAGCCATTGAAGTTATGGTGGAGGTTCTACCTCTTATAGGTCTACTGGGGCAGAAACTGCTAAAGTATTCATTGACGTATGTAAGTCTAAGTAGGAGGCCCAGTTCATCTGTGTCAACGTCGCAGAACTCTACTTCACTCTCACTGATTATTTCCACACATTTTTCCACAGCAAAATCAAAGTCAATGGATGGGTACAGAGATAGTACATCCATACTGCCTATTATGCAGTTAGTTAAGTTTATGTTGTTGTTTCATTCATTGACTCTACTGAGGAGGACCTCTCTGCTGTCACATGTATCTGGAGACATCTTAATTATGGGGCGTATAATCATAGAGAAGAAGTAGGTGATCCTGTAGTTATTGGCAATATTGGCTCCGCATACAGGCCTTGTTGGTGGTCCTGTCATAGGGTCCTTAGTTGTTTTATGATCTTTGCGGAGTCCATACAAGGGTGGTATGTCGTTGTTAGGCGCTTGGCAATTATTGGCTGTGCATCTACTTGGTCTTAGAATGTCGGTCCACATCATGTCGGTCCTCATGTGTCTATGGTGTTGTTTCGCTCGTGTTGATGATGAGGGGTTGCATAGCCTTGATGTAGTTTGGCATGCTGTCTATTGCCATCCTACCGGATTTGTCCGTAGGTAGACACACTACCGCACCATCCCTTGTGCGCTGCATGAGGCTAAGAAGGCCTTCTACAGGTTTTCTTCCAAGTTGTTGAATCTCTGGTCTGTTTTCTCTCCTAGTATATTGGTCTACTACCTGTCTAAGTTTATTTATAGCTATGGTAAACTGTGTCTCTGCTTGGTCATCTATTTGTTGTGGTATAAAAACCATTTTATTAAAGGATAATCGAGTGGGGTAAATTTTGTTCATCTTGTATGTTTTGTCAGCTGGGTTGAAGAACAGATTCTCTAAAGCGTTGTCATTAAATCTATCGTTATAGTTGTGTGTACTATTATTATTGTTATTATAGTTGTTGTTGTTCCTACTGTTATCGTTGTTCTTGCTATTTCTATTGTGGTTGTTACATGTATTGTTGTTATGTCTATTGCTGCTATTATAGTTGTTGTTGTTGTTCTCTCTCTTGTTATCTTTGTTGTTACTGATATATCTATTGTGGTTGTTACATGTATTGTTGTTACGTTTATTGCCGTTATTGTTGTTGTTGTTGTTGTTCTCTCTATTGTTATCGTTGTTACTGTTATTTCTATTATTATGGTTGTTACATGTATTGTTGTTACGTTTATTGCTGTTATTATATTTATTGTTGTTGTAGGGCGGTGGATTGGCAGTATCGGTAGAGGGTCGGACGCCATGCTTTCCAGCATAGTTACGTCCCTTTACGGTTTGAGTTCAAATCTCGTCGAGGTTAACTTTGCCTTTCATCCTTACGGGGTCGATAAAATAAAGTACCAGTAATGTACTGGTTAAATGCTGGCCTTGTGCCAAAAGTAGAAATAATTATATTTATTGTTGTTGTTCTCTCTATTGTTATCGTTGTTCCTGTTATTTCTATTATTATTTCTACCTCTCCTGCTGTCCCTGTTGTTATTGTTATGACTATTATCATTATAGTCGTTATATCTATAGCCGAAGTTTTTATTGTTGTTACCACTTTCGTTGTTATTATTACCGTTCGTATTCTTGTTATTTTTGTTCGTATTCTAACGGACTTTAGTGAAGGACCTTTTAATTTCCGACAAGCATCGTACTGGGTTTACCTTGTTATATATAGTGAACTTTGGTGGTAGTTGTAGAATATGTTGTTCTTATTCGCTGGTTATAGTGTTATCATAGATGTGTAGTGTATGGTCTTTGGTAAACACTTTAGGTAATATGACATTTGCCATATGAAAATTGTCAATTTTGTCGGGATATTTTTGTAAGTTTTCTTGTTTCGTTTCCTTTTCTTTTTTGTCCTTCAGCCATCTGAATTTTTTATCAAAATGTTTTTTACATTCGTTTTGAGCATATTTTGTTTCATGTCGAAGTTTATTTATCTCGTTTGGTGTGGTGAGATTTTGAATTTTCTTAACATTAACGCGTTTCAGGTTGTAAAGTTGGTTCATTTTTTTTATGTTAATCTTTTTATATTAATCGTTAACGTGCGTATTACAATTAAAAATAATTAAAAAGAATAAAGAATTTACAATTTAAAATTAAGTGTCGAAGAGGTCTGTTCATCTTTCTTTCGCAACACTTGATTTAAAATTTTTCATTTTTAATTCTTTTTAATTGTAATATTCAACATTTGATAAGATGGTTTACACTGATACATCGAAACCGGTTATATTCTATATAATTTATATACATTATAAAACTTATTTTTAAAAAAGAATTGTTCCTCTCATTTTTTCAATAATGTTACTTTAATGAACCAAAGAAGAAAAAAAAACAACAGATCCTTAAATATATTTCCCGTGGTATTTCCAATTCCACTTTTCTCTATAACCCCTGTTTTGTATAGAACTTTACTCCATTTTCAAATACACACACACACACACACACACACACACACACACACACACACACACACACACACACACACACACACACACACACACACACATACATATATATATATATATATATATATATGAAAGACGTAACATAAGAAAATTTTAAAATAAAAAATTAACTTACTAAAATTTTCTTATTTTACGTCTTTCATATAATTGTTCTGCATCCCCCTGCATAGAACCACAAAGGTACTAAGACATAACATATATATTTGCTAGCATGTGTATACATCTGTATACATATGTTGGTAGATATACTAATTCTCTATATTTATCTCCAAATTATTTGTTGAGCAAAACTTGCCAAAATTTACTGCCATGGTTCATGGTAGTAGTAGTAGGCACTTGTCATAATACCACCCACTCCTCACTGATTGATCTCAGTGTCACGTGATTGATTCTTTAGAATTTGCCACTGACCCGTAGGCAGTGAATTTTTTTCAGTGCTCTGGAATTTTGTCCCCGCTAGCTTTGTTCCATCCACTGAATTATTATTTTTATATGGGTTGCTAGTGTCCGCGCATTGCCTGGGAACTTAGTTGAGAATAGACTCCCTGATGACGTAAGGAATTCTCTGTAGTTATATTACGTAACTATATTTACTCCCTTACAGAAACTAATTAGTTGGAGTGAAAAGTTTAGTAAGTTAATTTTTAATTTTAAAATTTTCTTATTTTACGTCTTTCATATAATTGTTCTGCATCCCCCTGCATAGAACCACAAAGGTACTAAGACATAACGTATATATTTGCTAGCATGTGTATACATATGTTGGTAGATATACTAATTCTATATATATATATATATATATATATATATATATATATATATATATATATACAAATACATATATATTTGTTGTTGTGTTTCAATAATGCCACTGGTATAAATATGAGAAATCAACTGTCAGTAAATCTTTTAAAACTAGGATATACGAACATTATAGAAAGAAATGAACTGTTGTTAAGAAGAAGAAAAAAAGAACAAAGAAACATTTCCATGAGATTGAAATATATAATTTAATAGGTTGCTTACCTCCAGATTAACCACGGTACGTGTGTTTGTGCCAGAGCTTCTAATAACATTTCTTTTTCAGAGGCCACATTTGTATGGCGGGTTTGGTTCCACATGAAATCCCATTCACGGGCACTACCTTGTCTTATGCCAATAGTGTAGATGATAGTGGCCAAATCCGACGGCAAACTGTGAAGAATATTAGCAAATTAATACCAGGGTATACAAACACACACACATACACACATATGCACATACACACGCATTTATATATCGATCAAATATTTAATTGTTTCTAATTTAAGTACAAGATCAGTAATTTGGGAGGAGGGGACAGTTGTTTAAATCAACGTCAGTACTAAACTGGTACTTTATTTTATCTATCTAAAGTTGACCTCTACGGGATTTTAACTCAGAAAGTCAAACGCTCTAACGAACCTGTCAGTCCATTGTTCTTATAGATTAAATAATCTATACTACATGAGGCGTTTGGCCTGGTGGTGTTGGATTCACAATCGAAAGTTCTTGATTTCGATTTCCGAAACGCACGACGTGTTATGTCTTTGAGCAAGACACTTTATTTCAGGCTGCTCCAGTTCACTCAGCTAAAAAAAGGGTCACGATGTCACTGGCAACAAGCACTATCGGCCTAGAGAGAGCAGACTTGTATGCATGGGTCACTACATGATCTTCCACAAAACATTTTACTCAGGCTTGCCTCCTGAAGAGGTGCTATTGAAGAGGTACTAATAAAGAGATACTATTGGAGACGTACTACTTATTATCAGTCATGAACGAAGGGACCTTTATAATTTGTTACTTATTCTCACCAAATTTGAAGGGGTTCATGATCATAGCCATCAATTAGCAGGTAATTGGCACCACTGAATTCAAGGTGTGTGTTGGGTCAAAGAAGCCCTGACGTTTATGTCAAGGCTAACTTCAGTATGGAAGGGAAGCAGTCAATTAGTTGTATGTATGCATGGAAATCTAACATCTGATGGAGTCGTAGGAGTGCCGTTCTGGGTATTTTAAAACCCAGGTTTTAATGTAGTCGATCCTTTCCAGAGAAGAGGAGAGAAGTCGAGAGAAAGAAATATGGAAGAAGGATCGACCCCAGTATTCAATAGGATGAAAGACAAAGTTGCCCTCGGCGGGATTTGAACTCAGATAGTGCAGAGTGCTGAAACGAATGTCACAAAGCAGTGTATCCGACGTTCTAACTACTGAACAAATTCGCCGCCTCGTTTGGTTGTATACCAATAGTTTATTGGCGCGGATTTATCAACATGTTCAGAATAATAGGTAAAGTAAAAGCAATGAGGATTTTTAGTCAGAACAGTGAAGGTATATATTTATTGTTGTTCATTTAACCCTGTCGCCTCAGATTCTTCTCGACCATATATATATTGAGCCGACAATAGAAATAATAACTAAATCTTCATCAAAATCGACGTCAATGTTTTAGATAAGTTATACAACATTAGATAATATATTCATAAATACCCGTAAAAATAAGGGAACGTCACGGATGGAATTCTTTTGATCATAGATTTGCTTAAGTTGACAAATTCGTAATATTACTGGCTCCCAAGAAAACATTATTAAGAACAATTAATAAGTTTGACGACAAAATAATGTTAATCACTCAATTTTAAAGTGACACTACATTTTATATTAGACAATCACCATGGTATAGTAATAATTCAATTTCTTCAAAACATTCATTCCTTTTCAACTGTGATATCTTTCTTTTCGTATAGTTTATTTCCGTCTGATATTTCTTTAACTATTGATCTTTTATATGTTTTATTGATTGCGTAATAGCTGTTATTGTCACAAGACATAAATCATTATCCTACATAGAACTGACTTTTGATATATTAAAATGTATACATAAAAAAGAACGATACCATACCGTTCAAAAGCGAAACAAACAGTTATATTTTTACATCTACGGAATCCAGATTGTAACGAACTACGACTATAAATATGTTAGCCAACTGACTGAATCCACCCATTTATGTTAAAGTGTTTATATTTATCTAATAACGGTAAATTAGCAGTATCGGTAGAGGGTCGGACGCCATGCTTTCTAGCATAGTTACGTCCCTTTACATTCTGAGTTCAAATCCCGCCGAGGTTAACTTTGCCTTTCATCCTTACGGGGTCGATAAAATAAAGTACCAGTAATGCACTGGGTAATTGCTGGCCTTGTGCTTAAAGTAGAAACAATTATATTTATCTAATAACGTTCCATTATAATTTTATGTAAGGGCCTCTGTTAAGTTATATTTCAAAATGTTAACTTCATAATGAGAAATATAGATATTTACTAGATATAGCCAAATTATTTTCAAAATCATTTGAAAACCATAGGCAGTTTCACTCATTAGAAATGTCGTTGCCAACTGGTTAAAATTGTACATGGGTTTATAAGGTGGTAAATCAGCTGAATACACACACACACACACACACACACATATATATATATACATATATGTATATACATATTTATATATATATACATATATGTATATACATATTTATATATAATATATATATATATATATATACGAGGTGGGTCAGAAAAGTTCCAGGACTGATGTCACAAAAGATTTATTTCAAACCCAAACTTCACACTAAGAGTTTTCTCCTTCAAATTAATCCCCCTGGAGTATGTAACTGTAATCTTAGCTCTCTGCAGCGATCAAACTTTTTTATTCATAATTTTATATACATTTCCTCTGTTTCAGGTCGTCAAGCAATGAGCACACAGCAACGAACAAACTTCACGTATTTTTGAGTGGTGCAAGAGGTTTAAAGAAGGTCGCGAGGACGTGGAAGATGACCCCATGAGCGAAAAACCCTCAACAACCAGGACTGAGGTCAACGTTGAACGCGTCAGGCAGATGGTGCGTAGCGATCGTCGGCTGACTGTTCGACTGATGGCAAATGAGCTGGGCATGATTCGGGACAGCGTCTGGAAGATTCTCACTGAAAATTTGGACATGCGGAAAGTCTGCGCGAAGATGGTGCCAAAACTGCTGAACGATGACCAGAAGGGTCGACGCATGCAAGTGCGCCAGGACATCCTCGAGCGTCTTGAAACCGAACCAGACTTGCTAAGGACAGTCATCACCGGTGATGAGTCATAGATCTTCGAATACGACCCGGAGGGAACCTGTTTTGAAGACGTGGACGACATCAAAAATGCCGTGACGACGGAACTGCGGAGGATCCCTGTAGAATCCTTCCAGGAGTTCATGCAAGCGTGGCAGAAAAAGATGGAAAAGTGCATTAGACTCCAGGGGGATTACTTTGAAGGAGAAAACTCTTAGTGTGAAGTTTGGGTTTGAAATAAATCTTTTGTGACATCAGTCCTGGAACTTTTCTGACACACCTAATATATATATATATATATATATATATATTTATAAAGATATATATATATGAATAAATATATACACCTACACACACACAAGCACACACACGTATATATGAATATATATATATATATTTACATGATGGCTGCCAACTCGTTTTCGAGTACGGCCACTACTTTATATCCATGTAGGAGAAACCCTACCGATGCGTTGAACGAATGACTTTTTAGTCCAGCCAGCGACTTGAAAACTCTGGTACAAACACTAAGCTTGTGACAATTATTGACACATAGTGCTGGGCCCATGGTACCATGTAACGACAAGTGCAGAGAGATCTCCAGATATAAAGTAATGCCTGTGCCGTGAAGCTTTTATAGTGAGCAAAGGCACTGCACAAAGCCAGTCCCACTCTCTTAACCATGATGATATTTACCAAAAAGAAGAACAAGTCAACATCATTGGATACCATCAAGGTTGCAGGTGTTATATCAGAGTTTTCCTTCTCCTAGAATTCTGCCTTGACAAAGGCTAAGGGGTCATCTCTCCCGGTGATTTTGGATGGCCATTGACTCTTAAGAGCTCCTTTGCCCTTTGACAGGTTTTGTTTTTAGTCCTGCAAGATGTCCAAAGTCACCCTCCTCACCAAGAAACCTTGGTGGGGTTGCCAGTTTAGTCGCCAACGACCCAACCACGAGACAGGTTGTACTGGGATACATGTTACCAGTAGCACATACATATATACATGGTGGCTGCCAACTCGTTTTCGAGTACGGCCACTACTTTATATCCATGTAGGAGAACCCCTACTGATGCGCTGAACGAGTGTGACTTTTTAGTCCAGCCAGCGACTTGAAAGCTCTGGTACAAACACTACACTTGTGACAATTATTGACACATAGTGCTGGGCCCATGGTACCATGTGACGACAAATGCAGAGAGATCTCCAGATATAAAGCAATGCCTGTGCCGTGAAGCTTTTATAGTGAGCAAAGGCACTGCACAAAGCCAGTCCCACTCTCTTAACCAAGATGATATTTACCAAAAAGAAGAACAAGTCAACATCATTGGATACCATCAGGGTTGCAGGTGTTATATCAGAGTTTTCCTTCTCCTAGAATTCTGCCTTGACAAAGGCTAAGGGGTCATCTCTCCCGGTGATTTTGGATGGCCATTGACTCTTAAGAGCTCCTTTGCCTTTTGATATATACATATATACATACATTCATATATATATATAGTTCAAGGAAACAACAAAACAGGTACAGAAAGTCTTAGTTTCACGCTTTATATGGAAAAGAGGAAAGAAAGTTAGACGTGTCGGGCCTTTCTTCGGGAGTAGAAATATAGAGATTGTTTCACAAGGGATGGATACAGTAAAAAACGAAAATAATGAGAGTAGACAAGTCAAACCGTTAGGTAGTCTTGGTACCAATTTTTGAATGCAAAGTGAAATGCGAATGTATTAGGGTCGTTTATATGTGTGAGTCTGTGTACGTTTAACGTGTGTGTTTTTTTAAAGTTTTATTATGTAAAATATGAACGTTTGTGTGTGTTATGCGTATATCCGTGTGATGTGTGATTGTGGATTTTTATGTTTGAGTGAATGAAAGTTTGAATGTGTGTACTGTATTTGAATGTGAGTACTGAAGTTTATTTTGTGTGTGTAAAGTATCTGGCAGTGTTAGCGTATGTCCACGAGATGGGTGGATTTGTATATGTGAGTGTATGATGAAATTTTAACGTGTGTATGTTTGTTGAAGTTTATAATGTGTAAAGTATACAACTGTGATTTGTATGTAAGAGTGTTTGAATAAATCAAGCTTTATTTAGTATACCTTCTAAATGATGTGGTGTGGTAAATAAACATATACATATACACCAGGTTCGAAAACAATGGAACCAATCTGCCACTGTCACTGCCTCCGTCTCTACCGCTCTCCCCATCTCCCACTATTGTGAGCAAATGGGGGCCCACACGCTGGCGCCAATGCGGCCCCGGCAGACAGAATAGAGAAGGCGTCTCCCCGGGGAGAGGCGGTGCTGGTCGAGCTGGCGTGCTAGCCTGTCCGAGGCTATCTTGCACTGGATGGCATGCCATATACTTTGGCGTGATTTGACGTCTAAAGTGGGAAGAGGAGGAGGGACGTCTACTGGGTGGAGTCCGAGCCGGTACCAAGTCTCGCAGGCGGCCTCGCGTTCCTCGATCACAGTGGGTTTAGTTGTGTTGTGGAGAACCCGGTTGATGAGGACACGGCAAGAGGTTATCAGCGAAAGAAACGCCGACTAAGGTAGATGGCTCCACACAGAGTACAACGAAGCTCATAGACAAGGCTGGTGGCGGTGTAGCTGAAGGAATCCCTAACCCGGAAGGAGTGGTTATTGGGAAGAAAAAGGGTGGTGGTGTTGGAGATAAAGCTGCATGTATGGCAGTGGGGTCGGGATGGGATGCAGGGAATCGTTTGGGGAGTAGGTGGGTGTGGGGGTAGGGGGCGCACCGTGGACGAGGAGGTTCCGAAGATTATTAGCGCGCTTGAATGAAGGGAGGGGTGGGAGTGAAAAAATGGGTGAGGTGCAGGGATCTGATTGTAGGCGGGGGAAAGACGAAGGGTCGTTTACTTGATGGGCAAAGTTGAAGGGTGGTAGGTAAGTGGAAAGAACAGTCAGTTGGTAGGGGCGGTGGCATGGCGTAAGGGCAGTGGTGCGATGGACACCACGGGCACGTGTGAGAGTGGCTTGGATAAGGGTAGGGGGTATCTACATCTAGTGAAAAGTCTGGCCATGTAATGAGACTGCACAGGCGGCGTAGACGGAGGAATTGGGAATAGGGGATATAGTCTTAGGTGTGGGTGGGGTGTGAGGAGGAAAAGTCGAGGTAGGTGTGGGAATCTGAGATGTCTATAAAGTTGACAGAAGAAGTGGAGAAAAAGGTGGTAAAATCGAGGTGGGGTGGAAGGAGCAGAGAAAGGACAAATAGGAGTCAACCTGGGCTCAGGTGAGAGACGTGATGCCAAAACTGTCATCAATGTAACGACCGTACAGCTCAGGGTTTGGGCCAGAGTACTGAGAAAAGATTTGTACCTCAACGTAGCTGATAAATAAGTTGGCGTAGCTGGGGCCCATTCTTGTACACATGGCCACCCTCATCATCTGTTGGTAAATCTCACCTGAGAAGGAGAAACAGTTGGGGAAGAGGACCAACTCGGCTACGCAAATAAGGGTGGAGGTGGAAGGTAGAGGGGAGGGGTGAAGTTTAAGGAACTGTTGTAGGAGACCTTCGGAATGGGAGATAACTGTATAGAGATTTGATGTTGAGGGTGAAGAGAAGGGGTAGGGAGACAGGTGGGAAGATGAAGGAATCGAAGAGGTGGAGAGCGTAGTCGATGTCAGATATGTGAGAAGTTAGGGTGGCTACCAACGGGGAGAATACGGAATCGAGAAAAACTGAAACAAGTTCAGTGGAGCGGCCGAGGTTATTGGGCTTGTGTAATTTGGGGAGAAAGTAGATAATAGAGATCCGTGGAGTGCGGAAGATAAGGTTGGTAGCCAAGGGTTTAGAAGAGAGGAAGCAATTAGCTGGCGTATAGCAGATTTGACCTGTTGCTGGCAAAGTAGCAGTAGAAGAGGAGGTTGCGGAGCTGCCGATAAGCCTCCGTTTTGTAGAGGTCCACACGCCACATGACTACAGCGCCACCCTTGTCGGCCGGCTTAATGATGATGTCATCACGGTCACAGAAGGAACGGAGGGCGGAGAGTTCGGCCCGGGTGATGTAGCATCGTATGTAATGTTTATGGATTTTGAAATGATTCACAGAACGATGACAGTCATCAACGAACGTATCCATGGCACTGAATTGTCCAGGAGACGGCGTCCATTGTGATGGACCCAACCCTCAAGGTGTCTAGAGATGTTCAGAGCCATACAAATGCGTAGGAACCGTTCTATATCCGTGCGGATCCGAAATACGTTGCCACAAGGCGAGAGTGGTATGAAACACAGACCTCTACTGAGGAGTGAACGCTCGGAACCAGACAATGGAAGGTGGGAGGTGGGTAGAGTGACACGAGGAGTGGGTAATGGGAAAAGGATCCGGTGTGGGTGGGGGAAACGGTTGAAGAATGGGGATGGAAAGTTGTGAAGGTGAAAGATGTGGAGATGGAAAAGAGTGCTTGAGTGAGTGAGCAGAAGGAAGGTGAGAATGTAGCTTACGGACTTTAGTGGAGGCTAGGAAGTGGAAGAGTAGGTGGTTGAGATTATGTATGAAAAGAATGATGGAATGTGCGAGGAAAGGGTGACAGGTGGAACAGAGAAGGGGAAAGATTTGAGGGAGATGTCAGTCTATAATGTGGATCTGGATAGGGTAGATCGAAGGGTGGTGAGCATCAGAAGGTGGGAGGACAAGTGAGGATGGGCTCAATTGCGAGGGACGAGTAGGTTCTGGGTTGGAAATGGAGACGGAAACCTCGTGGGATGAGATAGTGATGAAGGCAGCGGCTGAGGAAGATCACATGGCTGGAGTGCCGTGTCTTAGAAAAGAGAAGGTATGGCAGACAGAGTGCAGGTTGGATGCAGAAGGGACGAAGGGGGTCAAGGTAGGGTTTTAAACAGTCGTACAATATGTATGTATATAAATGTATATATATGGGATAAGAAGTTATCGTTTTAGGTATTCCAGTTAGAGTTTGTGAGTACTCTGTATTGTGGATAGTTTTAACGTACGGCGTTGTTTGACTCAACAAGAGGTTTCCATAGTAAGGTAGCGAGTTCGCGAGAATTCCCATGCAGGTTATTCTTGGAGTAATAGTAGTGAAAGAGTGAAGAATTCATGGTCGGCTGTACAAAAAAGGTTTTATTTATAGTATTAACAATTGTTTTCATTGATCAGGTAAATCTAAAGGCCGCTAATCACTCGAAGTTGCGTCACTAATTAAAATGTGTCACTAATTAAAATGCGCCAATAAAATCTGGCAGCTTAAGGACACCAACCAGGAATATGGGATTAGCTGGTCGAAATTATCGGGAGCAAGGGCCTACAGTAATGGAATGTCCCACTGCGGACTTTGTAATATGGAGCTGTTCCATATTTTAAAGTATGATAAAATGCTGCTTAACAACAAAATAGATCGATCAATTTTCTGTAGACACAAAGCAGCTACCAAGTTCTCTAACTTCAAACCGGCATAATTCGATCCAGCAATCTTAGAATTCAAGCAGAACCACCCGGATTTTAATGTACTAGCTACACAACACCCCACTGTTATTAGCTGTCATCTGACCAACTGGTCATTAAATCAACATCATAAATTTCCCAACCTTTCTTTCACTCTCTCTCCTTATAGCCACATCACCACCATTAAGATAAAACATTAACCACCCATATATCAACACTGCCCCTTTAACTTCTTATTCTGCATTTATCTATCTACTCCTTCCCCGTCCTTAGCCCTACCCCTTATGTCATCATCCCCACTCACTGTCTTCTGTACCTTATCCCTTCCCCTCTCACTTAATTTTTATTTATTATTTTTTACCTTTCACTGTTATTTGTTATTTTTCATTTCTAAATTTTTTTACTCTAATATTCTGAGATTTGACCATTACATATGTATTTAATCTTTCTTTTCATGTTATTGTTATCTCTACCGTTATCACTACTTTACACATACACTTACTCACCACTGTAACTTCAACTACCACCACCGCCACCATTACTATTATCAGCAATCGTATCCTGTACTTATTTTTTACATCTTTATCATCCTCATTCTAACTTCTTTATTATTATCTGTTATTATCTTTTATTATTGACGTTATAGTTTTTATTCTCCGATGTATCTATAAATACCAATGTCATGTGTTAAACCCTCCAGTATTCCGATGATTTGATCAGAGACACACACTGTATTTAAGGTCGGGTCACGCAACTTCGAGTGATTAGCGGCCTTTAAACTTACCTGAACAATGAAACAATTGTTAATACTGTAAATAAAACCCTTTTTGTACAGCCGTACAAAAAGGGTTTTATTCTTCTTTCTTTCACTACTATATATATATATATATATATATATATATATATATATATATATATATGTGAGTGTGTGTGTGTGTGTGTGTATATATATATATATATCTATGTGTATATATATATATATATCTATGTGTATATATATATATATATATATATATTGTAGGTGATTCAGTGAATTACAAGTGGTGTAATTACAACACAAGCACTCTATGCACAGGCAGAGTGTATATATTTGAAAAACACGAGGAGGTTTCGTTTACATGTATAAGATTTTTATTGTGTATCAACCTGTTACACGCGTTTCGCAGAGGATTGGCTCAAGGTCACTCATAGGAATTATTGACCCAACTCCATTATCGATCTGCTCATCAGACTGGTGATGGGACATAAAAATAGTGTTTATTGTGGTGCCACCACCAGTAATTCACTGAATCACCTACTATATATATATATATATATTTATATATATATATATATATATATATATATATATATATATATATATATATATATATATATATATAAACAAAATGGCGTAGGATAGAAGAAAGGAAAGGCACAGAAACGAAGAAAGAAATCCCCAGTCACTGAAGAGGTCACAGAGTGTGTGACGAAAGAACTATGACTATATATATATAAACAACTATCTGGTTGTGGAACCAACCAACCAACCAGAAATTTATAAATTTGTAAATTTATAAATATATATTAAATTAAATTGAAGTGAAAGCAACTGGTGCGTGTGTTTCTTATTGGCAACATGACCCTCCCAAAGTATAACAATATATATATATACATATACATATATATGAGATTCTACAGGACTAGAACTGCTTCATTCTTTAGAAATCATCAGGAATCTGGGTATCAAAAAATAAATATGATATTTATAGGTCTCTTCATGTGGTAGGAGAGGGTAGGGAGTGGGATGGGTAGAGGTCATTGGTTGATAGCAAAGGGAATTCATTAAAAGCTAATTCTTTAAAGCTATAATTTATATTTAGAGTAACAAAGGCAGAAAGAATTCTATAAACAAGTTCAGATGTGGGTGCCACTCCTTATTTTTAAGTTTCTCTTAAGCTAACAATGCCTAGATTAGTGTCTATAAGATCGTTGGGGGTCGGTCATGGTTGATGGATTTAAAGAAAAGGGAAATTCTTTAAAAGCTAATTCTTTAAGGTTCTACTTAGTGACAAAGGCCTAGAGAATTCTATAGACCAGTTCAAAATAGTGAGTGCATATCATGCAATGTATTGAGTACCTTACTTACTGTGGTTACCTCCGATTCAACCCGGAATAACGTATCTACATATATATATATATATATACATATATATATATATATATATATATATACACACACACGCATATATATATATATATATATATATATATATATATGTGTGTGTGTGTGTGTGTGTATATATATATATATATATATATATATATATATATATATATATATATAGGTGCGATGTGGTAAGAGAATTGGATTCGCAATCGTGATGTCATGAGTTCGATTCCTGGACGGAGCGATGCGTTGTATCCTTGAGCAAGACACTTCATTTCACGTTGTTCTTCTACCTGGAGTTGCAACCGATAGATAGTATTAGCAATTGGAAAGACCAACGGAAACATTGTTTTCTCGGTCCGATTTGACAAAATCGATCGACTGTCGTTATATGTTCATTGTTTCGCTATGGGGGTTCATATGCCCGAAAATTAGATCTTTTCCGTAGTCAATATACGGTGAGAGCTCCTAATTCTTAATTTCCAAATTTCCAATTGCAATCGCATTCTAATTCACACATGCTTATATATATATATATATATATATATATATATATATCATGTTCACACACATATATATATATACACATACACATATATATGCACATACATATATATACGCATACATATATATACACATACATATATATACACATACATATATCTATACATACATATATCTTTATATCTATATGCGTGTGTGTATACTCACATATCATACGGGCATATATGTACATGTATACACATACACGTACCATACACACGCTTATATATCTTTATATATCATCATCATCTTCATCGTTTAATGTCCATCTTCCACGCTAGCATGGATTGGACGGTTTTGTTCCACTTGAAGCGAGATTGGTCGAGAGACCGTGTCTCGCTCGTACAGAACTGTCCTCGGTAGGGTTTCTACGGCTGGATGCCCTTCCTTGCACCAACCACATTTACAGTGCAGACTAGGAGCCATTTTACCGTGTCTCCTACACGACCACTTTACAGTGTGAACTGGGTGTTTTTTGTCGTGTCACCGACACGACCACTTTACAATGGACCGAAAAGGGAGGATGGAGTAGGGTGTGTAGTGTGGGATGTATATTGGGTTAAGAGGTGCCTACTGACTGCAGGTTTAAGTTCGTATGCAAGAGAAGGCGGGTCTTCTGTATAACTGCATGGTGCCAAAGATCTCAGTACAATGACATCGTGTAAGTGAGCAAGGTCAGTTTTTATCACCTCATCCCATGTTCTTCTTGGTCTACCCATTCCGTAGCTTCCATCAATTTTGATCATTCTGCATTTTTTTATACAGCCATTGTCCTTCATACGCATCACACCAACGGAACCTCCTCTCCAGAACACAACATTTGATACCTCTTATGCTCAGTCTCTCTCTCAATTCGTTTATGTTTTGCTGTTCGCATACATTACTATTATACATCATCGATCATGCAAGCTTCATTTTCTAATCTACACAATGCCCAGGTCTCACTACCATGCAATATTGCCGTTCGTATACAAACATCATACAATCTGCCTTTCACTTTTATAGAAAACCCCCTTGTGGCCAACAGCAGTATTACTAAAACTCTGCAGTTTTAGATTTCGCTGGGAAGGAGGAAGGGATGGGATGGGGACACAGGGAGGGGTATGGGAGACGGAATTATGTTGGTCTTGGTCCTCCATGCCTGAAATAAAGAGGGGTGCTTTCATGCTCGTCCGGAGACGGGAAGTGAATTTATCTTTGTCATTGTCATTGTGAGTGCTCAGATTCTCCAACTCCGTAGTCCATTTATCATACCGAACAACACCTAGGTCTAAGCTTAAGAAGTAGCGGCTTTACGATAGAGATTAGTATTAGAAACCTTACTATAAAACCGGTGAGTTTTGATTGGACCAAATAACTATGGTGGTGAGTAGGGTGGGCAAGAGGGAAATGGGTAACTTCTAGAGACGAACGTACTAAACCGAGAGAGGCTGAAAAACAAACACAACAGCAATAGGCAAACATAAAGTATTCTCTAACGAGAAGACTTAATTCTAGAATCAAATGACTAAATGGATGAAGAGGTAGGAGCGAATAGTGAAAGTTCTACATTACAGAATCCACCACAGTGCTGGAAAACGAGGTACAATCCACTTCGGTTATACGACGGTTATATGTACATGCATGCGTATATATATATATATATATATATATATATATATATATATATATATATATATATATATATATATATATATATATATATATATATATATATATATATATATATATATATATATTTATAAATATATATATGTACACACACACACACATTTATATATATATATATATATATATATATATATATATATATATATATATATATATATATATATATATATATATATATATATATATATATATAAATTTAAAGGTATAGTACTAACAAAAACAAACGAATAGGCATCGAGTAGAGATTAGATGAGAAAAATTTAATTAGAGTTCGTTCTTTAACACATATTTAAGTACAAGACCAGTCTACGAACGCTGATTGCATATTATTATGCTCAATCGATAGCATTACATAAAATACTGCACTTCATCAGAAAGAGTTCATAGTTCGAGGTGAGGTCGTGGAACCTTGCAGTAAGCATTTTCTGACGGCTATCTACTCAGACCTAAAGGCAACTAGTGCAAGTAGACTATTGTTGTACTGAAACATGTGTTAAAGAACGGACTCTAATTACATTTTTCTTTTCTATCCTCTACTACATGTGCAGTCGTTTGTGTTTTCTAGTACTATAACTTTAAATTTATAATTATTCCATGATCCTCCACTTGGATACTGCACATTGAACTCTCCTTTTGGACTATTACCGTACCTCCTGCAAAGACCATGTCGAGAAAAATACCTTGGTAAGCAATCTTACTTGATTATTTTGTTTGCACATTGAATCACACAAGCTTTAACCTTACATATCTTTGTAAATGTCGAAACGGCTTGAACTCTGCCGTCAGGGTCATACATTTTGCTATTACCCACTCTACTACCCTACGTATTTAGTACTGGTGCGTTATGGTCAATCTGGTTCCTTACCACAACTCCTTCGTTTTATATATATATACACACAAGTCAAAACTGATTGGGGCCGCGGTCGGGATTTTACACATACCTATATATATATATATATATATATATATATATATATATATATATATATATATATATACACACACAAATAAATATATATATATATATATATATATATATATATATATATATGTATATATATTTTATCCTCTCATTGCCATAACAGTCCGATGAACTTAAGATTCCAGAGTCGGGCCCGATCGAAACTTGAGCTAATCAATCGCGAAACGCACGTCACACCTCAATAAATGTAACGAAGATTTAACAACCTCGTCCTTTTCTTCTTCTTCTTCTTCTTCTTCTTCTTCTTCTTCTTCTTCTTCTTCTTCTTCTTCTTCTTCTTCTTCTTCTTCTTCTTCTTATTATTATTATTATTATTATTATTATTATTATTATTATTATTATTATTGTTATTGTTATTCCTTGAATCTCAGTCATTGATGTTGGTTAACTGGAAAGTCCGTTGGATTGAATATCAAGCCACTACCTGCAGCCTCAGATATTCAGGACGTATCGGAGGGTTCTTGCCGTTCCAAGCAAGCATGCCTTTTGAAGCGTTCCAAAAAGCGTGAAGGGGCCGATTTTCTTTAACCATCCCTGGAAACCTTTGGAGATAGTCCCCAGTGCGCCTATGACAATCGGGATCACTTTGACTTCATGGCAGTTCCAAATCCTTTTCACCTCCCACTTTAGGTCCTGGTATCGGTTAATTTTCTCCCTCTCCTTCTCTTGCACTCTCGTGTCGAACGGGCAGGCCACATCCAC
This sequence comes from Eledone cirrhosa, assembly GCA_964016885.1. Lineage (NCBI taxonomy): Eukaryota > Metazoa > Mollusca > Cephalopoda > Octopoda > Eledonidae > Eledone > Eledone cirrhosa. Next base: position 171,319,411 of record OZ024743.1, read on the forward strand.
AATCAGGCACGATCTTTTTTCTTTGTCCACAACCACCAGGTCAGGTCTATTGTGTTCCAGTTTTTTGTCCGTCTGTATCCTAAAATCCCACAGCACCTTCACCTGACTGTTCTCCATCACCGCCTCTGGCCTATGCTCATACCATTTCTCAGAATGTGGTAGATTGTTTACTTTGCACAGGTGCCAGTGGATCACCCTGCCCATCACATCGTGTCTCCAGCCCTTATAGTGGGTCTGGGCTAGGTGTTTACACTCGGACACAATGTGAGCCACAGTCTCCTCTCTCTCTCCACAGATCCTGCACAGTGGGCTAGCCTCCTCCTTGTAGATATGGTGCTTCAACCACTTCGTTTTGAGGGCCTGCTCCTGCGCAGCCATTAGCATTCCTTCTGTAGCCTTTTTGAGGTCTCCTCTTCTCAACCAGTTCCATGTCTGTGGATCTCTAAATTCAGTTTTCTCAAAGAAGGTACTATGAAGGGATTTTCCCTTAAGGCTGCTCTTCCTCCTTGATGTTATTTCCTCCTTGGATATCCCCTGGCCTACTGTCCCCTCCTTCAGTACAGCTCTGAGCATTGGCTCCTTACTATAGGTCACGTATTTGTATAGGTTGTTTTTCTCCATCTGAACACAGTCCTCTATGCTGATAAGACCTCTTCCACCCTCAGATCTCCTTAGGTAGAGTCTATCGACATCACTCCTCTTGTGGAACATGTTGTAGATAGTCAATAGCTTCCTAGTCTTCCTATCCATTTCTTTTTGTTCAGCAACATTCCATCTCAGAATTCCCGCACTGTACCTAATAATAGACACAGCTCGGGAATTTACTGCGCTTATGGCATTTCTGCTGTTCAGATGTGACTTCAATACGCTCCTTACTCTCCGAATGTATTCAGTTCTTAACAATTCCTTCATTTTTTTGTTCTTTATGCCATCAGCCTCCAGAACGCCCAAATACTTGTATCCTTCCTCAGAGTCAATTTCCTTTATCATCTCACCTGTTGGTATCTGGATCCCGTTACTTCTGCTCAACCTACCCCTCCTCATCACAATGACTCCACATTTACCAATACCAAACTGCATACATATATCACTGCTGAAAATACGGACAGTGTCAACAAGCACATCCAACTCCTTCTCACTTTTCCCGAAGAGCTTAAGATCGTCCATGAAGAGGAGGTGATTGATGGTAAGCTCTCCCCTTCCCAACTTGTATCCTGCTCTCACTTTTCGCAGCATAATGGTCAAGGGCATCAGGGCAAGGACAAACAACAGAGGGGACAGGCTATCTCCCTGGAAGATACCTCTCTTGATCTTCACGCTTCCCAAGGATACTCCAGTTGATGTCAACTCTGTCTCCCAGGACCCCATACTCCTGCCCAGCAACTGTCTGATGTTATCTGCCACCCTGAAGATCTCCAGGCTTTTGGTGATCCAGGAATGAGGCACCATGTCAAATGCCTTTCTGTAGTCTATCCATCCCATGGCAAGATCAGTGTGTCTCCTCCTGCAATTCCCCATTACCATCTTATCAATAAGCAACTGGTCCTTTGTACCACGTGACTTCTTTCGGCATCCTTTCTGTTCGTCCGGCAACAAGTTGTTTGTGTGGAGGTGATGGTAGATTTCCTCAGACACAATGCTCGTCAACAGTTTCCACATTACGGGCAGACATGTGATAGGTCTATAGTTGGTAACATCATTACCCTTGATTCGGTCTTTCATTATCAGAACTGTGGTACCTTTTGTCAACCACTCTGGCACCTCACTCGACACCAAGCAGTCATTGAACATGGCCGTCAGCTTCGGGTGGAGGGATGTTAAATGTTTAATCCAATACCCCTGCACACCATCTGGGCCTGGTGATTTCCAGTTGGTTAGTTTTTTGGCTTGCCCCTTAAGAGTTTCAACTGTGATACTCAAATCAGTTTGTTGTTGTGCCTGCTCACCGATCTCCCTCTGTACTGTCTCAATCCACCCTGCCTGGGCATTGTGTCTAACATCCTGCTCCCATATTTCTCTCCAGAATGTTTTAGTTTGTTCCGCCCCAGGGATCAAGTCGTTGCCTCTTTCTTTCCCCTCAAGCTGTCCAAACAGCATCTTCTGGTTGTTGTCGAACATGCGGTTCTGTTTATACTGACTGACTCTGTTCTCGTATCGCCTGATTTTTGCACTCTTTGCTACAATGCGTTGCTTCAATTCCTCTATGATAATATTTAGCTTTTTACACCTAGTTTTGTATTTTATTTCCAGTCTATTCTTAGTGCCTATGTTTTTTAGTGTCCCATTCAGTAGTGACTCAAGCTTTCCTATGTCATTTCTCATTTCCCCGATTTGCCCACTCAGTCGCTTCTTCCACCACGGCTCTGCTCTTTCTTGTTTGTTGTTTCCTCTCGCTTTTATACCAAGTAGTTTCCTCACCGTATTTGCTGTTGCTTTGAGGATATTGTTGCACTGGTGAAGGCTCCTCGCCTCAAGGTATGGGATGACTTTGTTTACCTTAGCTGTTGTTTCTTTTAACTTTTTCCTGTCTACAAATCTTAGGTTCATAGGTCTCCCACTATCATTGTTCAATTCATCTACCACTAAATTTAGGATGTCAACCGAATCTTGTCCTAGCCCGTCAGCATTCATCTCCTCAGTGGCCGTATCTCTGTTCCAGGTATTATTTATCTCAGTATTCAGATCATTGTCTGCTTCGGGTGGTTCCTCCGTTCTCAGGACCTCTTCACCTTCATTTCCCACTGGCTCGCTTGTCTGGCATACTACACCCGCCATCTCCAAGCCATTCTCTCTGCTCAGTTCCTCCAGTTCCAGCTCGCTTATCCACCCATTAGTTCTTATTACCCGAGCCTGCCCGGCCAATTTTTGTTCATCTAATTTAAATAAACCAATCTCGTTCCAGATGTTATGCATCGGTCTCCTTTAGCCCCTCTCCTTGGGGTTACTTTTCAGGTAGCATTGCATAACAGTTCTATGCAATTCTTTCGTCCAGTTGGTTCTGGCCCCTTTCCTTCTTCTTCTTCCTCCAACATCAGCAGTATTTGGTTGACAGTCAGGTTCCTGCTGCTGAGCCAGGGGGCACCTGTTGGGTGAGAGTCTGTCACATGACGTTCTAGTCTCCATTTCACCGTTATTCGAACTGTTTATGTTCGATATTTAAACACTCTTATCGAGGATTGGCGAATGCATGTTTACATAGCCATCTGTGGATCCGCCATCCCACTTGGCCCTTGTGTGGCATTATCACCACGCTGTATACGAACACACATAAACAAACAAACACACAGGCAGAAAGGGCCCCAAAAATGAATAAGCATAAGTTTCATTGTAATGTAGTGTTCGAATGTCTGACTTAGTTTTTGTTTTTTAAGTTTTACTTCCCCCCCCCCTCTTCTCTGTCCGTCCGCCTGCTTCTCTCTTCATTCTTATTTTCTTTACGTTTTTGGGGTTTCTTTTTTTGTTTTTGTTTTTCTCTGTTTGTTTTTCTCGTTTTTGCTGTTGTTGCTGTGCTGCTTTGGTTTTGTTGTTTGTTTTTTCTTTTTTCTTTTGAGTCTATCTATATATTTTGATGCCTTCCTCTTTGTTAGTAGTAGGAATTCTATAATGTGGAAGTAGCAGCCAGCAGGGAGAAGTGGGAGACTGGCGGCGGTAGCGATACTGAGACAGTGGTGGTGGTGATGTCGATACCGAGGCAGTGGTAGCGGTGATGTGACCGTATTACTGTAGTGATGGTGCTGTAGCGGTGGCAGTAGTGAAGGAGTCAAGGGGTGGTGGCGGCGGTGATGGGATAGTGGTTGTAATGATGGCCGTAGTGAGCGGTGGCGGTGAAGGTCAAAATGCCGTTATCTGGCTGTTGTGTTTAGTGTACACAGATGATGGGGTGGGTGGTGTATCTAGTTTCTGGTGTGGTGAGTTTGGCTGTCCTATATAGTGTAGACAGAGGAGAGGAGGGGGGTGTTCTTCTTCCATTTATAGCCATTTTCTTTTTTGGATATACAGTGTACAATACAAAGTTGAATATTTGAATATTTGAGCCTTATAACAATATATTTTGGGTCCGAATTTTTTGGGGCTCAAGCCGGGTGCTTTACGTAGCATTTGTACTAAGAGTTGTTATTTCACAAATGATTTAAATATGTTAAAAATTCAAAACTTACGGGAGCGATTTCATGACCTCCGTCACCTCGTGCGTCTTCTTCCCTATTATTCTCTATTATTCCCTATTATTATTATTATTATTATTGTTATTGTTATTCCTTGAATCTCAGTCATTGATGTTGGTTAACTGGAAAGTCCGTTGGATTGAATATCAAGCCACTACCTGCAGCCTCAGATATTCAGGACGTATCGGAGGGTTCTTGCCGTTCCAAGCAAGCATGCCTTTTGAAGCGTTCCAAAAAGCGTGAAGGGGCCGATTTTCTTTAACCATCCCTGGAAACCTTTGGAGATAGTCCCCAGTGCGCCTATGACAATCGGGATCACTTTGACTTCATGGCAGTTCCAAATCCTTTTCACCTCCCACTTTAGGTCCTGGTATCGGTTAATTTTCTCCCTCTCCTTCTCTTGCACTCTCGTGTCGAACGGGCAGGCCACATCCACAATCAGGCACGATCTTTTTTCTTTGTCCACAACCACCAGGTCAGGTCTATTGTGTTCCAGTTTTTTGTCCGTCTGTATCCTAAAATCCCACAGCACCTTCACCTGACTGTTCTCCATCACCGCCTCTGGCCTATGCTCATACCATTTCTCAGAATGTGGTAGATTGTTTACTTTGCACAGGTGCCAGTGGATCACCCTGCCCATCACATCGTGTCTCCAGCCCTTATAGTGGGTCTGGGCTAGGTGTTTACACTCGGACACAATGTGAGCCACAGTCTCCTCTCTCTCTCCACAGATCCTGCACAGTGGGCTAGCCTCCTCCTTGTAGATATGGTGCTTCAACCACTTCGTTTTGAGGGCCTGCTCCTGCGCAGCCATTAGCATTCCTTCTGTAGCCTTTTTGAGGTCTCCTCTTCTCAACCAGTTCCATGTCTGTGGATCTCTAAATTCAGTTTTCTCAAAGAAGGTACTATGAAGGGATTTTCCCTTAAGGCTGCTCTTCCTCCTTGATGTTATTTCCTCCTTGGGTATCCCCTGGCCTACTCTCCCCTCCTTCAGTACAGCTCTGAGCATTGGCTCCTTACTATAGGTCACGTATTTGTATAGGTTGTTTTTCTCCATCTGAACACAGTCCTCTATGCTGATAAGACCTCTTCCACCCTCAGATCTCCTTAGGTAGAGTCTATCGACATCACTCCTCTTGTGGAACATGTTGTAGATAGTCAATAGCTTCCTAGTCTTCCTATCCATTTCTTTTTGTTCAGCAACATTCCATCTCAGAATTCCCGCACTGTACCTAATAATAGACACAGCTCGGGAATTTACTGCGCTTATGGCATTTCTGCTGTTCAGATGTGACTTCAATACGCTCCTTACTCTCCGAATGTATTCAGTTCTTAACAATTCCTTCATTTTTTTGTTCTTTATGCCATCAGCCTCCAGAACGCCCAAATACTTGTATCCTTCCTCAGAGTCAATTTCCTTTATCATCTCACCTGTTGGTATCTGGATCCCGTTACTTCTGCTCAACCTACCCCTCCTCATCACAATGACTCCACATTTACCAATACCAAACTGCATACATATATCACTGCTGAAAATACGGACAGTGTCAACAAGCACATCCAACTCCTTCTCACTTTTCCCGAAGAGCTTAAGATCGTCCATGAAGAGGAGGTGATTGATGGTAAGCTCTCCCCTTCCCAACTTGTATCCTGCTCTCACTTTTCGCAGCATAATGGTCAAGGGCATCAGGGCAAGGACAAACAACAGAGGGGACAGGCTATCTCCCTGGAAGATACCTCTCTTGATCTTCACGCTTCCCAAGGATACTCCAGTTGATGTCAACTCTGTCTCCCAGGACCCCATACTCCTGCCCAGCAACTCTCTGATGTTATCTGCCACCCTGAAGATCTCCAGGCTTTTGGTGATCCAGGAATGAGGCACCATGTCAAATGCCTTTCTGTAGTCTATCCATCCCATGGCAAGATCAGTGTGTCTCCTCCTGCAATTCCCCATTACCATCTTATCAATAAGCAACTGGTCCTTTGTACCACGTGACTTCTTTCGGCATCCTTTCTGTTCGTCCGGCAACAAGTTGTTTGTGTGGAGGTGATGGTAGATTTCCTCAGACACAATGCTCGTCAACAGTTTCCACATTACGGGCAGACATGTGATAGGTCTATAGTTGGTAACATCATTACCCTTGATTCGGTCTTTCATTATCAGAACTGTGGTACCTTTTGTCAACCACTCTGGCACCTCACCCGACACCAAGCAGTCATTGAACATGGCCGTCAGCTTCGGGTGGAGGGATGTTAAATGTTTAATCCAATACCCCTGCACACCATCTGGGCCTGGTGATTTCCAGTTGGTTAGTTTTTTGGCTTGCCCCTTAAGAGTTTCAACTGTGATACTCAAATCAGTCTGTTGCTGTGCCTGCTCACCGATCTCCCTCTGTACTGTCTCAATCCACCCTGCCTGGGCATTGTGTCTAACATCCTGCTCCCATATTCCTCTCCAGAATGTTTTAGCTTGTTCCGCCCCAGGGATCAAGTCGGTGCCTCTTTCTTTCCCCTCAAGCTGTCCAAACAGCATCTTCTGGTTGTTGTCGAACATGCGGTTCTGTTTATACTGACTGACTCTGTTCTCGTATCGCCTGATTTTGGCACTCTTTGCTACAATGCGTTGCTTCAATTCCTCTATGATAATATTTAGCTTTTTACTCCTAGTTTTGTATTTTATTTCCAGTCTATTTTTAGTGCCTATGTTTTTTAGTGTCCCATTCAGTAGTGACTCAAGCTTTCCTATGTCATTTCTCATTTCCCCGATTTGCCCACTCAGTCGCTTCTTCCACCACGGCTCTGCTCTTTCTTGTCTGTTGTTTCCTCTCGCTTTTATACCAAGTAGTTTCCTCACCGTATTTGCTGTTGCTTTGAGGATATTGTTGCACTGGTGAAGACTCCTCGCCTCAAGGTATGGGATGACTTTGTTTACCTTAGCTGTTGTTTCTTTTAACTTTTTCCTGTCTACAAATCTTAGGTTCATAGGTCTCCCACTATCATTGTTCAACTCATCTACCACTAAATTTAGGATGTCAACCGAATCTTGTCCTAGCCCGTCAGCATTCATCTCCTCAGTGGCCGTATCTCTGTTCCAGGTATTATTTATCTCAGTATTCAGATCATTGTCTGCTTCGGGTGGTTCCTCCGCTCTCAGGACCTCCTCACCTTCATTTCCCGCCGGCTCGCTTGTCTGGCATACTACACCCGCCATCTCCAAGCCATTCTCTCTGCTCAGTTCCTCCAGTTCCAGCTCGCTTATCCACCCATTAGTTCTTATTACCCGAGCCTGCCCGGCCAATTTTTGTTCATCTAATTTAAATAAACCAATCTCGTTCCAGATGTTATGCATCCGTCTCCTGTAGCCCCTCTCCTTGGGGTTACTTTTCAGGTAGCATTGCATAACAGTTCTATTCAATTCTTTCGTCCAGTTGGTTCTGGCCCCTTTCCTTCTTCTTCTTCCTCCAACATCAGCAGTATTTCGTTGACAGTCAGGTTCCTGCTGCTGAGCCAGGGGGCACCTGTTGGGTGAGAGTCTGTCACATGACGTTCTAGTCTCCATTTCACCGTTATTCGAACTGTTTATGTTCGATATTTAAACACTCTTATCGAGGATTGGCGAATGTATGTTTACATAGCCATCTGTGGATCCGCCATCCCACTTGGCCCTTGTGTGGCATTATCACCACGCTGTATACGGACACACATAAACAAACAAACACACGGGCAGAAAGGGCCCCAAAAATGAATAAGCATAAGTTTCATTGTAATGTAGTATTCGAATGTCTGACTTAGTTTTTGTTTTTTAAGTTTTACTTTTTCCCCCCTCTTCTCTGTCCGTCCGCCTGCCTCTCTCTTCATTCTTATTTTCTTTACGTTTTGGGGGTTTCTTTTTTTGTTTTTGTTTTTCTCTGTTTTTCTCGTTTTTTACTGTTGTTGCTGTGCTGCTTTTGTTGTTTATTTTTTCTTTTTTCTTTTGAGTCTATCTATATATTTTGATGCCTTCCTCTTTTTTAGCAGTAGGGATTCTATAATGTGGTGGCAGCAGCCAGCTAAAAGAAGAAGTGGGAGACTGGCGGCGGTAGCGATACTGAGACAGTGGTGGTGGTGATGTCGATACCGAGACAGTGGTGGCGGTGATGTGACCGTATTACTGTAGCGATGGTGCTGTAGCGGTGGCAGCAGTGAAGGAGTGAAGGGGTGGTGGCGGCGGTGATGGGATAATGGTTGTAATGATGGCCGTAGTGATCGGTGGTGGTTTAGTGTACACAGGTGATAGGGTGGGTGGTGTATCTAGTTTCTGGTGTTGGTGAGTTTGGCTGTTCTATATAGTGTATACAGAGGAGGAGGGGGGGGGGGGTTCTTCTTCCATTTATAGCCATTTTCTTTTTTGGATATACAGTGTACAATACAAAGTTGAATATTTGAATATTTGAGCCTTATAACAATATATTTTGGGTCCGAATTTTTTGGGGCTCAAGCCGGGTGCTTTACGTAGCATTTGTACTAAGAGTTGTTATTTCACAAATGGTTTAAATATGTTAAAAATTCAAAACTTACGGGAGCGATTTCATGACCTCCGTCACCTCGTGCGTCTTCTTCCCTATTATTATTATTATTATTATTATTATTATTATTATTATTATTATTATTATTATTATTATTATTATTATTATTATTATTATTATTTATTGACGACATGTGTGAAGACGTTACAAGTCTGCGGGAGAAAAGGTTTGTAATTTTAAGCTGTTCTAAAGTATCAGATTTGAATTTTCTTGTCGATAACGAAGCATGAGGTACCAACCTTGGTTCCAAGAAAGGGAGACATCTTAATATTCGGGCATTAAGCCCGAATATTCAGATTTATTTAAAAAAACTTCACCCCCCAAAAAAAATCGCCTCCCCCACCCCCAAAAATATGGAAATTTTCGAACGTACAGGTCAAAAGGTTAAAAACAGCCACTATGGCTCCCACTACTACTACTACTACTACTACTACTACTACTACTACTACTACTACTACTACTACTACAGACATGTCTGTCGTCCACTCCACTGAATGTAAAAACAAAACACAAGAATTACCATCAAACCACTCCCTTCTGTGATAGTAGCAGTACCATCTCAAAATGACATCACCACCACCACCACCACCACCACCACATCAACAACAACAACCAAGAAAAACAACGACAATAACAGCAATAGCCTCAATATAAACACTAATAACGGTAGCAACAGCAACAACAAACAAAACAGCAACAACAACAGCAAGAACGACAACACCAACAACAAGAACAACGGAGGCGTCACCTTTGCAGCGGCCGCAGCGAAAACAAAGCTCTTCTTCAATGTAGATATCAGCGATAAGGAACAACAGTTGGCCCAGGCGTGGAGGTTAATTAAACGAGAGAAGTCCTGGGCCAACCTAACCGTCCCGGACGAGGCAATAGCTGCCATACAAAGGAGGACGGTGTACTTTCGATGCATTTCAGTGCAGACACGCAAAGTAGAACTCGCCAGCCAAGCAGAAGTCGAGGCTGCTTTAAAGTGCATCGGAAGTGACATCGAGTACAAAGCAAGGGCCAAGCAGTTCGGTACCATCTCGGTACTGTTGAAAACTGAGGGCCTTGCTATTAAGCACTCGATGACCCCCCCTGCAGAACGGATCGCATTATCATGCACCCGTCCTACATGGGCAAAAGGACAAAAAAGGTCCGCATTCCCAGGATCCCACCAGGAATGAACATATGGTGGCTCCTGGGATGCGTAATCGAGGTTAGAAACGGACACTAACCTCCTAGATATCAAAAAGACAGAGAGAGAGAGAGAGAGAGAGAGAGAGAGAGAGAGAGAGAGAGAGAGAGAGAGAGAGAGAGAGAGAGAGAGAGAGAGAGAGAGAGAGAGAGAGAGAGAGAGAGAGAGAGGACTGCTCCTGGTCCGGAATGGATTTGGAGATTCTTCTCCAAATGAAACCAGAGTACCTTAACAACATCCCGGATAGAGCCCGCCTGCAGGACGGGACAACAATCCAATTAATCACTGAAGGGGGAAGTGCGCACTGCTTCGTCTGCGGGGAAGCAACGCATCTGCAAGCTTTCTGCCCTCAGCTTAAAAATGCAGGGGCTCGCAAACCTCCTTTGTTGCCAACGCCAGTGTCAGCACGGAAAGCTGCACCACCACCACTGAAAACAACACCAACAATGATACGGGTAACCCCATCAACATCAAAGACAGCCGGACCACCACCAGCACCGAAGCCAACCAAAGGGGAAAACAAGGGAAACACTCCCACTCCACCTACCCCACCAATTATACACATAGACAAAACCATAAGTGCACACACAGATACAGATACACTCACAGCCACAGACCCTTTGTCTTCCAGCAGTGAAGATGAAGGAAAACCCAAAAGTGCCAAAGAACAAGAGAAAACTCACAAAAAAAGCCCCAACAAAACACAAAAACATACTCAACAAATAATACAGACACGACTAACGCAAACACTTCCCCCAATAACATCAACACCAGCATCAACATCAACACGACACCCACAATCCCCGAAACGCAAGCAACCTAAACAAACACAAGAACAAATAAACACAGAGACACCTGAAATTGCAGACACCAACCTACAACAAACACAGATACCCGAAACAACACCACCCAAACCATCACCACTACAATCACCAAAACGAAAACAAATAAAACCACACAAATAAAACATTAAAAACTTCGTGCTTGTCAGAAGGGCCAACGATAAATTGATGGCCCTCTTAGCACCAAGCGAGGACATTCAAACAGAGGGAGGGATCTTTGAATTGAACACATTTTGCGTGCCAGAAAATTTGTTTCTGGTGCGAATGTCGCTCGATTCCTACAAAGAAATTCGAGAGAGCTTTCCTCAAGACGTGGGAACACCGAACGTGAAACCCACATCGAGACTTTTAAAGGGATTCTCGAAAGAAACCCCACCAACCATGGAGGTCGAACCACCCGACCTTCACAAGACCTCGGGAGGTAAGTAAACATTCGCTCTCTCTTTTAGCTTGCCGACATGGCCATATAAAAAGTAGGAAGTTTAAATGTTCGCGGCCTGGGGTCACCCTGGAAGCAAGGTCGCCTGCTCAACGACCTGAGGTCTCTGGAAATGGATGTGATTGCCGTCAGCGAGACCAGGATTTCCTACGCGTGCGCACTAGCCCCCATTTTCGAGGACTATCAGATCTTCGCATCTTTTAGCAGGCCGGGAATGGGAGGTGAGGTGGCAGTACTATTTAGGAAAGGCCTAGATCTCGAGGTAAGATCAATCCTCCGGGACCCGGACGGTAAGTTGGTGGTCCTGGATGTGAGCAATATCGTAGATGGTGCCTTTAGACTGCTGGCCGTCTACGAGCCTACTGATGCCAGACGACCGGACTTCTTTAGGCGCCTGGAAACCTTTCTGTATATTCGACCTAGATAAAACGCGTAGGTTAGGACCGGGTTACTGGGAGCTGAACATGTCATTTCCGGCACGTAAGGCTTACAGGGACCGAGTCAACAATTTAGTTAAGCAAACATTGACAGGGGGGATTGTCAACAATAGATGGTGGGGAGCTTTCAAAAGAGAGATTAGGGTAATATCGATAGGGTTTAGCAAAGAAGTAGCGAACAATAGAAAGGAGAGGTAGCTAGTACACAAGTTAGACGAGGCTATTTGTAGTGGCAACGGACGTGCTAGCGGTGAGAATGGCATTAGACCATTTCTTTAATGCGAAACGCGAAGTTTGGATTGTAAGAGCTAACGCGCGTGCGCTGAGAAACGAGGGAACCAAAGCTGTTCGATGGGTTCGTGTGGCGGAGGCGCAGCGTGGTAATAAAACCACAATTCGGTCTTTGGCGGACCGAGACGGACACGAGATGAGCGATTCCAAGCGGATGTGCGAGTTCTTTCGCCAGCACTTTGCTCGGTTGTTCGGGGAGAGTGGCAGGTCAGAGACATTAGCGGACATCAGTCCCTACCTTGACGGCTTGCCGCGCCTCACAACGGTCGACGCTGAGTGCTGCGAAAGGCCGATTACTTCAGCCGAAATTCAGGACGTCCTTGTCGGCTGCATGAAGCGAAAGTCACCCGGTTTGGATGGCCTGCCCTACGAGCTTTACGTAAATATGCCAGACTTATTCTCCGATCTCCTCGAAGCGCTCTACTGCAACTGGCATCAGAATGGGAGTATTCCCAGTACCGTGAGCAGGGAAGTGGTGACGCTGATAAAGAAAGACGAGAACAAGAGGGATACATTAGACAACTTCAGTCCCATTACTCTGCTCAACACAGAGTTTAAGATTTTGGCCAAGGTGTTAGCAAAGAGATTGGCGCTTCTCGTCGAGGATTTGGTTGGGGAGGCGCAACCTGCGCAATCCCAGCCAGATTCATACACGACAATCTCCACCTCATGCGATACATCATAGAGAGGGTAGGTTGTAAACCTGGCTTCGGTGGGGCACTGATCAATTTAGATCAATCGAAAGCATTCGATAGAGTCGACCATCGGCATGTGGAGGCTGTCCTCAAAGCAGCTGGCTTCGGCCCTGTCTTCAGAAGCTGGATCGCTGCAATGCACAGCGGCACCTGCTCGGTTGTCAAGGTTAATGGCCAACTCTCCCGATCGGTCCGTCAAGGGTGACCTCTCGAACTTTTACTGCGGATGCTGGAGCTGTTGCAGGACATCCCGCTCGAACCGAGACGTGGAAAGGCTGTGTCGGCTTATGCGGATGACATCACCGTGATGGTGTCGGACACCTCGGAAATCGAGATGGTTGGCACCTTATTGAAGGAATATGAATGGTTGACAGGAGCTAAACTTAACCCGGAAAAGTCGGTGGGCTTGCAGCTCGGCACCTGGAGAGGCAAGTCCATGGCGTCCAACAGCCTTGTGGTGCGCTGGACGGACGGACCGGTAAAGTTGCTCGGGGTTTGGTTCGGACCAGACCTCCAGGTGGAAAAGAATTGGGACGAGGTAACGAGCAGGGTAGCCAGTCTCACCCAAAAATAGGTTGCGAGGAAGCTATCCCTGAAAAATCGCGCGGAGGTTACGAATGCGTACATCGCGTCCGTCATCTTCTACCGCCTGACAGTCATGCCTTTCCGCCGTCTGCGCCTCGCCAAGATGGAACGGCTCCTCTTCAAATTCTGTGGAGAGGTCAAGTTCCGTTGGTGAGGCGGTCCATCTGCTGCCAGCACCCTCCAGGATAAACTCTACAGGCACGGAAGTGCTGTCAGACGGACCTTCCCGAGATGCGCACAGAGCGACGAAACCGTTCTGCATGCACTTGTCCAATGTCCCTGCATTACTGACGTGTGGAGTTATGTCGAACATGAATATATGTGGGTTCCGCATGGTTTTGGCCACCGCAGAAATACGATCTTGTTGAAATTATATTTGTATATATATATGTGTGTGTGTGTGTGTGTGTGTGTGTATACATATGTGTATATTTGTTTATATATATACAAATGTATATATATATATATATATATATATATATATATATATATATATATATATATATATGTGTGTGTGTGTGTGTGTGTGTGTGTGTGTGTGTATACATATGTGTATATTTGCATATATATATATATATATATGTGTGTGTGTGTGTGTGTTTGTGTGTGTGTACAAATATATATGTATATATATTTATGTGTGTGTGTATATATATATATGTGTATATATATATATGTATATATATATATATATATATATATATATATATATATATATATATATATATATATAGTGAAATAAGATAACAAGGACGATTGGTTACTCCTTCATTACGTTTATTGGTTGGTGACGCGCGTTTCGCCACTGATCAGCTCAAGGTTCGATCTGTATCGATCTGACCCGACTCTGTAAGCCGCGGCTCATCAGACCCCTTGTAATGTTAATGGAAGAATGAATACATGCTGTATTATAAAGTCAGAAGTTCCAATGGTCGTCAGTAAAGTTTGTTTTGATTGGTGGATTAATTCATAGGGATGTTTTTGCTTGTAGTGTATATGGGGGTGAGTGTGGTGATAAGTTGGTGGTGTCTCACAGATTGAAGTCGTGTGGGGGTGCTGGCTGTCGGTAGACAGTTTGGCATGTAGATGTGGCTGATTTTCGTGTGTGGTGTGGGTGTGGTGTTGTTGTTTGTGACAAAGATGAAAGGTTGCAGTGTTTATGGTGGTGTGATGATTGTGTTCGTGGTTTCATTTCCATAAGGAGATACATACATAGACACACTGAGTCTGATAAATACGTTGTATAGATACACATGTGTATATATGTAAAGCCAGTGGGCATGGCGGTTGTACAAATATACTTACACACAGACACACATGCGTTGTTTAGGGAGGGATTAAATGTGTTGGTGATGTTGATGGTTATGTAAGTATGGCAACGTGCTTGGAGGTGGCGGGGGTAGGTGCGACATGATATTTACAGGATCGAATTTTAAGATGGATTACAGGTTAAAAAGGGACATAGGGAACACGGGGAAAACAAGGTTGTGAATGAGGGATGGTGGACGTATGGCGATGTGTTTGGCGGTGGTGGTGGTGACGGTGAGGGTGATTTATCCGACATTATATTTACAGGATCGGATGTTACGATGGGTTACAAGTTAAAACCTGGCAGAGAGGACAGATAGAACACAATGGTACTGAGATGAGGGATGTATGGCGATGTGTTTGTTGTTGGTCGTGGTGGGGGTGATGGGTGCGACGTGATATTTACAAGATCTGATCTTACAATGGGTTACATGTGGCAAGGCAAAGGTGGTTATCCCTATGTTGAGTCAGGGTTAGTGGATGGCCCGCAGTCGAATGTTTGTGCAGAGAAGTTGGTCATCTTGGTGTGTCTACAGTTTATAATTATGTCAGATTTTGAGTTTATGGTCGATTTCAATTTAATGATCTCAGCCGCCTCGACCAGGCATAACCTGCAGTGGTTTTTGTCGTGGGGGAGTTGGGCCACGCGTCATTTAACTGACTATTTGATTTGGTATTCGATGTTCCTGTCTTTGATGTCCCAGATCAAGTCCGCCAGTTTTGTTTGGGATCGTTTAGACCTGTGTTTGAAGGAGCTTCTGTGGTTATACCAGTGTGCCTTAAACGTAGTCGAGGTCACCCCTATGTAGGAGTACTCTTTTCGGCCAGCTGTGACATCGCACCGGTAAATAATGTTTTTAACGAGGCACTCCCCGTTTAACGGGCATTCTACCCTCTTTTTGCAGTTGCAGTTGGGGGCTATGGGTTTGTTGCCACGTTGTCGGTTGTTTGAATTCTGTGTGGAGCTGGCATGTGGGTTGTTGTATTGTGTTGTGCTAGTGGTTGGTTGTGGTGCTATCATGTGTTTGCGTATTTTTGTCCTATTTGTGTGCGCTATCGTGTCGCCTAGATTTGGTATTGTGGAGAAGGATAATTTGACAGTGTGTCTATTAAAGAGCTTGTGATATTTATGTGTGGGTGGGAAGGATTGTTCAAGAGCTGTGAAGAAGGTTCCCGGTAAATTGGTGGCAACGTGTATAGAGTACGGGGCGTTGTACCATGCCAGGGGTCTGCTTCGGCATTTACGGTGTTTAGTGTAGTTGTTGTGGTCTGTTGGTTGCGTGGGTGCGTTTTGGTCAGGTGTATTTGTCATGGGGATTCCTGCTATTCCATTGCCGTTAAGTCTCGGGTCTCTAATACTACGTAGTCGTGTGCGATATTCAGAGTCCTTACTGGGGTTGGAGAGTATAGCTTCATCTCCATGGCAGTTGTGTGTAACGCTGCCTGTCCTGCCGGCTAAGGGTGGTCTCTGCTTAGTATTTGTTCTAAGTGGGGTGTCCTCGTCTATATGCGTTTCTAAGGGTCTGGTTGGGTTTAGCGGCGTTGCGGTTCTAGTTTGGTCATTGTCAGTTATATTCTCATTGTAGCCAGCGTTTTCAAGTGCGGAGTTATAGTATTCCGCGTGCTGGTTGAAGATAGTTCTGTTCCCCGACAGGGAGGACACTCTGTAGGAAACGCTTTTAACTATTTGTATTAATTATGATCCTAGGTTGGTTGGAGTGTCTGTTGACATATTTCAGGTTTTCGTTGGGTTTATGGTATGGGCAGTAGAGACCTGTGTCTAATTCCAAAGTGACGTCTAAGAAGTTTACTGTCCTACTTTTGGGTTCTATTTCTACCGCTAATCCTTGGGTCTTAAAGATATATCTAAGTCATTTGTGTAGTCTATCTAATTGGCCCTACGAGCCATGAGTCTCGGTACAAGCCTCCGCCCATGTTGGGGATCTCGTCCGTTATTATATTTAGGTGTTGTAGAGAAAGAGAATTCAGTAACTTATGCCGAGTCACTCGACTCCATAGTAATGTCGAAGCTATCTGGTCTATTCTGTCGTTCTCATAATTCACCGTCAAATTCTAGTAAAGATTTCCTAGCTACTAGTATGATGTCTACCTCATTTTTCAATGCCGGAGAACCAGTCGATTACTTCCTTTATACAGGACCAGAGGCTGAGTTTTGTCCTATTTAGATTTTGCAATATCCAATATTTTACATTTATGCAGAGCGTGCATTTTCTTGTTCCTCTAGCATATTCTTTACATTGGTTCAAAATTGACCAATCTAATTTATATTGGATGCCTTGGTCTTTCAAATCCCAAATTCTGCTAGCCAGAGCTGTTGTAAATCTTTTTTCTGGATGTCAAAAGGATGCGACATGTGAGTAATAACGCGTTTTGAATTTGTCTTGCGTCATACCCACATATCGTTCACTGGTGGCTGGATGGTTGTTGCTGATGGTTGTCACTTTAGCCGCATATACAATGGCTTTGGTGTTGCATTTACCTTGTAATGGGCATTCACTTTTGATTCTACAGGAGCAAGTTTGATTTTCTCTAGGTGATATTTTGTTGAGGATATAGGACTTAATAGGGGGACCGCAGGAATAGCTAATTTTGACACAGTTTCTGTTAAAGATCTTATAGTATCTATGTGTTCTAGGGAAATGTTTATCTAGGAGCTCAAGGAATTTTTTGCCTACATTAGTTTTAACTGCTAGAGAGTAGGGGGGTGTGAACCAGATTAGTTTTCTTTTCCTATTTTTATGTTTAATAGAGTTAGTATAGTCAGGTATGTATTTAATCGGTTCGCTAAAACCGCTATTTTGGAGGGCTTTATTATAGTAGGGGGATGCCTTATTAAAAATAGCTTCTGAGGAAGAGAGGGTGGAGATCCTACGGCTAATATTAGGGATGAGGTTTTTAAAAACTATAGGTGGATGGCAAGATCCTTTATTTATATATTTTAAGTTTTCATTAGGTTTATGGTATGGTTTATAAGAAGCAGTAGGCAAATCTAGGTTTATATCTAGGAAATCTACGTTGGAGAGGTTAGTGTCAATAGTAATTTTAAGATTAAAACTAGCGAAGGTTTTTATTAAGTCTTTCCTTAATCTATCTAAGTTATGGCCTATGGTGGTATGGGAAAGTATTAGACCATCATCGCGATAAAGCCCCAAAATATGGTTAGGAAATTTTTCTTTAAGTGTATGTAAGAGGAATAGGCCGACCAGATCACAAACATTAGCACTGTCGTAAGAGCCCATTGAGACATCGAATGGGTTCTCTGGGTTAGATATTTTTACCCAAGTGTCATTATCATTAAAAAGTAGAGTGTTCCTAGCATGCAAGATGACATTCTCTTCAATATCGGAGATATTAGTAAACACTCTAGCGAAATTTAAAGCTTTCGCTAAAAGGGTCTGAGTAATAGATGGGTAGAAATCTACAATGTCAAATTGGGTGAATCTAGAACTGATTTTGTTTTTAATATTATTAAACCAATGTACTACGGAAGAGCTATTTATCCATTGGAGTAATTTAGACTTACTTCTAATGTGTGTATTTAAGAAAAGGTCATAGAAGTGAAGAGTGCTCTATGTAAGTATCAGAGCAAAATTTAATGTATAAAAATCAATACAATATAATTACCTCATTACCAGAGGTTTCCCGAATGAGGCGAATACGAAAGAAACGTCTTCATTCGTTCGTCAGACGAGGCAATATAAAACATGGGTAAATACTTGGAAAGTCTCATCAATGTATATGCGGCTAAAGTGACAACCATCAGCAACAACCATCCAGCCACCAGTGAACGATATGTGGGTATGACGCAAGGCAAATTCAAAACGCGTTATTACTCACATGTCGCATCCTTTCGACATCCAGAAAAAAGATTTACAACAGCTCTGTCTAGCAGAATTTGGGATTTGAAAGACCAAGGCATCCAATATAAATTAGATTGGTCAATTTTGAACCAATCTAAAGAATATGCTAGAGGAACAAGAAAATGCACGCTCTGCATAAATGTAAAATATTGGATATTGCAAAATCTAAAATCACCAAAGACCTGCCTGAACACAAAGACGGAAATTTTCACCAGTTGCCCACACATGAAATCACACCTGCTTTCCAGCTCATATAAACTTAACACACTTTCAGATACTTATCCTCCATAAACTCTTATTATTCTCTTTTTAATTACCCTTTCTGACTTACTTTCACTTTTATCCTTGTCAATAATTTCATTTATTTTTATTTTTATTTTTATTTTTATTTTTATTTTTATTTTTATTTTTATTTTTATTTTTACTTCACATCCA
>OZ024743.1:171340743-171355743 GCA_964016885.1 Eledone cirrhosa
TAAGAATAATATTTAAGGGTTTAATAATATGTGCGATGGAAAGAAAATGTTGATATGTATTATTAAAAAGAACAACAAGTAATGTAAGTAAGGATATATTGTGAGATGAGCATGAGTAAGTTAGATGAAGTGTTTTTTAACCTTCATATCATGACTTCCTATTTAATCTGATGAAAACACAAATATTATTGCATGATGATATTTGTTTTTGAAATGCGCATAATAAAATACATGGAACTCTTTTAACCATCTTTTGTTCTTATATATTATGTATACTCCACTCCTACAAACTGTAGAGTGCTTCTTATCCGATATCTGCATTGCTTTATTGTATTACAATAAAACTCACCTCCTACATATATATATATATGTATATATATATATATATATATATATATATATATATATATATATATATATATATATATATATATATATGTATAGGTGAATGTATGACCCCGACGGCAGAGCTCAAGCCGTTTCGACGGCTATTTCTGGACTAAAGTAAGATTTTTTTTTAAAGTAAGAGTTTAAAAAAACAACACTTACTTTAGTCCAAAAATAGCCGTCGAAACGGCTTGAGCTCTGCCGACGGGGTCTCCTATTACCCACTCTACTACCCTAAGTATTGAGTACTCTGGTGCGTTATGGTCCATCTGGTTCCTTACCACAACTCCTTCGTTATATGTATATATATATACACACAAATATATATGTGTATATATATATATATATATATATATACATGTGTATATATGTATATATGTATGTGTATATATGTATATATATGTATGTATATATATGTATATATATATGCAAATTTATATGTGTATTTATATGTATGTATATATGTATGTATATATATATGTGTGTATGTATGTATGTATATATGTCGGGTCACTCTTGAGTGCTACTGGTAACATGTAAACCAGTACAACCTGTCGTATGGTCGGGTCGTCGGCGACCAAACCGGCAACCCCACTTGGTGGGGAGGGTGATTTTGAACACCCTGCAGGAAAAAAACAAAACCTAACAAAGGGCGAAAGAACTCATAAGAGTCAACGGCCATCCAAATGTGTGTAAATATATATCTACACATGTTCATATGTATATATATGTATATGTGTATATCCATGGGTGCATGTGTATGTTTATGCGCGGGGACATAGAAATCGTCGAGCTGGACACCCGATCGCGCGGTTAAACCACTGGGAGTGAAGGACCCCTAGCCTTTGTCAGGGCATTCTTCTAGGAGAAGGTAACTCAGGAAACTGGGATAACTCTGATATAAAACCTGCGGCTCAGTAGTTACCGGTGATGTTGATATTTTCTTCTTTTCGGGTTATAGCTACTGTCGCTCAGAGAGTGGGATTGGCTCAGTGCACAATCTTTCCTCACTTTAAAAAATATCTTCACGCACAGGCATTGCACGATAGAATAAATAAATGATTATTAATAATGGTAAATCGTGCAATTGCCATACTCGATAACGAGGGGACAACCATCATGTATATATGTATATACGTGTATATATACATGTATATATATGTATATACATGTATGTGTATATGTATGTATATATGTATATGTATGTATATATGTATATGTATGTGTATATATGTATATGTATGTGTATATATGTATATGTATGCATATATGTGTATATATATGTATATATATATATATATATATATATATATATATATGTATATATGTATATGTATGTGTATATATGTATATGTATGTGTACATATGTATATGTATGTATATATATGTATATATATATGTATATATATATATATGTGTGTATATATATATATATATAAATATATATATGTATAAATATATATGTATATATACATATATGTATATATATGTGTGTGTGTGTATATATGTATATATATATATGTATGTGTAGTAAGACGCCTCACGCTCCTTGATAGAACAACGCCGGTTGAGAACGCCAGAAAGAAAAGACAGACAGCCACTGGAAAGCCGACGGATCACACGCCAGATACCAGCCTCTGTACAACACCATTGTTTGTGCTATAACAAAAAATAAACGTATATTTCATCTCTAATTTCTGCTGTTATTATGTCACTTGCATCTCGATAACATCTACAACTAATACTGCTAAAGTGGTGACCGACGTAAGAATTTAACGCAGCCCTTCTTTTTCATCAATTGAACTTTTATTGCCACATTGTCGGCCTTTTTTTCGCATCTTGCGAAAATAAAAAATATTCCTTTTAAAATTATCGAAAAATTAGTAGTATTTCATAAACTTTTTGCTACACTCGAGAACAACAACGACAGCAGAAGCAGCGACAACATTGTTTAACCACTGATCAAAACAGGGAATAGTGAGTGGCAGCTTCATAGCCTTACCGACGCATACCACCACACATCGGAAATATCAAAACGATTCATTCGTGTCGATAATTTAGAGCGACTTTTTTTTTTATTCACTTGCATATTCCATTTCCGTTGCCAACTTTTTCGCAACTTACAGAAGAAAAAAGAAAAAAGTGTATTTTTCCAAGGTGGCGTTGCGTTCCTTCCCCGTTTTGTAACGGACACATTTTTTGAATTGCGTATGTGTTCCCTGACTGATCAAGAGAGAAGAGACTAAACTTTTTTTTGTGAACATAACTGCCCCGCATGGGGATATACATGCCTTACCTTTTTCTAAGGGATTTTTAGCCACTGGCTACCTTTGTTGATATCCAACGCGGATATATTTTAAAAAAAAACATTTTTTTTCTTCCTTTTTTTTTCCTTATTTGATTTGGCTGGTTCGTTGAGGCAACGCGAGGGGACAGACGTTGAAGGAAACATTTTTTTTTAAAGATATATATCTGTATTTTATGTATTTTGCATATTTCCTTATGTTTTGAATGTCTGTTTCTTTTTGCCCTTTAACTTTTTCTCAATATTGGCTGTTCTCTTTACACTGTACAAGGGTGCATTAATTGCTCTTTCGATATATAGGTATATATATTTGTTTTAATTTTAAAAGTTGACATGAATGTACCACATTTGCCCGCCTTTACTGGAAAACCTAAGATGTGGTTTGCCCAGTTACAGGCGTATTTTACGGTCTGTAAGACCGAATCTGACCAGCGCCTCGCTGTACTGATTAGCGGCCTTCCCCCTAATCTAGCAGATTCGGTCCAAGACCTAATTACAGACCCCCCCTCTGACTTGACGTATGAGTTTTTGAAGGGCGAGATTTTGAGGAGGAATTGTAAGTCGGTAGAGAGTCGTTTTCGGTCACTGATCGAGGACGAACGATTAGGTGACAGGACCCCTACCGCTTTTCTCCGGCATTTGCGGGATTTGAGCGATTCCCAAGATCAGGATAGCCCTTTCCTGAAGCAATTGTTCTTCTCTCGCCTACCTCAAGAGGTACAGGCGATCCTAGCCCATATGCTAGAGGTGAATACCCTGGATCACATTGCTGTCTCTGCTGACAAAATTGTAGAGGTGACGAAGAGAGACACTTCGAAGCCAAGGTACGTTGCTTCCTCTTCTCTTCCTCAATCACGCTCATCAGCGTCTGATGACAAATTAATCACCACTATGGAAGCCATGACTCGTCAAATGGCGGAGTTGTGCACGGAATTCAGGTCCTTTGGACGGCAGAGGAGCCGCTCACGACGTTATTCAACTTCTCGCCACCGTAGCCCTTCCAACACACCAGGAACAACATATTGTTATTACCATGAAAGATATGGTAAAAAAGCCGCCCGTTGTAGGCCTCCTTGTGCTTACGAGGGAAAAGACGACCAGAGTCACTAACGGCGGATAGTGCGCTCTGCGAAACAACATCTAACCGCCACTTTTTCATTGAGGACCTGCTGTCGGGTAGAGCTTTTCTGGTTGACACAGGTGCAGCTTGTTCCGTATGGCTTGTGTGTTGTATGAAGGAGACTCCCCCTGAGACGCCTATTGAGTTGCAGGCAGTAAATTGTTCGCCGATTCGAACTTTCGGACAAATCTCGTTACCTTTGCAGTTTCGTAATCTGCGGCGCGAGTTTAAATGGATATTTACTGTCGCTGCCTTGCCGTATCCGATTCTAGGCGCGGATTTTCTCCACCATTTTTCATTGACGGTGGACCTTCGTGGTAAACGCCATGGCATCACGGGATTAACTGTTGTTGGCAAGGCAGCAGGAGTTCCAACGGTTAGCCCGATATTTTTTCTTGCTAACACCGGTGATCCTTTCCATGCGTTGTTGAACTCGTTCCCGCAACTGACACAGGGGAATTTTCGATTTGATGAACCTACTCATACCACGGAGCACTTCATATCTACAACTGGTGCTCCCGTTTTCTCTCGCCCTCGTCGCTTGCCTCCGGACAAACTCAAAGCAGCACGATCAGAATTTGATCATATGCTGCAAATGGGGATTATTTGTCCGTCCACGAGCCCGTGGGCGTCCCCATTGCACATGGTACCGAAAGCGAATGGCGATTGGAGACCTACTGGAGATTATCGACGCCTGAATTCGATAACGGTACCGGACCGTTATCCTATCCCTCATCTGCAAGACTTTGCGTCTTCGTTGCAGGGATGCAAGATATTCTCCAAACTGGATTTAATTCGTGAGTACCATCAAATTCCTGTCCATAAAAATGACATTCCAAAAACGACTATAGTTACGCCATTTGGGTCTTTCGAGTTTTTGACTATGCCGTTCGGATTAAGGAATGCCGCTAGTACTTTTCAGCGGTTTATGGATGAGGTTACTCGCGGCCTCGATTTCGTCTATACCTATATTGACGACCTGCTCATTGCTAGTTCTTCTCCTGAGCAGCATACGCACCATTTGAATCTTCTTTTCCGCCGATTGAAGGCGTATAACGTGCAGCTTAATGCACCCAAATGTGTTTTTGGCGCTGAGTCACTGACTTTCTTGGGTCACGTCATCGATGCTGACGGAATTCGACCCCGGCCTGAGCGAGTTAAGGTCATAGAGGATTTGCCTCCACCGACCTCACTACGTCAGTTACGCCAGTTCTTAGGTCTGGTTAACTTTTATAGGCGTTTCGTGCCAAATTGTGCCAAGTTGCTTTTCTCCCTGACAGAAATTTTGAAAAATTGTCGGAGGAAGAACAAAGATATTTCTTTGACAGACACTCAACTTGCTGATTTTCAGCACGCCCAAACTGTTTTGGCTAATGCTTCGTTACTGACTCACCCGGTACCCGGTACAAAGCTAACGCTTTGTGTTGATGCATCGGATATCGCTGTGGGCGCAGTACTACAGCAATACATCAATGGTTACCAGCAACCGCTGGAGTTTTTTTCCAAAAAGCTAAATCCTGCTGAGACGCGCTACAGCACCTTTGGAAGAGAGCTTTTAGCCATCTATTTGGCCGTGAAACATTTTTCACATGTGCTAGAGGGTAGACAATTTACTATCCTCACTGACCATAAACCATTGACTTTTGCTTTGAGAGCGAAGGCTGATAAATACTCGCCCAGAGAGACGAGACACCTTGATTTCATCTCGCAATATACGAGTGATATCCAGCACATTCCGGGTTCACTAAATACAGCGGCCGATGCTTTGTCCCGCTTACCCGTGACAGCGATCTCGTCACCCTCTGACATAGATCTGACTCGTTTGGCTGCGGATCAGCCTCCCCTTGAGTCACTGGATGTCACATCGCCCGAGTTTGTGAATTGCGAGATGAAATACTTGCCTCTGTCGACTGCAGTTGGCCAAATTCTCTGCGACGTCTCTTTGGACGTGCCTAGGCCCTTCGTTCCAGAGAATCATCGTCTGACCGTGTTTCTCGGATTACATTGTATCTCGCATCCAGGATCTTCTGCCACAGCAAAGCTCATATCAGCTAGATTTTTCTGGCCAAATATGAGGCGTGAAATTGCTGCTTGGTGCCGTTCCTGCGTCGCTTGCCAGAGATCAAAGGTCCATCGACACGTCAAGGCTCCCCTGGGTACCTTTGCTAACCCAGATGCGCGTTTTTCGCATATTCATATTGACATAGTGGGACCTTGGCCTGTCAGCGATGGTTTTTCTTATCTACTTACCGTCATTGACCGTTTTTCGAGATGGCCTGAGGCCATCCCCTTGAAAAACATCACCGCGGAGACAACAGCACGTGCTCTTGTGTCTGGATGGATCTCTCGTTATGGAGTTCCATCCACAATAACTACCGACCGTGGACGACAGTTCGAGTCGAGCCTTTTCCTCGAGCTGTCAAAAATAATTGGTGCTAAACGCATTCGAACTACGGCATACCATCCCGCTTCGAATGGTATGGTGGAGCGTTTTCACCGCCAACTGAAGGCCTCCTTAATGGCCTCAATGGACTCGGCGCATTGGAGCGAGTACCTCCCTATTGTGCTACTAGGGATTCGGTCAACGGTGAAGGTCGACTTTGGATTTTCACCGGCCGAAGTACTGTACGGTGCCTCTCTGACGTTGCCCGGGCAAATGCTTGCCCCTATCGATCTTGATACCCAAGATCACGCTTCCTACGTGTCCCGTTTGCGCTCCTATTTCCAGGATTTGCCGCCAATGGACACTAGGAAACAATCTGTCAAGACTGCTGTCCCGAGGGA
Source organism: Eledone cirrhosa (assembly GCA_964016885.1). Taxonomy (NCBI): domain Eukaryota; kingdom Metazoa; phylum Mollusca; class Cephalopoda; order Octopoda; family Eledonidae; genus Eledone; species Eledone cirrhosa. The sequence goes on from OZ024743.1 coordinate 171,347,340, forward strand.
TATTGCCTCGTGGACGCATGTCTTTGTAAGGAATGATACGGTGAAGCCCCCGCTCACACAGCCTTACACTGGACCTTACCGTGTCTTAGCGCGCTCGGCTAAGCATTTCACGTTAGATATTAAGGGGTCCAGGGTGACAGTTACATTAGACAGGCTTAAGCAGGCGCACCTTGATACGGACGCTGTGGTTCCCGATCCACGAACCCCTTCGTATTTGCCTGTTGAGCGAACGACTATTCCTGATCCACCATCATCGCCTGTCCCTACACCACCACCATCGCCACGTTACAAGACCACGACCCGTTCAGGTCGTAGGGTCCACTGGCCCAAAAAACTTTGCAGCACCGTCTATATTTAGACTGTTAGCTGCACCTTTTTTTTTGCCTCTGTGTTTCTGCTTTTCCTTTGCCTTGTTTTTTTTATGCATGCATGTCGTTTTTTTTTTAACATTTTTCAAATCCTTATTCTGTATTCAATTTTTGCTAGAGCGGATAGCTCCCCCTTGTTGCATTGTTCGCCATCTTACTCCACATGTGAGTAATGACATCGATTTTCAATAATTTGAAAATCTGGCTCGAGGTACTGTAGTAAGACGCCTCACGCTCCTTGATAGAACAACGCCGGTTGAGAACGCCAGAAAGAAAAGACAGACAGCCACTGGAAAGCCGACGGATCACACGCCAGATACCAGCCTCTGTACAACACCATTGTTTGTGCTATAACAAAAAATAAACGTATATTTCATCTCTAATTTCTGCTGTTATTATGTCACTTGCATCTCGATAACATCTACAACTAATACTGCTAAATATGTATATGTATATGACTATATATGTTTATGCATATATATATATATATATATATATATATATATATATATATATAGTTAAAAGAATAGAGGTGTAACACACAAGTTATTATATATTGGTAAACGGAATAGAAAATGCTGACAAATTGTTCACAGTTGAAAAATGGTTTAATTAGGAATAAAAGAGTATTAGTGATCGTATGGGTTAGTATTCAGTTGTGGTTTTAAGTTTTTAAGTTTTTACCGGTTGCGCATTTCTAAATGCTCTTCAAAAATAATTTTGAGATAGAGTGTCCGTGCTGTTTGCTCTGATCTGATTAGTTTTCGGAATTCTACCTGTTTTTATGTTAAAAAAGTGGCTCCAATTTGCAAAAATTCTTGTGGTCAAAACAATTTTGATTGGTCGGTAGAGGTCATGTGAATGTAAAAAATTGATTTTGCGCCAAGACTATTTTTATGTTAAAAAAGTGACTCCAGCAAAAATTCTTGTGGTCAAAACAATTTTGATTGGTCGGTAGAGGTCATGTGAATAAAAAATTGGTTTTGCGCCAAGATTGAGAAATGACTCTTTCACAACAAATATGTGTGTGTGTGTGTGTGTGTGTGTGTGTGTGTGTGTGTGTGTGTGTGTGTGTGTGTAGTAGTAGTAGTAGTAAGGTGTTCGATGTTGTGATAATGGTTAGCAGCGACGTGTGTCAAATGGCTATTAAGAGAAGTGTGTGTCTGTGTGTATAGCAGAGTAATTCATGGTGGCAGGGATGGTCAGTAAGAATGTGTCTGAAAGTATTTTATCATGTCAAAAGATATTTTTCAGCTTTTGTCTTATACGGAGAAGTGCGTGTGTGTGTGTGTGTGTATATATAAGTCTCTTTGTATGTTGATGTACGCGTGTGTATGTGTGTGTGTGTATATATGTGTGTGTGTGTGTGTGTGTGTGTGTGTGTGTGTGTGTGGGTGGACCAGTATTTTTTTTCCCCCTGGTAAAATGATGTACATTATTCGATTTTTTCAGTAAAATCGGTTCTCTTAATAGAACATCAAAAATCTTAACAATAAAAGGTGTGAAATGATATTCACTATATATATATATACACATACATATATTCACTATATATATATATATATACAATATTAAATAAATGGAAACTATATTTATAAAACCATATCTATTTCATTACATATATTTCAGGGATATCATATTAACAATATGCTATATATATATATATATATATATATTTCGTTTCTGAATTTGTTTAGCAAGATTCTTTATCTGAAATCGTGTGTTGAAACCGATATTGTTATACTTTGGGAGGGTCATGTTGCCAATAAGAAACACACGCACCAGTTGCTTTCACTTCAATTTATTATATATTTATAAATTTATAAATTTACAAATTTACAAACTTATAAATTTCTGGTTGGTTGGTTGGTTCCACAACCAGATAGTTGTTTATATATATAGTCATAGTCCTTTCGTCACACACTCTGTGACCTCTTCAGTGACTGGGGATTCCTATCTTCGTTTCTGTGCCTTTCCTTTCTTCTATCCTACGCCATTTTGTTTCTGTGTGTGTGTTGTGTGCTCAGTTTGCGCATGCGCCACACCCAGGTGTCTGTGTGTGTTTGTGTTCATTTATCTATTTGTTAATTTATTTACATGTTGTTGGTTGGTTGTTTGTTCTATGTGTGTGTGTGTTTTCATTTTGTCCTGTGTGTGTTTTCATTTTGTGTGTGTTTTCAATTGTAAGTTGTTTGTTCTATGTGTGTGTGTGCTTTCATTTTGTCCTTAATTGTAAGTTGTGATGTTGCTGTTCCACTCATATTTTCTATTTAATTTTGGTTTTAATTCTTTTATGCTTACTGCCTCTGTAATTTGCCTAAACATTGCGTCTTTTCTGTGTGTGGATTCTATTTTTATTTCTATGCTCTCTAATCTACCCCTGTGTTCTATCTTAGCATGTTGGTAGAGCACAGATGATTCTTTATTATCTTGGAGGTCTCGCCAGTGTTCATTTATTCGTTCCCCTATACTACGAGCTGTCTCACCTATGTACACTATATGTTTGTTTCTACATTATCCTTCAGTACATCTTATGCTATACACTACATTTCTAGTTTTACAGTTAATATGGGGGCTTATTTTACAGGTTATACATTTCTTATCTATACATGAGGGTCTTTGGAACGGGTATGTCTTGCTAATAAGTGTTTTTACGGAGGTACCAGGTCTTTCTACTATCTTAATATTGAGATTATGTTTATTTAGGGCCCTTCTAAATGTGTAGGCTAGTTCGCCTCTAGGGGTTGTATTGATGAACATTACACTCTGGTATTTATTGCTATCATACCATGAGTTTATTCTATTGGCCTTGTTCCTAGTTCTTTCTATTCTATTTCAAAATTTGCTCCTATACAAGGGGCAGGTCTCATTTATGTCATTATTTACCATTTTTTCCCATTTGGTTCTGGCTCCTTTATACACTCTGATTCTATCTCTCTGATTGTAGCCAGAGAACTGCATACGGTGGATGAAGTGTTGTATGTGTCTCTCTAGTTCTTCGGGGTTGCACATGCGGGACACATTTCTCATCACCCGTACCAAATCCGCAATCAGTATGTTGATTTTGGTATGGTCCGAAATGGCCGAGTTTCGGTGGATCAGATGTTTGGAAGTCATGGGTTTGGCATAATGGGAATGGAGGATTTGTTTTTGGTTGTTAATGGTATCTAACCAGAGCTCTGTGTCTAGTACAGGTAATCGATGGTTGGGGTGTCTACTTGGGTAGTCTATAGTAACTCTAATGCTCTGGTGGATGGAGTTTGCTATTTGCTGGATGCTTTCCATTGTGTTTTTCTCTAGTTCCTGACTGTTCTTTGAATGCGTGTGTGTTGTTGTTGTTGATGTGTGTTGTTGTTGATGTGTGTTGTTGTTGTCTCCGTGTGTGTGTGTGTTATCGTTGTTGTGTGTGTTGTTATTGTTGTTTGTGTCTGCGTGTCTGTTGTTGTATCTGGGTATGTTGATATTGTTGTTGTTGTTGATGTGTGTGTTGTTGTTATTGTTGTCTCCGTGTGTGTTATCGTTGTTGTGTGTGTTGTTATTGTTGTTTGTGTCTGCGTGTCTGTTGTTGTTGTATCTGGGTATGTTGCTATTGTTGTTGTTGTATCTGGGTATGTTGCTATTGTTGTTGTTGTTGTTATTGTTGTTTGTGTCTGTGTGTCTGTTGTTGTTGGGATGTGTGTTGTATATGTGTGTGCGTATATTGTTGCTTTTGTTTATGATGCTCCAGCGTAGTTTTGTAAATGATTTTTCTATTTCTGACAGACAACTAATCATATTTACCTTCTTGAATGTCGCAAATTTGGGTGGCAGACGTAACACAGACATTTCATTATTATCTATTTCCGTGTTTCCATAAATGTTGGTATTTTCGTTGTTGAACTCTTCAGATAATGAGGTGTCGGCCATGTTGATACCGTCAATTTTGTCGGGATATCTATTGGTATACTCTATAGTATCCCGATTTAGCTTTGCCTGTTTAAGCCACTTTAATTTTCTGTTAAAGTGCTTATCACATTCTTGAGTAATGTACTGTTTTTCGGGGCGTATAAGGCTTATAAATGTTAGTTTTTCTGCTGGTGTGGTGATTTTAGATATTTCTTGTATTAGGTTACGCTTTAGTTTTTCTTGATGACTTAATTCTCTATAGATCTTCTTTTTTATGTTTAGAATTAAAGTTCGTTTTAGCCTATCTGCTTGTTTTTTGGTGAGTTGTAATCTTCTAACGTCGGTATTGATGGTGTTGGTGTAGATTCTAGAAGTGGTGCACAGTTTTATGAAGCGTAGTTGTCGAGATGTTATGGTTTTTCGTAGACAACAGAACATGGTGGTTTTCAGTATCTTGTTAGCCTGGCTAAGGCTTACGATATTTCGTTTCTGAATTTGTTAGCAAGATTCTTTATCTGAAATCGTGTGTTGAAACCGATATTGTTATACTTTGGGAGGGTCATGTTGCCAATAAGAAACACACGCACCAGTTGCTTTCACTTCAATTAATTATATATTTATAAATTTATAAATTTACAAATTTACAAACTTATAAATTTCTGGTTGGTTGGTTGGTTCCACAACCAGATAGTTGTTTATATATATAGTCATATATATATAGTCATAGTCCTTTCGTCACACACTCTGTATAATATACGCACACACATATACAACACACATCCCAACAACAACAGACACACAGACACAAACAACAATAACAACAACAACAACAATAGCAACATACCCAGATACAACAACAACAGACACGCAGACACAAACAACAATAACAACACACACAACAACGATAACACACACGGAGACAACAATAACAACAACACACACATCAACAACAACAACAATATCAACATACCCAGATACAACAACAACAGACACGCAGACACAAACAACAATAACAACACACACAACAACGATAACACACACACACACGGAGACAACAACAGCACACATCAACAACAACACACATCAACAACAACAACACACACGCATTCAATGCCTCTCACCACCACCACAATCTTAACAAACACACAGACACAGAAAACAAGTAATGACAGTAGCACAGAAATCAGAGAAATAAGAGAAAGTAATAGGATTAAAAGGAAAAGGAGATGGGAGACTAAGGACAAAGAGAATAACCAAGACGAACACACAGACACACAAAATAGGGTAGATAACAACATTGAGCCAGTGGAAAGAGACAGGAGTAATTATGAGAGACATAGAAACAACCATGAAGCTGAGGCTGTTGGTGGAAATAGAAATAGAAACAACACAACTAACAATAATAATAGCACTAGTACACATAAAGCAGCAGCCTGGAACTCTCCGTTTTATAACCCCTCCGATAAATCATTCGACCTACGACGAGTCCACGCCACGACTTTGCCATTTAACAAACGCATGCAGTTGCCGTCGCAGGTCGATGAACAAACAGAAGCACAATTTAGTATAGCTAAATCCGAACTTAGAAATATTATAGAACAGTACAGCAAGAAGCATAATAGAATAGAGGCCCAGCAACTGGGAGAAGAATATGCAAATGGCTTGCGTAAGCTCATGCAGCGCTCGCGTAATGGAGAGATAGCATGTTTTCCAACAGACAAGTCTGGCAGAATGTCGGTTGACAGCCTGCCAAACTACATCCAGGCAATGCAACCCCACATCACTAACACAAGAGAGGTAACACCACAGGAGCATGAGGATAGAGAAAAAGCCCTCAATGCCCATATGGTGATGTGGACGAATATAATGCAGCCCAACAAAAGGACTGCCAACAACTTCCAGGCCTGGAACAATGACGTGCCGGCGTTGTATGGGCTTCGAAAAGACCATAAAACGGGCTGGGACCCTGTCGCGGGACCACCAACACGGCCAGTCTGTGGGGCTAACATTGCTAGTAACTACAGACTGTCCTACTTCCTCTCCCTGACCATACGCCCCATCATTGAGATGTCCCCAGATGTGTGTGACAGCACGGAGGACCTCCTCAGCAGAATCGGCGCGGGTAACCGATCTGGGGACCTAACAAACTGCATAATAGGCAGTATGGATGTTGTGTCCCTGTATCCATCTATTGACGTGGATTTTGCTGTGGAGAAATGCGTAGAAATGATCAGCGAGAGCAAGGTTGAGTTCCGTGGGATTGATACCAGTGAGCTGAGACTTCTACTTAAGCTTACCCATAGTAATAGTTACCTAGACACTTATGACCTTAGCAACCTGTGCCCTACAAGACCAGCAAGAGGCAGACCACCTACCATTACCTCAATGGCCAAGAAAACCCACACAGATAGATGGAACGGGTGGACCAGAGCCATACGGACACCCGAAAACCACGATGAACTGAAGAAAATGATTGCACATGCGGTAGGGGCCAGCATAAAATTAACCCTTAAGGAACATATGTTCAAATTTAATGGTAAAACATATGCCCAAGAGGAAGGAGCAGCCATTGGTGTTAGCATTGCAGGCGACATAGCTAACTTATTCATGGTATGGTGGGACAGTAGACTTAAACAAAAACTTAATGAACAATTAGAAGACAGCTTAACCCTGATAATGTACTCCCGCTACGTAGATGATATAAACATCGTAGTTAAGACACCCCCACTAAAGAACAGTCAGGAACTAGAGAAAAACACAATGGAAAGCATCCAGCAAATAGCAAACTCCATCCACCAGAGCATTAGAGTTACTATAGACTACCCAAGTAGACACCCCAACCATCGATTACCTGTACTAGACACAGAGCTCTGGTTAGATACCATTAACAACCAAAAACAAATCCTCCATTCCCATTATGCCAAACCCATGACTTCCAAACATCTGATCCACCGAAACTCGGCCATTTCGGACCATACCAAAATCAACATACTGATTGCGGATTTGGTACGGGTGATGAGAAATGTGTCCCGCATGTGCAACCCCGAAGAACTAGAGAGACACATACAACACTTCATCCACCGTATGCAGTTCTCTGGCTACAATCAGAGAGATAGAATCAGAGTGTATAAAGGAGCCAGAACCAAATGGGAAAAAATGGTAAATAATGACATAAATGGGACCTGCCCCTTGTATAGGAGCAAATTTTGGAATAGAATAGAAAGAACTAGGAACAAGGCCAATATAATAAACTCATGGTATGATAGCAATAAATACCAGAGTGTAATGTTCATCAATACAACCCCTAGAGGCGAACTAGCCTACACATTTAGAAGGGCCCTAAATAAACATAATCTCAATATTAAGATAGTAGAAAGACCTGGTACCTCCGTAAAAACACTTATTAGCAAGACATACCCGTTCCAAAGACCCTCATGTATAGATAAGAAATGTATAACCTGTAAAATAAGCCCCCATATTAACTGTAAAACTAGAAATATAGTGTATAGCATAAGATGTACTGAAGGACAATGTAGAAACAAAAATATAGTGTACATAGGTGAGACAGCTCGTAGTATAGGGGAACGAATAAATGAACACTGGCGAGACCTCCAAGATAATAAAGAATCATCTGTGCTCTACCAACATGCTAAGATAGAACACAGGGGTAGATTAGAGAGCATAGAAATAAAAATAGAATCCACACACAGAAAAGACGCAATGTTTAGGCAAATTACAGAGGCAGTAAGCATAAAAGAATTAAAACCAAAATTAAATAGAAAATATGAGTGGAACAGCAACATCACAACTTACAATTAAGGACAAAATGAAAGCACACACACACATAGAACAAACAACTTACAATTGAAAACACACACAAAATGAAAACACACACAGGACAAAATGAAAACACACACACACATAGAACAAACAACCAACCAACAATAAATAAATAAGTAAATAAACAAATAGAAAAATATAAATAGAAAAATAGAAAAATGAACACAAACACACACAGACACCCGGATGTGGCGCATGCGCAAACTGAGCACACAACACACACACAGAAACAAAATGGCGTAGGATAGAAGAAAGGAAAGGCACAGAAACGAAGATAGGAATCCCCAGTCACTGAAGAGGTCACAGAGTGT
>OZ024743.1:171360743-171425743 GCA_964016885.1 Eledone cirrhosa
TGCAATGACCAGTTCAGCAGGCCAAATGTTGGCGTTAGAATTGGCACAGCATAAGTATTGTGGGCAATGTATTTGTTGTACGCTGACAATTCTGATGACCATATTTTCTTTACTCTTCTGAGGTATTCAGTTCTGGTTCTCTCCTTATTTATGGGTCCATCATATCTGACATTCTCATCCTGTCGAAGATATCTGTAGTTGTCACCTGACTGCAGAGGTTGTATTGTCAGGCCGTTCATCTCTATATTTCTAAAGGAGGGCACAGCTCTTCCACGTTTTACTGCCAAATATGCACATTTGGACTCACCAAATTTCATTTTGATGTCTGTTGAAAATTGTGTAATGAGGTCCAATTGTTTCTTGATGTCATTGATATTTGGCCCATACAACTTCAGGTCATCAACAAAGAAAAGATGGGAGATACTTCTGGACCCACTTCTTTGTCCACCTTGTTTCCTGAGTAGGTAAGATAGTGGATTTAGTGAGAGAACGAAGAGTAGCACTGACAAGCTATCACCCTGAAAGATGCCCTTCAGGTAATGTATCTTATCAGTCTTAAATTGCTCCTTCTCACCTCTAAGGATCAAATTGGTGTACCAGTTCTTGGTCAGGCGTTCAACAGCAGCTACCAATGGTTGTGGGACTTTGGCTAACTGTAAAGCCTTAATAATCCACCCATGAGGTACACTATCAAATGCTTTTTGATAGTCCAGCCACACGACAGTCATGTTTCTGCGATTCTTTGTTGTTTTTTCCTGAATCATTTTATTATTTAGTAGGTGATCTATGCAACCTCACACCTCCCTCTTTCCACCAGCTTGCTCAGGTGTTATGATGTTGTTGGTAGCACAGTGATCCTGTAAGAACAGGTTAAGGCACCCAGTATATAATTTATAAATGATGTTTTGGCAGGCTATTGGGTGGTAATTTTTAGCAAGGGTGGTTTGGCTATTTTGGCTATTTTGGCTATTTTTGGCTATTTTGTGTGCCTTTAATGGTTTCTGTAAACAGCCGTATGAAATCTTGTGGATAGAAAGTGAAATTCTTCAACCAGTATCCTGTAATGAGGTCTGAGCCTGGTGATTTCCTATTCGACATTTTCTGTAGAGCTGTTTCCAGTATTGACCCATCTATGTCATATTGTTTTGTCTGGACATGTTGGCAGTAGTCCTGTTCCAGTTCTTTTAGCCAATTAGTTTGTCTCTTGAATCCGTCATCCGTTTTCCATACAGATCTCCAGTAGCTCTCAACCTATTTTGAAGGGGTGTCATTTACAGGGATTGAGCTTTTGCCACCGAAGCTGCGATAAACTGATTTAGGATCTCTGGCAAACAATCTATTTAGCACTTGTCGTTTATGTGCTGTTGACTTATATTTTAGTCTTTCTGTTGTAGCTGTGAGTTGTTGTTTTTTTAATTTCGCATCCACGCTGGTTCAGGCTTTTTGTTTGTATCTTGATAGCGTGGTTTTAGATGTGTGTTATATGATAACAATGTGACAGCTGAAACATATAACAAAATGTTAAGCGTTTCAAATGTCGTTTCTACACCTTTAGATCATATAGCCTTCAGATAATTGCCAGCTATTTCGTTCACCGCTTCCAATTCCAATTTAGTGGGTTCTTTACTGATTCTGGTGTTGTATGGTCTGTCACTCACATTAAGGCTGTGTATCTCTTGAAACATATCGTCCCATATCACTTGTAAGATGTCCACAAGTTTTTGGTGTTCTGTTTGTACAGTAGAGTCATGCATTTCAGCCTCGTTGTTGATGTGGTGACAGTTACTACTAGAGTTAGCTGACCATTCTCGCTGTTCTTCAGTGGAAGTGGGATGGATTTCAGCAAAATTGTTGGTGAGCTGTTCACTGTTAGATTTAGCTGGCCATTCTCTTTGTCTGTCAGTGGAAGTGGGGTGGTTGTCTACAAGGGCTGTATTTGTAGTATCACTCAATTCCGTTAGATGTATCAATTTACATCTAATGATACGTTTTGCCTGTTCATTTAAATGCTTTGGAGAAAAGTCTAATTCTGGGTGTTTGGAGTTCCATAAAGTGTTTAGCCTTTGCATAAAACCGAAATTTGGGGGTTCAGATTGTTTGTATGCTTCATATAATTCTTTGTTAAGCTCGTAGCTCCACTGTGTACAACGGTTGTAGTTGCGATTTGGTCGAAGGAGACTTGTACTTTTTGCCATGATGAGTTCGTCTATTCGCTAATATTTCGTATTTATTTTTCAAAATAGTCGATGATCTTTTTAAAAGTTTCGACAAAATTCTGTCAGAATCAAATTTAAAGTTATTCACAGCTTGGGTAATATTTCTTTTCGGTTAGTTTTTAATTCTACAACTGTGTTTTAAACGTTGTTCTTGAATCTTTTGAATCGAGAACAAAAAGAACCGTTACTTAGTATATTTCTTTATGAATGTAATATAATATAACAACGCTGTATTTATATGTTAAAGTTTATGTATCATTCATATAAATAGGTGTTCTACAACTTATTCACAACATATTCACAGTTTAAACACTTATGTTTTTGTTTCTGAATCGAAAACGATACTTGTATATTTCTTTATAAATGTAATATAACAACGTTGCATTTGTATGTTAAAGTGTATGTATCGTTCATATATCATAAGTGTATCTATCGTTCATATAAATAGGTGTTTTACAACACACTTACAGTTCAAACACTTATGTAAAATTATTGTATGTAATCTTACCGCGTAATGTAGCTCAACTTTTTCCAATATATGGTATGTTGCCTTCATGTAAGCCGTAATTACACACGTCCGATTATCGGACACTGACCACAACGGTCGCCATTGTATGTATGTATGTATGTATGTATGTATGTATGTATGTATGTATGTATGTATGTATGTATGTATGTATGTATGCATATCTATCTATCTATCTATCTATCTATCTATCTATCTATCTATCTATCTATCTATCTATCTATCTATCTATCTATCTATATCTCTCTCTCTCTCTCTCTCTCTCTCTCTCTATATATATATATATATATATATATATATAGATAGATATATTTCTTTATTAGCCACAGGGGCACAAAAGAAGGGGACAAATACAAAGGGGGAAGTTTACATACAATAAAAACGTGTAAAATGTTATCACAAATGGAATTTAAAAAGTTAGTCGATTTTCCCCAATAGAGGGAGACAGTTTATATGGGTAACACATACCCCCGAAAAAAAATGTGCAACCCTCATCTCCAGGAGTACGAAGAGTTTGTACTTCTTTCCTCTCCTCCTCCTTTTCCCCAACCTACAGGCTAATATAGAGAGAAGGCCCATTCACTCGGGCCATTCTCGCCACTTTCACCCACCTTTCATAAAACTTGCTGGGGTACAGCACCTCTCTCTCCATCCTGATTCTTCTTCCAAAGTGGTATTTGAAAAAAAGAATCAGTTGTTGGCCGGAGAGAAAGGTGTCTGACCTCAGCCCTTTCAACCTTGTCCACCATACAACCTCTTTCGCCATAGCTATCACACAAAGGAAAACCGCCTCTCCTTCGTTTTTGAAGGAGGGTGGTGGTTTGATCATGACAATGGATTCGGTGGTCAACTGGATTGGTCCCACCCGCGACAATAGTCGTTCTACATAGCCCCACAGGTCAGTGACGCCCGGGCAGTGTATGAATGCGTTCGCGACGGTTTCTTCGTCTCGCACGCACCTCGGACAGATCTTTTTTGCAGGGTCCCTGCCCGGGCGCCCATGTCTGTAGAGCTTGTCTCGAACTGGTAGAGCTCCTCGGTAGCACTGCCAGGCCAGGGACTTTTGGAAGTTGTCCATCGGTCCTGGGCGGAAGGTCCTACCTAACAGACTGGCCAGTTCATCTTCCTCTACGCCGAGAGTTTCACCGAGCGCGTCGTCGCACTTGCTGCGGACCAACCCTCTATAGAATGACGAAGTGGAGTCTCCACTGATCGCCGGGTCCGCCTGCCAGAGGGCTGTGAGCGCCTGAGCACATTCGATGTGCCAGTCGCCCATTTTCCTAGGTCTTTGCTTGACCCAGGACTGCAGCTCGGTCAGCGAGACGAGTCGTGGGAAGGCTCGCCTCACGAACGGGGCCCACACCGGTTGTCCGGTGAGGAATACGTAGAGATGTCGCAGCCTGAGCGCGTGTTTGCGCATCGTCAACCACGGCATCCCCAGCCCTCCTTTAGAAGGGTGTTGGCAGCAGATGGATCTTCTCACCAAAGGAGCCCGCCTCTTCCAAAGGAATCGGAAGAGCGCGCGCTCCATTTTGGCGAGCGTTTTGGCTGGACAAGGCACGACGGTCAAGCGGTAGTAGATGGCGGACGCTATAAAAGTGTTCGCCACCTCCGCTCGACCTTTCAAGGATAGTTTGCACTCGGCCCACTTATGGGTGAGTGCAAACACCTTGGCCGTCACTTCGTTCCAGTTCTTCTCCACCTGGAGGTCCGGACCAAACCAGACCCCGAGCAGCTTTACCGGTCCTTCCGTCCAGCGCCCGACGACGCCATCGGAAGGCATCGGTCTGCCTCTCCACGATCCGAGTTGCAAACCGATGGACTTGTCCCGGTTCAGCTTCGCTCCTGTGACACTTTCGTATTCCTTCAATAAGGTGCCGACTTCCTCGATTTGCGAGGCGCTCGACACCATTACTGTCATGTCGTCGGCGTAGGCCGACGCCGCTTTCCGCAGTCCCAGTTCCAGAGGGATGCCCTGAAATAGCTCCAACTTCCGCAGTAGTGGCTCGAGAGTCAGTACGTACAGAAGGGAGGAGAGAGGGCATCCCTGTCGAATGGATCGCGTAATATGGAACGGATCCGAGAGGTAGCCGTTCACCTTGACCCTTGAGCAGATGTTGCTGTTGTGCATTGCAGCAATCCAGCCCCTGAACACGGGTCCGAAGCCTGCCGCCTCGAGCACCGCATCCAGGTAACGATGGTCAACCCTATCGAAAGCCTTAGACTGATCCAAGTTGATCAGGGCCCCACCGAAGCCGGGTTTACACCCTACCCTCTCTATGATGTATCGCATGAGGTGGAGGTTGTCGTGTATGGACCTGGTCGGGATTGCGCATGTCTGCGCTTCTCCCACCAGGTTCTCGACGACAAGCGCCAGCCTCTTTGCCAACACCTTGGCCAAAATCTGTAACTCTGTGTTTAACAGAGTTATGGGCCGGAAGTTGCCTATGTCATCCCCCTTATTCTCGTCCTTCCTGATTAGTGTGACCACGCCCCCGGTTACAGAACTGGGAATTCTCCCGTTCTGTTGCCAGTTGCAGTAGACTGCTTCCAGGAGACGGGAGAATAAGTCCGGCATTGCTACGTAAAATTCGTAGGGTAGACCGTCGAGACCTGGAGATTTGCGTTTGCCGCATTGGCTCAGCGCGTCCCCTATCCCAGTGGCTGAAATTGGCTTTTCGCAGAACTTTGCCTCGCTGTCCGAGAGTCGCGGTAGGCCGTCGAGGTATGGACCGAAATCCATAGCCTCTCCCGGCGCGCCGCTCCCCCCGAACAGCCGAGCAAAGTGCCGCTGAAAAGCCGCACACATCTGCTTCGGCTCACGTAAACGCTTTGGTCCTTCAAAGACCGAATCGTGGACTTGTTGCCACTTTTTGCCTCCGTCACTCGGGCCCAGCTAACAGCTTTGGCTCCCTCGTTTCCCAGAGCACGTATTTTGCTTCTGACAACGCAGCCCTCGTGCTTTGCGTCGAAGAACTGATTCAAGGCCGTTCTCGTTGCTAGCACGCTGGCTACGTTGCCACTTCTAATTGCCTCTTCTACTTTATCTACCAGTTCCTTCTCGGTTCTATTTCTACCTAACGCTAATTCTTTACTAAAAACTATCGAGTCTAATCTAACTGCCCTCTTGAGAGAGTACCACCATCTGTTGTTGACAATGGCCCCTGTCAAGTGCTGTTTAACTAAAGTGCTAATCCGTCCACTGTAGGCTTTGCTTGTCGGTAACGACAAGTTCAGCTTCCAGTAGCCGGGTCCTTGTCTATGGGTTCTATCAAGGTTGGCCATGCAGGTCACTAGTTTGTGATCTGAATAGGCAACCATGAACATTTGTGGACAGCTTAACATGTCCCTATCCTTATTTCTAACTAGAACCCTATCTAGGTACGATCTAGATGTTCCGCTACGATTACTCCAAGTCCACAGTGGCGCAGTCGGAAAATCTAGTCGATATCTATCGGCCAGGTCAAATCGGTCGATTAACTGTTTGAGGCTGTTACACCCCCCTTTATCGGGACATGCTCCCACATAGTCCCAACGTGCATCTACGATTCCATTCCAGTCCCCCACTAAAAGCAAGGAGCGGGACGTTCCCAGAAAAGTCTCTAGACGTTTGAAGAAGTCTGGCCGCGGTGTCCCGGATGGGGCATATGCGGCCACCAGCCTGAAGGCTCCACCTTCACTACCGTCAACGTCTAGGACCACTAGTCGACCCTCCGGGTCCAGATGTACCGTCTGTGTTACGAGGCCCTGGTGTTTCCGCAGCAAAACGGAAACTCCGCCCCCACCCGCCGGTTGACAGAGAGATGCGTAGATCTCAAAGTCATCGAAGATGGGGTCCAGCTGTCGCTCGCCGTGGATCCTGGACTCGCAAATGGCTACCACATCCATACTGTGCGACCTGAGGTCGTTTAAGAGTTTGCCCTGCTTCCAGGGCATCCCCAGGCTGCGTACGTTCACACATCCAACTCTTACATTGGCCATGTTGGTGCTTAAAAGTTAAAAGAGGAAAAGAGATTACTCATCCTTCGCCTCCTGGGGACCAGGCCGCATGATTTCCATGGGGGTGTTGGAGGGGTTGTCTGGATGGGTGGTGGTTTCCGGCGGGGTGGGGACGCAGATGTTTGGTGGGGTGGGGTCTGGTGGGATGGGGGTATCTGGGGTGGGGAGGCATTTGAGAAGGACGCGGTTGAGTGGTTTCACGCAGGAATTACCCACATCCTTCTCAAATGTTTCTTTTAGGGACCTATAAGTTTGTATAGGGACCCTAATCAGTTTTAGGTTCAGTTTTTTGCTATTTTTAATAGAGTGGGCGAAAGTTTTCCCTTCGTTGAAAACCGAAGGGTCGTTCGTGATGGTCTCCATTAGTGTTTTGTTTTCAGTGTTTATGTAAGTGTAAGTGTAATTTTCTTGATATATAGATAGATAGATAGATAGATAACGAAGGAAATGTGGTAAGGAACCAGATGGAGCATAACGCACCAAAGTACTCAATACTTAGGGTAGTAGAGTGGGTAATAGGAACGAGTAGGACCCCAACGGCTGAGCTCAAGCCGTTTCGACGGCTAATTCAGAATTTGCCGTAGAAACGGCTTCAGCTCAGCCGTTCCTATATATATATATATATATATATATATATATATATATATATATATATATATATATATATATATATATGTATGTATGTGTATATATATATATATATATATATATATATATATATAGAGAGAGAGAGAGAGAGAGAGAGACAGAGAGAGAGACCACGGCGCCAAGCTATATATTAACGTGAAATTAATACTCACTCATGTATAAAACTAGTTAAAAACTTAAAGAAATATACCCAATACTTCGTATCTCAAACAATTATGTGGTTTATAAAATATTTATCTAATATCTGCTCCCCCGTATAAAACCTATTGCGTGGATTTAAACACATTCAAACAATATTTGGATATTGCTGTATAAGAAGATCTCAAACGAGCGGACATTACAGCAAGAAACACATATGAAGGAAGCATCTCCACACACCATAGAACGCAAGCCGCATCAGCATTGATAAAAGAAGTGCACTACCACGATCAAAGCCAGTCGCCTTCAACATCTCCAATATCCGCAGTTTCCGGACAGCCATCTTCTTCTGCAAAATCGGGAATAGTGCACCCCACATAAGGTAGAATGGCTGATGTGACGGGTGTCGCTTACTGCTCTCCGCGGAATTACTTTCGCCATGTTGTCTGCAAACAGTCAAAAGTGTAGAATATTTGCCACCCCTTTTCCCATTTTCCTTATTTAATTTTCCTATGTTTTCTCCATTCTTTTAATACTTTCATCATTGTATACCTCTGTTCAATAGTGAATTTATTCCAAATATAAACAAGAACTATCGAGTAAATAAGTAAAATGGTCTATAATCTGATTTAGGCATAAGGCCAACAATTTATGAGAGGGGAATGTCGATTAAATGGACCCTAAAGGGCAAAGCTAACCTCAGTGGGATTTGAATTCAGAACGTAAAGGGACGTAACTCTGCCGCTGCAAAGCATGTTGTCCGACGCTCTACCGATACTGTCAACTCACCTCCCTCAAAATAGTCTATATAAAAGAAACTTGTTTTACTTTTGTCCAGTATTCATCCAGTCTTTGAACATCTTAGTGGCATATTCCACTGCTTCCGGAATTTCTAGATTGCATGCTGCATTTAATATCAACCTTCTCATATACCTGTTGAAAGAGAGGGGGAGACAAAGAAAGAGAGAAAGAGGATGAGCAGTAGTATGCTTGCAGTTGCACAAACAAATATATATATATATAATTCACATAAAATATATAGAAACTTATAGTGTTAATGAATGTTAATTTTTCTTTTATTTGTATATCTCATGTAAATGTTTCTCATAAAAATATGAAAGATTGCTACACACAAATATTTATACCTTCTTGTGTAATATATATAGACGCACAATCATTTACAAAATCTCTATAGGTTTGTCATTTAAAGGTTGTACTCAGCGGAGTTTTGTACTATACCTGTGTAAACATTGTGTCTGAAAAGTATGTAAGCATTTACAAGGAAACAGTCTATTTGGACGCAATGTGGCTGAATGGTTAAGAAGTTCGATTCACAATCTTTAAGGTCGCGGCAACTCCGTAGCATTTTAAGCAAATATCATTCTCCATAGTCAATGGCTTTTAATACGACTGCCAGTAAAATTTCCTTTCCCCAAAATGGCAGAGCCTCTGTTCAAATTTGAACAGAGGGTTTGCCATTTTTAGGGGGAAAGGAAATTTGATTAAATCAATCCCACTATTCAACTGATACTTTACTTTAGTGACCCCGGTAAAATCAAAAGCAAAGTTGACTTCGGATGGATTTGAACTCAGAACATTAAGACCCGTAACTAAATAAAGGAAAGCATTTTGTCCAACGTTCTAACGACTCTATGAATACACTAACTTTTGGAGTGATACAATAATGCTAATATTAGAGAAAAACACAAAATGTAAGAATAAAAATATGTAGGATAAAGCTATAGTGACTAATTGAGGTAGAGACTGCATAAGTTTACAATAGGCTGTTAGTCATTATTTACTTAAACTCTTTAAGCAGGCCGAGTTCATCGACAGTATACCTTTAATCATGCAGATGTACACTACTGCTGCTGCTGTTGCTACTACTACTACTACTACTACTACTACTACTACTACTACTTCTTCTTCTTCTTCTTCTTCTTCTTGAGAGGGTAATGGGGGCAGGGTCCTCAAACGTACCTTCCAGAGAGTCCAATCAGAAGTAACTGCTTCTAAATGATCCGGCTGGATCCTCAAATAAGAGTAACCTGGCTCATGGATATTATCCAACCATCTTGCTCCATGGATATTATCCAACCATCTTGCTCCATGGATATTATCCAACCATCTTGCTCCATGGATATTATCCAACCATCTTGCTCCATGGATATTATCCAACCATCTTGCTCCATGGATATTATCCAACCATCTTGCTCCATGGATATTATCCAACCATCTTGCTCCATGGATATTATCCAACCATCTTGCTCCATGGATATTATCCAACCATCTTGCTCCATGGATATTATCCAACCATCTTGCTCCATGGATATTATCCAACCATCTTGCTCCATGGATATTATCCAACCATCTTGCTCCATGGATATTATCCAACCATCTTGCTCCATGGATATTATCCAACCATCTTGCTCCATGGATATTATCCAACCATCTTGCTCCATGGATATTATCCAACCATCTTGCTCCATGGATATTATCCAACCATCTTGCTCCATGGATATTATCCAACCATCTTGCTCCATGGATATTATCCAACCATCTTGCTCCATGGATATTATCCAACCATCTTGCTCCATGGATATTATCCAACCATCTTGCTCCATGGATATTATCCAACCATCTTGACTTTGTGGAAGTTTAGACTGGATTGGATCCGGGTGCTTCACATCTACCATTTGCTGTGGTTTATATGTTGTTAGGTCTGCTATGGCACCTTTACATTGTGGATGAGCGTCGTGTTATTTGTGAAGCAGAGATCCAAGACATTCTCACCTCTTGGTGGGTGTAGCATCATTTTCCCCATATACAGCGTGTAAGGTCCAACAGGGATTCTGTCTGTCTATGTTCATGTGGTGTCATTCCTGAGAGGCCATTTCACCTTGGGGAGGTAAATGTCTCCCATCAGTAGCATGTTCAGATAAAGGAAGGCGGCGGGTCAATCCTCATGATGGACTCAGCTGATAGCCGGATCCGTCCTACACGCGACAGCAGGTGTTCGACATAAACCCATAAGTCAGCAATGCTCAGACAGTGGATGAGTGCGTGCAGGACGGTTTCGTCACCCTGCGTGCATCTCGGATAGACCCGACTGACGGTACTTCCAAGCCTGTAGAGTTTATCCCGAACTGGCAAAGTTCTCAGTAGCACTGCCAGGCCAGGGATTTATGGAAGTTATCCATAGGCCCGGCCAGAAAGTTCTCCCGAAGAAATTGGCTAGTTGATTTTCGTCGACGCCCAGAGTCTCCCCAAGGATGTCATCATTCTTTCCCTCTATAGAACGCCAAGGTGGAGTTTCCACCGATCGCATTGCCTGACTGGTCGGGGCTGTAAGCGCCTGAAGACATTCCAGTCTCCAAGCGCCCCCTCCCCGGTCTTCGCTTCACTCAAGACTGCAGCTCCGTCAAGGAGACGAGCTGGGGAAATACGTGTCTAGCAAACGGCGACCACACCTGATCACCGTCGAGGAAGAGGTGGAGATGTCGTAGGCTGAGCGCGTGTCTGTGCATCATCAGCCACGTCATTCCAGATCTCCGCGTAGCGGGTGTTGACAACAGATGGACCGCCTGACCATCGGAGCGCGTCCCTTCCACAAAAAGTGAAAGAGCAAACGCTCCAGCGAAGTCAGGCGAAGCTTAGGACAAGGCACGACGGTCAGGCGGTAGTAGATTACGGACGCGATGTACGCGTTCGACACCTCCACTCGACCTTCCAGGGATAGCTTCCACTCGGCCCATTTCTGGGTGAGAGAGGCCACCCTGCTCGTTACCACGTCCCAGTTTTCGTCCGTTTGGAGGTCCGGACCGAACCAGACCCCTAGCAATTTAACCGGTCCGTCCGTCCAGCGCCCGATGACGCTGTTGGACGGCATGGATCTGCCTCTCAAGGTGCCGAGTTGCAGGCCCAACGACTTTTCGTGGTTGATCATTGCTCCTGTCACCTCCTCGTATTCTCTTAGTGTGGTGCCGATCGCCTTGATGTGTTTGGCGTTCGACACCACTACAGTGACGTCGTCTGCATATGCTGACGCGGATCTTCCGCATCCTAGTTCGCGCGGGACCGCCCTCAACGTCTCCAGTTTGTGCAGTAATGGCTCGAGAGTCAATACGTACAAGAGGGACGAGAGGGGACATCCTTGGACTGCGCACATGATGTTGAACGGTTCCGAAAGGTGACCGTTCACGCTCACCACAGAGCAGATGTCGCTGTGCATGGCAGCGATCCAGCCTCTGAAGACGGACCCAAAGCCAGCCGCCCTCAGGACTGCCGCTAGGTAACGATGGTCGACCCTATCGAAAGCTTTCGACTGATCTAAATTGATCAAGGACCCACCCGTGCCAGGTTCCCTAGCTACCCTCTCTACGATGTATCGCATGAGGTGGAGGTTGTCGTGGATGGATCTGTCGAGAATGGCGCATGTCTGCGCCTATCCCACCAGACCACTAACGACAAGCGCCAACCTCTTTGCTAGCACCTTGGCCAAAATCTTGAACTCTGTGTTTAGCAGAGTTATGGGCCTGAAATTATCTATGTTATCCTCCTTGTTCGGATCCTTTCTCAGCAGTGCCACCGCTCCTCGGCTCACAGAGCTGGGAATTCTCCCGTTCTGTTGCCAGTTGCAGTAGACGTCCGCCAAGAGGCCTCCGAACAAATCTGGCATCTGTACGTAAAGTTCATAGGGCAGACCATCCAAACCAGGCGATTTACCCCTTGTGCAGCCAGTCATTGCCTCCCGTACTTCAGCGGCTGTTATCGGCTTTTCGAAACACTCCGCCTCAGTGGCCGAGAGCCGCGGCAGTCCGTCGAGGTAGACACTAAAGTCCATCCTTCGACCCGGCCCACCGCTGCCCCCGAACAGCTGAGCGAAGTGTCGCTGAAAAGCTTCACACATTTGCCCGGGATCGAGTAGCATGCGCCCGTCGTGGTCCACCAAAGACCGGATCGTGGCTTTGTTGCCACGACGCGCCTACTCCACTCGGGCCCATTGAACGGCCTTCGTTCCCTCGTGTCTGAAAGCAGGCATCCTAGCTCTGACAACGCAGCCTTCGTGCTTTTCATTGAAGAATTGGTCAAGGGCCAATTTCGCCGCAAGCACGTCGGTCGCGATGCCTTTGCAAAGCGCCTCGTCTAATTTTCTAACTAGTTCTCCCTCTGCTCTATTTTTCTCTATTGCTAAAGCCTTACTAAACCTAATGGATTCTATTCTAATCGCTCTTTTCACAGCATACCACCACTTGTTGACGATGGCCCCCGTCAACGCCCGCTTAACTAGTTCGCTAATCCGGTCTCTGTAGGCCTTGCGCGCTGGTAAGGACGCGTTTAGCATCCAGTAGCCGGATCCTCGTCTATGAAGCCTATCTCCGTCAAGCACACAGATCACGAATTTGTGGTCCGTGTAGCTGACTATCTTGAAGTGTGGACAGCCTATGCTAGACCTATCTATTTCCCTACAAAATACTCTATCTAGATATGATCTGGATGACCCTATGCGATTTGTCCAAGTCCACATTGTCACATTCGGGAAATCCAATCGGTACCTGTCAGACAGTTCACAACGCCTGAGCAGGTTGGTGAGGCTCTTGCACCCTCCACCCCTATCCGCTAATCCCACACAGTCCCAGCGTGCATCTAAGATCCCGTTCCAGTCGCCCACTAACACTAAAGGGCGGGACGTTCCAACAAATTTCTCCAGACGCCGGAAGAAATCAGGCCGCCCTGCTCCTGTCGGGGCATAGACGGCTACTAGCCTGAAAGCTTGCCCGTCTCCGCTGGTCACGTCCAGCACCACCAACTTACCCTCTGGGTCCAGGAAGATGGCCCGTATGGCGAGATCCAAACCTCTCTGAAAAAGCACAGCAACTCCACCCCCCGATCCAGGACGGCTGGGAGATGCGTACACATCGTAGCCGCCGAAGATCGGTGCGAAGGCCCGTGCTTCGGAGATTCTGGTCTCGCTGATGGCCACTACATCTATGTTTAGTGACCTGAGGTCGTTGAGCAGGTGACCCTGCTTCCATGACGACCCCAAGCCACGCGCATTTATGCTACCTATTCTGAGTGAGGTCATGTTTAAAATGGAGTGGAAAAGATGGGAAAGACCACTTACCGTACTTTTTGTAGAGGAAGGATGGTTTCTCCATCCCTTTTCACTTGATCGTCTGGTGAAGGGACCGTTGAATTGTCCCTTCGGCTGGTGTTCGGCTCTTCCATGAGTATGGCCGAATATACTCTCCGGTTGAGAGTCCCTCCTAGATCTCTGAAATCACCAACTGCGTTGGGGAATTTCGTTTTAATGTTTGTGTATTGTTTCTGTGCTATTTTTACCAGTCTTATGTTCGTTGGCGTTTTGATTGGTGCTGGTATTATGTTGTCGTGCTCTGAAATGTCTGTGTGTTCAATTATGTAAGTCATTAGTTTTTTGTTGTGTATATTTATTGCCGTGCATTT
Source organism: Eledone cirrhosa (assembly GCA_964016885.1). Taxonomy (NCBI): domain Eukaryota; kingdom Metazoa; phylum Mollusca; class Cephalopoda; order Octopoda; family Eledonidae; genus Eledone; species Eledone cirrhosa. The sequence continues at coordinate 171,374,736 of OZ024743.1, forward strand.
GTTTTTCTGGGGGTGGGGTGTGGTTCTGCTATTTTCTTGTCGTTGTTGCTGGGTGTGTGTGTTTTGTTGTTGTGTTTGCGACGTTGGTGCTTGTGGTGGTGGTGTTGAAGGTGTTGTTGTTGTTGGCGGTGGGGTTGTCGCCGGTGGTGATGGTGGTGCTAGTGTGGGTGGTGATGATGTTGGTGGTGTTGCTGCTGTGAGTCTCTTTGCAGTAGCCTTTACCCTTTTTTCATTTCTTTCCTCCCTTTTCGAAGGCGACGATGCGCTGCTTCTGCGTTTGTGCCTTCTTACAACCTTTTGTCATCCCTCTCCCACCTCACACTCCATGTCTGATTCTGTGAGGTCGGGGAGGGGTACCAGCTCCACTCTTTCACTTGTTGTTGTTGGTGATGTTTGTACTGGAGTCTCTTTTGCAGCTGCATTTGGTATTGCTGTTGTTAATACTTCCACTGCTGCAGCTGCTTTTGATTTCCGTGGCGTGGGTATGGGTGCCACGGACCTATCGTTCCTGGTTGCCGCTTGTCCTGTTGCTGGTAGCCGTGGAGCCGGTTTCGGAAGGAGGGTGGTTTTCTCCTTTCTCAGGGTCTTCTCGTTGCAGAAGGCCCTGAGGTGAGTCTTCGATCCACAGTGAAAGCATTTCGGGCATTTGCCCTCAAGACTTATGGGCAGTTGAGTGCCGTTATCGAAGTCTATCACATCCGGGACAGCTTCGATGCACTCCTGGTTGGTTTGGATTAACATCTCAATGGAGGTGCCGACCCAATCTTCTCTTACTCTTTTCTGTACTTGCAGTACAGTTGTTTTGTCCTCGATTCCGACGAGGACAGACGCATCCAGCCATGAAGGGGCCATCCTGGGTGGGGGGGACGTGGGTCAGTTTGACCCTCACAATTTTTTGCCTGCAGTAGGAGGGCACCAACACCATTTCCTCGTTCCTTAGGGTCACTAAGGATTGAGCCTTTGCCTCCTGGGGTGTGGCAAAAAGCACGTCTTCGGTGGCATATTTCTTGCCTCGGGTGATATGCGTTTTCCGCTGCCACACAGACCCTAAGGCTTTTTGTATTTGAGCCTCTGTGGCTCTTTCAACCCTACGGGATTTTGTGCTTACTGTACGGTACGTGACCGTACAGTACTGTTGGGTTTCGAAAAATGTTTCGGCTGCCTTGCAGATTGCTCGGTGTCCGGTTTTCGTCACCATCTTCTTCGCTTCCCGTAATTCCTCATTTGTTATGAGGATGGTTTCCAGGTTCTTTGCGATACCTGCAAACGGGATTGGTTTTTCTTTGCTGCTGTTGTTGTTGTTGTTGTTGTTGTTGTCGTCAGAGCTGCTGTTACTTTTGTTGTTGCTGCAGGTACTACGACTACTGCCGCCGCCGCTGTTGCTGTGGTTGTTGTTGTTGTTGCTGCTGCTGCTGTTGTTGTTACTGTTGCTGCTAATGCTATTGTTGTTTATGCTGCTGCTGATGCTGTTGCGGCTGCTACTGTTGTTTTCCTTGTCACTGTTGCTGCTGCTGCTGTTATTACGGCTGCTACTGCTATTATTCATAACGTCAGATGAATGAAATGGGTTTTCGTATTTCCCGCACACCTTTTTCGTCGTTGTCGTGGAGAAATGTTGCACGCTTTCTACGTGATTTTTCTTTACTGGCGTCGCTTGCGAAAGAGAAGGGAGGGAGAGAGACACATTTAGAGAAGGGAGGGAGAGAGACAATCTTCTCTCTGCTGTAGTGAAGATTGAGGAAGAAGAAGACGGAATGAGTGGGAGTGACTTGTGAAAATTCTTTTTCGTAGCCATGTTTTTTTTTTGGTTTAAAATAAATATTGGGCACAAAACCCCAATAAGCGGTTATTTAACCCCGAAGGGCCAAATAACGGGCAAAAAGACCCCTCTCACGAGGAGGAGGGTGTTTTTGTCTACAATTTGGTTAAAGTTTTAAACAATTTACAATTGTTATAGCGGTCAAAATTTACAATACCTTACAGAGCCGAGCCTCCGTCAACCATAGCATTCAATAATAATAATAATAATGTTTTGTTTTCTTTATTAACCACAAGGGTTTACATAAAGTAGACATTAAGGACAGTACAGGACAATACAGGACGGTACAAATGGGCATTTCTGCGTGTAAAAAAATAAGAGGGGACAATACAAAAGACTGGGACAGTTGGGTTTTACATAAAAATCGAGTAAACAATATGAATAAACAAAGTAACAATAACAAAGTAACAATAAAGTAACAAGAAAATTACAAGAAAAAAATTCCCCAATAGGGGGGATGACCACCTAGGGTTCGCTCAGGTACCCCACCAGTCCTGAACGATCCGACGCTTCGAGAGCACCCTGGAAGGGCACCCCTCTCCTCTTCAAATTTACCTAACTACAGCCGCATGACCAGAGTAGGCCCACTCACACGGGCCATTCTCGCCACATTCACCCACCTTTCAGCAAATGTACTGGGGGATTGGCCGAAGAGAAAAGTGTCTGTCTTCAGTCCTTTCAACTTCGTCCACCATAGAACCTCTTTCGCTACTGCCACCAGACAGAGGAAAATTACCTGCCCTTCCTGGCCAAAAGAAGGCGGCGGGTCGATCTTCACTATGGACTCGGCCGATAGCCGGATCCGTTCTACACGCCACAACAGCTGTTCAACATAACTCCACAAGTCAGTAATGCACGGACACTGGACGAGTGCGTGCAGAACGGTTTCGTCGCTCTGCGCGCATCTCGGACAGGTCCGTCTGACAGCACTTCCGTGTCTGTAGAGTTTATCTCGAACCGGCAGTGCCCCCCGGTAGCACTGCCAAGCGAGGGATTTTTGGAAATTATCCATCGTCCCCGGCTCGAAAGTCCTCCGGTACAGACTGGTTAGTTCGACTTCGTTGACTCCCAGAGCCTCTCCGAGTGCGTCGTCGCACTTGCCCACCACTAATCCTCTATAGAACTCGAGAGTGAAAGTTCCACTGACCGCATTTCCCGCCTGGTTGAGGGCAGTGAGTGCCTGGCAACATTCCAGATGCCAGTCACCCAGTCTCAGTCTCTTCTTGACCCAGGACTGCAACTCAGTCAAAGAAACGAGCTGCGGAAAGGCCCGTCTGACAAACGGCGACCACACCTGTTCACCGTTTAGGCAGAATATCTGGAGATGCCGCAGCCTCAGCGCGTGCCTGCGCATCATTTGCCACGGCATGCCCAGCCCTCCACGTAGAGGGTGCTGGCAGCAGATGGACCGCCTCACCAGCGGAACCTGACCCCTCCACAAGAATTTGAAGAGGAGCCGCTCTAAGATGGCGAGGCGCGAACGGGGACTAGGGACGACAGTCAGACGGTAGTAGATGACGGACGCGGTGTACGCGTTCGCCACCTCCACCCGACCTTTCAATGATAGCTTCATCCCAACCCATTTCTGGGTGAGACTGATTACCCTGCCCGTCACCTCGTCCCAATTCTTATCAACCTGGAAGTTTGGCCCGAACCAAACCCCGAGCAACTTTACCGGTCCGTCCGTCCAGCGCCTAACGACGCTGTTGGACGGCATGGACGGCAGGTGCCGAGTTGCAAGCCTACTGACTTTTCCGGGTTAAGTTTTGCTCCCGTCAACCTTTCATATTCCTCCAATAAGTTGCCGACCACCTCGATTTCTGAGGTGTCCGACACCATCACCGTGATGTCGTCTGCATAAGCCGACACAGCCTTTCCGCGTCCCGGTTTGAGCGGGATGCCCTGCAACAGCTCCAACTTCCGCAGTAAAGGCTCGAGAGAGTCAATACGTACATAAGGGAGGATAGAGGGCACCCTTGACGGACCGATCGGGAGACCTGAAACGGTTCCGAGAGGTGACCATTAATTTTGACCATCGAGCAGGTGCCGCTGTGCATTGCAGCGATCCAGCCTCTGAAGACGGGGCCGAAGCCAGCCACCCTGAGGACAGCCTCCAGGTACCGATGGTCGACCCTATCGAATGCTTTCGATTGATCTAAATTGATCAGAGCCCCATCGAAGCCAAGTTTACACCCTACCCTCTCTATTCTATGATGTATCGCATTAGGTGGAGGTTGTCGTGTATGGACCTGGTTGGGATTGCGCAAGTTTGCGCCTCCCCAACCAAATCCCTGACGACAAGCGCCAACTTCTTCGCTAACACCTTGGCCAAAATCTTAAACTCTGTGTTGAGCAGAGTTATGGGCCTGAAATTGTCTAATGTGTCCCTCTTGTTCTCGTCTTTCCTTATCAGTGTCACTACGCTCCGGCTCACAGAACTGGGAATACTCCCGTTTTGCTGCCAGTTGCAGTAGAGGGCTTCGAGGAGATTGCAGAACAAGTCTGGCATATTTACGTAAAGCTCGTAGGGCAGACCATCCAAACCGGGTGACTTGTGCCTCATGCAGCCTACAAGGGCATCCTGAATCTAGGCTGAAGTAATTGGCCTTTCGTAGCGCCCAGCGTCAGCCGTCGAGAGTTGCGGCAAGCCATCGAGGTAGGGACTGAAGTTCGCCACCATCTCTGTCCCGCCACTTCCCCCGAACAACCGAGCAAAATGTTAGCGAAAGGCCTCACACATCCTCTTGGAATTGCACAGCTCGTGCCCGTCTCGGTCCGTCAAAGACCAAATCGTGGTTTTATTACCACGCTGCGCCTCTGCCACGCGGGCCCATCGAACAGCTTTGGTTTCTTCGTTTCTCAGAGCACGCGCCTTAGCTCTGACAATGCAACCTTCGTGTTTCGCATTGAAGAAATGGTCTAATGCCATTCTCGCCGCTAGCACATCAGTTGCAATGCCACTACCAATAGCCTCGTCTAACTTATCTACCAACTCCCCCTCCTTTCTATTTTTCTCTAACGCTACTTCTTTGCTAAACTCTATCGACATTACTCTAATCTCTCTTTTGAGAGCCCCCCACCATCTATTGTTGACGACTCCCCCTGTCAACTTTTTCTTAACTAAATTGTTGACCTGGTCCCTGTAAGCCTTACGAGCCGGAAATGACATGTTTAGCTACTAGTAACCAGGTTCTAACCTACGCGTCTTATCTAGGTCGACCATACAGATCACAAACTTGTGATCTGAATAGGCGACCGTTTCAAAACGTGGACCGCTTACACTATTTCTGTCTATTTTCCTAATGAATATCCTGTCTATATACGATCTAGATAACCCTATGCGGTTAGCCCAGGTCCACAATGGCGCATTATGGAAATCTAGTCGGTACCTGTCAGACAGTTGGAACTTGCTGATCAGGTTCTTGAGGCTTTTGCACCCCCCACTCCTATCGGATACTCCCACACAGTCCCAGCGTGTGTCTAAGATGCCGTTCCAGTCCCCCACTAACAGTAAAGGGCGAGACGTACCCAGAAAAGCTTCCAGGCGTCTAAAGAAGTCCGGCCGTCCTGCCCCAGTAGGAGCATAGACGGCCACCAGTCTAAAGGCACCACCTTCATTATTGTTCACGTCCAGGACCACCAGCTTCCCGTCCGGGTCCCGGAAGATCGATCTTACCTCGAGATCCAGGCCTTTCCTAAACAGCACTGCCACCCCGCCCCCCATTCCCGGCCGGCTAACAGATACAAAGATCTGATAGTCGTCGAAAATGGGGGCTAGTGCGCGCGTGTCGGAAATCCTGGTCTCGCTGACTGCAATTACATCCATTTCTATAGACCTGAGGTCGTTGAGCAGGTGACCCTGCTTCCAGGACCATCCCAGGCCTCGAACATTTAAACATCCTACTCTTAATACGGCCATGTTGGCAGGTTAAACAGAGAGAGAGAGGAAGGTTTACTTACCTTCCGGGCTCTTGTGAAGGTCGGGTTGTTCGACCACCATAGTTAGTGGGGTTTCTTTTGGGAACCCCTTTAAAAGTCTTGAAGTGGGTTTTACGTTCGGGGTTCCCACGTCCCGAGGAAAGCTGTCTCGTATTTCTTTGAATATGTCGAGCGACATTCGCACCAGAACCAAATCTTCCGGCACGCGAAATGTGCTCGATTTAAAAATTCCCCCCTCTTTTTGTATATTTTCACTTCGTGCTACGAGGGCCACCAGTTCCTTGTTGGCCCTCCTGACGAGCACGAAATTTTTTATGTTTTGTTGGTGTGATTTTATTTGTTTGCGTGGCTGTGGTGGTGATGGTTTTGGTGGTGTTGTTTCGGTTGTATCTGTGTTTGTTGTGAGTGCGGTGTCTGTGGTTTCAGATGTTTGTGTGTATATTTGTTCTTGCGTCTGTTTCGGTTGTTCGCGTTTGGGGGATTCTGGTGATGGTGATGGTGGTGTTGATGTTGGTGTTATTGGAGAGATGTTTGCGTGGGTGGTGTCTGCATTTTTTTTTTGTGGGTGCTTTTGTGCTTTGTTGAGTTTTTTTTTTCTTTTTGTGTTTATTTTTTTGTATTTTGGGGGATTTGGGATTTCCCTCATTTTCACTACTGGTAGATGAGGGGCCTGTGTCTGTAGTGAGTCTGTATGTATGTTTAAGGTTTTATTGGTGTGTGTATTTTTTGGGGAAGGGGGAATTTGACAGCTTTCCTCGTTTCCCCCCTGGGTGGTCAATGTTGGTGGTGGTCTTTCTATTGGTGTTGTTGTTGGTGGTGGTGGTTTTGCCGGTGCAGGTGTTGGTTGTGGTCCTCGCCCCGGCGTCGGCAGCAGTGGAGCCTTTCAACCCCTTGCCTCTTTCAGCAGTTGAGGGCAGAAGGCTCGCCTTTTGCCTTCGGTCATAATGTGAATGACAGTCCCATTCTGAAGGCGGATGTGGTCTGGGATTGTCTTCACATTCTCGGGCCTGATCTGGAGAAGGATCTCCAGGTCAACCCCGGACCAGTCCTCTCTGGCCGTTCTGGTCACTTCTATAGGGACTGTATCCGTCCCTTCCACAATAACACATCCCAGAAGCCACCACATGTCAAGTCCTGGTGGGATTCTGGGAATGCGGAGACGGGCCGTTCTTTTTCCCATGTGGGAGGGGTACATTATGACCTTGCTGGTTTTGCAAGGAGTCATAGCAAGGGCTTCTGACTTGAACAACACCGAAATGGTGCCGTACTGTCTGCCCCTCTCTATGTACTGGGTCTCTTCTCTGATGCACCTCAGCGCGACTTCGACATCTTCTTGTGGGATTAACGCTGCCCTTTTGGTTTGTGCTGAGATGCATCTATAATGCACCGTTTTGCGCTCCACTGCCTCAATAGCTTCTACCGGGACAGTTAAGTTGGCCCAAGTTTGCTCTTGCTTGATGAGCTTCCATGCCTGGGCCAACTTTTCATCTTTGTTTGAGAGGTCCATGTTGAAGCATGGCCTCTTTTTTGCTGCTGCCGCAGCGAAAGTGGTCTTGTTTTCGTTGGTGTTGTTGACGTTGTTCTTGTTGGTGTTGTTGTTAGCACTGTCGCTGTTATCATTGTTGTCTTTGTTGCCACCGTTGTTCTCGGTGCAGTTGGTATTGTTGCTGTTGGTGTTGTCGCTATATGTTTTCATGTTAGTGGTGTTGATATTATTGTTGTATTTGTTTTTGTTATTTTGTTATCTGTATTTTCGTTGTCACTGTTACTGTCATTTTTTTCAAAATTAGAGTTCTTATTGGTATCATTGGTGTCTTTGTTTACCTTGTTTGTGGTGGTGTTTGTGTTATCAATGTGTGTTAATTTCGCTGTGGCGCTCCTCTCAACTTTACGTCGTTGTCGCACGACAGCCGACATATCGCTGGGGGCGTGGCTCAGCCATATTTTTTTTCTTCGTAAATTTTTTAACATGTAAAAAAAAGTTAAAATATTTGGGCCAAAAGGCCCAATTATTATACTTTTCCCTTCACGGGGCAAAGTCTAAGGGCTTATATCCCTTACACAACAAAACATATTTAACAACAAATAATTTAAACAGGCAAATAAAGCGACTTACTGTGAGCGAGCAAAATACGTCCGCTTAGACCAATAATAATAATAATAATAATAATAATAATAAAGAAAACGCACATGGTGGATATATATCGTTATGGAATCACTCCCGTAAGTTTTTGATTTTTACTTCTTTAAAACAACTGTGATAGAATAATTCTTATTACAAATGAACAATAAGATTACAGTTTTCACGCTCAGCAAGCCATAACGCATCATTTAATATTTAATTTTGGATCAGAAATGTTATAGTTGAAAAAGAGGAAAATGGCAAAATGGCTAAATAGCTAAATGGCTAAGTGGACAGACAGAAAAATAATTTCACCACCAACACCACCACCGCCACCATCTCCACTACCACGCCAAAAACTCTAGTGAAGTTACCTCAACTTCTATTTCTACTTCAACTTCAACACCATCACTACAGTACTACGATCACATCACCACCACCACTGCCTCATTATCACTACCGCCGCTATTCTCTCCCACTACCTCCTGCTAAGACATGCATCGTAGTGTCCCCACTAAAAGAGGAAGGCATTAAAAGATATAAATAGACTGATTTGATGACCCGGTCAAAAAATTCAAAAATCCAAAAATCAAAATCAAAGCAGCACAGCAACAACGAAAAACGTAAAGAAAATAAAAATAAAAAGAAAAACAAACAGACAGAGAAGAGAAAAGAAAAATTAAGTCAGACATTCAAACATTACATTACAATGAAACTTATGCTTATTCTTTTTTTTTTTTTTTACCAATTTGTTTGTTTGTTTATTTATGTTCGTCTACATCGTGATAGTGCCACACAAAAATCACCGGGAGTGATGAAATCACCGGTGGTTATGTAACCATACATTCACCAATCCTCGATAAGAGTGTTTAAATGTCGAACCTAAACAGTTCGGATAACGGTGAAGTGGAGACTAGAATGTCATGTGACAGACTCTCACCCAGCAGGTGCTCCCTGGCTCAGCAGCAGGGATCTGGCTGTCAACAAAATACTGCTGGTGTCGGAGGAAGAAGAAGAAGGAAAGGGACCAGAACCAACTGGACGAAAGAATTGAATAGAACTGTTATGCAATGTTACCTGAAGAGTAATCCCAAGGAGAAAGGCTATAGCAAACGGATGCATAACATCTGGAACGAGATTGGTCTATTTAAATTAGATGAACAAAAATTGGCCGGGCAGGCTCGGGTAATAAGAACTAATGGGTGGATAAGCGAGCTGGAACTGGAGGAACTGAGTAGAGAGATTAGGTTGGAAATGGAGAGTGGAGTATGCCAGGCAAACGAGCCAGTGGGAAATGAAGGTGAAGAGGTTGAGAGAACGGAGGAAGCATCCGAAGAAGACAATGATCTGAATGCTGAAATAAATAATACCTGGAACAAAGATACGGCCATTGAGGAGATGAATGCTGACAGGCTAGGCCAAGATTTGGTTGATATCCTAAACTTAGTGGTAGATGAATTGAACAATGATAGTGGGAAACCTATGAACCTAAGATTTGTAGACAGGAAAAAGTTAAAAGAAACAACAACTAAGGTAAACAAAGTCATCCCATACCTTGAGGCAAGGAACCTTCACCAGTGCAACAATATCCTCAAAGCAACGGCAAATGCGGTGAGGAAATTACTTGGCATAAAAGCGAGAGGAAACAACAAACAAGAAAGATCAGAGCCTTGGTGGAAGAAACGACTTAATGGTCAAATCAGGGAAATGAGAAATGACATTGGAAAGCTTGAGTCCCTACTGAATGGGACATTACAAAATATAGACACAAAAATAGACTGGAAATAAAGTACAAAACTAGGAGGAAAAAGCTAAATATTATCATAGAGGAACTGAAACAACGCATTGTAGCAAAGAGTGCAAAAATTAGGTGATACGAGAGCAGAGTCAGTCAGTATAGACAGAACCGCATGTTTGACAACAACCAGAAGATGCTGTTTTGACAGCTTGAAGGGAAAGAAAGAGGCAACGACTTGATCCCTGAGGCAGAACAAATTAAGACCTTCTGGAGAGGAATATGGGAGCAGGATGTTAAACATAATGACCAGGCAGTGTGAATTGAGACAGTACAAAAGGAGATTAGTGAACAGGCACACCAACAAACTGATTTTAGTATCACAGTTGAAACTCTTAAGGGGCAGGCCAAAAAACTAACCAACTGGAAATCACCAGGCCCAGATGATGTGCAGGGGTATTGGATTAAAAATATAACATCCCTCCACCCGAAACTGACAACCATGTTCAATGACTGCTTGATGTCAGGTGAGGTACCAAAGTGGTTGACAAAAGGCACCACAGTTCTGGTAATGAAAGACCGAATCAAGGGTAATGATGTTACCAACTATAGACCTATCACATGTCTGTCCGTAATGTGGAAACTGCTGACAAGCATTATGTCTGAGGAAATCTACCATCACCTCCACACAAAGAAATTATTACCGGACGAACAGAAAGGATGCCGAAAGAAGTCCCGTGGTACAAAGGAACAGTTACTTATTGATAAGATGGTAATGAGGAATTGCAATTGGAGACACACTGGTCTTGCCATGGGATGGATAGACTACAAAAAGGCATTTGACATGGTGCCTCATTCTTGGATCACCAAAAGCCTAGAGATCTTCAGGGTGGCAGATAACATCAGGCAGTTGTTGAGCAAAAGTATGAATTCCTGGAAAACAGTTAACATCAGCAAGAGAATCCTTGGGAGGCGTGAAGATCAAGAGAGGTATCTTCCAGGGAGATAGTCTGTCCCCTCTGTTGTTTGTCCTTGCCCTGATGCCCCTGACCATTATACTGCGAAAAGTGAGAGCAGGATACAAGTTGGGAAAGGGAGAGCTTACCATCAATCACCTCCTCTTCATGGACGATCTTAAGCTCTTCGGGAAGAGTGAGAAGGAGTTGGATGTGCTTGTTGACACTCTCCGTATTTTCAGCAATGATATATGTATGCAATTTGGTATTAGTAAGTGCGGAGTCCTTGTGATGAAGAGGGGGTAAATTGAGCAGAAGCAACGGAATCCGGGTACCAACAGGTGACATGATAAAGGAAATTGACACTGAAGAAGGATTCAAGTATATGGGTGTTCTGGAGGCTGATGACATCAAGAACAAAAAAATGAAGGAATTGTTAAGAACTGAATACATTCGGAGAGTAAGGAGCGTATTAAAGTCACATCTGAACAGTAGGAATGCCATAAATGCAGTAAATTCCCGAGCTGTGTCTATTATTAGGTACAGTGCAGAAATTCTGAGATGGAATGTTGCTGAACAAAAAGAAATGGATAGGAAGACTAGGAAGCTATTGACTATCTACAACATGTTCCACAAAAGGAGTGATGTCGATAGACTCTACTTAAGGAGATCTGAGGGTGGACGAGGCCTTATCAGCATAGAGGACTGTGTTCAGATTGAGAAAAACAACCTACACAAATACGTGACTGATAGTAAGGAGCTTATGCTCAGAATTGTACTGAAGGAGAGGACAATAGACCAGGGGATGTCCAAGGAGGAAATAACAACAAGGAGAAGGAGCAGCCTTCATGAAAAATCCCATCTTTGAGAAAACTGAATTTAGAGATCCACAGACATGGAACTGGTTAAAAAGAGGAGACATTAAAAAGGCTACAGAAGGAATGCTAATGGCTGCGCAAGAGCAGGCCCTCAGAAAACTGGAGGAACTGAGCAGAGAGATAAATTTGGAAATGGAGAGTGGAGTATGTCAGGCAAACGAGCCAGTGGTAAATGAAGGTGAAGAGGTTGAGAGACCCGAGGAAGCATCCGAAGCAGACAATGCTGAAATAAATAACATCTGGAACAAAGATACGGCCATTGAGGAAATGAATGCTGACGGGCTAGGACAAGATTTGGTTGATATCCTGAACTTAGTGGTAGATGAAATTAACAATGATAGTGGAAAACCTATGAACCTAAGATTTGTAGACAGGAAAAAGTTAAAAGAAACAACAGCTAAGGTAAACAAAAACATCCCATACCTTGGGGCGAGGACCCTTCACCAATGCAACAATATCCTCAAAGCAACAGAAAATGCGGTGAGGAAATTACTTGGCATAAAAACGAGAGGAAACAACAAACAAGAAAGATCAGAACCTTGGTGGAAGAAACGACTGAATGGTCAAATCAAGGAAATGAGAAAAGACATTGGAAAGCTTGAGTCCCTACTGAATGGGACATTACAAAACATAGACACTAAAAATAGACTGGAAATAAAGCACAAAACTAGGAGGAAAAAGCTAAATATTATCATAGAGGAACTGAAGCACGCATTGTAGCAAAAAGTGCAAATATTAGGCGGTATGAGGGTAGAGTCAATCAGTATAGATAGAAACGCATGTTTGACAACAACCAGAAGATGTTTGGACAGCTTGAAGGGAAAGAAAGAGGCAACAACTTGATCCCTGAGGCGGAACGGACTAAGACATTCTGGAGAGGAATATGGGAGATGGATGTTAAACATAATGATCAGGCAGTGTGGATTGAGACAGTACAAAAGGAGATTAGTGAACAAGCACACCAACAAACGGATTTAAGTGTCACAGTTGAAACTCTTAAAGGGCAGGCCAAAACACTAACCAACTTGAAATCACCAGGCCCAAATGGTGTACAGGGGTATTGGATTAAACATATAACATCCCTCCACCCGAAACTGACAACCATGTTCAATGACTGCTTGATGTCGGGTGAGGTATCAGAGTGGTTGACAAAAGGTACCACAGTTCTGGTAATGAAAGATTGAATCAAGCGTAATGATGTTAACAACTATAGACCTAACATATGTCTCTCTGTAATGTGGAAACTATTAACAAGCATTGTGTCTCAGGAAATCTACCATCACCTCCACATAAACAACTTGTTACCGGACGAACAGAAAGGATGCCGAAAGAAATCCCGTGGTACAAAAGGCCAAAGGTATGAAGTCCGGGAAAACAGAGTTACCATCGGCTGAAGAATCCTTGGGAGGCGTGAAGATCAAGAGAGCTATCTTCCAGGGAGTTAGTTTGTCCCCTCTGTTGTTTGTCCTTGCCCGGATACCCCTGACCATTATATTGCGAAAAGTGAGAGCAGGATACAAGTTGGGAAAAGGAGAGCTTACCATCAACCACCTCCTCAGCAATGATATATGTATGGAATGTTGTATTAATAAGTGTGGAGTCCTTGTGATGAAAGGGGGTAAATTGAGCAGAAGCAACGGAATCTAGGTACCAACAAGAAACTGGAACACAATAGACCTGACCTGGTGGTTGTGGACAAAGAAAAAAGATCGTGCTTGATTGTGGATGTGGCCTGCCCATTCGACACGAGAATGCAAGAGAAGGAGAGGGAGAAAATTAACCGATACCAGGACTTAAAGTGGGAGGTAAAAAGGATTTGAAACTGCCATGAAGTCAAAGTGGTCCCGATTGTCATAGGCGCACTAGGCACTATCTCAAAAAGTTTCCATGGATGGTTAAAGAAAATTGGCCCCTTCACGCTTTTTGGAAGCTTCAAAAGGCATGCTTGCTGGAAACAGCAAGAACCCTCCGATACGTCCTGAATATCTGAGGCTGCAGGTAGTGGCTTGATATTCATTTCGACAAACTTTCCAGTTAACTAACATCAATGACTGAGACTCAAAGAATAATAATAATAATAATAATAATAATAATAATAATAATAATAATTATCATAGAGGAATTGAAGCAACGCATTGTAGCAAAGAGTGCAAAAATCAGGCGATACGAGAACAGAGTCAGTCAGTATAAACAGAACCGCATGTTCGACAACAACCAGAAGATGCTGTTTGGACAGCTTGAGGGGAAAGAAAGAGGCAACGACTTGATCCCTGGGGCGGAACAAACTAAAACATTCTGGAGAGGAATATGGGAGCAGGATGTTAGACACAATGCCCAGGCAGGGTGGATTGAGACAGTACAGAGGGAGATCGGTGAGCAGGCACAGCAACAGACTGATTTGAGTATCACAGTTGAAACTCTTAAGGGGCAAGCCAAAAAACTAACCAACTGGAAATCACCAGGCCCAGATGGTGTGCAGGGGTATTGGATTAAACATTTAACATCCCTCCACCCGAAGCTGACGGCCATGTTCAATGACTGCTTGGTGTCGGGTGAGGTGCCAGAGTGGTTGACAAAAGGTACCACAGTTCTGATCATGAAAGACCGAATCAAGGGTAATGATGTTACCAACTATAGACCTATCACATGTCTGCCCGTAATGTGGAAACTGTTGACGAGCATTGTGTCTGAGGAAATCTACCATCACCTCCACACAAACAACTTGTTACCGGACGAACAGAAAGGATGCCGAAAGAAGTCACGTGGTACAAAGGACCAGTTGCTTATTGATAAGATGGTAATGGGGAATTGCAGGAGGAGACACACTGATCTTGCCATGGGATGGATAAACTACAGAAAGGCATTTGACATGGTGCCTCATTCCTGGATCACCAAAAGCCTGGAGATCTTCGGGGTGGCGGATAACATCAGACAGTTGCTGGGCAGGAGTATGGGGTCCTGGGAGACAGAGTTGACATCAACTGGAGTACCCTTGGGAAGCGTGAAGATCAAGAGAGGTATCTTCCAGGGAGATAGCCTGTCCCCTCTGTTGTTTGTCCTTGCCCTGATGCCCTTGACCATTATGCTGCGAAAAGTGAGAGCAGGATACAAGTTGGGAAGGGGAGAGCTTACCATCAATCACCTCCTCTTCATGGACGATCTTAAGCTCTTCGGGAAAAGTGAGAAGGAGTTGGATGTGCTTGTTGACACTGTCCGTATTTTCAGCAGTGATATATGTATGCAGTTTGGTATTGGTAAATGTGGAGTCATTGTGATGAAGAGGGGTATGTTGAGCAGAAGTAACGGGATCCAGATACCAACAGGTGAGATGATAAAGGAAATTGACTCTGAGGAAGGATACAAGTATTTGGGCGTTCTGGAGGCTGATGGCATAAAGAACAAAAAAATGAAGGAATTGTTAAGAACTGAATACATTCGGAGAGTAAGGAGCGTATTAAAGTCACATCTGAACAGCAGAAATGCCATAAGCGCAGTAAATTCCCGAGCTGTGTCTATTATTAGGTACAGTGCGGGAATTCTGAGATGGAATGTTGCTGAACAAAAAGAAATGGATAGGAAGACTAGGAAGCTATTGACTATCTACAACATGTTCCACAAGAGGAGTGATGTCGATAGACTCTACCTAAGGAGATCTGAGGGTGGAAGAGGTCTTATCAGCATAGAGGACTGTGTTCAGATGGAGAAAAACAACCTATACAAATACGTGACCTATAGTAAGGAGCCAATGCTCAGAACTGTACTGAAGGAGGGGACAGTAGGCCAGGGGATGTCCAAGGAGGAAATAACATCAAGGAGGAAGAGCAGCCTTAAGGGAAAATCCCTTCATAGTACCTTCTTTGAGAAAACTGAATTTAGAGATCCACAGACATGGAACTGGTTGAGAAGAGGAGACCTCAAAAAGGCTACAGAAGGAATGTTAATGGCTGCGCAGGAGCAGGCCCTCAAAACGAACTGGTTGAAGCACCATATCTACAAGGAGGAGGCTATCCCACTGTGCAGGATCTGTGGAGAGAGAGAGGAGACTGTGGCTCACATTGTGTCCGAGTGCAAACACCTAGCCCAGACCCACTATAAGGGCTGGAGACACGATGTGATGGGCAGGGTGATCCACTGGCACCTGTGCAAAGTAAAAAATTTACCACATTCTGAGAAATGGTATGAGCATAGGCCAGAGGCGGTGATGGAGAACAATCAGGTGAAGGTGCTGTGGGATTTTAGGATACAGACGGACAAAAAACTGGAACACAATAGACCTGACCTGGTGGTTGTGGACAAAGAAAAAAGAACGTGTCTGATGGTGGATGTGGCCTGCCCGTTCGACACGAGAGTGCAAGAGAAGGAGAGGGAGAAAATTAACCGATACCAGGACCTAAAGTGGGAGGTGAAAAGGATTTGGAACTGCCATGAAGTCAAAGTGATCCCGATTGTCATAGGCGCAGTGGGGACTATCTCCAAAAGTTTCCAGGGATGGTTAAAGAAAATCGGCCCCTTCACGCTTTTTGGAACGCTTCAAAAGGCATGCTTGCTTGGAACAGCAAGAGCCCTCCGATACGTCCTGAATATCTGAGGCTGCAGGTAGTGGCTTGATATTCAATCCAACGGACTTTCCAGTTAACCAACATCAATGACTGAGATTCAAGGAATAACAACAATAATAATAATAATAATAATAATAATAATAATAATAATAATGGTTTCTTTATTGGCTACAAGGGCTAACATGAAGAAAATCATTACAGACAGCACAGGACGGTACAGGACGATATAAAGTGGGTTTTGGCCGTGTAAAAAACGTTATAACAAGAAGATATAAATATTAAACAAATTCAAACAACAAAAATTCCCCAATAGGGGGGAAATTTACGAGGGTCACTCGTGGCGAAAACCACAAAAAAGACCACGGCCACCCTAATCACCAGGGCAAGCGCCCTCTCTCAGTTTTCCACTCCTTAGTCTAGAGGCGCATACTCAGAGCGGGCCCGTTCACTCGGACCAGAATCGCTACTTTCACCTACCTTTCAACAAACTTACTAGAAGACAACACTTGTCTCTCCACCCTGATTTTCCTCTTCGAGTGAAATTTGAGAAAGTTAATCAGGGATTCGCCGAAGAGGAAAGTGTCCGGTTTCAATCCTTTCAATCTTGTCCACCATACAATCTTTTTCGCCATGGCCACCAGGCACATGAAAACTGCCTGCCCTTCCTCCTCCTTAATGGAGGACGGTGGGGCTACCTGCACAAAGAACTCAGTCGATAACCGGATCCGTCCTACACGTGACAGCAAATGTTCGACATAGCTCCACAAGTCAGCAATGCTCGGACACTGAACGAGTGCGTGCACAACGGTTTCGTCGCTCTGTGCGCATCTCGGACAGGTTCGGCTAACGGCACTTCCGTGCCTGTAGAGCTTATCTCGAACCAGCAACGCTCCCCGGTAGCACTGGTAAGCCAGGGATTTCTGGACGTTGTCCATAGACCCCGGGCTGAAGATTCTCTTGAAGAGAGTAAACAGCTGATCGTCTCCAACGTCTGGTAAACGGTGACCACACCTGTTCACCGTCAAGGAAACACCAGAGATGTCACAGCCTCAGCGCGTGTTTACGCATCATCAGCCACCACATTCCCAGCCCTCCACGCAACGGGTGTTGACAGCAGAGGGATCGTCTGACCGTGGCAACACATCCCTTTCATAAAAAGCGGAAGAGAAGGCGCTCTATTTTTGTCAGAGTTGGGCCGGGGCATGGCACAACGGTTAGGCGGTAGCAGATGACGAATGCGATGAACGCATTCGCCACCTCTGCCCGACCTTTCAGGGACAGCTTCTCTCAGCCCATTTCTGGGTAAGAGAAGCCACCCTGTTCGTCACCTCGCTCCAGTTTTTCCCCATCTGGAGGTCCGGACCGAACCAGACCCCGAGAAATTTAACTGGTCCTTTCGTCTACCTCCCCACGACGCTGTAGGGCGACATGGACTTGCCTCTCCAGGTGCCGAGCTGCAAACCCACCGACTTTTCCTTGTTTAACTTTGCTCCTGTCACTGCTTCATATTCCTTGAGCGCGGTGCCGAGCATCTGGACATGTCCGGTGTTTAACACCACCACGGTGACGTCGTCGGCGTAAGCCGATACGGATCTCTCTCATCCAAGTTGACGTGGGACGTCTCTCATCACGTCCAATATGTGCAGTAACGGCTTTAGGGCCAATATGTACAAGAGTGACGAGAGGGGACAACCCTGACGGACCGAGCGCATGGTGTTGAACGGCTGTACAGATGACCGTTCACCTTCACAACTGAGCAGCGTTCCAACCCCTTAAAATGGGCCTGAAACCAGCCACCTCGAGGACCGCCGCTAGGTACCACTGGTCGACCCTATCAAATGCCTTAGATTGATCCAAGTTTATCAGGGCTCTACCCGTTCCAGGTTCCTTAACCACCCTCTCTATGATGTATCGCATGAGGCGGAGGTTGTCGTGGATGGATCTGTCCGGAATGGCGCATCTCTGAGCCTCTCCTACCAGATTACCGACGACAAGCGCCAATCTCGTTGCTAACACCTTGGCCAAAATCTTGAAATCTGTGTGTTAACAGAGTTATGGGCCTGAAGTTGTCTATAACGTGCCCTTTGTTCAGGTCTTTTCTCAACAGCGCCACCACCCCCCGGCTCACGTAACTTGGAATGCTCCCGTTCTGCTGCCAGTTGCAGTAGACGTCTGCCAAGAGGTCGCTGAACAAGTCTGGCATGTACGCATAAAGCTCGTAGGGCAGACCCTCCAAACCTGGCGATTTACCCCCCCCCCCCGGGCAGTCAGACATCGCTTCCCGTATTTCACCGGTTGTTATCGGCTTTTCGCAATACTGCACTGCGGTCGTCGAGAGCTGCGGCAGTCCCTCGAGTTATGTACTAGAGTTCATATTCCGATCTGGCCCGCCGCCGCTCCCAAATGGTTGAGCAAACTGCTGCTGAAAAGCCTCATATATCTGATCGGGTTCGAGTAACATGTGCTCGTTTTGGTCAGGCAAGAATTGAATTGTGGCTTTGTGGCCACGTCGCGCCTCCACCACCCGGGCCCATTGGACAGCTTTTGTCGCCTCTTGTCTCAGTGCACGCGCTCTAGCTCTGACAACGCAGATTTCGTGCTTTGCATTGAAGAATTGGTCGAGTGCCAATCTTGCCGCAAGCAAGTTGGTTGCGATGCCTGTCCTAAACGCCTCTTCTAGCTTTTTAACTAGCTCTCCTTCTACTTTATTTTCCTCTATCTTTACTCCTTTTCTAAACTTTATTGATTCTACTCTAATTGCCCTTTTCAGAGTAAACCACCATCTGTTGTTGACGATCGCAAACGTCAACTCACGCTTAAGTAATTCGCTTATTCGGTCTTTGTAAGCTTTGCGCGCCGGGAAAGACGCGTTCAGCATCCAGGAACCGGCTCCTTGCCTATGAAGTCTATCAAGGTCGACTTAACAGATCACAAATTTGTGGTCCGTCTAGCCGACTACTTTAAATTGTGGACAACCTACGCTAGCCTTTTCTGTTTCCCTACAGAATACCCTATCTAGATACGATCTAGATGACCCGATGCGGTTTGCCCATGTCCACATTGGCACATTCGGATAATCCAGTCGATACCTATCAGACAGTTGAAAACGTCTGAGCAGGTTGGTGAGGCTTTTACATCCTCCTCCCTTATTTACTAGCCCCACATAATCCCAGCATGCATCTAAGATACCGTTCCAGTCACCCACTAACACCAAAGAGCGGGACGTTCCAAGAAAGGTCTCTAGACGCCTGAAGAAATTTGTTGGGGCGTAGACGGCTACTAGCCTGAAAACATTGCCTCGTTGCCGGTCACGTGCAGTACTACCTTCTGGGTCCAGGAAGATTGTTCGTATGGTGAGATCCAAGCCTCTCCGAAAAAGCACAGCAACTCCGCCCCCCGCTCCCGGGCGGCTGGGAGAAGCGTATACATCGTAGCCGCCGAAGTTCGGTGCGAAGTCTCGGGCTTCGGAAATTCTGGTCACACTGATAGCCACCACATCTATGTTTAGTGACGTGAGATCGTTAAGCAGGTGGCTTTGCTTCCAAGATGCCCCCAGACCACGTACATTTATACTGCCTATTCTAAGTAAGGCCATGTTGGGTGAGGAATGGAGTAAGTTAGAAAGGATCACCTACCCCGATCGTGTGGGAAACGGACAGTCGAAACGTCCCTTTGGCTGGTCATGGGTGTCTCCAAGATGATGTCGGTGTATATCCTCATGGAAACCGACCCTCTGAAGTCTCCAACTGCGTTGGGAATTTTTCTTTTAAATGTTTATAATGTTCTATTTTAATTTCAATAATGTTTATATTTTTCGGGAAAGTTCTTGGTGTTGGTGGGGTGTAGTAATTTTTGTCTGTAATGTCTGTGTGCTGCTTTATATGTTCTAAGAATTCTTTATTTGCCATGTTTATGGCTGTGTAATGTTTTTTTGGGTGTGTGGGGTTGGGGTGGGGTGTGTGTGTGTGGGGGGGGGGGGGGGTCATTGCTGTTTTCTTGTTGCTGCTGTTGGGTATGTTTGTCTATGCTGGTGGTGTGGTGGACGTTGGTGGTGATGGTGGTGGCGTTGCTGTGAGTCGCCTTGCAGCCTTTACCCCTCTTTGTTTCCCTTCGCTTTCGGAGGGTGAAGCTAAGGGTTTTTTTTTTTTTTTTTTTTTGTGGCAGACAGTTTGCCACTTCACTCATGCCTCAGACTCTATGTCGGATTCCGTGGCGGCTGGGAGGGGCATGTGCTCCACGGCTGTTGGTGGTGGTAGTGGAGCCCTCTGCAGCGATTTTGTTGCTGGTGTAGTTACTGCAAATGTAGCTACTGGCGTTGCCGCCATTGCTTCTGCTGTTTTAGTTGTCCGTGGTCTTGGTATGGTTGCCACAGACGTTGCCCTCCTACTCACCGTGGAAGGGTCTACTGCGTTTGTTTCCTGCCTGCTCTTGGTAGCAGCGGACCAGACATTGGAAGGAGGGGAGCCTACTTCTTCGCTATCTTCTGCGGGCAAAAGGCCCTGAGGTAACCCATTGACCCACAGAGATAGCATTTTGGGCGCTTTCCTTCCACACTTATAGTGAGTTGGAGTCCTTCCTCGAGGTCTATGATATCGGGGATAGCCTCGATACACTCCTGGTCAGTTTGTATTAGCTTTCGAATGCCTATGCCTGACCAGTTCTCTCTCCCTAATTCCTCTACTTGCAGCATGGTCGTCCTGCCCTTGACTCCAGCAAAGATAGACACGGCCAGCCAAGGTATGGGCACGGCGGGTGGGACCTGGGTCACTTTGACCCTCACAATTTTTTGTCCACAGTAGAAGGGCACCAAAATTATCTCCTCACTCTCTAGGGTTACCAAAGAGTGAGACTTCACCTCCTGGGGGTGGAAAAAAATACGTCTACTGTGGCACATTTTTTTCCTCGGGTGATGTGGGCTTTGCGCGCCCAGACGCACCCAAGACCTTTTGGATATGATCCTCCGTGGCTCTCTCCACCCGATGTGATATTTTGTTTACAGTGCGGTAAGTTACCGTCCGTAACTGCTGGTCATTGAAAAAAATCGGGTGGAGGTGTCAGGGAGACTTAATTGGCATTTCTTGTCACCATGGCCCTTGCGACTGCCATCTCCTCCTCTGTGACTAGCACTGTTTCAATATTTCGGGCCACACCTGCGAAAGAAGTGGCCCCTTTGTCAGCGGCACCACTATTGCTGACGCTACTGGTCTTGCTGGTGGGACTGGTATTGATGTCATTGTTGTTGTTTTCGTTGGTACTGTTGTTGCTGTTATTGTGGCTGTTGTTGTTATTGTTGTTTTCATTGATACTGTTCCCACTATTATTGTTGTTATTGTCATTGTTATTGTCTTACCGCTATTATTTTTGTTGTTGCTGTTGTTATTGATGGTGTTGTTGTTGGTCTTATTGTTGGTGTTGTTTGTGTTAGTAATATTTGGTAACTTTAAATCTGAAACAATATCATTAAAAAAGATATTGTTCCTCTTTTCCTTCGTAATATTTTCTTTTCTATTTACCTTCACCAGAACGCTGTCTTGTTGACATGTTGACAAAATCCCCTCTCTCTGTGTTGTCTGACAGCGCTCTCTCTCTCTTTCTTGTGTTATCCATGTTGAAAGAAATGTCTTTTTTTTATTTTTGAAATAATTTTTACATAATACGACACCCTGTAAAGGGGTGCCGTATTATTTACGAGTGAACCCCCTGTATTAGGTGGGTCACTTCTTCTAAACCTTTATCAAGTTTAAAACTTGAATAAAAGGTTAAGAACGGTGAAATCGAGTTATACTGTTGAAAAAACTGGAGCCGATAAGAAGCGTGGCTTCACCTTCAATAATAATAATGATAATAATGGATATGTACTGTTATAAATTCTCTCCCGTAAGTTTATGTTTTTTTCAATATTTAAAACACTTGTGATATAATAATTTTTATTGTAAATGAGACATAAGACATCAGCCCTTATCTTCAAGAAATGAGATCACATAATATCTAGGAATATAATTCAAATATTTAATTTTATGCTAAAAATGTTTATATAAAAAAAGAAAATGTCTAAAAGTGGAAGAAAACTCCCTCTTCGTTTACTCACTACAACAGCCAAATAACGGCAATATCACTGCCACCACCACCACCAATCCCATCATAATAATAATTACTATTGTTGTATCTCTAAGCTCTCAAAATGTTTAGTTCAAATATTATGGAGCTATGTCAACTTTTATAAGTAATAAGGCGAAAAACTAGAGCAAGAAAACAGACAAAAAGAAACACAATATCAAAAAAATTACATATTCAAAACACTTGTGATATAATAATTTTTATTGCAAATGGAACTGAAGGCATCAGCCCTCACCTTCAAGTGAGATCACATAATATCTGGCAATATAACTAAAGTATTTAATTTTATGTTAAAAAATTTTATATTAAAAAAAGAAAATGTCTACAAGTGGAAGAAAACCCCCTCTGCGTCTTCTAACTACAACAGCCAAATAACGGCAATATCACCGCCGGCGCCACCACCGATCCCATAAGAATAATAATTATTGTAGTTGTATCTCTAAGCTCTCTCAAAATGTTTAGTTCAAACGATGTCAACTTGTATAATAATTGTTTCTACTTTTGGCACAAGGCCAGCAATTATTCCAGTGTATTACTGGTACTTTATTTTATCGACCTCGTAAGGATGAAAAGCAAAGTTAACCTCGGCGGGATTTGAACTCAGAATGGCAAGGGCCGTAACTCTATGCGTCAAAGCATGGCGTCCGACCCGCTACCAATACTGCCAATCCACCGCCTTGTATAATGATTGTTTCTACTTTTGACACAAGGCCAGCAATTACCCAGTACATTACTGGTACTTTATTTTATCGACCCCGTAAGGATAAAAGGCAAAGTTAACCTCGGCGGGATTTGAACTCAGACCGTAAAGGGAGTAACTATGCTGGAAAGCATGGCGTCCGACTCTCTACCGATATGATAAGTAACAAGTCGAAAAACTATAGAACATAACAGACAAAAACAAACGCAACATCAAAAGAAAAACAAAATCCAAAAGTTTTGAACGCAGCACCCCTACCCCCCTTGTTGCTATGACTACGAGCTTAGCGTAGCTAAAATCAAAAACAGCTCCAGCAGCAACAACAACACTAGTAACCGATGTTACTGGCCTTGAAAAACGAAAAAAGGAAAAAAACAGAAAAAGTCAGACATTCAAACATTACATTGACAAACACTACCACTACTACCACAGAAAAATGAAAATGAAAATGATAATGCTTTGTTGATGTTGATGGTGGTGATGCTGATGAAAATGATTGTTTCTACTTTTGGGACAGGGCCAGTGATTGGCCCGCTGAATTGCTGGTGCTCTGTCTTGTTGATCCCGTAGAGTGAGGAGCGGTGTTGACCTCGGCGCGATTTGTGCTAGGACCATAAATGGCAGATTCTGATGATAATAATAATTGTATCTGCTTTTGGCACAGGGCCAGCGATTGACTTCGGCAGGATTTGTGCTCAGACCATAAGTTGTAGATGCTGATGATGATGTTAGTTGTTTCTGCTTTTGGCACAAGACCAGCAATTATCCCAGTGTATTTCTGGCTCTCTGTTTTATCAACTCCGTAAGATAATAATAATTATTTCTATTTTTTTTGGCACAAGGCCAGCAATTATCCCACTGCATTACTGGTACTTTATTTTATCGACCCCGTAAGGATGAAAGGCAAGTTAACTTCGACAGGATCTGAACTCAAATCATAAAGGGCCATAACTCTATTCTGAAAAGCGTGGCGTCCGACCATCGACTTATAAACAGGATTCACATTAGGAAAACATTAAAAACAGCACAAAAATTAATGATAGATAAATGTCACATAAATTGCCTTGAAATTTAATTTTTTCGTTTTTTCAACGTGGTGGTGTCACGCTAAACACTGGTGGTGGTGCAACCATAAATTCACTAATCCTCGATATGAGTGTTTAAATGTCGAACCTAAACAGTTCGAATAAGGGTGAAAAGGAGGCTGGAACGTCACGTGAAAGACTCTCACCCTGCAAGTGCTCCCTGGCGCAGCAACAGGGTCCTGGCTGTCATCCAAAGGGTGTTGGAGGAAGAAGGAATGGGACAAGAACCAACTGGACGAAAGAATTGATTAGAACTTTCATGAAATGATACCTGACGAGTAACCCCATGGAAAAAGGCTATAGGAAACGGATGCATAACATCTGGAACGAGATTGGTCTTTTTAAATTAGGTGAACAAAAATTGGCCGGTCAGGCTCGTGTAATAAGAACTAATGGATGGATAAGCGAGTTCGAACTGGAGGAACTGAGCAGAGAGATTGATTTGGAAATGGAGAGTGGTGTATATCAGACAAATGAGCCAGTGAGAAATGAAGGTGAAGAGGTTGACAGACTTAAGGAAGCAACCGAAGCAGACAAAGATCTGAATGCTAAAATAAATAACATCTGGAACAAAGATACGGCCATTGAAGAAATGAATGCTGACGGGTTAGGGCAAGATTTTGTTGATATTCTGAACTTAGTGGTAGATGAAATTAACAATGATAGTGGAAAACCTATGAACCCAAGATTTGTAGAAAAAGTTAAAAGAAACAACAGATAAGGTAAACGAGGTCATCCCATACGTTGAGGCGAGGAACCTTCACCAATGCACCAATATCCTCAGAGCAACCGTAAATGTGGTGGAAAAATTATTTGTTATAAAAACGAGAGGAAACAACAATCAAGAAAGATCAGAACCTTGGTGGAAGAAACGACTGAATGGTCAAATCAAGGAAATGAGAAAATAAATTGGAAAGCTTGAGTCTTTATTCAACAGGTCATTACAAAACATAGACACTAAAGATAGATTGAAAATAAAATACAAAACTAGGGGAAAAGAACTAAATGTTATCATAGAGGAACTGAAGCAACGCATAGCAACAAAAAGTGCAAAATTAGGCGGTATGAGAACAGAGTTAGTCAGTATAGACAGAACCACATGTTTGACAACAGCCAGAAGATGTTGTTTGAACAACTTGAAGGGAAAGAAAGAGGCAAATACGTGATCCCTGAGGCTGAACAGACTAAGACATTTTGGAAAGGAATATGGGAGCAGGATGTTGAACATAATAGTTAGGAAGTGTGGATTGAGACATTTAAAAAGATTAGTGTACAAGGACACCAACAACCTGATCTGAGTATCACAGCTGAAACTCTTAAAGGTAAAAAAACTAACCAACTGGAAATCACCAGGCGCAGATGGTGTGCAAGGATATTGGATGAAAAATAAAACATCCTCCAACCAAAACTGACTGCTTGATGTCGGGTGAGGTACCAGAGTGGTTGACAAAAGGTACCACAGTTCTGATAATAAAAGACTGAATTAAGGTTATTGATGTGACCAACTATAGACCTATCACATGTCTGTCAGTAATGTGGAAACTGTTAACAAGCATTGTATCTGAGGAAATCTACCATCACCTCCACATAAACAACCGGACGAATAGAAAGGATGCCGAAAGAAGCCCCGTGGTACAAAGGGCCAGTTACTTATTGATAAGATGGTAATGAGGAATTACAGGAGGAGACACACTGGTCTTGCCATGGCATTGATAGATTACAAGAAGGCATTCGACATGGTACCTCATTCTTGGATAACCAAAAGCCTAGAGATCTTCATATTGCGAAAAGTGAGAGCAGGATACACATTGGGAAAAGGAGAGCTTACCATCAACCACCTCCTCTTCATCGACGACCTTAAACTCTTTGGGAAGAGTGAGAAGGAGTTGGATGTACTTGTTAAAACTGTCCGTATTTTCAGCAATGATATATGTATGGGATTTGGTGTTAATAAGTGTGGAGTCCTAATGATGGGGAGGGGTAAATTGAACAGAAGCAACGGAATCCAGGTACCAACAGGTGAGATGATAAAGGAAATTGACACTGAAGAGGGATGCAAATATTTAGGTGTTCTGGAGGCAGATGACACCAAGAACAATAAAACGAAGGAATTGATTATATCTGAGTACATAAGGAGAGTAAAGAACATACTAAAATCACATCTAAATAGTAGGATTGTCATAAACGCATTAAATGCCCGAGCTGTGTCTATTATTAGGTACAGTAGGGCGGTGAATTGGCAGTATCGGTAGAGGGTCTGAGACCATGCTTTCAAGCTTCGTTAAATCCCATTACGGTCTGAGTTCAAAACCCGTCGAGGTTAACTTTGCCTTTCATCCTTACGGGGTTGATAAAATAAAGTACCAGTAATGTACTGGGTAATTGCTAGCCTTGTGCCAAAAGTAGAAACAATTATTAGGTACAGTGCGGGAATTCTCAAATGAAATGTTACTGAACAAAAAGAAATGGATAGAAAGACTAGAAAGCTAATGACTACCAACAGCATGTTCCAGAAGAGGAGTGATGTTGATAGACTCTACTTAAGGAGATCTGAAGGTGGAAGAGGTCTAATCGGCATAGAGGACTGTGTTCAGATGAACGAAAACCATCTGCACAAATATGTATCTGACAGTAGGGAGCCAATGCTCCAGGTTTTACTGAAGGAGAAGACCAGGGGATGTCCAACGAGGAAATAACAACAAGGAGGAAGCGCAACCTTCATGAAAAAACCCTTCATAGCACCTTCTTTAAGAAAACGGAATTCAGAGATCCACAGACATGGAACTAGTTAAAAAGAGGAGATCTTAAAAAAGCTACAGAAGGAATGGTAATGGCTGCACAAGAGCAAGCCCTCAGAACAACGTGGGTGAAACACCATATTGACAAGGAGGAGTCTAGCTCACTGTGTAGGATCTGTGGAGTGAGAGAGAGAGAGGAGATTGTGGCTCACATTGTATGCGAGTGTAAATACCTAGCCCAGACTTATTATTAATGCTGAAGACAAGATATAATAGGAAAGGTGTTTCACAGGTATCTATGCAAACTAAATAATTTACCACATTCTGAGAAGTGGTATGAGCATAAGCCAGAGTCGGTGATAGAAAACGATCAAGTGAAGGTCCTATGGGATTTCAGGATACAGACGGACAAGACATTAGAACACAATAGGACTGACCTGATGCCTGATTGCAGATATAATTTACACCTTTGACACGAGAGTGCAAGAAAAGGAGAAGGAGAAAATTAACCGATACCAGGATTTAAAGTGGGAGTTAAAAAGGATTTGGAACTGCCTAGAAATCAAGGTCGTCCCGATTGTCATAGGAGCATCAAAGAGTTGTCAATGATGGTTAAAGAAGATTAGTCCCACCCCGTTTTTTGGAACACTTCAAAAGGCGTGCTTGCTGGGAAGAGCAAAAATCCTCCGATACGTCCTGAATATCTGAGGCTGCAGGTAACTGCTTGATATTCATTTGAACAAACTTTCCAGTTAAATAACATCAATGACTGAGACTCAAAGAATGATAATAATGAAAAATTGAGCAAGTATAAAGACCTGGAGATAGAGATTGGAAAAATTTGGAAGATGAGAATTAAAATAATACCAGTGACTGTAGGGGCTCTCGGAATGATACCTAAGGGGTCTAATAATTACTTTTCCCAAATCCCAGGAAAGCCGCGTATAGAAGAAATACAAAAGATAGTACTAATAGGAACTGCCCATATACTAAGGAAGATTCTGTCAATATAAGTACATCACTAAAGATGCATCTGTGCGTATGTGTGTTCTTTCTTGAACATGGTGGATCTTGTTTTCTCTTGAGGTCACTGATTGTGACTTGGTGATAACTCGTATGAACATAAAGCAAAATAAATGAAAAAATACTAATAATGATGTTTCCTTTATTAACCACGAGGGTTGACATAAAGTATAACATTAAGGACAGCAAAGGACGATACAGGATAGTACAAATGGGCATATCTGTGTGTAAAGAAAAAAACAAAGAAAATGACAAAAATGAAGCAAATAGAAAATTACCCAATAGAGAGGAGACTTCCGAGGGATACTCGTGGAGAAAGCCCATTAAAAAAGCCACGATGACCCTGACCAGCAGGGCCAAGCGCCCGCTCTCAGTTTTCCCACTCCAATATAAGTACATCACAAGTCTAAACACCTAAAGATACATGTGTGTGTGTGTGTTTGTGTGTGTGTGTGTGTGTATGTGTGTGTGTTCTTTCTTGAACATGGCGGACCTTGTTGTCTCTTGAGGTCACTGGTTGTGGCTTGGTGATAAGTCGTATGAACATAAAGCAAGATAAATGAAAAAAAAAAAATAGAAGACGCACGTGGTGGATAGATTGTTATGGATTCGCTCCCGTAAGTTTTTAGTTTTTTTACATATTTAAAACAACTGTAATATAATAATTCTTATTGCAAATGGGATATAACGCACCAACCTTTAACTCTCAGGAAGTGAGATCCCATAATACCCTGGCATATGGCTCAAATATCTAATTTTGTATTATAAATTTTATATTAAAAAAAGAAAACGGTTACAAATGGAAGAAAACCCCTCATTGTACACTAAATACAACCGCCAAATAACGGCAATTTCACCACCACCACCACCACCACCACCACCACCACCAACCACCAATCCCAACATAATAATAATTATTATTATTGTATCTCAAGTTTTCTCAAAATGTTTAGTTCAAATATTAAGGAAAGATGTCAACATATATATTAAACATAGGTAACAAAGCTACTGAACAGATCAAAGGAAAAAAAATAACTAACAAAAATATTGATCGAACAAACACAACACTACATTGTAATGGCTACAAAATTTAGACAAACCAACAGCAACAACAACGCCACCACTGCAGTACCACTACCCCATCACCACCGCCAACACTACTCCATTGCCGCCACCACTCCATCATTGCTACCACCCCTATTCCTATTTGCAAAAGATGATGAGCAAGGGCTATTAGCCACTGTGAAGCAGTTCAGTGATGCTATTAAAATGGAGTTTGGACTAGATAAATGCGCCAAAGCTACGTTCACTAGAGGAAAGCTGCTGTGAAATTCAAACATTAATCTTGATTGGGGGAATGTGATAAGAGAATTTTATCAAGAGGAAACTTACAAATATCTAGGTGTTTGTGAAGGAGACGGAATCAAGCATTTGACAATGAGGGAAAGGATAAGGAAGGAATGTTACCGCAGATTAAGAGCATTCTTAAGAACGGAGTTGAATGCCAGGAATAGGATCTATGTCATAAACACACTTGCCATACTAGTAGTAACTTGCAGTTTCAATGTCATCATAGGCTCGATACAAAAATTAGAAAATTCTTAACCATGCACAGAATGCATCACCCTAAGGCAGATACAGATGGAATATATCTCCTTAGGAAAGAAGGAGGACGTGGGTTAATCCAGTTAGATATTGCGTTGAAAACTGCAACAATTAGAATATGTACATATCTAAGGGAATCACATGATTGAATGATCAAACTCGTTTTGAAACACGAAAGCATCAAAAGATCATACTCCATTACAAAAGATTACAAAGATACAGTAATGAACTTCAAATTTCAGAAGTTCTCTTTACTGCTGAAATGAAAAACACAGAAAAACAAAGCAGGTAAAAGAAACTGCAAAGAAAGAACAGCTACAGAAACTGGCTAAGAAATGGCAAAAAAATCCTCTGTATGGAAAATACTCCAAAAGAGCTAACAATCCTGATGTTGACAAAACTTTAACCCATCAGTGGTTGGCATCCTCTGGACTGAAATCGAAGACTGAAGGACTGATTATATCAGCACAAGATCAGTGGCTGCCAACAAAAGATTATCAAGCCAACATCATAAAAAATGGATGTAACCCATTGTGCCGTGTATGTAAAAAAAATCAGAGACAATTGATCATATAATTTCAATGTGCAGCCCTATAGCTGCACAATATATACATTGGGTAATGTGTAAGCATTTTGACCTGCCCCATCAAAAGAATTGGTGGGAGCATCAACCACCTCCCGTACTTGAAAAATGTCACATCTCAATTTTGTGGAACTTTAGCATCCAAACAGACCGACAAATAAATGCAAATAGACCTGATATAATACTGAAGGACTTTAAAATTAGGGTATGCCTGCTAATTGATATATCTGTTCCAATAGACAAGAATGTATCTATAAAAACATTTGAAAAATTGAGCAAGTATAAAGACCTGGGGATAGAGATTGGAAAAATGATTGTAGGTGCTCTAGGAATGATACCTAAGGGGTCTAATGATTACTTATCCCAAAATCTCAGGAAAGCCACGTATAGAAGAAAGGCAAAATATAGTACTAATGGGAACTGCCCATATACTAAGGAAGATTCTGTCAATATAACTACATCACAACTCTAAATACCTAAAGATACAGGCGTGTGTATGTGTGTTCTTTCTTGAACATGGTGGACCTGGTTGTCTCTTGAGGTCACTGGTTGCGACTTGGTGATAACTCGTATGAACATAAAGCAAGATAAATGAAAAAAAATATAATGATATACATATATTAACTTGACACCTGTGTAATCTTTTACAGATAAGAATACAACCGGCATTACTTGAAAGATGTCGAGAATCGGCCAGCTAATATATGACAATAATAAAGTTACAATAAAGTCACCGCGGTAGATTAGAGAAATAATTGAATAGGTTGAAAGATCAAGTCTCATATTAGTCAGGATTATACTGAGAAACAATTTTCAGTTGTTTGTGTCTGCAATTAAAAATGTCTTCCTGTCTAGTATTTACTAATTTTGTGCCAGTTATTATATAATAAATCTCAAGTGTACAAATATGACATACACATGTATGCTGTTGATACTGACCGGCAAATCCCAGGATAGACGACGAAATTTCGTACTTTTGTGTGGCTTCTTTTAATTCCCAATTTTTATCAGCTAAAACAGTTGAGTTTCTAAGTTTAGGTTTCTTAAACTTGTGTATGTGTACATACCATATTTTATTGAAAAGGTTGGATGTAACCCCAATATATCTGAATTTTTGGTTGTTCACTTTAATCTCATACTGGTATACAATATTATCATACAAATTCTGCAGGGGACATTTCCCTTCTTAACCCGCGCGAAGGACGATGCAGTATTGTTCTTTCTCGTTCCTCTCACCATATCACAGTTTTGGTGGTTTTATTCGCGCGATTCACCAATCTGTTACTTTCTCATACCCACAAAGACTAGGCTATTTTAGAGGCGGCCTTTACTCGCTTCGACGTAGCTACAACACTGGTTTGTGCGTTTTCTTGGGAGCTACAGGTGTCATCCATTGCTCCATCTCTCCCACTAGTTTATCGCTGTTGGTTCGGAGTTGCTTATTCGTCCGGCAGTTGTCCGCTTATGTCGTACCTAACCGTCATATCTAGTGGCCGTATCGTTATCGCTAAATATTTTTAATGTTCGATTAGTTTGCTAGCAAACACCCTCATTACGCTATGTGTTCAAGACGACTAACGTTATCCTTTTGTTCCAGCGGTAGCAGCGATAAAAACAATCTACAATTGTTTCAGGGTTATTGCCCCTTATCAAGATGTAATTATCTTTACCGGACATACATGCGTTCTTACATTCTTGGCTTGTTACATATATACATAAACGTACACACACGCGTGTTTGCATTTTTGGCTTTTTACATAATACATAAATATATACACACACATAGATACATTATCCAGACAGTTATAGCAAAAGTACACCGGAGTCAGAACGTGTAAACACTTAAAAATAAGGAATACTGGGCGGAACAGCCCAATAAAACCTGCAATCCGCTGAAAAAGCGGATACATACACGGAATAAAAGTCATTAGCGGCTGTAGAGATCAACTAGCCATGTCTAGTAAAAATAATTACATCTTGAAGAAAATATCTCGCATTCATTCGCATTCGGCGAATATAGCATTGGCCAGGAGGAGTTGATTTATGACACCAGTAGAAACACATCAAAATAAGATGGGTAGGTTTCAAGAGACCTTTGGTCAGGTGAGGAGGGTAAGTGGAACACCAGTAGCACAAACAAGAGCTGTTAAAAGGGTGGATGAACTCTTCACTATGAATGGCCATCCACCCTAACTATGGCCTCTCCAATCCACAATTGACTAAGCGTGGTGAGTACGACTACACATCCGAAGACATGACCAAAACCAAATAGAAAGCGGTGGAGGTCAACCAGGGAGGGTTCCTTCAAAAAGAGTGAGAAGGCCTTGCATTGGATTGGATTAGAGGAAGAGTTGATGTTATCAAATGGTGTCCATCGCTAATTGGGTTATTCATGGGGAGTTGTTATTAGTGTTCAAATCACTGACCTTCTCCTGGCTTCCAGTTATGATATAAGAGAACAGCTATGATGCGCAAATGCAGAACTTAGAGCTCTTGAACTGTGGTTATAAATTATCCTTTGGTAAATTAGTCATTGAATTCTCTTTTAGCAAATTATCAGAGTTGTTAGAACGTCAGATAGAATGCTTTGAGGTATTCGATCCGGCTCTCTGCTCTCTCAGTTCAAATCCCGCTGAGGGTAACTTTGCCTTTCATCCTTTCGAGGTCGATGAAAAACATACCAGTCAGTACTGGGGTCAATTCTTTCTCACTTCCTCTCTGGAAGAAATCTGTATTTAGACCTGTACAGGACATGGGCTTTGTCAGATTTTACATGCTCAAGACGCGTCGTATGTCACTACGGTACTCCAACGTTACAAGTTTATACCTAAGTTTCTCATTAAGTTGGTGTTTTAAACATAAATTAATGTATGTTCTTACATATAATTATGGTGGAAAGTTTTTAGATAAATATAAACACTTTGAAATAAACAGTTTTGTTCCATAGATCCAGGGGTGGCTTTATGCGGTTTGGTACCAAAAGAGTTAAAGAGAAACAGCCAGGGAGGCTGGACACTGTTGTTGACAATCTAAAAGTCTCTATGTGTATCAATCAACCTGCAAATGGCGCAGCCAGTCATTGGGTTGCCACTTTAGTTGTGCCACTGGTTCTATCCGTGTTTGGGGTGCCACTCTAGACGCTTTCACAGTCAAGCGTCGTCACTGGTGTCCATTCTCCGTTATGCATAGAAGGGCCTCGGTGTTGTGTCCTGTCCAGTCTTTGATGCTGTCGGACTAGGATTTTCTTAGACTGCATCTCATTCGCCCTTCCTCAAATATGCCCTTAAGGATGGTTTGAGACAAGGAGTTACATGAAGATACCAGAAAAGCTCCTGTCATTTTTACTATCGTAAGGAGTGGTTCGTGTCTGCCAGTATATTTGTTAACTTGCTGCCCCATAAAGCTGTTTGTTTTGATGCTCCGTATACGGGAAGTGCTTGTGCTCGAATGACTGGATTCGTCGTTCAATGTCAACTGTGTGAGTTCAACTTTCACACCCATACAAACGGATGATCGAAGTCACTAAGCACCTGTATAGTTTGAGTTTCGTTGGAAAAATAATGGAGTTGCTTTTCTGTGTGACATTCAGTTTTATTATTGTAGAAGTGGCCAGTGCGAGTCTTGTCAGCATCTCCTTTTGAGATATGCCGTCTTTGGTAAGAGTGGATCCTTGGTGTCCACTTCTTCAAGTATTCCTCTGTTCAGCATGATGTTGGTTGCTATATTCTGATTATTACTATTAACCAGAATCCTGCTCTTTTCTAAGCTGATCCCAATTCCGTATACTAACTTAAAGGAACTATAGTTATTGACATCCACTTCACTCTGTCTGTTAGACGTAAGTAGCTGTGCAGACCTGATTGGTTTTGTTCTTTGTTTTCTTTTCCATTTTTCTATTTACTGTCTTTATTTCCACTCTCACCAATACTTTTCCTCGCTCTCCAAATTTTATATCTTTTCTATCTTTTGTCAGATCGTGAACAAATCTGAAGAAATAACTGAGAAAGTTTTGAAGATCCTTTAAACAGTTACATTGAAAAGAAACCTTTATCCATATTCTACCAATATACACTAGATAACGATCGATCAATAGGTGGGTGCTGATATCAATATATTCAAATATTTCCACTAGTAAGCAGTTCAGAATATCGTTTTAATAGCAGACAAAATGCGCACGGGACCATAAGTATTACACGTGTGAAGTTTGAAAAAACTCGGTTGGGTGGTTCTCGAGTTTTAGTGATTGGACAGACAGACAGACATTCTCTGTTTTAGTAATATAACATTATCAATATTCAGTTTGTTTACAAACAACCTCATAAAACACCACGTGATAGATGACAACGTCATCCTTTTGTTCCAGCAGTAGCTGAGAGAAAACAATTGACAATTGTTTTGGAGTGTCTTGCTCCTGGTCAAGATTGTGTATTCTCCATCTGGAACTGCTGAGAATACATATCGGCTAATTAGTCTCATTTGCATACCGAGCAAGTTTACGGCCGGCTTTGCCATTAACTAAAAGCAAAATTTGTTTTCGTTCATAACGTGGTGGATACCTAAGTGTGTTCGTTAGTGAATAAAAGGATGAAGTTGTTCATGTACCACGTGGTGTTTTATGAGGTTGTTTACTTGCAAACAAACCTAATATGAATAATATAATCTTATTGTTATTTACTCACGAATATATATATGTGTTAATGTAAAAACATTGTTGTCCCTGACCGAGACGATGCGAGAGTGCATTTGAATATATATATTGTTATACTTTGGGAGAGGGTCATGTTGCCAATAAGAAATACAAGCACCAGTTACTTTCACCCCAATTTATTATAAATTAAATTTATAAATTTAAGAAATTTGTAAATTCCAGTTGGTTGGTTGGTTCCACAACCGGACGGTTGTTCATATATTGTCAAAGTTCCTTCGTCACACATTCTGTGACCTCTTCAGTGACTGGGGATTCTTTTCTTTGTTTTGTGCCTCTCCTTTGTTCTGTCATACGCCGTGTTGTTTTTCTGTGTGTTGTGTCCTTAGTTTGCGAATGTGTTACATCCGGGTGTCTGTGTGTGTTTTTATTTGTTTATTTATTTGTTTATTTACATGTTACTAGTTGGTTGTTTGTTCTATGTGTGTGTGTTTTCCTTTTGTCCTTAATTGTAAGTTGTGATGTTGCTATTCCATTCATGTTTTCTATTTAATTTTGGTTGGAGTTCATTTATGTTTATTGCCTCTGTGATTTGTCTAAACATTGCGTCTTTTCTGTGTGTAGATTCTATTTTTATTTCTATGTTCTCTAATTTGTCCTTATGTCCTATTTTAGCATGTTGGTGGAGTACTGATGATTCTTTTATAACTTGAAGCTCACGCCAGTGTTCATTTAATCGTTCTCCTATACTACGAGCTGTATCACCTATGTACACTATATTCTTATCTTTACATTGTCACTCAGTACATCTTATGCTATATACTATGTTTCCAATTTTGCAGTTAATAGTTTACAGATTAAGCATTTCTTATCTATACAGGGAAGTCTTTGAAAAGGGTATGTATTGCTAATAAGTGTTTTTATGGAGATACCTGGTCTTTCCACTATCTTAATATTATTTTAAGTTTATCTAGGGCCCTTCTAAATTTGTAAGCTAGTTCACCTCTAGGGGTTGTATTGATTAATATTACACTCTGGTATTTATTGCTATCATACCATGAGTTTATTCTATTAACCTTATTCCTAGTTCTCTCTATTCTTTTCCAAAATTTGCTCCTATACAAGGGACAGGTGCCATTTGTATCATTATTTACCATTTTTTCCCATTTGGTTCTGGCTCCTCTATATACTCTGATTTTATCTCTCTGATTGTAACCAGAGAACTGCAAACGGTGGATGAAATGTTGTCTGTGTCTCTCTAGTTCCTTGGGGTTGCACATGCGGGACACGTTCCTCATCACCCGTACTAAATCCGCAATCAGTATTGATTTTGGTGTGATCTGAAACAGCTGAGTTTCGGTGGATCAGGTATTTGGAAGTCATGGGTTTGGTATAATGGGAATGGAGGATTTGTTTTTTGTATTAATGGTTTCTAACCATAGCACTGTGTCTAGTACAGGTAATTGATGGTTGGGGTGTTTGCCTGGGTAGTGTATAACAACAGACACACAGACACAAACAACGATAACAACAACAACAACAACACACACAACAAT
Source organism: Eledone cirrhosa (assembly GCA_964016885.1). NCBI lineage: Eukaryota > Metazoa > Mollusca > Cephalopoda > Octopoda > Eledonidae > Eledone > Eledone cirrhosa. The sequence continues at coordinate 171,410,796 of OZ024743.1, forward strand.
AATAACACACACATCCTATGCCTCTCACCACCACCACAATCTTAACAGACACACAGACACAGAAAACAAATAATGACAGTAACACAGCGGTTAGGGACGGTAATGGGATTGAGAGAAGAAGGAAGAATATTGACACTGACAGAGAAAATAACCAGGACGAAGACACAGACACACAAAATAGACAAGATAATAACAATGAGCCAGAGCAAAGAGATTAGAGTAACAATGAGAGACATAGAAACAACCATGAGGCTGTTGGTGGAAATAGAAATAGAAACAACAACACAACTAACTATAGCAATAGAACACACAACGCAGCCTGGATTTCTAATTTTTATAACCCTTCCGCTATGTCCTTCGACTTACGACGAGTCCACGCCACGAGTTTAGCTTTTAACAAACACACGCAATTGCCGTCGCAGGTCAATGAACAAACAGAAGCACAATTTAATATAGCTAGATCTAAACTTAGAAATATTATAGAACAGTATAGCAAGAAACAAAATAGAATGGAGGCCCAGCAACTGGGAGAAAAATCTGCAAATGGCTTGCGTAAGCTCATGCAGCGCTCACGTAATCGAGAGATTGCATGCTTTCCAACAGACAAGTCTGGCAGAATGTCGGTTGACAGACTGTCAAACTACATCCAGGCAATGCAACCCCCACATCACTAACACAAGAGAAGTAACACCACAAGAGCATGAGGATAGGGAGAAAACCCTCAACGCTCATATGATGATGTGGACAAACATAATGCAGCCCAACAAACGGACTGCCTGGAACAATGACGTGCCACCGTTGTATGGGCTTCGAAAAGACCATACGACGAACAGTGGCCCAGTTACAGGACAACTAACACGACCAGTCTGTAGAGCTAACATTGCTAGTAACTACAGACTTTCCTACTTCCTCTCCCTGATCGTACGCCCCATCATTGAAATGTCTCCGGATATATGTGACAGCATGGAGGACCTCCTCAGTAGAATCAGCGAAAATAACCGATCTAGGGACCTAACAGACTGTATAATAGGTCGTATGGATATAGTGTCCCTATACCCATCCAGTGACGTGGATTTTGCTGTGGAGAATTGCGTAGAAATGATCAGTGAGAGCAATGTTGAATTCTGTGGGATTGATACCAGTGAGCTGGAACTCCTACTTAAACTTACTTATAATAATGATTATCTAGATACGTATGACCTTAGCAACCTCTGCCCCACAAGGCCAGCAAGAGGCAGACCACCAACCATTACCTCAATGGCCAAGAAAACCCACACAGAAAGATGGAACGGGTGGATCAGAGCCATACGGACCCCGAAAACAATGATGAACTAAAAAAAATGATTGCACATGCGGTGGGGACCAGTATAAAACTAACCCCTTAAGGAACATATGTTCAAATTTAATGGAAAAACAAGAGGAGGGAGCAGCCTTTGGTGTTAGCATTGCAGGTAACATAGCTAACCTATTCATGGTATGGTGGGACAATAAACTTAAAGAACAATTAGAAGACAGCAACATCTTAACCCTGATAATGTACTCTCGCTACGTTGATGATATAAACATCGTAGTAAAAACACCCCCACTAGAGAACAGTCAGGAATTAGAGAAAAACACCATGGAAAGCATCCAGCAAATAGCTAACTCCATCCACCAGCGTATTAGAGTTACTATAGACTACCCACGCAAACATCCCAACCATCGATTACCTGTACTAGACACAGAGCTCTGGTTAGAAACCATTAATAACAAAAACAAATACTCCATTCCCATTATGCCAAACCCATGATTTCCAAATACCTGATCCACCGAAACTCAGCTGTTTCGGATCACACCAAAATCAATACACTGATTGCGGATTTAGTACGGGTGATGAGGAACGTGTCCCGCATGTGCAACCCCAAAGAACTAGAAAGACACATACAACACTTCATCCACCGTATGCAGTTCTCTGGTTACAATCAGAGAGATAAAATCAGAGTATATAGAGGAACCAGAACCAAATGGGAAAAAATGGGATAAAATGGCACCTACCCCTTGTATAGGAGCAAATTTTGAAAAGAACTAGGAATAAGGTTAATAGAATAAACTCATGGTATGATAGCAATAAATACCAGAGTGTAATGTTCATCAATACAACCCCTAGAGGTGAACTAGCTTACAAATTTAGAAGGGCCCTAGATAAACATAAACTAAATATTAAGATAGTGGAAAGACCAGGTATCTCCATAAAAACACTTATTAGCAATACTTACCCTTTTCAAAGATTTCCCTGTATAGATAAGAAATGCATAATCTGTAAGCTAAGCCCCCATATTAACTGCAAAACTAGAAATAGTATATAGCATAAGATGTACTGAGTGACAATGTAAAGATAAGAATATAGTGTACATAGGTGACACAGCTCGTAGCATAGGAGAACGATTAAATGGACACTGGCGAGAGCATCAAGATAGAAAAGAATCATCAGTACCAGCATGCTAAAATAGAACATAAGGGCAAATTAGAGAACATAGAAATAAAAATAAAATCTACACACAAAAAAGACGCAATTTTTAGACAAATCACAGAGGCAATAAACATAAATGAACTCCAACCAAAATTAAATAGAAAACATGAATGGAATAGCAACATCACAACTTACAATTAAGGACAAAATGAAAACACACACACATAGAACAAACAACTAACTAGTAACATGTAAATAATCAAATAAATAAACAAATAAAAACACAGACACCCGGATGTAACACATTCGCAAACTAAGCACACAACACACACAAAAACAAGACGGCGTAGGACAGAACAAAAGAGAGGCACAAAACGAAGAAAAGAATCCCCAGTCACTGAAGAGGTCACAGAATGTGTGACGAAAGAACTTTGACAATATATGAACAACCATCCGGTTGTGGAACCAACCAACCAACCGGAAATTTACAAATTTCTTAAATTTATAAATTTAATTTATTGGAGTGAAAGCATTGGTGTGTGTTTTTCTTATTGGCAACATGACCCTCCCAAAGTATAACGATATCGGTTTCAACACACGTTTTCTGATAAAGAATCTTGCTAAACAAATTCAGAAACGAAATATATATATATATATATATATATATATATATATTAGGGTAAACATTGATGCAATTCAATTCAAGCACTCAATGTACTTTTTCCACATAGGAGTGACGGAGTAAATATCGAATAAGTAAAAGCGAAGTAGTTTCAGATGTTCAAGTCCTTTAATAATAATTGTTTCTACTTTAGGCACAAGGCCAGCAATTACCCAGTGCATTACTGGTACTTTATTTTATCGACCCCGTAAGGATGAAAGGCAAAGTCAACCTCGGCGGGATTTGAACTCAGATCAAGTCCTTTAATAATAATGCTGTGATATATATTTCAATGACGACACTGGCCACACTGTTCTGTGTGCGAGTGTGGTGACATCATCAGACAGCCTGTTACATAATAAGGTTGTTTCCGAGGCAATCCAAATTGAATCGACATGGGAACGGATGAAGTTCGTGCCTTTGGGTTTTTCATCCGTTCCCTTGTGAGTACCAATTCACCCCCACCGGTCTGCGCAAGCGCATGTCCGAAGGAAGTTGACCATTAGCACCGCAGATTTCAACGAAATTCGCTGTCAGTGGCCCACCTATGCCTTGCCAAAGTTTACTGCTACCCATCGCTACTGTGGTAGTCAGCCGAAAGCCAGAGGGAATGGGAGGGTGTTAGTTTTTATAGGTCATAATACTACCTTTCACTAAGCGTTGCCAGCAAGACTGACCATCAACTCATAAGGTAAAATAAACTTAATTCTAGGTACTATGGTTTTACATAGTAAGTTAAGAGTGAGAGTTGGGAATAAAAATTAAAATTAAAGGTTAAAATCCTAAATCAAATTCCAGAGATTATAAATTATACAATAAAGAATTCAAAAATTCTAAATTCAAAAAATTTTTTTCAAGTGATAATTCCGATTAAGTAAAGATATACATTGAAGTGAGTAAATAATATGGAGAGAGATGTTTAAGTAATATGTTCTGGGAGGGATTCTAGTTATAAGGTCCGGCACTGCCATTCAATATCTGTGACACTAGAATCCCTCCCAGAACATATTACTTAAACATCTCTCTCCATATTATTTACTCACTTCAATGTATATCTTTACTTAATCGGAATTATCACTTGAAAAAAATTTTTTGAATTTAGAATTTTTGAATTCTTTATTGTTTAATTTATAATCTCTGATATTTGATTTAGGATTTTAACCTTTAATTTTAATTTTTATTCCCAACTCTCACTCTTAACTTACTATGTAAAACCATAGTACCTAGAATTAAGTTTATTTTACCTTATGAGTTGATGGTAAGTCTTACTGGCAACGCTTAGTGAAAGGTAGTATTATGACCTATAAAAACTAACACCCTCCCATTCCCTCTGGCTTTCGGCTGACTACCACAGTAGCGATGGGTAGCAGTAAACTTTGGCAAGGCATAGGTGGGCCACTGACAGCGAATTTCGTTGAAATCTGCGGTGCTAATGGTCAACTTCCTTCGGACATGCGCTTGCGCAGACCGGTGGGGGTGAATTGGTACTCACAAGGGAACGGATGAAAAACCCAAAGGCACGAACTTCATCCGTTCCCATGTCGATTCAATTTGGATTGCCTCGGAAACAACCTTATTATGTAACAGGCTGTCTGATGATGTCACGACACTCGCACACAGAACAGTGTGGCCAGTGTCGTCATTGAAATATATATCACAGCACTATTATTAAAGGACTTGAACATCTGAAACTACTTCGCTTTTACTTATTCTATATATATATATACATATATACATACATAGACGCACACACACCTTTACAATTACACATGCATACACATACAACTATATGGATATATATACACACATATATATCTATATCTATATCTATATATATGCACGCACACATAATGTACATATATACATATACGTACACACAGACACACATATATACAATATACCATACACACACGTACATTTATAAACAAGAAAATAAAGAATTAAAAAATTAAAAGAAAATTTAATTTTTTTATTTTTTAATTCTTTATTTTCTTGTTTTTGTCAACCCCTGTATTTAGATACGTCGCGTGCGCATGCATATGTGCATCTATTTTTATTTTTATCTTTATTTTTATTTTTAATCTTATTTTTAATATTTTTCTTGTCTGCTCAACAAACCACCTAACTATATCGACATAAATGTACGAGTGTGTATGGTATATTGTATATATATGTGTTTGTGTGTACATATATGTATGTATATGTGTATAGAATATATATATATATATTCTATTCTAGGGCTGGTGAAATTCCCTAGATCCATGGAGGAGTTCTTTCCAGCGGTCTCTGTCCCTCATCATCGCCGCCGTATCCTGCGTCTCCTACAAACCAGTGTCTGTCCTTAGGGCATCGACATACGTTAACCTTGGTCTTCCCCTTCCAGTGTGTCCATGTAGGGGCTCCCACTGGCGCACTGAGTGCAATGTCAACTTTGGATGTCGGTGAGTATGTCCAGCTAACCTCAGTCTCCTCTGTGTCACTTTTGAGCTGACTTTTGGGAGGCTCTCATACAGCTCTGAGTTTTTCATCCTCAGTGTATACTGATCAATGTTCAGAGCCATCCTCAGCATTCTCGTATAGCACCCATCCCCCATCTGAGTGAGTTTCTTGGTCAGTGTCCAAGTCTCAGATCCGTACCGCAGCACAGACTCCACTACAGCAATGAAGAGGCGGATTTTCAGGTCTTTACGTAGGTCCGACTTCCACACCGATCTCAAGCTGTGGCACGCCGCCCAGGCTTTGCTCTTCCATTGAACCACATCATCTTCCGTATTCCCAATCTTTGTTCCCAAATACAGGAAGTCCTCAACCAATTCTAGCGGCTTCCCGCCTACATTAGTGATTCCCTCTGGCTTCTCAACATTCTCTAGCATATATTTTGTTTTAGTCTCATTCATTCTCAGCCCCACACTCATCGACACAGTCTCAACCTCCTGCATCAAATCATCTGCCTCCTTCACTATATTTGTCACCAAAACTATGTCGTCGGCAAATTCAGCATCCGATATCTTTTTCGCTTTAACTCTCCTGCTCTGAGCCGGTGTTACAGTAAAGTCAGAGTCCTGTTGTTTCTCCAGTGCAAGGCGCATACAATAGACTACTTCGATGATAAAAAGGTAGGGAGCCAATGTGTGTGTGTATATATATGTCCATATATGTGTATGCATATGTACATATAACTGGCTTACCGTTCGCTGTCTTCAATTTGCAAAGCTGTCTAAACATAATGTTATAACTAATGTAAAATACCTTATTGAGTGCCTAGCTGCACATTCCGATTGCAATCGTTAGCTTAGCTGCAGCCAGAGCTTCGATTATGCTGTATTTCCATTTGTATTAATATCTCCTAGACTTAATGATTAATTGATTAATTTAATTAGACAATTCTATTGATTGGTTAATTATTTTTGTTTGTTAAATAACGTCTGGTCGAGAGCTTTATTCAGTTTGTGAAAGGAATTTATTCTTTTGTTCAAATTTTGAATTTTGACCGCCAATAACGGGGGGTTACCTCCCTTCGGGGAAACCACGTGACTGCCAGCAGAATTTACTGCTAAAATTCAGACCGGAGTGGCTGAGAACGGAAACCTTTTGAGAAAATGAATCCTCTGTTTGATCTTCCAAAACCAATAACTTGCCCCGCAAGTGGATTTTGATGATTTCGGATTTACAGAAACCTAGCGGAGATATTGTATAATATCGACGCGATGGTCCAGGTTTGTCATATTTTCCTGAGTCAGTTTTCTCGTTGCTTTGGTCCCTGTGGGTGGTTTATCGGTCGCTGTCTTCAATTTGCAAAGCTGTCTAAACGTAATGTTATAACTCTAAGGTAAAATACCTTATTGAGTGCTTAGCCGCACATTCCGATTACATTCGTTAGCTTAGCTGCATCCAGTGCTTCGATTATGCTGTACTTCCATTTGTATATATATATATATATATATATATATATATATATATATATATATATATATATATATATATATTTATAGATATGTGTATGTGCATGTGTATGTATGTGTACGCATGTGTAAGTGTAAGTGTGTATGTATGTATGAATTTGTATTTATACGTATGTGTACATGTACATGTGTAAGTATGTGAGTATAAGTATATGCATGAGTATATACTTATATATGTATGTGTATATTTATATATATACATATACTTTTTATTATTTTTCCCTTTACATTACGTCCGTTATTTTATTTCAGCCTCGCATTCAATTGTTCTAGACTTTGTTTTGAAATCCATATCTCACTCCCATTTTAAATAAATTTTCATTCTGACAACCCATTTCAAACGTCTCTGTCAGGCTTGTCTGTCTTCGTAAAACCTTTGGTAAATGAAATAATTAGCTTATGTTTTTTATTACCTAACTATATATATATATATATATATATATATATATATATATATATATATATATATAGCATTTTCTTTTCCGTTTACCAATATATATATATATATATATATATAAGTATTGAAATTTCAGTTGGAAACAGAAAAGGTCATAGAAATGAAGAGTGCTCTATGTAAATATCAGAGCAAAATTTAATGTATAAAATCAATACAATATAATTACCTCATTACCAGAGGTTTCCCGAATGAGGCGAATACGAAATAAACGACTTCATTCGTTCGTCAGACGAGGCAATATAAAACATGGGCAAATACTTAGAAAAACACATCAAGAAAATCAAAAAAAATATATAGATAAATGAAATAGAAATTGAAATATATAAAAATCTATCAAGAAAAATAGTTAGGTGTGTGTATGTGTATGTATATACGCTCATAGATGTGCATATATGTATATGTGCACGTGTAAATGTATGGTTAGAAAGTGTGCGTAATTATAAAAGTTTAGGGCAAATGTATCTATATGTCTGTATTATACAGACGGAAATGGTTACTTCGTAAAAATAAGAAAATAAAGTCGCGCGCATAAAAACGCCTGGACACATACACTAAGATGCGGAAAGAAAGGAGATAAAGAGAGTATAATAAATAAAAGAAAAGTATCTATTACGATATATTTATAAAAATATAGTAACGATAAATTAGAAAGACAAGATAGAAAGAAAAAATTAAAGAAAACAAAAAAAGCGGGGGTACATACATACACAGACACGCGTATCTCACAAAAGAAATGTAAACATAATTATGCTTATATACACACGCTCACTTACACTTCCATGCGTTCGATACATACATACACACACACACATACACATACTTAAACTCGCGCAATTAAACCTGTTTGCATGCCCATGTATGAAACTGGGTAAGTAACAAAATAGGGAAGGGGGGGGGGGAGAAGAAAAAAGAAAAAGAAACAAAAAAATATAAAACCGAAATGTCAAAAACACGGATATAAAGACACTTACACATACGCATAATATACACACACACACACACACAAACACCAGTACACACACGCATACATACACGTACATATACATATATACATATATATATACACATACGTAGTCACTCATGTACATATGTAAAAAAAGTATACACACATTAAGGCGTTCAGCCATATTGAAATGTGGATAAATAAATACAAATATAAAATTGTAGGATAGGCTGCGCAAAAATAAAATAAAAATAAAAATGAAAAATATATCTGGATTGAAAAACACAAAAGACAAGTATAATCAGTTAGTAGAGGAACAAGGGAAGTAAAAGAGGGGGAAGTAAAAAATAGAAAATAGGAAGTGGATCGGAGAATAAAGGGGGGGGGGGGTGAAGAAAAAAAAAAATAATAAATAAATAAATAAAAGTGAAAATAAATGAAATTATTGACAAGGATAAGAATGAAAGTAAGTCAGAAAGGGTAATTAAAAAGAGAATAATCAGAGTTTATGGAGGATAAGTGTCTGAAAACGCGTTATTACTCACATGTCGCATCCTTTCGACATCCAGAAAAAAGATTTACAACAGCTCTGGCTAGCAGAATCTGGGATTTGAAAGACCAAGGCATCCAATATAAACTAGATTGGTCAATTTTGAACCAATCTAAAAAATATACTAGAGGAACAAGAAAATGCACGCTCTGCATAAATGAAAAATTTTGGATATTGCAAAATCTCAAATCACCAAAGACCTGCCTGAACACAAAGACGGAAATTTTTACCAGTTGCCCACACATGAAATCACACCTGCTTTCCAGCTCATATAAACTTAACACACTTTCAGACACTTATCCTCCATAAACTCTGATTATTCTCTTTTTAATTACCCTTTCTGACTTACTTTCATTCTTATCCTTGTCAATAATTTCATTTATTTTCACTTTTATTTATTTTTTTTTAATTTTTTTTTACTTCACCCCCCCCCCCTTTATTCTCCGATCCACTTCCTATTTTCTATTTTTTACTTCCCCCTCTTTTACTTCCCTTGTTCCTCTACTAACTGATTATACTTGTCTTTTGTGTTTTTCAATCCAGATATATTTTTCATTTTTATTTTTATTTTATTTTTGCGCAGCCTATCCTACAATTTTATATTTGTATTTATTTATCCACATTTCAATATGGCTGAACGCCTTAATGTGTGTATACTTTTTTTACGTATGTACATGAGTGACTACGTATGTGCGCGCGCGTGCGTGCATGTATGTGTATATATATATATGTATATATGTATATGTACGTGTATGTATGCGTGTGTGTACTGGTGTTTGTGTGTGTGTGTGTGTGTATATTATGCGTATGTGTAAGTGTCTTTATATCCGTGTTTTTGACATTTCGGTTTTATATTTTTTTGTTTCGTTTTTCTTTTTTCTTCCCCCCCCCCCTTCCCTCTTTTGTTCCTTACCCATTTTCATACATGGGCATGCAAACAGGTTTAATTGCGCGAGTTTAAGTATGTGTATGTGTGTGTGTGTGTGTATGTATGTATCGAACGTATGGAAGTGTAAGTGAGCGTGTGTATATAAGCATAATTATTTTTACATTTCTTTTGTGAGATACGCGTGTCTGTGTATGTATGTACCCCCGCTTTTTTTGTTTTCTTTAATTTTTTCTTTCTATCTTGTCTTTCTAATTTATCGTTACTATATTTTTATAAATATATCGTAATAGATACTTTTCTTTTATTTATTATACTCTCTTTATCTCCTTTCTTTCCGCATCTTAGTGTATGTGTCCAGGCGTTTTTATGCGCGCGACTTTATTTTCTTATTTTTACGAAGTAACCATTTCCGTCTGTATAATACAGACATATAGATACATTTGCCCTAAACTTTTATAATTACGCACACTTTCTAACCATACATTTACACGTGCACATATACATATATGCACATCTATGAGCGTATATACATACACATACACACACCTAACTATTTTTCTTGATAGATTTTTATATATTTCAATTTCTATTTCATTTATCTATATATTTTTTTTGATTTTCTTGATGTGTTTTTCTAAGTATTTGCCCATGTTTTATATTGCCTCGTCTGACGAACGAATGAAGTCGTTTATTTCGTATTCGCCTCATTCGGGAAACCTCTGGTAATGAGGTAATTATATTGTATTGATTTTATACATTATATATATATATATATATATATATATATATATATATATATATAGCAGCTTCTACCAGCTTCTTCGGCCGCCCTCAAGTGGTGATTATTAAGCTTACTTATGTCTCTGATTTTCAGCCCCATGGAATTTGTCTATTATATTTGTATATACATATGTATATACAAATATAGATTTAGCGAGAATCGCATTTCGGCGGGTAGAAAAGGTGAAACGAAATGCAAAAATCAGAAATAATGCTGGCAAACGCTCAATATGTTAAGACGCCATAGCTATCTATCTCTCTTTCTGTCTAACGTGTGGAATATCGCCGGTAAGTTTTTTGTTAATTTCTATGCAAAAAACCGATATAATTGTTTGAAAAAAATACAACACTTTGTAGATTAACCCCCAAGCTGAATTGTCAGCTGGGTGGTAATCCCATTTTTCGCCCCTGTAGGGGCGAAAATTTTATTTAAAAGTTTGTCTTAAAATATCCAATTTTACAAAGTAAAAAAAACTGGAGAACGTTAATAGTGAAAAGAGAGAGAAAGAGGCAGATATTAACGTTATATCTGCTTCTGCTGCTATGGACGTTGCCATAGATACTGTCACAAAAGAAAAAATTATATCAACATTTGAAAATGTTACAATTTCTACCGCCGAAGCGGAGAAAAATGACAATAACACACGGGAAAACACGGCAAAAAAACCCATTGACATACATACACATGAAAAAGACATCAACAACTCTACAGATACATCTACACATAAAATTTCCAACAACGATAACATCATTATTAACAACAACATCACACAAAAAAAGAAAATGTCTTTTGCTGACACAGTCAACAAGAAACAAGATTTTATAAATCTTGATATCTCCAACGCAAGAGATATGCTCCAGCAAGGGAGAAAATTTGTAACTTTCGAAGAAAGAGGTGGGTTTAGAATTAACTCACCCCTTGAAATAAAGGAAGACACAAACCGCCGATCAGTCACCTTTAGGACTGTGTCAAATTCGTCAAGAAAACCGACATTTGTTAATCAGTCAGATATAGAAGATTCTTTCAAGGAGATTCTAGCAAATGTCGATTTTCTCCAGCGAGGAAAACAGTACGGAAGCGTTTCCGTACTGTTTAAAAGCGAGACACTGGCCCAAAAAAACTCTGTGACACCAATAGTGTCAAAAGCATACACCTTTTTCCCTACATACATGGGGAAAAGGACACAAAAAATAAAAATAAAAAACATACCTCCAAGCATTAACATCTGGTGGATCTTGGCTGGCTTCGTAGAGCCAGAAACAGACATAATACTTTCGATACGAAAATCCATTCGACAAAGGTGGGCGGGCACCGATTTGGAGATTCTGTTGCAAATGAAACCGGAGAGAATCTCCAAAATACCCGAAAGAGTCGTTATTGATAATAACAACAAAATAAACATTTCGGTAGAAGGAAGAAAATTTCACTGCTTTCGCTGTGGTAGCACATCTCACCTAAAAGCCTCTTGTCCACAAACACACAACAGCAACATCATAAAAAAACGCTATTACCAACACCAACACCAAAACAACCACCACCACCACCACAAGTACAACGACAGACGAAACGAGCAACCACACCAAAACAAACAGACACTCAACCAACAACAACAGAAAAAACAGAGACAACACCCCTGAAGAACACATCCCCACTCCATCAAACACACATACCGAAACACCACCACCACCACACAACATACCCTTACCCCACACACCTGACGATGATTATTCATCGACGGATGAAGCTGCTTCTCCTTCTTTAAGTGAAGAAGAGGGAGAACCGCGGAAATCCAAAAAACAAAAAAAGAGACACCACAAAACCCCCAAAACTCCAATCACCAACACCAACACACAACCACAGACACGAACAACAACACAAACAACACCACAGTCAAACACCCCCCTATCAGCAAAACCAGCACCAACACCACCCCAAACACAAGCACCCACCATAAAAAGAAAACTCCCAGATGAACAACAAACTAAAACAATACAACAAAAACACAAACAACAATACGCATACATCAACACAAACAACAAGAGTTTGATGGAGGTCATCTCCCAAAACCCCAAGGTGGAGACGGAGGGCAAAACTTTCGTCAAGGCAGAATCGTCTCCACACCTTAAACTTATAAGGGTTTCTATGGAAACCTATAAAGACCTGAAAATTAAATTTTCACAGGACGTGGGCAACCCCTGCCACAAACCCATCAACCGCGTCCTGTTGAAAGGCTTCCCCACCCCACCCAACACCCCATCCAGCACCCAAATGGAGATTGCACAACCCGATCTCCAGGAAACGAAAAGGTAAGTGCACCTTTCGTCCTTTTTCTCCAACTTTTCTTCACCAACATGGCTGGTTTACGAGTTGGAACCGTGAATGTGCGTGGCCTAGGGATGCCCTGGAAACGGCCAACTTTTAAACGACCTTAGGTCACACAGTATGGATGTGATAGCCATCACCGAGTCCAGAATCCACAACAGGCAGCAACTAACCCCCATCTTCGACGACTTTGAGATCTACGCATCTCTCTGTCAGCCAGGAGGTGGAGGTGGAGTGGCTGTTATGTTTCGGAAGAACCTGGACGTCGGAGTACAGCAAGTACACTTGGACCCGGAGGGTAGACTGGTAGTCCTAGACGTGAACAGTATCGGAGGTGGAGCCTTCAGACTGGTGGCCGTTTATGCCCCGACCGGGCAATCGCAATCACGGCCAGACTTCTTTAAGCGTCTAGAGTCTTTTCTGGGAACGTCTCGCTCCTTACTTTTAGTGGGGGACTGGAATGGTATCCTAGATGCACGATGGGACTATGTGGGAGCATGTCCCAGTAGAGCGGGGTGCAACAGCCTCAAAACTTTAATCGGCCAATTCCAACTGGCCGATAGGTATCGACTGGATTTCCCGACTGCACCACAGTGGACGTGGGTAAACCGCAGTGGGACATCTAGATCGTATTTAGATAGGTTCTTCATTAGAGAAAGGGACAAGGATATGTTAAGCTGTCCACGAATGCACATGGTTGCCTATTCAGATCACAAGTTAGTCGTCTGCTTCGTCAACCGTGATAGAATACATAGACAGGGTCCCGGATACTGGAAGCTGAATATGTCGTTGCCGGCACGTAAAGCTTACAGTGAACGGATAAGTAAACTAGTCAAGCAACAGTTAACGGGAGCCATCGTCAACAATAGATGGTGGTACTCTCTCAAGAAAGCAATTAGAATAGAATCGATAGGGTATAGCAGAGAGTTAGCCTTAGAGAAAAACAGAATAGAAAGAGAACTAGTAGCCAAGGTAGAGGAGGCACTTAGAAGTGGCAACGCGGCTAGAGTGTTAGCGTCGAGAACGGCACTGGACCAGTTCTTCGATGCGAAACACGAAGGCTGCGTGGTCAGAAGCAAAACACGTGCTCTAGGAAACGAAGGAGCGAAAGCTGTCAGCTGGGCCCGAGTGGCGGAGGCAAAAAGTGGCAACAAGTCCACGATTCGGTCTTTGAAAGACCAAAACGGACGCGTGCTACTTGACCCCAAGCAAATGTGCGCGGCCTTTCAGCGGCACTTTGCGCGACTGTTTGAGCAGAACGACGGTGAGCCGAACGGGGCAATGGACTTTAGTTCATACCTCGACGGCCTGCCGCGTCTCTCGAACACGGACGCCGAGTTCTGCGAAAGACCGATCACGGACACTGAGATACGGGACGCTCTGGGCCGCTGCGGGAAACGCAAGTCACCCGGTCTAGATGGTCTACCCTACGAATTTTACATAGGCATGCCGGACTTGTTCTCTGGCGTCCTCGAAGCCGTCTACTGCAATTGGCAGCAGAACGGGAGAATTCCCAGTTCTGCAGGCAAGGGCGTAGTAACGCTGATCAGGAAAGACGAGAACAAGGGGGACGAAATTAACAACTTCAGGCCCATAACTCTGCTCAACACAGAGTTAAAGATTTTGGCCAAGGTGCTAGCGACGAGGTTGGCGCTTGTCGTCGAGAACCTGGTAGGGAAAGCGCAAACGTGTGCAATCCCGACCAGGTCCATACACGACAACCTCCACCTCATGCGATACATCATAGAGAGGGTAGGTAGTAAACCCGGCTTCGGTGGGGCTCTGATCAACTTGGATCAGTCTAAGGCATTCGATAGGGTCGACCATCGATACTTGGAAGCGGTTCTCAAGGCGGCCGGTTTCGGTCCCGTGTTCAGAGGATGGATCGAGGCGATGCACACCAGCATCTGCTCGAGGGTCAAGGTGAACGGCTA
>OZ024743.1:171430743-171433243 GCA_964016885.1 Eledone cirrhosa
TCTAAAAACCAGAAAATTCACTTTCTGGAATATGATAAAAAAACCTCAACAAAGCTGGAATTTACCAAAAATGGATTAACTCAACACCGATAGTTTTACCACGTAAATTCCAAATAAAGCATATTACAAACGAACCTGAACCAGAAAGAAAACTCCGTGAACAAATGTCACTCAACAGGATAAACATGGAAATAGAACTCCTAAAATTAAGGGCCACCTCAAACGAGCAAGAGTATAAGGATACTGATAAAAATATGGAGGAAGAATGCACTAAAAAGGCCGAGGGAACAACCCTACAAAATTTAATCAAATCGTGGAAACAGGACTGCGAGAATGCAGAAACTATTTCCCTTAAACGGTGGGAAAAATCCGAAAACTGGTTCCTCAAATATGAAGAAGACTTTAAAAGGACGCACCAAACAGGTAACCCCTTTATAAAGCATTTGAACATAACAAGAACTACAACAGACATATTTACACCACCAAACCCAACACATACTAACCACAGGCACATCCCCCACCAACACAAACCAAATACGGCCAACTACACCAAAAGAAACACACCCAACCACCATAACACAGGTTTCCATAGAAATGCCCCCTACATAAACCAACGACGAAATAACATAGATCCAACTCACAACACACACACCACATTCCTCAGAAGAAATCCACCCAGACCACTTGAAATCACAACAGAACTTACCCACAACCACACCAGACATCACCCTCAATCCAACAAAAGACAACCCCCCAGCCTCAACACTCTGTACCACAGAAATAACGCACCCAGACCACATGAACCAACAACAGAACCCTTGCTCATCAACAACCACAACACACACCACCCCCACCATCACATTCACCCTCATGAAACAACAAGCTACAGACCCACACGCAACAGACCAACAAAATATAATCACACACAAAACTACATTCCTTTTTTAGGGAAAAGCCTGAAATACCAGGATACTCGATGCCCCCCCCCCCTCAGGAGAAACCAAAAATAATCAACCTCTCAAAGACACCTCTAACCAACACACAAATCAACATCTTAAGTAAGGGCCTGAAATTTACACCTACACCACGTAAACCAAACTTCCCCGAAATGAAGGATGACATCAAGGAATACTGCCGAAAGCTGCGACTAACGGAATTCTTCCACAACGACACCAACACTGAAGACGAATCACTGGTTAGAAATAAAAGCAATTTCTGCCCACAAAAGGGAAGAAATAAAGCACTGGACACGTACTGCGAACACATCACCAACTTTCCCTATGAAAAAATTACAAATAAACACACGAAATCAAACCTATCTACACACGAATGGGAAGAATTATTCACACTTAGAAACAACCCTGAGATAACTATCAAAGAAGCCGATAAAGGCAGTACTGTTGTCATTATGAATACGGACTACTATAGGACCCTCGCACTTAACATTTTAGAAAACAACACATACTATGAAAAAACAGAAAACTACAAACACACCAAAACAATGGGGAACCTTTTGACCTTACTGAATAAATACCGCAACAGCTTAACCACAAAAGAGTTTAACTATATAAGCCACTTCAAATGCAATACAAGCTCTTTTTACGGCTTACCGAAACTTCACAAATGTAAACCCATAAACGATGCATGTGACACCTCAACCAACAATTACATTGAACTAACACCACCAGAAGACCTAAAACTCAGGCCAATTATAGCAGGCCCTACATGTGAAACCCACAGACTTAGCAACTTTCTGGACATCCTACTGAAACCCTTTCTACAACATATACAGAGCTACATACGAGATGACCTTGACATGCTGAAACACCTCCCTAAAACAGTAAGTGCAAATACAATTCTTATCTCCTTTGACGTAATAAACCTCTACACAAACATACCTCACAACTATGGAATAACAGCAGTCCAATACTGGCTTAACACACACCCATCAGAAATACCGACACGCATCAACACAGATTTTATCACTGACGGACTCCGCTTTATCCTACAAAATAACTACTTCACATTCAATGGTTCAACATACAGACAAGTATCAGGTACGGCAATGGGCACGAAAGTAGCACCCACATATGCCAACCTAGTCATGGGATTCCATGAACAACAAATATACAGTCAGTCCCTTCTCTTATTTGGAGACTCTTTCCACACACACCTCAAAGCCAATTGGAAAAGATATCTAGACGACTGCTTTATCCTATGGCAAGAAGACATGAACTCACTTACTACGTTTAAAAACATGATAAACAACATAGATAATAACATACAATTCACAATGGAATCCAATCCTAAGGAATTAGCCTTCTTGGATATTCTCATCTCTGTAATAGACGGGAAATTAGATACAGATATATTCTATAAACCCACAGATTCCAAGCAATACCTCTTTTTCACATCAAGTCACCCAAAACATACAAAACTTAACATTCCTTACAATTTGGCCAAACGTATATGTACCATAGTATCAGATCCACCTAAACGG
>OZ024743.1:171438243-171465743 GCA_964016885.1 Eledone cirrhosa
GGAGGCCACAAGCAGTGAAAAGGATGGAGAAACCATTCTTCTTCTACGAGAAGTAAGGTAAGTGGTCTTTCCCATCTTTCTCCATTTCAACATGACCTCACTCAGAATAGGCAGCATAAATGCGCGTGGCTTGGGGTCGTCATGGAAGCTGGGCCGCCTGCTGAACGACCTCAGGTCACTAAACATAGATGTAGTGGCCATCAGCGAAACCAGAATCTCCGAAGAACGGGCCTTCGCACCGATCTTCTGTGGCTACGATGTGTACGCATCTCCCAGCCGTCCGGGATTGGGGGGAGGAGTTGCTGTGCTTTTTCGGAGAGGTTTCGATCTTGCCATACGGGCCAACTTCCTGGACCCAGAAGGTAAGTTGGTGGTGCTGGACGTGACCAGCGGAGACGGGCAAGCTTTCAGGTTAGTGGCCGTCTATGCTCCGACAGGAGCAGGGCGGCCTGATTTCTTCCGGCGTCTGGAGACCTTTCTTGGAACGTCCCGCTCTTTAGTGTTAGTGGGCGACTGGAACTGGATCTTTGATGCACGCTGGGATAGGGGAGGAGGGTGCAAGAGCCTCACCAACCTGCTCAGGCGTTTTGAACTGTCTGACAGGTACCGATTGGATTTCCCGAATGTGCCAATGTGGACTTGGACAAACCGCATAGGGTCATCCAGATCATATCTAGATAGAGTATTTTGTAGGGAAATAGATAGGTCTATCATAGGCTGTCCACAATTCAAGATAGTCAGCTACACGGACCACACATTCGTGATTTGTGTGCTTGACTACAGAGCGTGCAAGGCCTACAGAGACCGGATTAGCGAACTAGTTAAGCGGGCGTTGATGGAGGCCATCGTCAACAAGTGGTGGTTTGCTCTGAAAAGAGCAATTAGAATAGAGTCCATTAGATTTAGTAAGGCTTTAGCAATAGAGAAAAATAGAGCAGAGGGAGAACTAGTTAGAAAATTAGACGAGGCGCTTAGCAAAGGCATCGCGACCGAACAATTCTTCAATGCAAAGCATGAAGGCTGTGTTGTCAGAGCTAGGGTGCGTGCTCTCAGACACGAGGGGACGGAAGCCGTTCAATAGGCCCGAGTGGCGGAGGCGCATCGTGGCAACAAAGCCACGATCCGGTCTTTGGTGGACCACGATGGGCGCATGCTTCTCGATCCCGGGCAAATGTGTGAAGCTTTTCAGCGACACTTCGTTCAGCTGTTCGGGGGCAGCGGCGGGCCGGATCGAGGGATGGACTTTAGTGTCTACCTCGACGGACTGCCGCGGCTCTGGGCCACTGAGACGGAGTGTTGCGAAAAGGGCTGGGCATGCCGTGGCTGATGATGCGCAGACACGCACTCAGACTACGACATCTCCACCTCTTCCTCGACGGTGATCAGGTGTGGTCGCCGTTTGCTAGACGCGTCTTTCCCCAGCTCATCTCCTTGACCGAGCTGCAGTCCTGGGTCAAGCGAAGACCGAGAGGGAGCGCTTGGAGACTGGAATGTCTTCAGGCGCTCACAGCCCTCGACCAATCGGGCAATGTGATCGGTGGAAACTCCATCTCGGCGTTCTATAGAGGATTAGTGGAGGGGAAGAGCGGCGACGTACTTGGGGAAACTCTAGGCGTCGACGAAAATCAACTAGCCAATCTCTTCGGAAGAACTTTCGGGTCGGGGCCTATGGACAACTTCCAGAAATCCCTGGCCTGGCAGTGCTACCGAGGAGCTTTGCCACTTCGGGATAAACTCTACAGGCATGGAGGTGCCGTCAGCCGGGCATGTGGACATGCGCGCAGGGCGACGAAACCGTCCAGTGTCCGAGCATGCTGACTTGTCGGTTTATGTGGAACACCTGCTGTCGCATGTAGGACGGATCCAGCTATCAGCTGAGTCAATAGTGAGGATTGCACCGCCCCCTTCCTTTAGCCGGGAAGGGCAGGCAGTTTTTATCTGTCTGGTGGCCATGGTGAAAGAGATAGTATGGTGGACACGTTTGAAAGGGCTGAAGACGAGCACTTACCTCTTCGGTGATGCTCTGATTAACCTTTCCAAATTTAATTTGAAAAGGAAAATCAGGATAGAGAGGGAAGTGCTCTATTACCAGCATTTTGTTGAAAGATGGGTGAGAGAGGCAAGAATGGCCCGAGTGAATGGGCCTACTCTGAGTATGTGTCTGTAAATTAAATGTGGAAAACTGGGAGAGGGCACTTGCCCTGGTGGTCAGGGTTACTGTGGCTTTTTAATGGGCTTTGTCCACGAATGTCCCTCGGAAGTCTCCCCCTATTGGGGAATTTTTTCATTGTTCTATTATTACATCCTCTGTTTTTGTTTTTTTACACGCAGAAATGCCCTTTTGTACCGTCATGTATTGTCCTGTACTGTCCTTAATGTCTACTTTGTGTAAACCCTTGCGGTTAATAAAGAAAGCATTATTATTATTATTATTATTGGCGACCTACGTAGTAAATCGTATCATCGTGAGCTCCGAAAAGGTTTGTTATTTCCGTTTGTTAAAAATTGCCATTTATGGAAAATGTTATTGTTAACTGTTTATAAGCGCACATACATTGTTTTCCGAAAAGGACACCCAAAAAGATTGGGGCCTTGTGCCCCAAATTTAAACATTTATAATTATCAAAAAATTTCTTTGAAAAAAAAAACATGGAAGTCTCACAGCCACACGAAGCTGACAGCCTTCCTCATAATCTAACACCTCACACCGAGACCACCATTGTAAATATTACTACGTTTGCCAACACTATATATTTAATCAGTAGCAATATTTTAAATTTGTCTCAGGCAGACATTCATTTCCCACCATTACCAAAGACTGCAGGTGTTAAAGCCGCCACCACCACCACCACCACCGCGACAACCCCCCCCCCCCCCCCCACCACCACCACCACCGCGACAACAGAAACAAAAGGAAAAAAAAATCAACTCGTGATGTCGAAATGTTTTCAACAAGAATGGACTCTTCCACACCGAACACGACTGACGCCACCACCACCACAACTGAAACTAAAACTAATAATAAGAAAAATAACGATAACAACAACAGAAAAAATGACATTAAAAAAACCACCCTGAGTTTTGCCAGAGTAGCAAAACAGTGCGAAGCATTTACGGTAACTCAGGAGGAATTAGAAAATGCCAAAAAAATGGTAAAGAAAGATGGGTACAGGGTCAGCCCCCCCCCCACCTAATAAAATGGACCATCGGCGCCTATGCACCGTGTCGTATCGAACAATTAATGTAAAATCGCACCGAGTGGAACGGGAATCCGAGTCCCAAATCCAAAAGGCTTTGGGACATGTGTGGGCAAGAAATACCCACATCAGACGTGGGCAGAAGTATGGAACCGTGGAGAAAGTTTGAAACACCAGAGGAGGCTAGAGAACACTCCATGGCCCCATTAAGAAGTGACGACTTCACACTCGTCCCAAGCTATTGTGGCCAGAGACTCGTAAAGATCAGGGTGACCCACGTTCCACCGGCCATCGAAATTCCCTGGCTAATAGCGGCCGTCCTTGCCGGCATCGAAGCCAACACAAAGATAATAGCAAAGAAAAGCAGGAGAACTGGTCCGGATCTGGGATGGAGCTCCTGATCCAAGCGGACCAAAAAAGCATTGAGGAGATCCCAGAGGTAATAGACCTCACTGACGGCATCCACCTCACCGTAATTGTCGAGGGCAGAAGGCCTAGGTGTGTCGTTTGTGGTGAAGGAACCCACCTAAGGGCTTTCTGCCCTCAGGCTAAAATGTTGAGGCCACCTCTCCTACCCACACCAGTGACTCAACCATCAACACCACCAGTAGCAGAGATGGCAGCAACAACTTTAACAGCAACAACAGAAGCAACTATAATAGCAACACCACCACCCAACGCTTCAGAACTAGCACCAGCGCCTATACCATCTACCACGCCACAACCAAAACTAACGCCTGTGGAGGATTTTCCACTCCCCGGCCTATCACAACTGGAGACAGATTGTGACGACGAGGAGTGGGACACGGTATCAGGAAAAAAGATGAAAAGAAACCAAATAAGAAAAAAATTCTCTTCCTTCTCCCTCCAAAAACAAAATACAGAGGGAAACAAATAAATTAACAAATAAAAAAGTTAGGACAGATATGCCACCATCCACACCAGCATAACCAACCCCATCACCCCAAACACCAACACCATCACCATCATTAACCCCAACACCACCATCACCTAAACCACAAAAGTCACCAAAATGCGAAACAGAAACGAACCCACAACAAACGCAAACAAAACAAAACAACCAAAACGATACACACTACACAGCATTAAATTTGAACAACAACCAATTATTACACTACATCCAACACAACACCAGCATCACAGAAAAAGACTACACAACAACCCAAAAATTCACACCACCTCCACACATACAAATCACTAGCACCACACAGAAAACGTACATGACACTAAAACAAAAATTCCCCAAAGACATCGTAGACTTCCGACAAGCACTCTCCAGGAGGATTTATAAGGGCATCCTTCCCGAGGAGGCCACAAGCAGTGAAAAGGATGGAAAAACCGTCCTTCCTCTACGAGAAGTAAGGTAAGATGTCTTTCCCATCTTTTCCACTCCATTTCAACATGACCTCACTCAGAATAGGCAGCATAAATGCGCGTGGCTTGGCGTCGTCAAGGAAGCAGGGCCAGCTGCTGAACGACCTCAGGTCACTAAACATAGATGTAGTGACCATCAGCGAGACCAGAATCTCCGAAGCACGGGCCTTCGCACCGATCTTCGGCGGCTACGATGTGTACGCATCTCCCAGCCGTCCGGGATCTGGGGAGGAGTTGCTGTGCTTTTTCGGAGAGGTTTGGATCTTAACATACGGACCATCTTCCTGGACCCAGAAGGTAAGTTGGTGGTGCTGGGCTGGACGTGACCAGCGGAGACGGGCAAGCTTTCAGGTTAGTGGCCGTCTATGCTCCGACAGGAGCAGGGCGGCCTGATTTCTTCCGGCGTCTGGAGACCTTTCATGGAACGTCCCGCTCTTTAGTGTTGTGGGCGACTGGAACGGGATCTTAGATGCACGCTGGGATTGTGTGGGATTAGTGGATAGGGGAGGAGGGTGCAAGAGTCTCACCAACCTGCTCAGGCGTTTTGAACTGTCTGACAGGTACCGATTGGATTTCCCGAATGTACCAATGTGGACTTGGACAAATCGCATAGGGTCATCCAGATAATATCTATATAGAGTATTTTGTAGGGAAATAGATAGGTCTAGCATAGGTTATCCACAATTCAAGATAGTCAGCTACACGGACCACAAATTCGTGATCTGTGTGCTTGACTTAGATAGGCTTCATAGACGAGGACCCGGCTATTGGAAGCTAAACGCGTCTTTACCAGCGCGCAAGGCCTACAGAGACCGGATTAGCGAACTAGTTAAGCGGGCGTTGACGGGGGCCATCGTCAAAAACAAGTGGTGGTTTGCGCTGAAAAGAGCAATTAGAATATAGTTCATTAGGTTTAGTAAGGCTTTAGCAATAGAGAAAAATAGAGCAGAGGGAGAATTAGTTAGAAAATTAGACGAGGCGCTTTGCAAAGGCATCGCGACCGACGTACTTGCGGCGAAATTGGCCCTTGAAAATTCTTCAATTCAAAGCACGAAGGCTGCGTTGTCAGTGCTAGGGTACGTGCTCTCAGACACGAGGGGACGAAAGCCGTTCAATGGGCCCGAGTGGCGGAGGTGCGTCGTGGCAACAAAGCCACGATCCGGTCTTTGGTGGACCACGACGGACGCATGCTACTCGATCCCGGGCAAATGTGTGAAGCTTTTCAGCGACACTTCGCCCAACTGTTCGGGGGCAGCGGAGGGCCGGGTCGAGGGATGGACTTTAGTGTCTACCTCGACGGACTGCCGCGGCTCTCGGCCACTGAGGCGGAGTGTTGCGAAAAGCCGATAACAGTCGCTGAAGTACGGGTGGCAATGAGGCTGCACAAGGGGTAATCGCCTGGTTTGGATGGTCTGCCCTATGAACTTTACGTACAAATGCCAGACTTGTTCGGAGGCCTCTTGGCGGACGTCTACTGCAACTGGCAACAGAACGGGAGAATTCCCAGCTCTGTGAGCCGAGGAGCGGTGGCGCTGCTGAGAAAGGATCCGAACAAGGGGGATAACATAGATAATTTTAGGCCCATAACTCTGCTAAACTAAGAGTTCAAGATTTTGGCCAAGGTGCTAGCAAAGAGGTTGGCGCTTGTCGTTGGTGGTCTGGTGGGAGAGGCGCATACATGCGCCATTCCCGACAGATCCATCCACGACAACCTCCACCTCATGCGATACATCGTAGAGAGGGTAGTTAGGGAACCTGGCACGGGTAGGTCTTTGATAAATTGAGATCAGTCGAAAGCCTTCGATAGGGTCGACCATCGTTACCTAGCGGCAGTCATGAGGGCGGCTGGCTTTGGGCCCGGCTTCAGAGGCTGGATCGCTGCCATGTACAGCGACATCTGCTCTGTGGTGAGAATGAACGGTCACCCTTCGGAACCGTTCAACATCATGCGCTCGGTCCGCCAGGGATGTTCCTTCTCGTCCCTCTTGTACGTATTGACTCTCGAGCCATTACTGCACAAACTGGAGACGTTGAGGGGGGTCCCGCGCGAACTAGGATGCGGAAGATCCGTGTCAGCATATGCGGACGATGTCACCGTAGTGGTGTCAAACGCCAAACACGTCGAGGCGATCGGCACTACACTAAGAGAATACGAAGCGGTGACAGGAGCAATGATCAACCAGGAAAAGTCAGTGGGCCTGCAGCTCGGCACCTGGAGAGGCAGGTCTATGCCGTCCAACAGCGTCGTCGGGCGCTGGACGGACGGACCGGTTAAATTGCTAGGGGTCTGGTTCGGTCCGGACCTCCAGACGGACAAAAACTGGGACGAGATGACGAGCAGGGTGGCTTCTCTCACCCAGAATTGGGCCGAGAGGAACCTATCCCTGAAAGGTCGAGCGGGGGTGGCTAACGCGTACATCGCGTCCGTCATCTACTACCATCTGACCGTCGTACCTTGTCCTAAGCTCCGCCTGACTGCGCTGGAGCGTTTGCTCTTTCGCTTCTTGTGGAAGGGACGCGCTCCGATGGTCAGGCGGTCCATCTGCTGTCAACACCCGCTGCGTGGAGGGTTGGTCATGCCGTGGCTGATGATTCGCAGACACGCGCTCAGGCTACATCTCCACCTCTTCCTCGACGGTGATCAGGTGTGGTCACCGTTTGCTAGACGCGTCTTTCCCCAGCTCGTCTTCTTGACGGAGCTGCAGTCCTGGGTCAAGCGAAGACCGAGAGGGAGCGCTTGGAGACTGGAAAAATTTTCAGGCGCTCACAGCCCTCGACCAATCAGGCAATGTGATCGGTGGAAACTCCACCTTGGCGTTCTATAGAGGACTAGTGGAGGGGAAGAGCGACGACGTACTTGGAGAAACTCTAGTCGTCGACGAAAATCAACTATCCAATCTCTTTGGAAGGACTTTCGGGCCGGGGCCTATGGATAACTTCCAGAAATCCCTGGCCTGGCAGTGCTACCGGGGAGCTTTGCCAGTTCGGGATAAACTCTACAGGCATGGAAGTGCCGTCAGCCGGGCATGTCCGAGATGCGCGCAGGGCGACGAAACCGTCCTGCACGCACTCGTCCAGTGTCCGAGCATTGCTGACTTGTGGGTTCATGTCGAACAGCTGCTGTCACGTGTAGGACGGATCTAGCTATCAGCTGAGTCCATCGTGAGGATTGCCCCGCCCTCTTCCTTTAGCCGGGAAGGGCAGGCTGTTTTTATCTGTCTGGTGGCTATGGCGAAAGAGATAGTATGGTGGACACGTTTGAAAGGGCTGAAGACGAGCACTTACCTCTTCGGTGATGCCCTGATTAACTTTTTCAAATTTCATTTGAAAAGGAAAATCAGGGTAGAGAGGAAAGTGCTCTCTTCCCAGCATTTTGTTGAAAGATGGGTGAGAGAAGCAAGTATGGCCCGAGTGAATGGGCCTACCCTGAGTATGTGTCTGTAAATTAAAGGTGGAAAACTGGGAGAGGGCACTTGCCCTGGTGGTCAGGGTCACTGTGGTCTTTTAATGGGCTTTCTCCACAAATGTCCCTCCGAAGTCTCCCTCCTATTGGGGAATTTTTCTTTGTTATTTTATTACATCCTCTTTTTTTTTTACACGCAGAAATGCCCAATTGTACCGTCCTGTATTGTCCTGTACTGTCCTTAATGTCTACTTTATGTAAACCCTTGTGGTTAATAAAGAAAACAAAACATTATTATTATTATTATTATTATTATTATTATAGAATGCTATGGTTGACGGAGGCTCGGCTCTATAAGGTATTGTAAATTTTGACCGCTATAACAATTGTAAATTGTTTAAAACTTTAACCAACTTGTAGACAAAAACACCCTCCTCCTCGTGAGTGGGGTCTTTCTGCTCGTTATTTGGCCCTTCGGGGTTAAATAACCGACTATTGGGGTTTTGTACCCAATATTTATTTTAAACAAAAAAACAACATGGCTACGAAAAAGAATTTTCATAGGTCACTCCCACTCATTCCGTCTTCTTCTTCCTCAATCGTCACTACCACAGAGAGAAGATTGTCTCTCTCCCTCCCTTCTTTAAATGTGTCTCTCTCCCTCCCTTCTCTTTCGCAAGCGACGCCAGAAAAGAAAAATCACGTGCAAAGCGAGCAAGATTTCTCCACGACGACGACAACGACGAAAAAGGTGTGCGGGAAATACGAAAACCCATTTCATTCGTCTGACGTCAGGAATAATAGCAGTAGCAGCCGTAATAACAGCAGCAACAGTGACAAGGAAAACAAAAGTAGCAGCCGCAACAGCATCAGCAGCAGCATAAGCAACAACACCATTAGCAGCAACAACAACAGCAGCAGCAGCAACAACAACAACAACCACAGCAACAGCGGCGGCGGCGGCGGCAGTAGTCGTAGTAACTGCAGCAACAACAAAAGTAACAGCAGCTCTGACGACGGCAACAACAACAACAGCAGCAAAGAAAAACCAATCTCGTTTGGAGGTATCGCAAAGAACCTGGAAACCATCCTCATAACAAATGAGGAATTAGAGGAAGCGAAGAAGATGGTGACAAAAACTGGACACCGAGCAATCTGCAAGGCACCGGAAAAATTTTTTGAAACCCAACAGCACTGTACGGTCACGTACCGTACAGTAAGTACAAAATCCCGTAGGGTTGAAAGAGCCACAGAGGCTCAAATACAAAAAGCCTTGGGGTCTGTGTGGCAGCGGAAAACGCACATCACCCGAGGCAAGAAATATGCCACCGTAGACGTACTTTTTGCCACACCCCAGGAGGCAAAGGCTCAATCCTTAGTGACCCTAAGGAGCGAGGAAATGTTGTTGGTGCCCTCCTACTGCGGGCAAAAAATTGTGTGGGTCAAACTGACCCACGTCCCCCCCGGGATGGCCCCTTCTTGGCTGGCCACGTCTGTCCTCGTCGGAATCGAGGACAAAACAACTGTACTGCAAGTACAGAAAAAAGTAAGAGAAGATTGGGTCGGCACCTCCATTGAGATGTTAATCCAAACCAACCAGGAGTGCATCGAAGCTGTCCCGGATATGATAGACTTCGATAATGGCACTCAACTGCCCATAAGTGTTGAGGGCAAACGCCCGAAATGCTTTCACTGTGGATCGAAGACTCACCTCAGGGCCTTCTGCAACGAGAAGACCCTAAGAAAGGAGAAAACCCCCCTCCTTCCGAAACCGGCTCCACGGCTACCAGCAACAGGACAAGCGGCAACTAGGAACGATAGGTCCGTGGCACCCATACCCACGCCACGGAAATCAAAAGCAGCTGCAGCAGTGGAAGTATTAACAACAACAACAGCAATACCAAATGCAGCTGCAAAAGAGACTCCAGTACAAACATCACCAACAACAACAAGTGAAAGAGTGGAGCTGGTACCCCTCCCCGACCTCACAGAATCAGACATGGAGTGTGAGGTGGGAGAGGGATGACAAAAGGTTGTAAGAAGGCACAAACGCAGAAGCAGCGCATCGTCGCCTTCGAAAAGGGAGGAAAGAAATGAAAAAAGGGTAAAGGCTACTGCAAAGAGACTCACAGCAGCAACACCACCAACATCATCACCACCCACACTAGCACCAACATCACCACCGGCGACAACCCCACCGCCAACAACAACAACACCTTCAACACCACCACCACAAGCACCAACATCGCAAACACAACAACAAAACACACACACCCAGCAACAACGACAAGAAATGGATCCGGACGGATCCGGCTATCATCTGAGTCCATCGTGAGGATTGCCCCGCCCTCTTCCTTTATCCGGGAAGGGCAGGAAGTTTTTATCTGTCTGGTGGCCATGGCGAAAGAGATAGTATGGTGGACACGTTTGAAAGGGCTGAAGACGAGCACTTACCTCTTCAGTGATGCCCTGTTTGACTTTTTCAAATTTCATTTGAAAAGGAAAATCAGAGTAGAGAGGGAAGTGCTCTCTTCCCAGCATTTTGTTGAAAGATGGGTGAGAGAAGCAAGAATGGCCCGAGTGAATGGGCCTACTCTGATTACGTATATGTAAATTAAAGGTGGAAAACTGGGAGAGGGCACTTGCCTTGGTGGTCAGGGTCACTGTGGCCTTTTACTGGGCTTTCTCCACAAATGTCCCTCCCAAGTCTCCCCCCTATTGGGGAATTTTTCATTGTTATTTTTTTGTTACATCCTCTGTTTTTGTTTTTTACACGCAGAAATGCCCATTAGTACCGTCCTGTATTGTCCTGCATTGTCCTTAATGTCTACTTTATGTAAACCCTTGTGGTTAATAAAGAAATCATTATTATTATTATTATTATTGAATGCCATGGTTGACGGAGGCTCGGCTCTGTAAGGTATAGTAATTTTTAACCGTTAAAACAATTGTAAATTGTTTAAAACTTGAACCAAATTGTTGATAAAGACACCCTCCTCCTCGTGAGAGGGGTCTTTCTGTCCGTTATTTGGCCCTTCGGGGTTAAATAACCAGTTATTGGGGTTTTGTACCCAAAATTTCATTTTAAACAAAAAAACATGGCTACCAAAAAGAAATTTCATACGTCACTCCCACTCATTCCGTCTTCTTCTTCCTCAATCATCACTACAGCAGAGAGAAGATTGTCTCTCTCCCTCCCTTCTTTAAATGTGTCTCTCTCCCTCCCTTCTCTTTCGCAAGTGACGAAAGAAAAAAAAAAGAAAAGTCTCGTGCAAAGCGTGCAAGGTTTCTCCACGACGACGACGACAGCGACGAAACAGGTGTGCGGGAAATACGAAAACCCAGTTCATTCGTCTGACGTCAGGAATAATAGCAGTAGCAGCCGTAATAACAACAGCAACAGTGACAATGAAAACAACAGTAGCAGCCGCAACAGCATCACCAGCAGCATAAACAACAACAGCATTAGCAGCAGCAACACCAACAACAACCACAGCAACAGCGGCGGAGGCAGTAGTCGTAGTACCTGCAGCAACAACAAAAGTACCAGCAGCTCTGACGACAACAACAACAGCAGAGAAAAACCAATCTCATTTGCAGGTATTGCGAAAAATTTGGAAACAATCCTCATAACAAATGAGGAATTAGAGGAAGCGAAGAAGATGGTGACAAAGAACGGACACCGAGCAATCTGCAAGGCAGCGAAAAATTTTTTCGAAACCCAAGAGCACTGTACGGTCACGTACCGTACAGTAAGTACAAAATCCCGTAGGGTGGAAAGAGCCACAGAGGCCCAAATACAAAAAGCCTTGGGGTCTGTGTGGCAGCGGAAAACGCACATCACCCGAGGCAAAAAATATGCCACCGTAGACGTACTTTTTGCCACACCCCAGGAGGCAAAGGCCCAATCAGTAATGACCCTAAGGAGCGAGGAAATGGTGTTGGTGCCCTCCTACTGTGGGCAAAAAATTGTGAGGGTCAAACTGACCCACGTCCCCCCCGGAATGACCCCTTCTTGGCTGGCCGCGTCTGTCCTCATCGGAATCGAGGACAAAACAACTGTACTGCAAGTACAGAAAAAAGTAAGAGAAGATTGGGTCGGCTCCTCCATTGAGATGCTAATCCAAACCAACCAGGAGTGCATCGAAGCTATCCCGGATGTGATAGACTTCGATAACGGCACTCAACTGCCCATAAGTGTTGAGGGCAAACGCCCGAAATGCTTTCGCTGTGGATCGAAGACTCACCTCAGGGCCTTCTGCAACGAGAAGACCCTGAGAAAGGAGAAAACCCCCCTCCTTCCGAATCCGGCTCCACGGCTACCAGCAACAGGACAAGCGGCAACCAGGAACAATAGGCCCGTGGCACCCATACCCACTCCACGGAAATCAAAAACAGCAGCAGCAGTGGAAATACTAACAACAACAACAGCAATACCAAATGCAGCTGCAACAGAGACTCCAGTGCAAACATCACCAACAACAACAAGTGAAAGAGTGGAGTTGGTACCCCTCCCCGACCTCACAGAATCAGACATGGAGTGTGAGGTGGGAGAGAGATGGCAAAAGGTCGTAAGAAGGCACAAACGCAGAAGCAGCGCATCGTCGCCTTTGAAAAGTGAGGAAAGAAATGAGAAAAGGGTAAAGTCTACTGCAAAGAGACCCACAGCAGCAACAACACCAACACCATCACCACCCACACTAGCGCCACCATCACCACCGGCGACAACCCCACCGCCAACAACACCTTCAACACCACCACCACAAGCACCAACATCGCAAACACAACAACAAAACACACACACCCAGCAACAACGACAAGAAAATAGCAGAACCACACCCCACCCCCAGAAAAACAAATGCACGGCAATAAATACACACAACAAGAAACTAATGACTTACATAATTGAACACACAGACATTTCACAACAGGACTACATAATACCAGCACCAATCAAAACGCCAACCAACATAAGACTGCTAAAAATAGCACAGAAACAATACACAAATATTAAAACGAAATTCCCCAACGCAGTTGGTGATTTCAGGGACCTAGGAGGAACCATCAATCGAAGAGTATACTCAGACATTCTCTTAGAAGAGCCGACGACCAGCCGAAGGGACGATTCAACGGTCCCTTCACCAGACGATCAAGTGAAAAGGGATGTAAAAACCATCCCTCCTCTACCAAAAGTACGGTAAGTGGTCTTTCCCATCTTTTCCACTCTATTTTAAACATGACCTCACTCAGAATAGGCAGCATAAATGCGCGTGGCTTGGGGGCGTCATGGAAGCAGGGTCACCTGCTCAACGACCTCAGGTCACTAAACATAGATGTAGTGGCCATCAGCGAGACCAGAATCTCCGAAGCACGGGCCTTCGCACCGATCTTCGGCGGCTTCGATGTGTACGCATCTCCCAGCCGTCCTGGATCCGGTGGAGGAGTTGCTGTGCTTTTTCGGAGAGGTTTGGATCTCGCCATACGGGCCATCTTCCTGGACCCAGAGGGTAAGCTGGTGGTGCTGGACGTGACCAGCGGAGACGGGCAAGCTTTCAGGCTAGTGGCCGTCTATGCCCCGACAGGAGCAGGGCGGCCTGATTTCTTCCGGCGTCTGGAGACCTTTCTTGGAACGTCCCGCTCTTTAGTGTTAGTGGGCGACTGGAACGGGATCTTAGATGCACGCTGGGACTGTGTGGGATTAGCGGATAGGGGTGGAGGGTGCAAGAGCCTCACCAACCTGCTCAGGCGTTTTGAACTGTCTGACAGGTACCGATTGGATTTCCCGAATGTGCCAATGTGGACTTGGACAAACCGCATAGGGTCATCCAGATCATATCTAGATAGAGTATTTTGTAGGGAAATAGATAGGTCTAGCATAGGCTGTCCACAATTCAAGATAGTCAGCTACACGGACCACAAATTCGTGATCTGTGTGCTTGACTTAGATAGGCTTCATAGACGAGGACCCGGCTACTGGAAGCTAAACGCGTCCTTACCAGCGCGCAAGGCCTACAGAGACCGGATTAGCGAACTAGTTAAGCGGGCGTTGACGGGGGCCATCGTCAACAACAAGTGGTGGTTTGCTCTGAAAAGAGCGATTAGAATAGAATCGATTAGGTTTAGTAAGGCTTTAGCAATAGAGAAAAATAGAGCAGAGGGAGAACTAGTTAGAAAATTAGACGAGGCGCTTAGCAAAGGCATTGCGACCGACGTGCTTGCGGCGAAATTGGCCCTTGACCAATTCTTCAATGCAAAGCACGAAGGCTGCGTTGTCAGAGCTAGGGTGCGTGCTCTCAGACACGAGGGGACGAAAGCCGTTCAATGGGCCCGAGTGGCGGAGGCGCGTCGTGGCAACAAAGCCACGATCCGGTCTTTGGTGGACCACGACGGGCGCATGCTACTCGATCCCGGGCAAATGTGTGAAGCTTTTCAGCGACACTTCGCTCAGCTGTTCGGGGGCAGCGGGGGGCCGGGTAGAGGGATGGACTTTAGTGTCTACCTCGACGGACTGCCGCGGCTCTCGGCCACTGAGGCGAAGTGTTGCGAAAAGCCGATAACAGCCGCTGAAGTACGGGAGGCAATGACTGGCTGCACAAGGGGTAAATCGCCTGGTTTGGATGGTCTGCCCTATGAACTTTACGTACAGATGCCAGACTTGTTCGGAGGCCTCTTGGCGGACGTCTACTGCAACTGGCAACAGAACGGGAGAATTCCCAGTTCTGTGAGCCGAGGAGCGGTGGCACTGCTGAGAAAGGATCCGAACAAGGGGGATAACATAGACAATTTCCGGCCCATAACTCTGCTAAACACAGAGTTTAAGATTTTGGCCAAGGTGCTAGCAAAGAGGTTGGCGCTTGTCGTTGGTGGTCTGGTGGGAGAGGCGCAGACATGCGCCATTCCCGACAGATCCATCCACGACAACCTCCACCTCATGCGATACATCGTAGAGAGGGTAGCTAGGGAACCTGGCACGGGTGGGTCCTTGATCAATTTAGATCAGTCGAAAGCTTTCGATAGGGTCGACCATCGTTACCTAGCGGCAGTCCTGAGGGCGGCTGGCTTTGGGCCCGTCTTCAGAGGCTGGATCGCTGCCATGCACAGCGACATCTGCTCTGTGGTGAGAGTGAACGGTCACCTGTCGGAACCGTTCAACATCATGCGCTCGGTCCGCCAAGGATGTCCCCTCTCGTCCCTCTTGTACGTATTGACTCTCGAGCCATTACTGCACAAACTGGAGACGTTGAGGGGAGTCCCGCGCGAACTAGGATGCGGAAGATCCGTGTCAGCATATGCGGACGATGTCACCGTAGTGGTGTCGAACGCCAAACACATCGAGGCGATCGGCACTACACTAAGAGAATACGAAGCGGTGACAGGAGCAATGATCAACCAGGAAAAGTCAGTGGGCCTGCAGCTCGGCACCTGGAGAGGCAGGTCCATGCCGTCCAACAGCGTCGTCGGGCGCTGGACGGACGGACCGGTTAAATTGCTAGGGGTCTGGTTCGGTCCGGACCTCCAGACGGACAAAAACTGGGACGAGGTGACGAGCAGGGTGGCTTCTCTCACCCAGAAATGGGCGGAGAGGAAGCTATCCCTGAAAGGTCGAGCGGAGGTGGCTAACGCGTACATCGCGTCTGTCATCTGCTACCGCCTAACCGTCGTACCTTGTCCTAAGCCTCGCCTGACTGCGCTGGAGCGTTTGCTCTTTCGCTTTTTGTGGAAGGGACGTGCTCCGATGGTCAGGCGGTCCATCTGTTGTCAACACCCGCTACGTGGAGGGCTGGGCATGCCGTGGCTGATGATGCGCAGGCACGCGCTCAGGCTACGACATCTCCACCTCTTCCTCGACGGTGATCAGGTGTGGTCGCCGTTTGCTAGACGCGTTTTTCCCCAGCTCGTTTCCTTGACGGAGCTGCAGTCCTGGGTCAAGCGAAGACCGAGA
Organism: Eledone cirrhosa; assembly: GCA_964016885.1. Taxonomy (NCBI): domain Eukaryota; kingdom Metazoa; phylum Mollusca; class Cephalopoda; order Octopoda; family Eledonidae; genus Eledone; species Eledone cirrhosa. The sequence goes on from OZ024743.1 coordinate 171,454,181, forward strand.
GGGAGCGCCTGGAGACTGGAATGTCTTCAGGCGCTCACAGCCCTCGACCAATCGGGCAATGTGATCGGTGGAAACTCCACCTCGGCGTTCTATAGAGGATTAGTGGATGGGAAGAGCGACGACGTACTTGGGGAAACTCTAGGCGTCGACGAAAATCAACTAGCCAATCTCTTCGGAAGAACTTTCGGGCCGGGGCCTATGGACAACTTCCAGAAATCTCTGGCCTGGCAGTGCTACCGAGGAGCCTTGCCAGTTCGGGATAAACTCTACAGGCATGGAGGTGCCGTCAGCCGGGCATGTCCGAGATGCGCGCAGGGCGACGAAACCGTCCTGCACGCACTCGTCCAGTGTCCGAAAATTGCTGACTTGTGGGTTTATGTCGAACACCTGCTGTCGCGTTTAGGACGGATCCAGCTATCATCTGAGTCTATCGTGAGGATTGCCCCGCCCTCTTCCTTTAGCCGGGAAGGGCAGGCAGTTTTTATCTGTCTGGTGGCCATGGCGAAAGAGATAGTATGGTGGACACGTTTGAAAGGGCTGAAGACGAGCACTTACCTCTTCGGTGATGCTCTGATTGACTTTTTCAAATTTCATTTGAAAAGGAAAATCAGAGTAGAGAAGGAAGTGCTCTCTTCCCAGCATTTTGTTGAAAGATGGGTGAGAGAAGCAAGAATGGCCCGAGTGAATGGGCCGACTCTGAGTATATATCTGTAAACTAAAGGTGGAAAACTGGGAGAGGGCACTTGCCTTGGTGGTCAGGGTCATTGTGGCTTTTTACTGGGCTTTCTCCACAAATGTCCCTCCGAAGTCTCCCCCCTATTGGGGAATTTTTCATTGTTATTTTCATTGTTATTTTTGTTACATCCTCTGTTTTTGTTTTTTTTACACGCAGAAATGCCCATTTGTACCGTCCTGCATTGTCCTGCACTGTCCTTAATGTCTACTTTATGTAAACCCTTGTGGTTAATAAAGAAATCATTATTATTATTATTATTATTATTATTATTATTATTATTATTATTATTATTGTTCTTTGAGTCTCAGTCATTGATGTTACTTAACTGGAAAGTTTGTTGAAATGAATATCAAGCTGCTACCTGCAGCCTCAGAAATTCAGGACGTTTCGGAGTGTTCTTGCTGTTCCCAGCAAGCATGCCTTTTGAAGTGTTCCAAAAAGCGGGGCTGGACTAATCTTCTTTAACCATCCCTGGAAACTCCTTGATATAGTACCTAGTGCGCCTATGACTTCATGGCAGTTCCAAATCCTTTTTACCCCCCACTTTAATTCTTGGTATCGGCTAATTTTCTCCCTCTCCTTCTCTTGCACTCTCGTGGCGAATGGGCAGGTCCATCCACAATCAGGCACAATCTTTTTTCCTTGTCCAAAACCGCCAGGTCAGGTCTATTGCTGTAGCACGACTTGAAGGTCTATCAGTTTCTTGTCCGTCTGTATCCTAAAATCCCAGAGCACCTTAACCTGATCGTTTTCTATCACCGACTCTGGCTTATGCTCATACCACTTCTTAGTTTTTGTTAAATTGTTTACTTTGCATAGGTGCCAGTGGATCACCCTGCCAATCACTTCATGTCTCCAGCCTTTATAGTGAGTCTGGGCTAGGTGTTTATACTCGGATACAATGTGAGCCACAGTCTCCTCTCTCTCTCTCCACAGATCCTGCACAGTGGGCTAGCCTCCTCCTTGTAAATATGGTGTTTCAGCCACTTCGTTTTGAGGGCCTGCTCTTGCGCAGCCATTAGCATTCCTTCTGTAGCCTTTTTAAGGTCTCCTCTTTTCAACCAGTTCCATGTCTGTGGATCTCTGAATTCCGTTTTCTCAAAGAAGGTACTATGAAGGGATTTTTCATGAAGGCTGCTCTTTCTCCTTCTTGTTATTTCCTCTTGGACATCCCCTGGTCTATTGTCCTCTCCTTCAGTACAATTCTGAGCATTGGCTCCTTACTATCAGTCACGTATTTGTGTAGGTTGTTTTTCTCCATCTGAACACAGTCCTCTATGCTGATAAGACCTCTTCCACCTTCAGATCTCCTTAAGTAGAGTCTATCGACATCACTCCTCTTGTGGAACATGTTGGTGATAGTCAATCGCTTCCTAGTCTTCCTATCCATTTCTTTTTGTTCAGCAACATTCCATCTCAGAATTCCCGCACTGTACCTAATAATAGACGTAGCTCGGGAATTTACTGCACTTATGGCAATCCTACTGTTCAAATGTGACCTTAATACGCTCCTTACTCTCCGAATGTATTCAGATCTTATCAATTCCTTCTTTTTTTTGTTCTTGATGTCATCAGCCTCCAGAACACCCAAATACTTGTATCCTTCTTTTCTTTTTTCTTTTCTTATATAAATAATAAAAATATTTACACGCACAAAACCCACATCGTACTGTCCTGTTCCGTCTGTGAAGTTTTTCTTGATGTCAGCCCTTGTGGCCAATAAAGAAATCATTATTATTATTATTATTATTATTATAGTTGCATTTATCTTGCTTTATGTGCATACGAGTTATCACCAAGTCACAACCAGTGACCTCAAGAGACAACAAGGTCCGCCATGTTCAAGAAAGAACATACATACTCACACATGCATCTTTATTGTTTAGACTTGTGATATACTTATATTGACAGAAACATCCTTAGTATATGGGCAGTTCCCATTAGTACTATCTTTGTATTTCTCCTATACGCGGGTTTCCTGTGATTTGCGATAAGTAATCATTAGACCCCTTAGGTATCATTCCCAGAGCGCCTACAACCACTGGTATTGTTTTAGTTCTCAATTTCCACATTTTTCCAATTTCTATCTCAAGGTCCTTATACTTGCTCAATTTTTCAAATGTTTTTATAGATACATTCTTGTCTATTGGAACGGACATATCAATTAGCAGGCATACCATCTTTTTAAAGTCCTTCAATATTATATCAGGTCTATTTGCATCTGTTTTTCGGTCTGTTTGGATGCTAAAGTTCCACGAGATTGAGATGTGAACTTTATCAAGTATGGAAGGTGGTTGATGCTCCCACCAATTCTTTTGATGGGGCAGGTCAAAATGCTTACACATTATCCAATGTATGTATTGTGCAGCTCTGTCATGCTTGTTTAGGTATTCGGTTGGAGCTATAGGACTGTACATTGAAATTATATGGTCAACGGTCTCTGGTTGTTTTTTGCATACACGGCATAATGGGCTGCATCCATTTTTATTATGTTGGCTTGGTAATTTTTTGTTGGCAGACACTGATCTTGTGCTGATATAATCAGTCCTTCAGTCTCCGATTTCAGTCCAGAGGATGCCAACCACTGATGGGTTAAAGTTTTGTCAACATCAGGATTGTTAGCTCGTTCTGGGTATTTTCCATATAGATGCTTTTCTTGCTATTTCTTAGCCGTTTTCTGTAGCAGTTCTTTCTTTGCAGTTACCTTTACCTGCTTTGCTTTTTCTTTTTTTTCCATTTCAGCGGTAAATGGGACTTCTGAAATGTGTAGTCCATTACTGTATCTTTGTGCATCTTTTGTAATGGAGTATGATCTTTTGATGCTTTCGTGTTTCAAAACGAGTTTGATCATCCAATCATGTGATTCCCTTAGATATGTAGATAATCCAATTGTTGCAGTTTTCAACGCAATGTCTAACTGGATTAACCCACGTCCTCCTTCTTTCCTAGGGAGATATATTATATCTGTATCTGCCTTAGGGTGATGCATTCTGTGCATGGTTAAGAATTTTCGAATTTTTGTATCGAGCCTACGGATCTCTGTGCTTGACCAGTTGATGACATTGTAACTGTAGGTTACTACTGGTATGGCAAGCGTGTTTATGGCATCGATCCTATTCCTTGCATTCAATTCCGTTCTTAAGATTGCTCTGACTCTGCGGTAACATTCCTTCCTTATCCTTTCCCTCATTGTCAAATGCTTGATTCCGTCTCCTTCACAAACACCTAGATATTTGTAAGTTTTTTCTTGATCAAGTTCTCTTATCACATTCCCCCGAACTCTTATCACATTCCCCCTGAACTCTTCAGCAGCTTTCCTCTGGTGAACGTTGCTTTGGCGCATTTATCTAGTCCAAACTCCATTTTAATGTCATCACTGAACTGCTCCACAGTGGATAATAGCCCTTACAATTGTTCATCATTTTTTGCAAATAGTTTCAGGTCATCCATGTAGAACAAGTGATTAATGGTTTTGTCATAGACTTTATATCTATGTTTTGTTTCATTGAGCATTTTACTTAATGGTATAAGTGCGATGCAGAATAAAAGCGGTGATAAAGAGTCACCCTGAAAAATTCCACAATCAATATTAAGTTCTCCAGCTTCCAGTGATTTTGTTTCACTATTCAAAAGGAGTGTCGTTTTCCATGTCTTCATACTGAATGACAAAAACCTCCTGACAACGGGGGATATTTTGAAAAATCTCTAAACATTTTTCAATCCAACTGTGTGGCAAACTATCGAATGATTTTTTATAATCTATCCAAGCAATTGATAGATTTTTGTGTCTATTATGACAATCTTCCAGTATCATTTTGTTAACCAAAAGCTGATCGTTACAGCCATATGAGCCTCGTTTACACCCTTTCTGCTCAATGGGAAATAGGTCATTTGTCATCAGGTGGTCATATGTATATTCAGTTAGGACTGATGTTATAATTTTATACATTGTGGTCAAGCAAGTTATCGGTCTGTAATTTTTGGGATTGTTTGTCTCATCATTCTTCGGAAGCAGGAATGTAATGCCGTTAACTAGCCATGATGGTATCTTTTCTGGCTCCTTAACTATTTCATTGTAAAGTTGGGCTAACAGCTCATGAGACTCTGTGAAGGCATTTATCCAAAAACTTTGTATTTTGTCTTTTCCTGGGGATTTCCATTTGCTGGTTTTTCTTAGAGCCAAGCGCAACTGTTCAACTGTTATATTTTCCCATACTTGTTCTTCAAGGTGAGCTGTATCTTTCATTTGTCTGGCTATCCATGGGGCATGTATATTATGAACTTTTTCTTCGGCCCAGATCTTTTCCCAGAATTCTTGCACTTCCTCCTTGGGTGGTATTGATTTAGAAGTTATTGTTGACTTACCAATTTTTCTGTAGAAGTTTCTTTGGTTGTTTTTGAACATATTATTCTCCTTATAGAATCTAGATCGTTTTTCAAAGCGCCTTATACGAGCAGCTTTGGCCGACACTTTTTGCTTGATTATTTCTATCAGCATGTCTATGTCACTTGTTGATTTTATACTGTATTTTCTTTTCAATTTTCTAAGTTTAGTTTGTTTAACTTGTTCACCTACTTTATAGTTTGTTAAAATTTCTATGTCAGATCGGAGAAGGTTTATTTGGCGATTGATGTTCTCTTGCCAAGTAGATTTCTTGTGGGAATTCCTTTGTTTTTTCATCTTCACTCCACATAAGTGAGTGGTGACTTTAGCCGATGCATAATAGAGATGATTTAAATCAGTAATGTTTAGTTTGTTTGTGATGATAATGTTTTTGAGAATTATGTTAGTCTTGTGTATTATCTTTTGGTTCTGTTTGGAGTTCTGGATCTTAGGGAGGGTGTCTCGTTGCCCCATGTCAGATTCTTTCATTTTCATCCATTCGATCATAATTTCATCCTTCAAGTTGGCAAGTTCATTCTCATTCATTTCTTTATCATTTACGATCTCATTATTTTCATTTGGAGTTTCATCTTGAGCATGCACTCCCTCCACTTTTTCGATACTTTCTTTAATTTGTTCTGTTGCCAGTGATTCCGCCCCAACCCTGGGATTCGAAGTGTTACAATTTACCTCGTTTTCACTGTTACAATTTACCTCGTTTTCACTATTATTATTATTATTATTATTATTAATATTATTACTATATATGCACTGGGTAATTGCTGGTCTTGTCCCAAAATTAGAAACAATTATATATATATAAAACCCTAATATTCCATGAGGCAGATAAAGGGAGGGCAGTAGTCCTTATGGGGACATATTACTACACGACTCTAGTACTCTCAACTCTAGAAAACCAAACATATTATGAAAAGGCCCAACACTACACACAGCAGAAAATAATGAGAAACCTAAAATCCCTAACAACCCTTTACAAAGAAGGTCTTACAGACAAGGAATACAACTACATCACCAATTTCAAAAGCAAAACCAGCCTCTTCTGCGGTATCTCAAAGACACATAAAGGCGAAGTTAGGGCCTGCAAGCAAGCCACAGACATTTACATAAATATAGCCCCTCCTGATGACCTTAAAGTAAGACCCATAATAGCAGGTACCACACGTGAAACCCTTCCGCCTAAGCAACTTCCTAGATATTCTGCTTAAACCTTTCCTAAAACACATAAAAAGCTTCATAAGGGGCGACCTTGACATGCTCAACCACATCCCAACAACACTCAATAATGAACAGTAATCTTTGATGCCATCAATTTATATTCCAATATCCCACACAACCTAGGGATAGAGGCAATACAATTCTGGCTTGAACATTTCTCTAGTGAACTCTCACAGCGTATCCCTAAAGAATTTGTGTTGGAGGGACTGAAATTCATCTTGGAAAACAATTTTTTTGAATTCAATGCCAAATACTACAGGCAGAAATCTGGGACTGCCATGAGCACGAAAGTAGCCCCCTCATACGCCAACGTTGTCATGGGATATTTGGAAACCACTCTCTACCGCAAAGTTCTAGACAAATACGGTAACCACTTCTACCAACACATAGAAAAGAACTGGAAGAGATATCTGGCATGAAGAACTGGAAGAGATATCTGGCATGAAAATATAGATAGACTAATTGAGTTTAAAACCCTTCTAAATGGATTCAACACAAACTTACAATTCGCAATGGATTAAAGCCATCAACAACTCCCTTTCCTCAACATCATCATTAAGAAAACAAACAACAAAATAGAAACAGACATATACTACAAACCCACAGACTCCAAACAATACCTTCCATTCAACTCGTGCCACCCTCGACATACCAAAATGGCAGTTCCTTATAACCTAGCCAGAAGGATCTGCACAATAGTTTCAGATAAATACACATGCTGTATCACGACTTGAAGAATTAAAAAACACACTTATCAGCAGAAACTACCCACCATCCCTAATCAACAATAGATTCCAACGTGCCCTAAAACTCCCACATCCAGGAACTCAGACACCCCAAACCCAGGAATGAACCGCAACAGAAAACTCTACCATACATCTCCACATACAACCCCCTCGACACCATCCCCCAGAACATTCCTTTACTAAAAAGAGACCCAAGATTGAACAAAATCCTCCAAAGACACAACATCATAAAGAGCAAAAGACAACATAAATCCATAAAAAACATCCTCACACAAGCCAAAATCCAACAAACCTTCACAATGAACCCTACAGTAACAAAATACGGAAGGCCCAACTGTGGCATATGCATAAATATAATAGAAGATTCAACATTCCATTTTAAACAAGGACAAGATCTCAGTTAAACACAACTTTACATGTGCATCTGAAAATCTAATCTATATTTTGACCTGCTCAGGTTGTCACGATCACTACATAGGACAGACAAAAAAAACAGCCTCCGACAACGTATGACCGTCCATAATTCACAAATCAAAATACAGGAACGCAGAGAGAGTGCTTTTAGTGAACATATCGCCAATTGTGCACCCAGCCAACATCCAAACTTTTATATTTTCCCCATTTACAAATTCTTAGACAACGCTACTTTCAGCCATCGTACCAATAAGGAAAACAAATTCCAACCTCTACTTAATGCACTAAACTTCGGACTAAACCAAAACTGGAACGAACAATGAAACATTTACAAATACCTATGTCTCTCTAAAGAGTTACCTCCCACTACACCCTACCTAATCCTTTTTCTTAAATAAATTAAATACCATCCACCATTTCTCTCCCACCCTGAATTACCTCCTCCTGCCTATTAACTCTCTAAAAAGGGAAATCATATCAAACCCCAGTCCACCATTTGCCTCCATCATGGATCAACTAAGCACTCTTGCTATAATGACACATTTGCTTATCTTCAAGAACTATGCCTGTAAATAACATTATTTTTTCTTTCACATTGCCTTATTATGCTCCACATTACCCCTCTTTTTTCTTTTTTCTTTTCAATTCATAAACCTTGTTTGTAAGTAACATTATTCTTTCTGCACCATTTCTTTAACATGTCCAACACCACCATTCTACACCAATACATATTATTATCATTTGATAATGCATAAAAATGCTGAAACCGGTAATAGACAATTATTAAATATATAAATAAGTAAATAAATGCCATTGTTAATTAATAAATAAATCACCTAATACCTTAACACTTCACACAACGAAAAATATTTCGTTTTAAACTTTTTCTAACCCAGAAAAAAGAGAGAAAAAAAATAAAAAGGAAAAAAAAAATTGTCTTCTTAATAATCGTCTTTTTCTCCCTGTTTTCATATATATATATATATATAAAGATAGATAGATACCAAAAAAAAATAAAAACCTTTGCACGAAAACAGCTATCCGAGTATCGACTCAATAATATAATTATTATAAGTAGGTCTCCGATGCTAGTATTCCAGACTAGTCAAGTTCCTTCATTTTATAGTAAAAGGAGTAATGTGTTTTATGTTGACAAGATGGAATTACCTCATTTTTTGCATTTAATAATTTTAAGTTGGAGATCAGTATTTCAAACAACCTCATAAAACACCAGGTGGTAGATGACAACGTCGTCCTTTTGTTCCAGTGGTGGCTGAGAGAAAACAATCGACAATTGACAATTGTTTCGGAGTGCCTTTCTCCTTGACAAGATTGTGTATTGAGGTCGCTTACTGGAACTGCTGAGAATACATAGTATTCTCAACTGTATATATCGGATGATTAGCCTCCTTTGCTATCGAGCGATTTTAAAGTTTTTCCTAACGGATTCTCAACTCGAGTGAGGTTGCGTTGAGGTGTATATGAGCTGAGTGGTTTTATATATATATATATATATAATGTGAGTGTGTGTGTGTATTCGTGAGTGAATAATAATAATAACATAATATCATACCATTATTAATATTCGGTGTGTGTGTGTGTGTGTGAATTTCGTATATCTAAAGAAATACGGTATATTTATAAATAAACATTTTGAAAGCCATAGCTATGAATATAACACTGGTATTCAGCGCCACCGAGCGGTGTCCAGCAGAAGCAGGGGGAAAACCATCGATACATTTCGAACTTAAATGGATCCCGTCGGGACGGTGTTTCCCACTTGCCCTACCTGACTTTGAAATTGGCGAAAATATATAGTTTTTGGTCTGTGTAAATAAGGTGATTAATCTCATTTGCATATGAAGCTGTATAAGTTGGATCACCTTAAAATAGAATTAGAATTTAGCTTCGAACATAACTGTATACAAATATGCGACCAGTGTTTTGAGAAAACAACACCATACTTCAGTACTGAACATATAAAAAATCGAAATAACTGAAGTAAACGTTATTCCATCATTAAGTTTTTTCTGTTTATTTCTGTTCAGATTCTAGTAGCCTGATGAGGTCATAGCTGTTGCATAATGGTAAACAAAGTTAATTTTAACCTGTTGACTTACACTTCTTGTTTATATTTATATATTTTATATATATATATATATATATATATATATATATATATATATATATATATATATATATATATATATATATATATATATATATATATCACATATATATATATGAGAGAGAGAGAGGGAGAGAGAGAGAGAGAGAGAGAGAGAGAGAGAGAGAGAGAGAGAGAGAGAGAGAGAGAGAGAGAGAGCATTTTAGATAATAAACCTATAAAGAAAGTAAATATCGACATAAACTAACCTTGAAGTCGCCGTAGGAATCACTTGTATCTAACATTCCATTGACAAATTCAAGCGCATCCAGAAAGGCTTTCCATGGAACAAAATCACTTTCTTTCTTTAGGTAAGTTGTTAGATTCAGTGCAATATGGTAATGTAATTGGCCGGCTCTGTATGAAATATAGAGGTCATAGGTAAAGATTCTTTACATTGAAATAATCGATTCAATATATTTTAACTTATATTTTTTATCGAACCTTAAATGATAGCAGTCAAAATCGACTTCAGAGAAATATGAACTGAGCGTATACAAACGTGTTATGTTTACTCAGCATATATCCAATAGGTAAACAAACCCTCTTTATACATTTTTCTTCCAATATATATATATATATATATATATTGGAAGAAAAATGTATAAAGACGGTTTATATTTTTTTATCATATGTTGACTGGACACTTTCTTGTTCACAAGTGTTTTTTTAGTCATCATATCGTGTTACCTTATTTTATCTGATGAGAACGCAACTATCGTCCCAGGATGATATTTGTTTTTGAAATGCGCATAATAAAATATATGGAACTTTTTTAGCTATCTTTTAATTTCTTCTTCTTATATATATATATATATATCTATATATATATATATTTATTTAATATAGAAAAGCTTCTAGAGGACTAGAACTGTTTCATTCGGCAGAAATCATCATCATCATAAATATATATATATTGATGATGATGATGATTTCTGCCGAATGAAACAGTTCTAGTCCTCTAGAAGCTTTTCTATATTAAATAAATACATGCATATTTTTATTTATAAATATGTATTAAATAATTACATGCATATATTTATTTTTTTAAATTAATTGAGTTCTTAACAAGTGGAATTGATATTAGTTTTGAAATAACTAATTAACCCACGTATATTTAATATTTTACTCTTAATTCGGCCAGAGATTTACATTCCCGATTGCCCTTTAAAGCGTAACTTTCCGTATTTACTACGGTTATGAAATGCGGTTTGTTATTCGGGTACGACTTCTGTTTTTAGCCTAAGAAAATATCTATATGCGTGTGTAATTAATACACGCATGCATTTATTTTTTTAATTTCAATTGAGTTCTTAACTCGTTGGATTGATAATGTTTTTTGAAAAAACTAATTAACCCGCGTGAATATTATTTTTTCTTTTCTCGTGTATTGGTTATCTCCCCTTCCCGCTTCGTGACGCTATAATACTTCCTCAGTCAAAAACTGCTGGAATTTTAAATTTGGCGGTCATTCGATGGGTGAGGGAGCAGCTTAGCAGACACGATTTTTAACTGCGGTAAGAATTTTTTCTTATATCAAAGTTTAATGGGCTTCCACTGATGATTTATAAGCGCCCACCTAAATATATTCTTACATGAATATATGTTAGGCTTCTACATAAACTGGAAACATTCTCCTAATTTGTAGAAAACTTATAATGAAACAATTGTTTGGAAAGAGAGATATATTTTAACTTTAATTATATCTCATAAAATAATACAACTGGCTTTCCACATAATACATATAGTTAGCACCCCAAACACTTAAATTGGGTTATACTAACATATAACCTAATGTTTGTTGAGTGAGATGGTTACCAGTCAGAGTTTAGCTTTAAGCTATCTCTGTTATTGTATTATATATATATATATATTATTAT
>OZ024743.1:171470743-171515743 GCA_964016885.1 Eledone cirrhosa
AGATTCTTTATCTGAAATCGTGTGTTGAAACCGATATTGTTATACTTTGGGAGGGTCATGTTGCCAATAAGAAACACACGCACCAGTTGCTTTCACTTCAATTTATTATATATTTATAAATTTATAAATTTACAAATTTACAAACTTATAAATTTCTGGTTGGTTGGTTGGTTCCACAACCAGATAGTTGTTTATATATAGTCATTAGTCCTTTCGTCAGACACTCTGTGACCTCTTCAGTGACTGGGGATTCCTTTCTTCGTTTCTGTGCCTTTCCTTTCTTCTATCCTACGCCATTTTGTTTCTGTGTGTGTGTTGTGTGCTCTGTTTGCGCATGCGCCACATCCGGGTATCTGTGTGTGTTTGTGTTCATTTATCTATTTGTTTATTTATTTATTTATTTATTGTTGGTTGGTTGTTTGTTCTATGTGTGTGTGTGTTTTCATTTTGTCCTTGATTGTAAGTTGTGATGTTGCTGTTCCACTCATATTTTCTATTTAATTTTGGTTTTAATTCTTTTATGCTTACTGCCTCTGTAATTTGCCTAAACATTGCGTCTTTTCTGTGTGTGGATTCTATTTTTATTTCTATGCTCTCTAATCTACCCCTGTGTTCTATCTTAGCATGTTGGTAGAGCACAGATGATTCTTTATTATCTTGGAGGTCTCGCCAGTATTCATTTATTCGTTACCCTATACTACGAGCTGTCTCACCTATGTACACTATATTTTTGTTTCTACATTGTCCTTCAGTACATCTTATGCTATACACTACATTTCTAGTTTTACAGTTAATATGGGGGCTTATTTTACAGGTTATACATTTCTTATCTATACATGAGGGTCTTTGGAACGGGTATGTCTTGCTAATAGGTGTTTTTACGGAGGTACCAGGTCTTTCTACCATCTTAATATTGAGATTATGTTTATTTAGGGCCCTTCTAAATTTGTAGGCTAGTTCGCCTCTAGGGGTTGTATTGATGAACTTTACACTCTGGTATTTATTGCTATCATACCATGAGTTTATTCTATTGGCCTTGTTCCTAGTTCTTTCTATTCTATTCCAAAATTTGCTCCTATACAAGGGGCAGGTCCCATTTATGTCATTATTTACCATTTTTTCCCATTTGGTTCTGGCTCCTTTATACATTCTGATTCTATCTCTCTGATTGTAGCCAGAGAACTGCATACGGTGGATGAAGTGGTGTATGTGTCTCTCTAGTTCTTCGGGGTTGCACATGCGGGACACATTTATCATCACCCGTACCAAATCCGCAATCAGTATGTTGATTTTGGTATGGTAGAAATGGCCGAGTTTCGGTGGATCAGATGTTTGGAAGTCATGGGTTTGGCATAATGGGAATGGAGGATTTGTTTTGGTTGTTAATGGTATCTAACCAGAGCTCTGTGTCTAGTACAGGTAATCGATGGTTGGGGTGTCTACTTGGGTAGTCTATAGTAACTCTAATGCTCTGGTGGATGGAGTTTGCTATTTGCTGGATGCTTTCCATTGTGTTTTTCTCTAGTTCCTGGCTGTTCTTTAGCGGGGCTGTCTTAACTACGATGTTTATATCATCTACGTAGCGGGAGTACATTATCAGGGTTAAGCTGTCTTCTAATTGTTCATTGAGTTTTTGTTTAAGTCTACTGTCCCACCATACCATGAATAAGTTAGCTATGTCGCCTGCAATGCTAACACCAATGGCTGCCCCTTTCTCTTGGGCATATGTTTTACCATTAAATTTGAACATATGTTCCTTAAGGGTTAATTTTATGCTGGCCCCTACCGCATGTGCAATCATTTTCTTCAGTTCATCGTGGTTTTCGGGTGTCCGTATGGCTCTGGTCTACCCGTTCCATCTATCTGTATGGGTTTTCTTGGCCATTGAGGTAATGGTAGGTGGTCTGCCTCTTGCTGGTCTTGTAGGGCACAGGTTGCTAAGGTCATAAGTGTCTAGGTAACTATTACTATGGGTAAGCTTAAGTAGAAGTCCCAGCTCACTGGTATCAATCCCACGGAATTCAACCTTGCTCTCGCTGATCATTTCTACGCATTTCTCCACAGCAAAATCCACGTCAATAGATGGATACAGGGACACAACATCCATACTGCCTATTATGCAGTTTGTTAGGTCCCCAGATCGGTTACCCGCGCCGATTCTGCTGAGGAGGTCCTCCGTGCTGTCACACACATCTGGGGACATCTCAATGATGGGGCGTATGATCAGGGAGAGGAAGTAGGACAGTCTGTAGTTACTAGCAATGTTAGCCCCACAGACTGGCCGTGTTGGTGGTCCCGCGACAGGGTCCCAGCCCGTTTTATGGTCTTTTCGAAGCCCATACAACGCCGGCACGTCATTGTTCCAGGCCTGGAAGTTGTTGGCAGTCCTTTTGTTGGGCTGCATTATATTCGTCCACATCACCATATGGGCATTGAGGGCCTTTTCTCTATCCTCATGCTCCTGTGGTGTTACCTCTCTTGTGTTAGTGATGTGGGGTTGCATTGCCTGGATGTAGTTTGGCAGGCTGACAACCGACATTCTGCCAGACTTGTCTGTTGGAAAACATGCTATCTCTCCATTACGCGAGCGCTGCATGAGCTAACGCAAGCCATTTGCAGATTCTTCTCCCAGTTGCTGGGCCTCTATTCTATTATGCTTCTTGCTATACTGTTCTATAATATTTCTAAGTTCGGATTTAGCTATACTAAATTGTGCTTCTGTTTGTTCATCGACATGCGACGGCAACTGCGTGCGTTTGTTAAATGGCAAAGTCGTGGCGTGGACTCGTCGTAGGTCGAATGATTTATCGGAGGGGTTGTAAAACGGAGAGTTCCAGGCTGCTGCTTTATGTGTACTAGTGCTATTATTATTGTTAGTTGTGTTGTTTCTATTTCTATTTCCACCAACAGCCTCATGGTTGTTTCTATGTCCCTCATAATTACTCCTGTCTCTTTCCACTGGCTCAATGTTGTTATCTACCCTATTTTGTGTGTCTGTGTGTTCGTCTTGGTTATTCTCTTTGTCCTTAGTCTCCCATCTCCTTTTCCTTTTAATCCTATTACTTTCTCTTATTTCTCTGATTTCTGTGCTACTGTCATTACTTGTTTTCTGTGTCTGTGTGTTTGTTAAGATTGTGGTTGTGGTGAGAGGCATTGAATGCGTGTGTGTTGTTGTTGTTGATGTGTGTTGTTGTTGATGTGTGTTGTTGTTGTCTCCGTGTGTGTGTTATCGTTGTTGTGTGTGTTGTTATTGTTGTTTGTGTCTGCGTGTCTGTTGTTGTTGTATCTGGGTATGTTGCTATTGTTGTTGTTGTTGTTATTGTTGTTTCTGTCTGTTGTTGTTGGGATGTGTGTTGTATATGTGTGTGCTTATATTGTTGCTTTTGTTTTTGATGCTCCAGCGTAGTTTTGTAAATGATTTTTCTATTTCTGACAGACAACTAATCATATTTACCTTCTTGAATGTCGCAAATTTGGGTGGCAGACGTAACACAGACATTTCATTATTATCTATTTCCGTGTTTCCATAAATGTTGGTATTTTCGTTGTTGAACTCTTCTGATAATGAGGTGTCGGCCATGTTGATACCGTCAATTTTGTCGGCATATCTATTGGTATACTCTATAGTATCCCGATTTAGCTTTGCCTGTTTAAGCCACTTTAGTTTTCTGTTAAAGTGCTTATCACATTCTTGAGTAATGTACTGTTCTTCGGGGCGTATAAGGCTTATAAATATTAGTTTTTCTGCTGGTGTGGTGATTTTAGCTATTTCTTGTATTAGGTTACGCTTTAGTTTTTCTTGATGACTTAATTCTCTATAGATCTTCTTTTTTATGTTTAGAATTAAAGTTCGTTTTAGCCTATCTGCTTGTTTGTTGGTGAGTTGTAATCTTCTAACGTCGGTATTGATGGTGTTGGTGTAGATTCTAGAAGTGGTGCACAGTTTTATGAAGCGTAGTTGTCGAGATGTTATGGTTTTTCGTAGACAACAGAACATGGTGGTTTTCAGTATCTTGTTAGCCTGGCTGACACTTACGATATTTCATTTCTGAATTTGTTTAGCAAGATTCTTTATCTGAAATCGTGTGTTGAAACCGATATTGTTATACTTTGGGAGGGTCATGTTGCCAATAAGAAACACACGCACCAGTTGCTTTCACTTCAATTTATTATATATTTATAAATTTATGAATTTACAAATTTACAAACTTATAAATTTCTGGTTGGTTGGTTGGTTTCACAACCAGATAGTTGTTTATATATAGTCATTAGTCCTTTCGTCACACACTCTGTGACCTCTTCAGTGACTGGGGATTCCTTTCTTCGTTTCTGTGCCTTTCCTTTCTTCTATCCTACGCCATTTTGTTTCTGTGTGTGTGTTGTGTGCTCTGTTTGCGCATGCGCCACATCCGGGTGTATGTGTGTGTTTGTGTTCATTTATCTATTTGTTTATTTATTTATTTATTTATTTATTTATTTATTGTTGGTTGGTTGTTTGTTCTATGTGTGTGTGTGTTTTCATTTTGTCCTGTGTGTGTTTTCATTTTGTCTTTAATTGTAAGTTGTTTGTTCTATGTGTGTGTGTCTTTTCATTTTGTCCTTAATTGTAAGTTGTGATGTTGCTGTTCCACTCATATTTTCTATTTAATTTTGGTTTTAATTCTTTTATGCTTACTGCCTCTGTAATTTGCCTAAACATTGCGTCTTTTCTGTGTGTGGATTCTATTTTTATTTCTATGCTCTCTAATCTACCCCTGTGTTCTATCTTAGCATGTTGGTAGAGCACAGATGATTCTTTATTATCTTAGAGGTCTCGCCAGTGTTCATTTATTCGTTCCCCTATACTACGAGCTGTCTCACCTATGTACACTATATTTTTGTTTCTACATTGTCTTTCAGTACATCTTATGCTATACACTACATTTCTAGTTTTACAGTTAATATGGGGGCTTATTTTACAGGTTATACATTTCTTATCTATACATGAGGGTCTTTGGAACGGGTATGTCTTGCTAATAAGTGTTTTTACGGAGGTACCAGGTCTTTCTACTATCTTAATATTGAGATTATGTTTATTTAGGGCCCTTCTAAATGTGTAGGCTAGTTCGCCTCTAGGGGTTGTATTGATGAACATTACACTCTGGTATTTATTGCTATCATACCATGAGTTTATTCTATTGGCCTTGTTCCTAGTTCTTTCTATTCTATTCCAAAATGTGCTCCTATACAAGGGGCAGGTCCCATTTATGTCATTATTTACCATTTTTTCCCATTTGGTTCGGGCTGCTTTATACACTCTGATTCTATCTCTCTGATTGTAGCCAGCTGAATGAACAATTAGAAGACAGCTTAACCCTGATAATTTGCATATCGAGTGAGTTAGTCGGCCGGGTGAACCGAAAACGATAAATGAAAACATATATGGTGCTGATGACAGCTAATAAGCTAGAAACTAGTTCATCGTTCCTTTGTCAGTGTTGAACAGAAGGGCAACGATGCGTGCCGAACACTGTACGGCTAATAATTCGGGCTGTTTGTTTACAAACAAACCGAGTATTATAATAAATGATCGGTAAACCCATAGTACATATATATATGTGTGCATGTATGTATGTATATACATACTACTGTACGTCTGTATACATATATGTATGTACGTATATATACTTTTATTTAAGTATCAGCCGTACATATATGTATGTACGTATATGTATGTACGTATGTACGTATATGTATGTACGTATATAAACTTATATTTAAGTATCAGCCGTATTAAGAGTGAGAAATGAAATTTCATTTTTTCCATTTATAGTTTTCGGTACACCCGGCCAATTAACTTACTCGATATGCAAATCAGGATGCTCAGCCGTTAATATACACAAGTATATCAATCGACTGACAGGAATGTATACGGTACTGATGACAGCTAATAATCTAAAAACTAGTTCATCGTTCCTTTGTCAGTGTTGAACAAAAGGGCAACCATGGTTGCCGAACACTGTACGGCTAATAATTCGGGCTGTTTGTTTACAAACAAACCGAGCATTATAATAAATGTTCGGTAAACCCATACGTACATATATATATATGTGTGCATGTATGTATGTCAGGTCACCAGTTGGTGCTACTGGTAACATGTATCCCAGTACAACCTGTCTCATGGTCGGGTCGTTGGCGACTAAACTGGCAACCCCACCAAGGTTTCTTGGTGAGGAGGGTGACTTTGGACATCCTGCAGGACTAAAAACAAAACCTGTCAAGGGGCAAAGGAGCTCTTAAGAGTCAATGGCCATCCAAAATCACCGGGAGAGATGATCCCTTAGCCTTTGTCAAGGCAGAATTCTAGGAGAAGGAAAACTCTGATATAACACCTGCAAACCTGATGGTATCCAATGATGTTGACTTGTTCTTCTTTTTGGTAAATATCATCTTGGTTAAGAGAGTGGGACTGGCTTTGTGCAGTGCCTTTGCTCACTATAAAAGCTTCACGGCACAGGCATTGCTTTATATCTGGAGATCTCTCTGCACTTGTCGTCACATGGTACCATGGGCCCAGCACTATGCGTCAGTAATTGTCACAAGTGTAGTGTTTGTACCAGAGTTTTCAAGTCGCTGGCTGGACTAAAAAGTCATTCGTTCAACGCATCGGTAGGGGTTCTCCTACATGGATATAAAGTAGTGGCCGTAATCGAAAACGAGTTGGCAGCCACCATATACATACTACTGTACGTGTGTATACATATATGTATGTACGTATATATACTTATATTTAAGTATCAGCCGTACTAAGATTGAGAAATGAAATTTTATTTTTTACATTTATATATATTTTTATATATATATATTCTGTGTATTTCGTTCGTATGTGTGCTGGTACAGGTGTTGCGCGGGTTTTTGTATGTGTGCGCGTGTTTTTGTGTACGTGCTTGTATATGCATACCATGGCGGGTGTTTTCGCGTATGCATGTGTATGTACGTATATGGATGCGTGTATATATTTAATTAATGTTCATTTCAATAATCTCTGTAATTTATTTACATTATTCTTAACTCTAGGGCGGTGGATTGGCAGTATCGGTAGAGGGTCGGACGCCATGCTTTGCAGCAAAGAGTTACGACCCTTTATGGTCTGAGTTCAAATCCCGCAGAGGTTAACTTTGCCTGTCATCCTTACGGGGTCGATAAAATAAAGTACCAGTAATACACTGGGATAATTGCTGGCTTTGTGCCAAAAGTAGAAACAATTATTCTTAACTCTGAAGCCGAGAATAATTCGGTTTCCTAAATAGAATATTAGTCTACGACTTCCTTTATATCATAAACGTGGTTTTATCTTTGCGTGTAATTGTTCTCATCGTTCCAAATAATGGTTTCTTATATAGGCACAAGGCCAGCAATTTGGCGGGAGGGGTGAACTCAGGTAGAAGTAATAATGGTTTCTTATATAGGCACAAGGCCAGCAACCAAAGTATCGTCTTCCAGTTTTCCTTCGGTTGCAACGTTTTTCGAAATATTTACTTCTGCTATCACAGATTGATTTTTTTTGTTTGAGAAGATCCCGTTAAGGGTGAAAGCAGCGATTCTTTGCTTAAACTTTAATCTGTTATCTTAATATATATATATATATATATATATATATATATATATATATATATATATATATATATATATATATTTGTGTATGTGTTGGTGTGTGTGTATGAGACTAAAACTACTTCATTCGTAAGAAATCACCAGGAAAGTCCTCATGATTTTTTATGAATGAAATAGTTTTAATCTTGAAAAGTTCGTATCTAAAATAATATGAATATGCCTATACTCTACTAACGTATTAAGTATCTTTTCTGACGGCGGTCGCCTCCAGATTTACATGGGGATCCTACCCACAGACGCACACACACTCAGATACACACACACACACGTATATATATAATAGTTGTTAAAGGGCGCAATGTTACATACAAATCGAAGATTATAAGTAAAATGTAAAAGTGAAAAAGTACAGGAATATATTTAAAGATTCCTTTTTTCTTTAATCCGACAGAATATATTTGTTACATTGAAAGAATTTAAATTTTATCAAATATAACCGGTTTCGATAGGCTTGTCAATTTGTCAACACACACACACACACACACATATATATATATATATGATTAGTGTTGAATCGCTATGTCGAACAGATAAAAGAAACAGATCGCTCTAATCAAACTACAGAGCTAAAATATTATAGCATAGTATCCTCAACACGTTTCCTTTGCTACCATTGGTTTCCAATCCCGCATGTGGCTTAGATTGTATGGTTGCACTTCCAGATGCATGATTTTCCTTCAGGAAACTATAAACAAAGATAGCTGATGTTATATACTTGAGATATCGTTCAGTACAAGGCGGATAACCCTCTGTCTTAATTAAATTTTCTGTTTTTACCAATTCAGGGGAAATAACTGTTGCTAATTTCATGCTTATTCAGCATATATTAAAGTGTATATTCTAGACATAGTATAAGTATCTGTGCGTATGCAATTATACGTATCCTGATGTGTAGATATTTAAGGTAGGATTGTGATATTATTGCGATATTGCTTATTAATATGGAGTGGCGTTATCAAATATTTCTTTAGAGGAAGATAAATATGAGATCCTACGACTAATGTTAGACAAGATTTTAAAATATTACTGAGGAATTGCAGAACCCTCAGTTGATTTATCTTAATTTTTCATTCGGCTTATGGTAGGAACTATTCGCATCTGTGACTAAATATAAACTAATGTCTAAGAAATTCGCATTAGTTAAGTTAGGGAATAACCATTGTTATTATGGGAGACTGCCAGACCATCCTCACGATATAGACCAATGGTATGGACATTTCTCCTTGTGAGTATGGAAGATACAACGAAATCACAGAGACATGCGCTGTCATACGACTCAATTGAGACGTCGAAAGGGTCCTCTGGGCTTGAGGTTTTAACAGTTATGATTTTAGCTTCATCATGGAGGGTGTTATTTTCATTAGCCAATTGGCCAACAGAGGAGACAGCGACCTTGGCAAATAAAAAGAATACTTTAGGATTGTGTTTGATTTACTCAATGTCCCAGTCTTCCTCAGCTATTCTTTAGTTATACTAGTCTTCATCCAGCTTTGGAGGTTATGTTTTTTTTTATTTCAAGTAATGCAATAGAGTCAAATGGATGTGTTGCTGCTGGCAGTATTTTAATTAGTTGATTATTTTATTAATTATTTAAAAAAAAATTTTCTAATGGGATTTCTGGGCTTAGTTTTGCCTTCAGACCTTGTAATGGTGTCTGCAAATATCTGCCAAGACGTTTTAGTGTTGTTTGATGGGATGTGCTGTGGATGGTCATCAATCCAATCTTCAATGAATTAAATCTTCCAGTTTTGTGCATTGATGGATAGGCTGATGCCTTGTGAATTAATAAAAAAAAAAGAGGGTAATGTAGTGGCTGGCTTTGACTGTTTCGGGAGTCTTGTGGGTCTGCTGGTTAATGGCAGCAATGGAAGTTAGTGTACTGGGGTAATAGTAGAGGTTGGTGATGTGTGATGGCTAGAAGCTTTTTTTAACGTATTTGTTCAGATTCGTCATGCATACATAAAAAAGGGTTTTCCTGTTTAGGGAATGACTGGTGCCTTGAGTTGTTGTGGTTACACTGTTTGATAAGATATGTTTATTGGTATATTTGCGGTTGTTTGCTGTGTTTTGGGGGAAAATCTGCATCTGTTACAGCAGAGGATGTTTTTACTGTAGGTTTGGTGTTGGCTTCAGTTGCTGTGCTTGTTGTTGTGTTGTTGCTTCTGTGGTTGTTGTTGTTGGTTCTGCTGCTCTGAATGAGTAATATTTGATAAAAAAATGTGTTCAAGTTCAATGAAATGCCTATGAACCGTATATACTCGAGTAATAGTCGATAGCATGTAAAAGTTGACCCCCTTTTTTGGGACTAAACAATAAAAATTTTCAATAGACCTCGTATAAAAGTAGACCCTAGTATTTCACAGATAACAGATCAATATATGTGGGTCAAGGTATCATCCTGTACGTAGAAATAACACTGTTATAGAATCGTCCTCAATTTAAGGCTTGCCGCCAGAGCGCAGACTTGTTTCTCTGACATGCCGCTCTCAACGTCATATTCAGAAGGAGCCTGAACGCAGCTAGCTTTCCATCACAACTGGAGCCAGCAGGCCTAGATCGCGTAGACGGCAATCACCCTCTTCCCATTTGAAGGAGATAGATCCCTCAACTGGGACGCCACATGTTGCGACACGTTCTCCGCCTCCAATAGAGTCGCTTAAGGCCACAAAACCCGGTACTGCGGCCCGCCATGCAGAGAAAAGGAAGATAAACAAATACCGCGGATTATCCGACCGCTTCCTCTTCACACCGGACACCGTCGAGACCGTAGGCTTCCTTGGACCCCGTACTGCCGAGCTCCTCCTTCAAGATCGGGACGTCGGAGGCTCCTCTGAGGAAAGATCTCCGCATGGTGGGGTGGCTGTTGCAGCGGGTGTCACTGGTCATTGTCCGCCGGAATGCTTTTGTGGACTTGTCCGCGGGGCGCAGCCCATTACCGCCGCGCCCAGGCCCAGAGTCCAATCACCCTCACCCTTCCACCTCCCCATTCTTCTATTAAATTGTATTTACATGATATATTTATTAATATTAAGTTTCATTTAGTACGATTATTTGGTACTCAAGAGTATATTCGGAACAGACCTGGATTAAATCATATGACCACTACACAGAATTTTCTTTTTAACCTAGAGCGAAAAGGAGGAATTGACAAAGTTTATCTTTTGTGATTAAAAATGTAAAGTTTTCATCCGCTTATCCATTCCAATGCTTTACAATTTAATTTTGAATATTTAAAATTATTTTAAAAAGGTTACATAAAAAAGTAAATTATCACCTATTTTTTTTGTTGGAATAAAGCTTCGATTCATTGAAAAAATTATAACCCAGTAATAGTTTTCACGTTTTTAATCACCCACATGATGGCAAAAGAGTCAGTTATCTCAGTTTCCTCTCTACTATCCTTTTGCAACAAGATACTTGGAAGTGAAGAAGAATGTTATCATTCTCAGAAGATAGAAGTCAAATCTTGAACTGAAAGTCAAAACCAAACTAGGCAGTAAGGAACATTCTCGTTATTTTGTTTCTAAATATTACGAACAGTATGAGTGGATGACAGGATGTCCCATTTTGAATAAATTGTTCTGTCTTATGTCTGTTATTTTGTCAACATAAAAACACATGGACAACTAACAGCTACTGCGATTTGAACAATTTGATTACAGCTTTGACAAGACAAACAATATCAGGACTATCTGAATTCCGTAATTTCTCTGAAAACGATTCTGACCATACCTATCATATTTTCGTCCTCTGAGATATCGTTTTCTTCATTAAAGAGAGTAAATGATTATATGAGGTGTTCTCAAAGGGAAGGGAGATTGAGTAATTTGGTCTTCATTTCCATGAATAAACACCTTTTGAAGAAGTTGAAGGTAAGCATGGTGCTAACATTTTCTGTCAGAGTGATCGATGAATTTACCAAAAAGGAACGAAGAATTGAACTAATTTCCAAATAGACCAGCGTATTACTAATGGGATGGGGTGGCATCAAGTCCAGTGAAGAGGGGTATCAAGCCTGAAGCGTGGCCTGTTTGTAGAAGTGTATTTTCTCACGTTAAAATTAGTTAATATCACATTCTCAAACGAGAGGAGTAAATAATTGCAAGAAGGGGTAGGCAAGGAAGGCTACACTTCCCCACTCTCCACCATGGCAATTTGCCTGCATCATGGACTGCATGCCCTGCTTTCCGAGTCACCCTATATATATGAATATATAAATATATATTCGAAAGTGCGCTAGCAGCCGAAGTATACGATAAAGTTATATATGTATAAATACAGAGTGGGTAACGGAAAGTGCACCAATGTGTGTATAAATATACATAGTTACTATGTAAGTATGTAAACACCAGAAAATATCTTGAACAACTATTACGATAAATTAAAAAAAAACAACATAATTTTCTAGTTGAAAAACAAAACGAAACCTGACATACCGTGCTAAGTTGAGGGCATCTCCGATAAGTGCTACACGACTTGAAGATAAGAACACCTGAAATGAAATAACACACTGATATATTATTGGTTGAGATGTGTTTATGATAAAATTAATTGATACATTTATACACGCGAAACACGACAGAACATTATATTGACAGAATATCGTCGGCGGCTTTTGTCCAGTTTCGCGTGTATAAATGTATCAATTAATTTTGAATAGTATCGTGTACCATTTAAGTAAGTATGTATGTATGTATGTATGTATGTATGTATGTATGTATGTATGTATGTATGTATGTATGTATGTATGTATGTATGTTCTGGTTTTATAATTTCACAAATGTTTACCAACAGAGATAGAGTCGGTTTCTAATATAGACACAAGACTCTCTCATTGGAATTTACACAACATCAACTAGGTAGATATGTATGCATGTCTGCATGCATGCGCGTGAAGGTATGGATGTTATTGTATATGTGGATGTGGATGTTTTTAGTTGTATGTGTGCATGTGCATATGCTTTGTATCTATACAAGTGTATATGCAGTTATTAGATGCAGAATGTTTGGAATGTTTTACATATTTTTACTGTTCCATTAATGGATTGTACTTGTAGTTGTGTTCTTTCTCTTTCTGTGAAGACCAGCTTATCAAGATTTGTATTGAGGCAGTTATGTATGTATGTATGTATGTATGTATGTATGTATGTATGTATGTATGTATGTATGTATGTAGGTATGTATGTATGTATGCATGTATGTATGCATGTATGTATGCATGTATGTATGCATGTATGTATCTATGTATGTGTGTTTGTTTTCTTTTTGTGAAGCGAGCGAGTCCTAGTCTTCATTAAGACATCTCTCTATGAGAAGGTCACTCTGTTATAAAACCTGCGACTGCATTTACATCCATTGATGTCGACCAGAAAATGGGATTGGCTCTGTGCAAAACCTGTCCTCACTTAAAAAAGCTTCAAGCATAGGCATCGCTTGATATCTGACATTTTCGCATGGTATTGCTGGCCATAGGCCTGTCCCTAGCAGGATTAAAAAGCCACGTCCATTATACTTATGCTTAAGTATCAAGCGATGGCATTACTCGAAATAGAATAGGAGTCATCATGTATGTATGTATGTATGTATGTATGTATGTATGTATGTATGTATGTATGTATGTATGTATGGGCCAGATAACATGTAACCCAGTACAACCTGTCACATGGGCAGATCGTCAGCGACTAAAGCGGCAACTCCACCAAGCTTGCTTGGAGAGGAGGGTGATATTTGAACACCCAGCGGGATGAAGGACCCGGCAAAGGGCGAAGGAACTCAGCAGAGTCAACGGGCATCCAAATAGTACTTTTCTTTTTTTCACCTGGAAGTGAAAGGCCCCATTTGTTGTCACAACACCTTTCTAGGAGAGGAAAACGCTGAAAAAAAAAACCTGCGGCTTCGGAAGCATCCGATGATGTTGACCAGTTCTCCTTTTCAGGTAGTGTTTTCGATGCTCAGAGAGTGGGATTGGTCGAGTGCAAGGCCTTTCCCCATTTAAAATACATTTCAAAGTACAGGCATTGCTTGTCCAGGATCTGTTACAGGTTCGTGTGTCTGGCGGTAGCCTAAAAGTGCACCATTTTTCTGTAATCTGACAAGCGATTACAATACTCTTAGCAGAATTTGCAGCCATCATATGTGTATGGGTAGCGCTTTTGTTCTGTGAATGAACATAAATAATATAATATAATACAATATCATATATATATATATATATATATATATATATATGTAGAGGTTATATTTAATTTGTTGGGATACAACAAGTCAAATATTGTTATACCTGATATAAAGCACTCAACAAATTATTGGAGTAAATATACAATATATTAACAAATGGAAACTATATTTATAAAACCATATTTATTTCATTATACATATTTCAAAGGCCACCAAGGCCGTGCGCTTTCATCAGATAAAATATAATATAGGAGATTCCAACCAGAACGGTTGCATTTTTTCAGGGTATGTCAATATTTATTTATAAAACTAACCTATATTATATTTTATCTGATGAAAGCGCACCATAGTTTGCTTTAGTGGCCCTTGAAATATGTATAATGAAATAAATATGGTTATATAAATATAGTTTCCATTTGTTAATATATTATATATATATATATATATATATATATATATATATATATATATATATATATATATATATATATATATATATATATATATATATATATATATAATATAAGATCAAAAGATGGTTAAAGGAGTTCCATGTATTTTGTTATGCGCATTTCAAAAACAAACATCATCATGCAATAATATTTGTGTTTTCATCAGATAAAACAGGAGAACATGATATGAAGGCTAAAAAACACTTGTGGATAGTGCAGTTTTAAATCAACATATTTAAAACTGCACTATCCACAAGTGTTTTTTAGCCTTCATATCATGTTTTATCTGATGAAAACACAAATATTATTGCATGATGATGTTTGTTTTTGAAATGCGCATAATAAAATACATGGAACTCCTTTAACCATCTTTTGATCTTATATTATGTATACTCCAGTCCTACAAACTGTAGAGTGCTTCTTATCCGATATCTGCATTGCTTTATTGTACTACAATAAAACTCACCTCCTACATATATATATATATATATATATATATATATATATATATATATATATATATATATATATATATATATATATATATTAAAATAACAGATTAAAGTTAAGTTTAAGCCAAGAATCGCTGATTTCACCCTTAACGGGATCTTCTGAAACCACTTAAGGGTGAAAGCACCGATTCTTTGCTTACACTTTAATCTGTTATTTTCATAAATATTTGCTCTACGGTTCTTATTTATTTGATATATATTTATCCTTATCAAGCCCTCTTTGGATTTTAGTCTTCAAATTTATTATTATTACTATATATATATATATATATATATATATATATATATATATATTATTATTATTATTATTATTATTATTATTATTATTAATATTACATTCAAAGTAAAGGGTGGCATGAATGATACAAAATCAAACATATATCTTGTTTATCAAAAGTTTGATTGTAATATAATAGTAATAATATTTCTGCTCCCTATTTGGTGAGCTGTTTAATATGTCGAGGCGTTGGACTGCTATTTTTAGAGGACGAGAACCCTTTCATGTCATTGTGTGTGCTAGATTCATATATTGATACCATGCGCGTTTAGTCACTTTCAACCCTGTATTGGAGAGATTAGATGATTTTGGAATTCCCTCACTGATGATCCGTTTCAAAATATCTAATTTCGTCGTTATTTGGTGAAATGTATTCTGATTTTATGGAGAATACATATGAAGGAAACAAATTTTAATAAGATACTCAACGAATTATGTAATCTTACATTTAGTGCAGACTGTCTCTAGTTTTAAAGCTTTGATATATCTTAAATATAGATAAGTTATTCCGGGTGGAATGGAGGTAACCACAGTAAGTAAGGTACTCAATACATAGCAGAGTATAACAGTTTTAATATAGAAGAGCTTCTACAGGACTAAAACTGTTTCATTCGTGAGAAATCATCAGGAAGTTGGCTGTCCAAGTAAGTGGTAGTATTTATATCTTTTTTTCTGGTGGTAGGAGAGGGTGGGGATTGGGATTGGTGGAGGTCATTGGTTGAAGAATTTAAAGAAAAGGGTTTCATTAAAAGCTAATTCGAATATTAACAAAGGCAGAAAAAATATTTGTTTCTACTTTAGGCACAAGGCCAACAATTACCCAGTGCATTGCTGGTACTTTATTTTATCGACCCCGTAAGGATGAAAGGCAAAGTCAACCTCGGCGGGATTTGAACTCAGATCGTAAAGGGACGTAACTATGCTTGAAAGCATGGCGTCCGACCCTCTACCGATACTGCCAATCCACCAAAGGCAGAAAAAATACTGTAAACAAATTCCAATTTGAAATACCAATCCTTGTTTATCACTTAGACTAACAATGCCTGTATGACAGGTGTCTACAGGATGGGTGGGATTCAATGGTTTAAAGAAAAGGGAAATTCTTTAGAAGCTAATTCTTTAAGGCTGGAATAAGGGTGACAAAGGCAGAAAGAGTTCCATCAACAGATTCAAGTGTTGGGGTGATTCCCCTTATTAGTGAAGTTTCTCTTAATATATATATTCCAGGTGTCGACAAGCACATTCACACACGCGCCCACTTACACATGTACACACACTTACACGCGCGCACACATATGCAGGCACACACACAACAAACATACATAATGGTACATACACACATACATATATACAAATATATACATACATATATATGTGTACAAACATACGCATACACACACACACGCTCTCATGTATACACACACACACATATTAATGCATACACCTATACATACATATATACACACGTACACACATATATACATATATATATATAAAGTTATGAAACGAAAGGAGCTGTGTGGTTTCTAAAAACAAGGTTTAGGATGGTGGTTAGGACGGAACAGGAGGAGGAAGGAAGAAAGGAGTTTCCATCGTCAGCTGTAAATGTTTCCCGAACCGATGTTTCGGCGCTGAATTACAGGTTTATTTCGGGTGCGCCCGAGGCCTTTTATTAATCAAAAGGCCAGGTGGAAAAAGAGAGAGAAAGACAGAAAAAAGGGGAGAAAAAAGGAGAGAGAAAAGGAAAGAGAGGGAAAGGAGGAAGAACAGGGGGGAACAGATGAGGAGAGAGGAAGAAAGGGGGAAGGGAAAAGGGGAAAAATAGGAGAGGAATAGGAGAAAAAAAAGTGTACAGGTCCCATCGTGGGAAGACAGAGGTGAAAGAAACATGCAAAAAAGTAACCGTGGAAAAATAGGGAAAGTAAGTAAGTTGTGGCCAACCTGGGAGACTTTAGCCTGGTGGTCATCTACGACTCAGAGCTGGTATATATAGGACACGTTTCGCACCTTTCCGACAGACAACACCCCTCCCCGGAAAAAACCCCAGTTGATGGATCTGAATCCGAAATATATAGTGACAATTAAATCTCTCCCAAGGTAACTCTATCTCGTGTTATTATTTTTATTTTTATCCTTTATGTTCTTTCCTACATTCTTCTACACGCTACAGTCTTCTACACGCCACACATCTCAACGTACACCCACTTACATCTCCCTCTCCACCACCGGATCTTGTTACCCGGAGATTTACCCATCTGCATTGTCGAGGCTTCCAAACGACTTAAAGAAATTTACCACAATGCTTCAAGCAAACTTCAATACTCTCATATATATATATATATATATATATATATAGCGTGAAACTAAAAACGATATCATTTGAACAAATGATATGGTTTTTGATTTCACGCTATATATATATATATATGTATATATATATATATGTATATGTATATATATATATATATATATATATATATATATATATATATGTATATATATATATATATATATATATATATATATATATATATATATATATATATATATATATATATATGTATATATATGTATATATATATATATATATATATATATATATATGTATATATATATATATATATATATATATATATATATATATATTAAAATACAAATATTAATAAAATAGATGTTCTTTTGATCAATTAAATTTTATTATACATATTTCAGAGGTACAACAGTACGTCCTCATCAGACAAAATATAATGATAGATGACATACCCTGATATGTTAAATGGTTAAGATTTAAGATTTAATACCTTGATTAAATTTTAACCATTTAACATCTCAGGGTATGTCATGTATCATTATATTTTGTCTGAAGAGGACGTACTGTTGTACCTCTGAAATATGTATAATAAAATTTAATTGATCAAAAGAACATCTATTTTATTAATATTTGTATTTTAATATTAATAACTCTGAAAATTTATTTACTATAGAGTGCTTCCAATCTACTGTAAAACTCATACTTTGATGTACTCATTGAATCTTGTTTAACTCTTTAATATATATATATATATATATATATATATATATATATATATATATATATATATATATATATATATATATATATATATATATATATATAGGCAAATGTATGTCCCCGACGGCAGAGCTCAAGCCGTTTCGATGGCTATTTCTGGACTAAGTCCAGAAATAGCCGTCGAAACGGCTTGAGCTCTGTGGGTCCTACCCTAAGTATTGAGTACTCTGGTGCGTTATGGTCCATCTGGTTGCTTACCACAACTCCATCGTTATATATATATATATATATATATATATATATACACATATGTGAAGGCGTGTGGCTGAGTGGTTAGAGAATTGTATTCGCAATCGTAAGGTTGTGAGTTCGATTCCTGGACCAGGCGATGCGTTATGTCCTTGAGCAAGACACTTTATTTCACGTTGCTCCTTCTACCTGGAGTTGCGACCGATAGATAGTATTAGCAATTGGAAAGACCAACGGAAACATTGTTCCCTCGGCCCGATTTGACAAAAAAGTCGATCGTTCCTTATATACACATATATATATCAGACATGCGTTATCCCGTCCAGGTCCATCCATGACAACCTCCACCTCATGCGATACATCATAGAGAGGGTTGGGAACGAACCCGGCTTTGGTGGGGCTCTGATCAACTTGGATCAATCTAAGGTGTTCGATAGGGTCGACCATGGTTACCTGGATGCGGTGCTAGCGGCGGCAGGCTTCGGACCCGTTTTCAGGGGCTGGATCACTGCTATGCACAGCAGCCGCATCTGCTCTAGGGTCAAGGTGAACGGCTACCTCTCGGAGCCGTTCAAAATCGCGCGGTCCATCCGACAAGGGTGCCCTCTCTCCTCCCTTCTGTATGTGTTGACTCTCGAGCCACTACTGCGGAAGTTGGAGTTGTTGCAGGGCATCCCTTTGGAACCGGGATTGCGGAAAGCGGTGTCGGCCTACGCCGATGACGTGACAGTAATGGTGTCGACGGCCTCCGAAATCGAGGCGGTCGGCACCTTACTGGAGGAGTACGAAAAGTTCACAGGGGCTAAACTGAACCGGGACAAGTCGATCGGTTTGCAACTCGGCACGTGGAGGGGCAGACCGATGCCCTCCGATGGCGTCGTCGGACGCTGGACGGAGGGCCCGGCGAAGTTGCTCGGGGTCTGGTTCGGACCGGACCTCCAGGTGGAGAAAAACTGGGCGGAGGTTACGAACAGGGTGTTTGCACTGACCCAGAAGTGGGCCAGTTGCAAACTATCCCTGAAAGGTCGGGCGGAGGTGGCGAACACCTACATAGCGTCCGTCATCTACTACCGCCTGACCGTAGTGCCCTGCCCAAGGGAAACCCTCACCAAGATGGAGCGCGCGCTCTTCCAATTCCTTTGGAAGAGGCGGGCTCCTATGGTGAGGAGATCCATCTGCTGTCAACACCCTTCTAAAGGAGGGCTGGGGATGCCGTGGCTAATGATGCGTAAACACGCATTAAGGCTACGGCACCTCTACGTATTCCTCACCGGACAACCGGTGTGGGCCTCGTTTGTGAGACGAACCTTTCCCAGACTCGTCTCACTCACCGAGCTGCAATCCTGGGTCAAGCAAAGACCGAGAAAACTGGGCGCCTGGCACACTGAGTGTGCCCAGGCGCTCACCGCCCTCTGGCAGGCGGATCCGGTTATCAGTGGAGACTCCACATGCAATATTCTATAGAGGGCTGGTACGCAGCATGTGCGACGACGCCCTCGGAGAAGCCCTAGACATGGAGGAGGACGAACTGGCCAGCCTGTTCGGTAGGACATTCAGCCCGGGACCTATGGACAACTTCCAGAAGTCCCTGGCCTGGCAGTGCTACCGAGGAGCTTTACCCGTTCGAGAAAGGCTCTACAGACACGGGCGCCCGGGTAGGGACCCCGCCAAAAAGATCTGTCCCAGATGCGTGTGCGACGAGGAAACCGTTGCACACGCATTGGTACACTGCTCGGGCGTAGCCGATCTGTGGGGCTATGTCGAACAACTGCTGTCAAGGGTGGGACCGATCCGGTTGACCACCGAGTCTATTGTAATGATCAAGCCGCCTCCCCCCTTCAAAGATGAAGCAGAGGCGGTGTTTCTGTGCGTAATAGCCATGGCGAAAGAGGTTGTATGGTGGACGCATCTGAAAGGACTGAGGTCAGGCACCTTTCTCTCTGGCCAACAACTGGTCCGTTTCTTCCGATATCATTTCGGAAGAAGGATCAGGATGGAGAGAGAGGTGCTGCACCCCAGTCGTTTTTATGAAAGGTGGGTGAAAGTGGCGAGAATGGCCCGTGTGAATGGGCCTTCTCTTTACATGAGCCTGTAGGTGGAAAAGAGGAAGGAACGAGGGAGCACCCCCTCTCTGTGCTCCTGAGGAAAAGGGTTGCACACTTTTTTCGGGGGTGTGTGCGACCCCCCAAGGCGCCTCCTCTCTATTGAGGATTTAGTTATAAATTTTATTTTTTGTTATATTTTATAACAAAATCCTCTATTGAGGATTTTGTTATAATTCTATTTTTTGTTATATTTTATTTTATTTTTATATATTGTTATTGCCTCTTCCCTATTGAGGACGCCTTGTTTTGTAAACTCCCCCCATTGTACTTGTCCCACTTTTGATGCCCTTGTGGCAAATAAAAGAAACATATATATATATATAGTAATAATAATAAATTTGAAGACTAAAATCCAAAGAGGGCTCGATATGGGTAAATATATATCAAATATATAAGAACCGTAGAGCAACGTTCCTTTGAGGCTTTCCCGTCTATCTACTAACGAGCATATTTTCAACGACCATTCCACATATTACAATGAAGCTCTTGCTCGGAGTGCATTTGTCGATAAGGTAGCATATACAGAGTACGAGAATAGACCTAGAAGAAATAGATCCCGACGCATTATATGGTTTAACCCACCATATAATATGGAGGTGGCCACACCATTAGCTAAGATCTTTCTATCCCTTATTACGAAGCATTTTCCCTCTACACATAAATATAGTAACATTTTTATTAGAAATACTATTAAAATTTCTTACTCTACGACTCCTAACCTTGCACATAACATCCCAGCTTCAAATTTAGCTAAACTACCTAGCCGTAGGAACACGTGCAACCCTGTAGTTAGTACTAACTGTAATTGTAGGAATCGGGTTGATTGCCCCCTATCCGGAAAATGCCTCTCTAGTAACATTGTCTACAAATGTAAGGTTGTCACACCCACGTCCCGTAGGGCCTACATAGGGTTAACCGCCAATAGATTCAAGCAGCGTCTTTACATGCATACCCATTCTTTTCGTTACCCTCTAAGAAGGAATATGACGTCACTTTCAGATTATATCTGGAGTCTAAAAGGCAACCACACCCAATATAGGTTACACTGGGAGATCCTAGTTAGGGCCAGATCGTATAACGGAAATAAAAGACCATGTGACCTCTGCGCTGCTGAGGCCCTGGAAATACTCTACGCCACAGACCACATCTTAAACAAAAAATCTGAGGCAATTTTGGCTTGTAAACATAAATTGCACAAAACTTTCCTGTATTACAGCCCCACATTATACACTAACGGATAGTACGATCTATACGAGGATATTTTACGTCTTGATGTGGTAGCTAAGTATATGTTATATTTATACCATTACTTATTTGCATAGGTAAGTATATATTACCTGTATGTTTTGTGAAGGTACGTATACTTTCTCACACGTATATCTGATTGTATATGTTATGGCGTATATTTTATATATTCTGGTACATATGCTTTTGGTTATGTGTATACGTGAGTTTTGCGTCTGTGTGAGTATGCGGGTTCGTACGTATGTAGGGTCTGTGTATATGTGTACTTCATATTTTGGTTGACGTACGTCTCCGGACATTTGTGTATTTACATGTAGGTATGTGTGTGCGCTTGTTACATACGTATTTATTTATTTATATACGTTTATTTAATTATTTGTATACAGGCACACACACACACATATTTATATGTGCGTGTATTTGTATACCTATGTATGCTTGTGTATGTACTTATAAGGATGCATGTATGTATTTATTTTATTTCAATTACCTCTGTATTTTATTTACTTTATTCTTAACTGTGAAGCCGAGAATCATTCGGTTTCCTAGTTAGAATTTTAGTCTACGACTTCAGTTATACCATTTTCGTGGTTTTGTCTTTGCGTGCAATTGTTCTCCACGATCCACATATGACGTATTATCTTCGTTTTTTTTCGTTCATTGCCAGAGAACGTCTCTATGAATAACCTAAGAGAATATTAGTCTACGACTTCTTTTATACCATAAACGTGGTTTTGTCTTTGCGTGTAATTGTTTTTCACCGCTCCAAATAATGACGTATTATATTCGTTTTTTCCCCTTCTTTGCCAGGGAACGTTTCCACGAACCAAAGTATCGTCTTCCTGTCTTCCTCCGGTTGCAACGTTTTTTGAAATATTCACTTCTACGTTCACAGATTGACTTTGTTAGTTTCAGAAGATCCCGTTAAGGGTGAAAGCAGCGATTCTTTGCTTAAACTTTAATCTGTCATTTTAATATATATATATATATATATATGTATATATGTGTGTACGTGTGTATATACGTGTGTATATGTGTACGTATGAATGTGCGTGTGTATGCATGAGAGCGTGTGTGTGTGAGTGTATACATATATATATGCATATGTATGTACCCATATATATGTATGTGTGTATGTATATATTTGTATATATATGTATGTGTGTATGTACCATTATGTATGTTTGTTGTGTGTGTGCCTGTCTGTGTGTGCGTGCGTGTATGTGTGTGTACGTGTGTAAGTGGGCGGGTGTGTGAATGTGCTTGTCGACACCTGGAATATATATTAAGAGAAACTTCACAATAAGGGGAATCACCCCAACACTTGAATCTGTTGATGGAACCCTTTGTGCCTTTGTTAATATTATAGCTTTAAAGAATTAGCTTTTAATGAACTCCCTTTTCTTTAAATCCTTCAACCAATGACCTCCACCCATCCCAATCTCCACTCTCTCCTACCACCAGAAAAGAAAAGATATAAATACTACCACTTACTTGGACAGCCAAGAGAGTACTAACGAACATGATTTAGAATATAGCACAATGGAAAGCATCCAGCAGATAGCTAACTCCATACACCAGAGAATAACTGTAACTATATACTACCCTTCCAAACACCCTAACAATAGACTACCTGTATTAGACACGGAACTCTGGATTAACACTATAGACGAGAGGCCCCAAATTCTCTACTCACACTATGCTAAAGCCATGGCCTCCAAATACCTGATACTAAAAACTCAGCAATGTCCAGTAGTGCTAAGTTTAATATTCTGGTCGCAGACTTGGTACGAGTGATGAAGAACGTGTCCCGCATGTGCGACCCAACAGAAATGGAAAGACACATCCAACACTTCATCAACCGCATGCAGTTCTCTGGCTACAACCAAAGAGACAGAATCAGAGTATACAAAGAGGCCACGGAGAAATATAAGACCCTGTAGAACTGGACACGAAAGTAATTTGCCAGGAGCAAATCATGGAATAGCTTAGATAGGACTAAACATAAGATAGGGAAAGCTACCTCATGGTACGACAACCAGACATACCAGAGTGTCATGTTCGTGGATGCTACCCGTGGCGGGAAATTAGCTAACCAAGAAAGACCCACTTAAAGATTAAAGTGGTAGAAAAGCCAGGAACTACCATAAAATCCCTGATCAGCAAAACATACACTTTTAAGAAAACCCACTGTACTAATAAGAAATGTGTTATATGTAAAGTAAACCCCCAGATAAACTGTAAAACTAGAAATGTAGTCTATAGCATAATATGTACAGAGGGTACTTGCAGAAATATGATAACGACATACATAGGTGAGACAGCTCGTAGTATAGGAGAAAGAATAGACCAACACTGGGGGAAATTAAAAGGACAAATAAACAAAAAAAACGGTTCAGTACTATACGAACATGCCAGAAAGCAACATGAAGGTAACATAGACAACATAGAAATTAAAATAATATCTAAACATAGAAATGACCCAACAGGTAGGCAAATCAGAGAGGCAAGTGAAATAGAGATTAGAAAGCCAAAGTTAAACAGAAAAAAATAAATGGAATAACAACATCCAAACAAACAATACTGACTTAAGAGAAATATAAATAAATAAATGAATATATACACAAGCACAATAACAACAAACACATATAAACACACACTAATAAACTAAGATAGAATACAAAAACGAAAACACATACACACAAACACGAACACAAACACCAAACATTATACGCATACGCAAACGCATGCGCAGTGACGGAGACAATAAATAAATAAATAAATAAATAAATAAATAAATAAATAAATAAATAAATAAATAAAATAAAAATGGCGTAGACATTACAATACAATACAGCAGGAGAAATATGATCATAGTACCACAGATGATGTTGCAGATGTGCAACGAAAGAACTTTGTTAGACTATATATATTTATATCTGTATTTTTTACCGTTGTTCAGTCAGTGATAAACATCGCTGGCCAAATGAATTAACTATGGAGATATAAAAGATGCAGAAGCGAAAACCAACCAAGCAGAGAGTGTGCTCTGTTGTTATTTCTGGCAATAATATTACAACAATATGACCCTCCCCAAGTATAACAATATATATATATATATAAATATATATATATATATATATATATATATATATATATATATATATATATATATATATATATATATATATATATATATATATATATATATATATAAATATATATATATATATGAAAATATAGAAATTATTGTGAGCAAGAAGCCAACAGTATTTCATAATATATAAGTGACTATAACGTCAAAATTGAAAATAATTAACGTAAGATATGGGAAAATAATTCAAATTATGAAGTTCTCTGTAGTAAAGTACTAATTATAAGTTAACTAAATTAAAAAAACTAATTATAATAATATGTAAAATATAAGTGTAAGGTGTATATTAATTAGGTTTATAATATTTGAAAATTCTTCTAATTCTATGATTGCAAGATATAATTAATTCTTGTCGTTTATTTAATAGGATATCCTTAGATTTCATTATTTCAAAAAGTTCCTGGGAACATAATCTACACTCATATCTGTTATTTTGATAAGGGGTGGCCCTTTTGAGCACACTCCAGGTCAGGTTGTAATAGATATTCTTTTTTCTATAATTATTAATTGTTTCTGCCAAGGATGTTGTATTAGCTAATGCGGCATATTTAAAACTATGTTTGTGGGTATTAAATCTTACTTTAAATCTGTTAGACGTAGCTCCTATATATGAATAAGTTGAGTCCTTAGTGCTAATTTTACATTTATATACTATGTTATTAATAAGACAATTTCCCTTTAATGGGCAATTTCTTTTGTTGCTACAGTTACAACCATTCGTGAATATTATATCAGGAGAGTTAGTCAAATTTGGTGTGGAATTTACTCGACTTGTTATATGTGAAGGAGATGGTGGTTTGTTGTGGTTTATTTTAGTATTATGGTTGGTTTGATGTGTTGGTGGTATATTCGTGGTTATTTTACATGTATATGCGTTGTACGCAATTAGATTTTGTTTCATATTTTTGGTAGTGGAGTAGGATAATTTGACAGTTGATCTATTTAAAATTTGATGGTATTTATGGTTTCGCGGGAAGTTTTTCTCTAGGATAGAAAAACATTTTTGAGGGACATTATCTTTAATTTTTAGATTAAATGGAGCATTATACCAAGTAACTCGTCTATTACGGTTTCGATGTTGTTTTTTATATTTATATGTATCAGGATGTTTAGTATTAGTGATTTTATTATATATAGGTTTAGTTAGATTAACTGATTTAGGTGTTTTAGTCTGATTATTAGGAATTTTGTTAGTAATGTTATTAACGTATATTGGCATAAAGTTATTATATTTTATGTGAGAAGAGGTAGAGAAATTAAGTTTTAGGATGGTATTATTGGGTGTAGTGTGAGAGGCATTTAGGTCTGTGTTTTTCATTTGTTGTTTGTTGGTAATTAATATACACCTTACACTTATATTTTACATATTATTATAATTAGTTTTTTAATTTAGTTAACTTATAATTAGTACTTTACTACAGAGAACTTCATAATTTTATTTCCCTCTTACAGCTCTCTTTTCCTAACATTAATACCTAAAAGTATACATATAAATTAATTTAATTTCCTGTTATGAATCTAGATTCCTTGTAGTCTATATAAGATTGGTATTTCTCACTACTACACTTATCCGAAAATTTTATTTTCCTTCGTTTTTAAAAACATTCTTTAATAACATCTAACTCTTATTTATCACATCCATATGAATTAATATAAATGTATCCCTATAAGTATACCTATCAATTAATTTAATTTCTTGTTATAGATCTAAATTCGTTGTGTTTTAAATAAGATTGGTATTTCTCACTAATACCATTACCCTAAAATTTTACTCTCCTTCGTTTTTAACATTATTCTTTAATAACATCAAATGTTCGTGTACCCTTCACCGGTTTAACCTCTTTTCATCCCCAAAGTATTCTTTTCATTCAAAGTATTCTTTCCATTCAAACATAAGTCTGCATTCCTCTACCCCTAAATTAAATCTCTACTACTACTATTCTATCAACTTGACCTCTTACTACTTTTCTATTGGTCAATTCAAAACCTGTTCCCAAACAGACCTATTATATTAAATCTTTGTTGTTTTTTTTCAATAAACAAATCTCATTATTTCTGAAGACAGCATATATATGTGAAGGTATGTATATTTCCTCTGATAGTTTGTAATATTTTTACATAGATCTATATGATATACATACCAACACACATATATATCCTAGAAACGATCGTAAAATGATGGATTTTTTAATATAAGGAACTTGTTCTTTGTTTTTATTAATTGTTATTATTAATTTATATATATATATATATATATATATATATATATATATATATATATATATATATATATATTTCGTTGCATTACCATCTTTGTTTGTTTACTGTCTCGCTCGTTCCCCCTATTTACGTGTCCCCATGACTTTCTTTAGCCGTTGCTCGCACCAACCAGAGGCATATGGCCTTTAAAGCGATGAAATACCAATGAAGGCTGGAAGATCACTGATGAAGGACTAATTTTATTCATATGTAACCCATTTGCAAACACGCAGCACGCCATTTTTTCATTTTATATATATATATATATATATATATATATAGCTTATTTACATAATATCCAAATTCCCCAATTTAGTCAACCTTGTATACCCTTATCTTGTCAAATGTGTGTATGCGCTGCCGAATTGATTGTTTTTTTTTCAGATAACTAAGAAATTATTCGTCACGTAGCTGATGATTATATCTTACCATTCGGTCAACTTGTACTATCATTTGATGTGGCCGATTTGCTGCCAGGACTGACACCAATTCTACAGACCTGTTTTCTCTGCCTGAAGGTCGTGATAACATGCCTTATAATACACACACGCGCGCGCGCGCCCACACAAACCCTAATATACTTTCTGGATAAATATATTTCTACCCCCTCTCCACGATTATTCTATCTAGAGATGTGAAGACAGATGCACTTGAACGCACATATACATGCACACATACATATCTCACTAAGCCAAATCGTTATACGGCAAACTTCCTAAAAAAAAAACACTTTCGTGAAAAGATTCTTTACAATTGTATAAACAGTGTATGCCCTTATTTGGACAAATGATTCCTCCTGATAAGAAAGCCAGTTAACCACCAATTCCTTCGGCAATCAGTTTGGAACTAACTGTTGAAACGGCAAGATCTCAGCCTTCGGGGTCCTGACTCTTTATAATATCTGGTGAGTAATGATCCAACCAGTTTCTAACTGAATCCATCTTGATGTATGTAACTCCTGCTACAGTAGTGGGGGTCTCTTCAACCCATACCACACCTCTATCTCGGCTCTTATTAACACGTTCTTTTTCCTAACCCGGTTACTGAACCCACCATCCGACGAACAATATTGCAATTCCACCGAGAAAAATAAACTTAAGTACTCTCACTCAATAAATCGATAAGTTTGTGAAACGTTTGAGATAGAGAGCGTTCTTCTACGATAGACTCC
The DNA here is from genome assembly GCA_964016885.1 of Eledone cirrhosa. Lineage (NCBI taxonomy): Eukaryota > Metazoa > Mollusca > Cephalopoda > Octopoda > Eledonidae > Eledone > Eledone cirrhosa. Next base: position 171,499,029 of record OZ024743.1, read on the forward strand.
ACGATACACAGGAGCTTGACCAAAATGATAAGTACGGTTTCAAAATCCACAGGTCACCTCAGCCGAACCTTCTGCCCTCGTCGGTTAAATTCAAGCACCGTAGCAACCGATTCCAACAACAACCCCTCAATAAGATACGCAAGTACCAAAACACAGACGATATCCCCATTCACTCCGACAAAACCGGCAATTTGTTTTTTGTCAACCAAGGCAGTTACCATTCCCTGATTAAGAACAGCTTGACCTCCATCTACAGAAAATCTAATCCTTGTATGATCCAGGAGATAAATGCAGAGGGACGAAACATCACCTCCAGCCTCAGTATTTTTGATCAAACTTAACCCATCGACCCACAAGTTCCTTATTTCACCCCCAAGAACCATAAACCAGACTTCCATAGCAAACCTGCCACCCGGCTTATAAACCCGACGAAGTCTGACATAGGGAAAGATAAGTAAGATGATTCTGCATAAAATTATACCCAAAGTTAAGCAACAAGCGAGGCTCAGTCTATGGAATAGTACACAAAAATTCATCCCCTGGTTCCGAAGTTCGATATAAAAAATTACTACACTTTTTTAACTAAATCACTTTTGGAGGCCGCAATAGATGACGCCAGAACTATCACAGCCATGAGTGACCAGTAAATCGACATAATTCTCCACGCTAGGAAGACTGTCTTGCCTTTTGAAAATTTCACCTGGATAAAAAGTGCCCCAGTCTCACTCTTTGATGTTAGTATGGGAGCAACCGACTCGGCGCAGGTTACATACTCCAGAGGCTTATATAAGGGTTTTCTGCGTTCGGAGGGGACTGTACAGAAATGTTGGGCTCGTAACTCTTACATCAGTAGTACTGACCGGGTTCACAAACATCTCATCAAGTTCTTCCGTGAATTAGGGTTTAAGGCTACCTTACAGGCGTACCTCATCGGTATCAACTTCTTGGACGTAAACCTAAAGTTGGCGAACCAACTGCACTACCCCTTCCGGAAACCAGTTGAAAACTTACATTACATCCACCGATACTCAAACCACCAAATGAATATAACTAAAAATTTGGTGAAGAATATCTCCCTCCGTATATCATACTTGTCTGCTAACGAGCAGATATTCAAGGAATGTGCGTCACACTACAACCAGGCCCTTAAAAAAGGAAGAACTTACCTACTACCCAAGTACCATTATTAGAATCAGCAGGCGGAGTCGCCGCTCCCACAACATAACGTGGTTCAATCCTCCTCACAATGCCGAAGTCAAATACAGGAGGACGCCGCCTGTGCAATTTATGCACTGAGGAGACAATCCAAATGTTATTCGCCAAGGAACAATTATTAAATAAAAAGAATGAACTCGTCACCTCGTGCAAACAGCGGATTTACAAAACATATCTCAATTTCAGACCTCATGATCAAGGAGGGTAAGACAATTTTCCCAACATTCATTGTACATTTACGCACTGCAATAGGCACCCTAGTTTATCATAGTATATCTGCACACGCTATTATGTATCCAAACTGGCAAACACATTCCTAGGGTTAAAGAGTACATACACACAAACGAACACAACTCGACACAAAGTTCAATAGCAAACACTAACAGCAACTAGGAAATAACACAGAACTAACGCTTACGACAAACGAGCACCGCTCCACACAAACGTCGTCAGCAAACCTCACTAACACCCATAAATACACACAGAAATAGCTCTTATTGAAGCATTTGAGCCGACAGTTACACATCAAAACACACATGTCATCATTGAACAGAATCATTAGCACATGTAACCAGTACATAAGCAGCTCATCTTGCACCTACCCGAGCTGCTCATCCAACCCTTCGGTCACATAAACATACTTCTAAAGAGGCACCTACGACAACATTTTTTTATGATAGCGTCGTTAAAGCGAGTGCACTCACACTAGCACTCCACTACGTAAATATCAATAACTATTTGCACGTGGACAACCGCTGTGACCCCACTGGCAACATATATACGTACCCAAGAAAACAATAGGCCCTTACAATGCATAACCAATAGTAATTACTTATTCAACCTACTCCACTATAAATCTACGAAATATAATCACCACCACAAACTCAGTAGCACCACGAAACATGAAGTAAATCAAATTAATACTCCTAACGGCAATTCATAGGGACTTAAGTACTAGAGTAGTTATAGTAAATATTTTCCACTAGATATTACTTTAATAGTACCGGCTAATAGGCTGTACGTGTATAATCATTATCTCATTATACTAAACGATTATATTTATTTTTTATTTATTTCAATCGGGATTTTATTATTGACTTCATTGGTGTATTCGTTACCGACATTTTCTTTTAAAACATTTCTGTGCAAACTGAATTCATTCTGATACACACACACACACACACACACACACACACACACACACACACACACACACACACACACACACACAGACACACACATATATATATATATATTTAATTAGAAAGTGAACAACACAAAATATAACTACGCCATTACCAAAGGTTTCTGGATCCCAGGCAAAATTAATGTACGTCGGGATTGGTCATCAGAAAGAAATGTTATGGATAAAAAATATGAGATGAGATTTAAAATCTGTTAAAAATTGGAAGTGAGGCTGGAAAAATAACGGAAAATAAGAGAAGAAGGGTAAGAAAAATAATATATAAAAGTATATAGAAATATAGAAAAAAATATGTGTGCATACATATACACACACATACACATATTCAGATAAAAGTAAAATATATATATATGTATATATACAGATATGCATATATATATATATATATATATATATATATATATATATATATATACACACACACACACACACAAACATACATGTTCACAGACATACACATATGCTCACACATATATACACAATTTTCAAACTAAACTTGCTAATGATATTTCTAATATTAAGTCTTCTGATAATAAGTTCGTATTTTGCGATAAGATTAAAAACTTATATGAAATAAATAGCGATTTATATAACCAACTTTTAACAGATAGTATCACTACCAAATATCAAAAAGCCAAAAATAACACTCTTAATAATATAAATAATGAAGCTAAATACATTGCAAATAAATTAAAAATAGACAATAGAACTGAAATCCTAGCTAAACCTAAGCCTATATTACACTGAAAGTCCATAAAATAGATTTCAATAACAGACCTAGTTGTAGACTCATTAACCCTGCTAAATCAGAAATTGGTCTTGCCAGTAAAACAATATTAAGAAATATAATATTAAAAATAAGAAGTAAAACTGAACTTTATCAATGGCTTAGTATGTCTTCAGTAGTTTCATGGTTTAATATTATACCCCCTCAAAAAAAGTTCTAGATTCACTCAATTCGATATAATAGACTTCTACCCTTCTATTACTCAATCCTTATTAGCCAAAGCATTAGAATTCGCTTAAAATTACGCTAATATATCCGATTTAGAAGAGGAAGTAATTTTACATGCCCGGAAAACTCTACTTTTTGCCGAAAATGAATCATGGGTAAAATAATCTAACCCAGAAAACACTTTTGATGTCTCTATGGTTTCTTTTGACAGTGCCGATGTGTGTGATTTGGTCGGTTTCTTCCTTCTACACGCAATAAGGGAAGAACTCCCAGGTCACATCATCGGGTTATATCGAGATGACGGGCTAGTAGTCTCTCATACCACCAATGACCATAACCTCGACACTTTCTGTAAAGATTTAATTAACATTTTCTCTGACCTAAACCTTAAAATTACTATAGATACTAATCTTACCAACGTAAATCTCGTTGATATAAATCTTGACTTACTCGCTGCTTATTTTAAACCATACCATAAACCTAATGAGAATCTAAAATATATAAAAAACAGTCATACCACCCTCCCATAGTATTTAAAAACCTCATCCCTAATATTAGCCGTAGGATATCTACCCTCTCCTCTTCTGAAGAAATCTATATTAATAAAGCTGAAGGGCGTATGTATGTAACAAACTTTTAGCTAAGCAGCAGGACCAAACAGCACCAAATTTGCACTATAGATGTAACTTTTTCCAAGGAAGAAAGTGAGGGTATTTTTGTCTACGACATTTTGTTATTCTTGATTAAAGATATTTTATTGTTTACTTAAAGATTTACTTCTTTAAAATTCTCAAATGTCAACATTTTCGGTTAGCGATCGCTTAAATAAACATTAATATATTTTGCAGTTTATATATAATATCGTCTTTTTTAAATGTATCATGGATTAAATTTCTGTGTATATTGTTCATCTCTATTTATATTAATAAAGCTGACGGCCGTATGTAAAGTGAGGAGTACATTACTGGTACTTTATTATATATAATATATATAATACGACATTCCTCTCTCTTTCTTACTCTGTATTTTTAGATAGATACATAGCTATAACTCGCGCGCTTATAATATCTGTCTGTATGCCTGACTGTCTGCATTGACTTCGCTTCTAACCAACTTTTAATTAATTATATATATATATATATTTTCAACAGTAATACTGTACTACATATTTTCAACAGTAAAACTATACGATATATTTTTAACAGTAATACTGTACTATATATTTTCCACAGTAACGCTGTACTACATATCTTCAACAGTAATACTATACTATATATTTTTAACAGTAATACTGTACTACTCTATATACTTTCAACAGTAATACTGAACTGTACTATATATTTTCAACAGTAATAAAATCTGAAATCTCCCAACACCTGTCTTAACTCTAATTCTGAGATATTTAAAATGTGCCCACATATAAGAACTCATCTCCTTTCTCGGCATCAAAACACCATTTTGTACACTTACCTACCTTGAACACTATCTCCTTTTCACACATTCAACACTTATCTTATATTACACCTATTTTATTCATTTCTTCATTTCCCTTACTTTTACCTTGAACAATCCTTCTTACTTTATCACGAACACTCTCTTTTATTTTAAACACTTATTTTAAACATATATTTAACACTTATTTTTTTATTTTATTTTACACTCATATTATTCACTTATTGACTTCATCATTTACCACCAAGGCCCTTTACCATATACTTCCAACACTTATATTTTATATTACACCTAGTTTATCCATTTCTTATTTTAAACACCCCGAACTTTTTACATATTCTACACTTATTTTACTTTATTTTAGTTTATTTTATTTTACACTTATTCTATACTTATATTATTCACTTATTGACTTCACCTTTTCCTGAACATTCTCTTTTCTTTTAACCACCCTGGGCCTTTATCACATACATTCTACAACAACATATTTTTATAGCACTGTTCTATACATAGAGCAACCATTTTACTTCTGCCTTTATCACATTCTTTCAACAACAAAATATATTTATATATTTATATTTATATATTTTTATAGTTCTGTTCTATACATAGAGCAATCATTTTTCCTTTGCCTTTTCTTCGGATTTACCTAACACATATGTATATATATATATATATATATGAATATGTCATTTATTTTGTCTGACCTGTTTAGCTTGACTTGTTTTTTTGGCTTAGGTGGTTAATGGCTTCTTGGCTGCTTTCTCAGTTTGTATGGCCTTTATAACCTATGTTTATTGCTCTGCCCTCTTTAGCCCATGGAACGCTTTGCCAGCATGACTCGGAATTTGCGTTACATTTCGCTTTTTCTACCCGCCGAAATGCGATTCTCGCTGAATTTATATATATATATATATTTTTTTATTTTTTTTATTTTTTTTATTTTTTTTAATATATATATATATATATATATATATATATATATATATATCAAAGGTATATATTGAGTTAGGAACTCAAAATAGTCTCTTACAATAAAATAGTTCTAAGAAAGAGATTTTTTCGAGCCGTATATTATAATTGAAAAAAAAAAGAAAAACGAACACAGATATATACATAAAGGAAAGCAATAACTATTAACATGTGTGCGTGTGTATGTACGTGCGCGTAAGTTTATGTGTGTGTGCATGCGTGCAGCGTTCCACAGAAAGTAAAAACTATCAACATGTGTGAGTGTGTGCGTGTGTGTAAGTTTGCGTGCGTGTGCGCATTTCCATGCGAGTATGTGTGTGTGTGTGTGTGTGTGTGTGTGTGTGTGTGTGTGTGTATTTATGTGTGTGTGTATTTATGTGTGTGTTCGTTTGTATACTTGTGTGTGTATTTTGCATGCTTCCATATGTTTATACTTTAAATGGACACACACACGTATGTATCTATATGTAGTTTTGTGTATGTGAATGTATTTATGTATAAGTTTATCTTTGTGTGTGACGTTTTTGTATCATTTTGTCCGACCGCTTTCCTATATATTTATTTTATTTTATTTTATTTTATTTTATTTTTACCCTTGTATTTGCGTATGAACATATCTGTGTTAATACACTTCTGTCTATGCCATGTATATATATATATATAACGAAGGAAATGTGGTAAGGAACCAGGTGGACCATAACGCACCAAAGTACTCAATACTTGGGGTAGTAGAGTGGGTAATAGGAACCAGTAAGACCCCATTTGGGGTCTTACTGGTTCCTATATATATATATATATATATATATATATATATATATATATATATATGTGCATGCGTATTTGTTATATTTATTTACTTTATTTTACTTATGTTTTCGCAGCCTTAACGTTCATATACATGTGTGAGTATATGTGTACATATGTATATTTATATATATATATGCGTATGTGTGCTTGTGTGTGTGTATGTGTGTATGTATATATATGTGTGTGTGTGTGTTTGCCTGTATATGTATATGTTCTACGTATATATATGCGTAGATATATATATAATATTATTCAAAATATAACAAATGAAAGATATTCACATAATCAAAATATATGCTTTATTATATATATTTCAATGGTATTGTGTTTTTTTTTTCAGTACGTCTTCATCAGATAAAATATATGATTTTATATATCACATACCGCTACGGTCTTGATTATACAATGCCAGTATGAAATATATACAAGGAGGATTAATCATTTTTTAAAAGGTAATATTTGAGCTCTAGTTTAACTTTAATTAGTTACCTACCTAGCTATGTGTGATTACACACTTTACAAATTATCCTCTGTGATTGTTTCATATGTTTATTTTAAATATATATATATATCAATCAATTTCTAGTTGATGTATATATATATATATATATATATATATATATATATATATATATATATATATGCATGTATAAGTATATATATACACATACAGAGTGCGGAGGATATTTGTTCGCAAGATTACTGTCTAGGAAAATATAACAGAGTAGTTTTATTTTTTAAGATATATTTATCAAACTTGGGTCAGTTTGTCTTCATGTTCTTTCGATCTCACTCGACAAATCTGCCATTGGCTTTGATGACGGCCTCAAGGCGGCCTCGGAACCGGCTACAGGCCTTCGTCACTGTCCCCCGATTTAGGCACCTAAAGGCACTGGTGATCCTGGCCTTCAGATCGTCTTTCGTATTGCAGCCAGATCTGTTGGTATCTCGTTCCACTGTGCCCCACATAAAGAAGTCGAGAGGGTTGCAGTCAGGCGAGCTGGGAGGCCAGATATCAGGTGAAGCGTGGTCGACGAAGTTCTCTGACAGCCAGGCTTGGGTCTTTGGCAGGGCGCTGAGTCTTGCTACCACACGTACGACCTACCTGCAGCTACCTGGTCGATCCAGGGCTTTACTACATCGCCCAGAACGCGGATGTAGCCATCGGTGTTCAGCTTGAGGCCCTCTGGGAAGAAGTGAGGTGACATGACCTTGATTGCTATATATATTTTACTTTTATCTGAATGTGTGTATGTGTGTATATGTATGCACACATATGTCTTTTTCTATATTTCTATATACTTTTATATATTATTTTTCTCACCCTTCTTTTCTTATGTACATTTCCCTTTATTTTTGCAGCCTCACTTCCAATTTTTAACAGATTTTAAATCTCATTTCATATTTTCTATCCATAACATCTCTGTCTGAAGACCGATCCAGACGTATATTAATTTTGCCTGGGATCTAGGAACCTTTGGTAATGGACGAGTTATATTTTGTGTTCACTTTCTAATTAAATAGCTCTGTTCTATACATAGAGCACTGTTTTTTTCTTTGCTTTTCCTTCGGAATTACCTAACACACATATATACATACATATATATGATGGCTTTAAACTCTGGCAAGAGTATTGCAATCGCTTGTCAGATTATAGAAAAAGGATGCACCTTTAGGCTACCGCCAGACACACGAACCTGTAACAGATCTTGAACAAGCAATGTCTGTACTTCGAAGATTTTTTAAAGTGGGATAAGGCCTTGCACTCGACCAATCCCACTCTCTGAGCATCGAAAACACTACCCGAAAAGGAGAACTGGTCAACATCATCGGATGCTTCCGAAGCCGCAGGTTTTTTTTTTTTTTCAAAATTTCCCTCTCTTAGAAAGGTGTTGTGACAACAAATAGGGGCCTTTCACTTCCAGTTGAAAAAAAAGTGCTATTTGGATAGCCGTTGGCTCTGCTGAGTTCCTTCGCCCTTTGCCGCGTCTTGTTTTTCATCCCACAGGGTGTCCAAGTATTACCCTCCTCATCAAGCAAGCTTGGTGGAGTTGCCGCTTTAGTCGCCGACGACCCGACCATGAGACAGGTTGTACTGGGTTACATGTTAACAGTAGCACTCGAGAGCGACCTACATACACACATGCACACACACAAGTATACAGAGATATTTCTATATCCCTCCCGCCTCCCTTTCTTTCTTTCTTTCTTTCTCTCTCTCTCTCTATATATATATATATATACATATATTTATGTACATATATAAATATATACAGATATATATGTATACGTGTATACACACACACACACACAGACACACACACATATATATATATATATAGTTCAAAAAGGACAAACGAACAAACGCAGGAGTCAATAGTACATAGCCTTATTAGCTTCCCGCTTGGTAAGAGTAGGGGAGGTTTCAACGTTTCGGACATATGTCCATCTGCAAAGTACAGAGGAACTCCGAGAGGGAGTGATGAGTGTAGTAAAGGGGGGAAATGAACAGGAAGAACACGAAAGGAAGGAAAATAAAAAACAGAATTAAGAAAAGTGAAAATGAAGGGGAAGGGAGAGGTCTACAGGTGCGGTATGGCAAGGGTATGGTATTGTGTATAGGAGTAGGTTGAGGGGGAATACGTGTATAGTCCCTGTATGGATGTTGGTGTGTATGTGTGTGTGTGTGGATGGAGGGGAACGGATAGGATGAGATCGTGTCAAATCCGGAGGCGGTATGGGGTGAAGTGTGGGTGTATGTGTAGATGTGCATGAGTGTGTGGTTAAAAGAAGAGGAAATGTGGTATGTCTGTAGGTGATATGGCTTCGTGTAAGGTACGTAGTTGCATGTGTGCGGAAATGGTGCAAGTGTCTGTGTGTCTATGTTTCTGTATGGATATTGGTGTGTTTGGATGGTAAAAATCCGAGGGTAGAGCAAGTGGATATGAAGGTGAGATATATTCCTAGTGAACAGAAGTAAATGGCGATGAGGAAGTGAAATGGTAGTGTAGCGTGCGCAACCGGAAGTGTTCAAGTCGAAAGAGTGAGAGGAGGGGTGGAGAGGGTGGTGTTGGCGGTACAATGTGTGAGAGGGAGGAGATGGTGCCAACAAAACATAACTTGGTGGGTAAGAGTGGTAGTGCCACTGTCAGTGCGTGAGGGGTAGTTAGCTGTGTAGACAGGCAGGTGGGTGGAGGTGGGTGACAGTGGCATGTGTGTATGGCGTTATGTGCATGTGTGTGTAGAAAGCGTAATGGACATGCCAGGAGGTATTGTCGGTGTATGTGGAAGGGTTCTGTCGGTCGCTGTTTGTATGGGTGGAGGTGGCAGAGAGTGGCATTTGTGTATGTATGTGTGTATGGTATTATGTGTATGTGTGTGTAGAAAGCGTGGTGGACATGCGAGGAGATATTGTTGATGTGTGTGGGAGGAGTCTGTTTTGATGTGTACATACACGTAATTGAGTGTATACACTGGTGTCTGTGTGCGTTTAGAGTGTAAGTGCGTGTGTGTTTTTGTGGTGTAAGGGTTGTAGGGGACGTGGGTGAGGTGTATGGTGGGGAGTTAGTGGATTAGGGTGACGAAGTGGGGGAAAGGTGTGTGGTTATTAGTAGGTTAGGGGGTGAAGGAAAGGGTGGTAGTATGAGGGGGTTAGTTGTATTAGTGGGGTGGCAAAGGGTGCGTGTGTATTGAGTGGGCTGATGGTAGTAGGTTATTGGAATTAGTGGAAGGTAGGGGTGGGTGATGGTCGATGGTGGATAGTGGTGTCATTCGGGGGCTAAAGCCAGAAGGGTGTGGAGTTCAAACCGGGGGCGGTGCATGTCTGTAGTTGGCATGTCTGTTGCTCGGCTCTCAGTCGGGTATCTGGGGTTCCTGGGCATGCAATCAGGCCGCAGACGGTCAAGTTGTGAGCGGAATGTCCGGCTGAGTAGAAGTGTCGGGCAATGGGGGAACACGAGCCGAGACGGATGTCACGGAGGTGCTCGGTGAACCGCTCCGCCAAACGGCATTCCGTCTGTCCGACATAGGTGGCACCGCACTCCGTGCAGCGGAGTCGGTAGACAAGGCTGAAGGAGGTGCAGCGAAAGGAATGCCGGGCAGAGAGAGAGTGGCCGTTGGTTCCCTGGAAGGTTGTGGTGTTGGTGATGTGGAGCATATGTGGCAGCGGGGTCGGGAGCAGGGAAGGGATCCGGGGGAAGAACGGGTGTAGGGGGTAGGAGCTGCGGACAAGGAGTTTGCGGAGGTTGCGTGCACGTTTGTATGAGGGGGAGGGGTGGGAGTGGGAATACGGGGGAAATGGAGGGTAGGGTGGTTGGGTGGTAGGTGAGGTGATGGGAGATGGTGGGTAGGGTGGTGAGGGCGGTGGTCCGGTAGATGCGCGGGTGCGTGTGAGGCGGCGTGTACAAGGGAGGGGCTAACCACTTCGGGTGAAATGACGGATCAAGGAAAGGGTCTGGGTTTCAAAGTCCGCATCTCGGCTGCAAAGGCGGTGGATTCGGAGAAGTTGAGAGTAGCAAATGCAGTGTTTGGTGTGAGTGGGTGGCAGGAGGTAAAGTCTAGGTAAAAGTGGGAGTCGGTAGGTTTAAAGAAAGTAGGTGTGATGAGTGAGCGGTAGGAGGGGTTGATGGTGACGGAGATGTCCAAGAAGTGGATGGAGATTGTGGAGATGGAGGTGGTGAAGTGGAGGGAACTGAAGAAAGAGAGAAAGGAGTGGATCTGTTCCCTGGTGAGAGTCGTGGCACCGATACAGTCGTCAAAATAACGACTGTATAATTTCGGGGTGGCACCAGTGTACTGGGCAAAGATCTGGGCTTCAACGTGGTCAACGAAAAGTTTGGTGTAGTTGGGGCCCATTCTTGTGCCTATGGCTACCCCAATATATATATATATATATATATATATATATATATAAAAATTAGAATTGAAGCTCTGAAATAGCAATATATATATGGATGTATATATAATGTATTTTGCAATACACTTTATGCTTAATTAAAAGCATTTTGAAGACCGTAAGCTATTGTTTTTTAGAGTAGTGACAAATTCACTTACTTTGATCTCAGCAAACAGGGGAGATAAGCCGACAAGGCCTTGTTTCGCTTTTGTTGAAGCTTATCAAGGCTAACTACTCCCACCTGTCTACCGAGATCACTGATGTTATATTCTTATAGAATTCTAGTAAATAATCAGGAGCTGATTATGCAGAGCGGTTGTTGGTCAGGCAGAAATTAAAAATTAGAATTGGAGCTCTGAAATAGCAATATATATATGGATGTATATATAATGTTGATAAGCTTCAACAAAAGCGAAACAAGGCCTTGTCGGCTTATCTCCCCTGTTTGCTGAGATCAAAGTAAGTGAATTTGTCACTACTCTAAAAAACAATAGCTTACGGTCTTCAAAATGCTTTTAATTAAGCATAAAGTGTATTGCAAAATACATTATATATACATCCATATATATATATATATATATATATATATATATAGGGGTAGCCATATATATATATATATATATATATATATATATATATATATATATATGTGTGTGTGTGTGTGTGTGTGTGTATACACATGAAGACATATATGCTTTAATCCTCCACATAACGGATTAGTTACCACTAAATTAGCAACACATTTCTTTAGATACTAGACGAAAGCTTTCCTCCAGCACACAGGTATCGTGAAATCCTGAAAAGAAAAAACAGTTCGGCTGTCCTACTTTACCACAGCTAACCATAACAGTCTCATAACTTGATTGAAGAGTAAACGCCTCCGGGATTTTGATAGAAACATAAAACCACACGAACGGTTTCTGAACCCTTCACACTGAACACCATTATGCCAACCCTCTCGGATGGACTATATAATTTGCAAGCGAACCTAACACAACCTTCCTACACTTCGGATACCACGCCAAATACAGGTACAAACAACGACCCCAGACATTATGAACGGACACACTGTAACTGCAGACAACCCGGAAACTATTAAATTGAAAGTGCATGTATAGGAACAATTTACCAATGTGTGGTCAATACAAACTTGGGGACATATAAGTATGTCGGTGCAACTTCTAACTTTTTTAAGAAGAGATGGAATGTGCACTCACATTCATTCATGGATCCTGGGCTGAGTAAATAACCACCCTCGCCAAAAAGATCTGGGACTTGAAACGAAACAATACGGAATATACACTCTTATGGTCAGTGTTAAGGTTCGCCCGCCTATTCCAAAGTGAAAGGCGCTCTGTGACCTTTGTGTGATAGAGGTAATGGAGATTATGACTGGCTCGGGTCTGCTAAACTCTCGCAATGATAGAATTTGTAATTGCCAACACAAAGCATTACGTACTTTCGCTAAGTACCACCCTGATTAGCATAAGACCTATTCCCGTATCCTCTAAGCCTCTTTAACTGCTTAATTAAGCACTAATTTCCTTCATTAAGGAAGCACTAATTTCCTTCATAACTAGCATCAGGTTCGGTCTTACATCTCTCTTTTCACTCTACCTATAGTTCATACCCAATCTCCAACTGCCAAGACTTTATCGGCGGCAGTAGAAAATGTATTACTCTTTAACTATCCCTTATCTATTCTAGACGCTTCGACCAGCGAAATACCTCCCTCTTCCTTCCTTCACCTGCCACATATCTCCCCTCCGGTTTACTAAAATCGCTTTTTTAACTTTCCATTCTCCCTCCTCCTTAGTCATCAACACTCTTTTCTTTATATGTGTGTATGTGTGTGTATATGTGTATATGTGTGTACGTATGTGTGTGTATATATGTATGTGTGTGTATATATGTATGTGTGTGTATGTATGAATATATGTGTATATATATAAGTGTATGTATATGTATATTCAAAATAGATATATAAAAATGTTAGTTTCTGACGGGAAAATAAATAATTGTTTCTACATTTAGCAGATGGTCGACAAATTGGGGTAGGGGTAAAGTCGATTAAATCGATCCCAGGACATTACTGGTGTTTTATTTTATCGACTCCGTAAAGATAATCTCGGCGGAATGTTAACTCAGAGCATAAAGCGGCGTATCTCTATGCCGCAAAGCATGTTTTCCGACACTCTATCAATGCTACCAACCCACTGGTATTGTTAATAATTGTTTCTAATGTAGGCACAAGCCCAACAACTTTGATGGGGTGTAAAATCGATTAAATTGACCTCATTGCGTTACTGGTAGTTTATTTTTTCGAACCTGCATCGATGAAAAGGAAAGCTAATCTTGGCGGGATTTGAACTCAGAACGTAAAGAGTGGTACCTCTATACCACAAAGGATGTTATGCGACGCTCTACCGATACTACCAATCCACCATTCTCACGGAAAATAAATAACAAAATTTCGTATCACATATTTACAGCTAATGGTCGTTAGTTAAACTGCCCTTGTTTTTCACTTTTCTCATCTTATTTATGTTTTTTTACTCCCATTAGCCTTCCCCCTTTTTATCTTTCTCTCTATCTTGTTTTTCTTTCTTAACTGTAATGGGTACTAGATGCCCTCCAGTCTGTCATAATTTACTAGCTCTGTACGAAAGTTTAAATTGATCAAATAAATATATGAATAAATAAATAAATAGGCGGAATGAAAGTGAGAAGTTAGGGAAAGCAATACTTACTGTGTGGTCTTTGTGAAGTTGTTCGGTTAGTTGTTTCCACATAATCTCTTCGTAATTCACTCGATAAAAGCCGATATGATCAACATTTCCTAAAATCCAGCCGCTTCCGGTAGCCTTAATTCTATCTACAAAATAGAATAGAAATATAAGAAGCAACATGAATTTAAAGTCATGCAATAAAGAAATTCCACATTACAGATTTACCTTCTACATGTGAAACACTATTGTGTTTCTTGTTTAAAAGGTGAAGTCCATCCCAATCTCGGAGGCTCTCAAGCCAGTGCTTAGCCCAGTTTTGTTGGCATTAAGCGGGGTTATCCCCCTTCCCTGCACAATCACTGCTGGTTCTCATTTTCAGCTGAATAAACTAGAGCATTGTGAAATGAAGAGTTTTGCTCGGGCCAAGAATCGAAACCACGGCATTACGATTAGATAAAGATAGAAAGATTAGATAGATACATAAAGAGGGAGAGAGAAAGAGGGATAGAGTTTGTGTGTTTGTGTGTGTATGTATGTGTGTGTGTGCGTGTGTGTGAGAGACAAAACGAACTATTGTAGATTTGTGTCACCTCTTTGTATGTAATCTATCTATATGCTACTAAAAATCTGTGATAGTGTGTTTGCCTGCAATTTAATACAGCTAAAACGGCGCACAACGGGGAAATACTTTGAAAGGAAGTTGCCTCTGAAATGAGAATACAAATGGAATAAAACATGTTTCGTATAAATCGCTGTACGGGCTCCCGAAATACGGGTTTTTTCCGGGTACATTCACAAATAAAGAGAGAGAAAGATAGAGAAAAAGAGATAGTGGTTGTGAAAGAGTAGATTGAAAGAGAGAGAGAGAGAGAGAGAGAGAGAGGGAGAGAGAGAGAGAGAGAGAGAGAGAGAGAGAGCTGGTGATGTTGTAATGAAATTATAACAAGTGACTTCAAAGAATCGAATGCAACATTACTGTATCTAACTTGAATGTGGTGACTGAATATTAGCTCAAATGTATCCTATAACTTGTGTTAGAACAGGATGTGTAGCGAATATTTCCTGCTAAACAGGAAGGGTTTCTAAGTGTGTGCGTGTATATTTGTATGTATATATATATATATATATATATATATATATATATATATATGTGTGTGTGTGTGTGTGTGTGTGTGTGTGTGTGTGTGTGTGTGTGTGTGTGTGTGTCTCTGTGACCTGTGTATATAGGTCAACCCCCCTCCCATATATATTTATATATATATATTTATATATATATATATGGACCTTCCAATTTGATTTTACATTATATACATGTCTGTGTATATTTTAATTATTTAAAAATTATTTTTAAGTGAACATGATTTTTAAAAAATATTTCTAAGTGAACATGACCCAAGGTGTACGGGTGGTCTAGTTAAAATTTAAAAATGTGATCTTGATTTTGGAATGGAATGGACCTTCGTCAATCTCAATGTTGGATCAACGTAAAAGCCTATTAAGTTTAAATGGCTGAACATTTAACAGACACGTTAACATAGTTTTCCGTGTGAGTCAACAAGACATTGTGGGACAAGGTTGGCTCTATGGATTTACAGATACAGTCCATTCGATAAGCTTCCAAATAGTTTCCGTCTACCCAGTTTCTCCCATATGTCAATGACACTTGACCAAGATGTCACACAGTGGAATCGAACCGAGGACTAAATGATTGCCAAGCGAGCTTCTAAACCATTTAGCCATAAGGCGTCCACAAAACTCGAAGTAAAATAGATTAGATGTCATATAATAATTCAATGCAGGGTGGTGGATTGGAGCGTCGGAACATTGTTACGTTCTTTTACTTTCTGGGGTTAGCTTTCCCTTTCATCCTTACGGGTTCCATAAAATAAAATACCAGTAATGCACTGGGGTCTATTTAATCGACTTTCCCCAAGTTGTTGGCCATGTGCCTAAATCAGAAACGATATATTAATTCAATGCCCCAGGTTCCTAAGTTCAAATTCTGCAGGGATTTTGAAATACCGGATTAAGTCAATAAAATAAATATCAGAAGTGTACAAAAACTGAACAATCGATCATTTCTACACTTCTTATAAACATGAATCATCTGCATGGCTGCTCGATTTGCCAAAAATTGCAACCAAATTTCCCTCAAATCAGACTCTGCCGCTAAAAATGAGCATATTGAACCTGTAGCCCTATATATATACTGTCGAAATACACATCCCCAAAAGATGAAATGATTATGATTGGTATAGCTTTGGTGATAAGTCTATTGGCAGACATGGCGTTAAACAACACTAATAAGGTTTTGTACCAATATGGTTTCTGATTTAGGCACAAGGCCAACAATTTAGGAGAGAGGAGAAAGTCGATTAAATCAACCCCAGTGCGTTGATTTAATTTGATTTTATCGACACCGTAGGGATGAAAGCTAACCTCAGCTGGATTTGAAATTAGAACTTAATGGGTCGTAACTATATGCTG
>OZ024743.1:171523243-171613243 GCA_964016885.1 Eledone cirrhosa
GTATGTATACACATATATCTGTGTACCTCTCATTATTGTATATATATATAGGCGGTGGATTGGCAGTATCGGTAGAGGGTCTGACGCTATGCTTTGCAGCAAAGAGTTACGCCCCTTTATGGTTTGAGTTCAAATCCCGCCGAGGTTAACTTTGCCTTTCATCCTTACGGGGTCGATAAAATAAAGTACCAGTAATGCACTGGATAATTGCTGGCCTTGTGCCAAAAGTAGAAACAATTATTGTATATATATATATGTGGATTGGCAGTATCGGTAGAGGGTCGGACGCCATGCTTTCCAACATAGTTACGTCCCTTTACGATCTGAATTCAAATCCCGCCGAGGTTGACTTTGCCTTTCATCCTTACGGGGTCGATAAATAGAGTAATGCACTGGGTATTTGCTGGACTTGTGCCTAAAGTAGAAACAATTATTGTATATATATATATATAGTTACGGTCCTTGCCATTCTGAGTTCAAAGTTTACTTTGCCTTTCATCCTTACGGGGTCGATAAAATAAAGTACCAGTAATGCACTGGGTAATTGCTGGCCTTGTGCCAAAAGTAGAAACAATTATTGTATATATAGTTAAAGAATGAAGAGTAACATGGTTGGCTGTACAATAAGGGCTTTATTTAAATTACTGACAATTGTTTCGTTTAACAGGTGAGTCTAGAGTTTGCTAATCGCTTGAGTTTGCGTCACTCGATCTCCAATATATTAGTTACCTCTGGTCAACACATCAGAGTACATAGATATGAAAATAATTCACTCGAGGCAAGACTTATATAGAAAAATAGCGTATAATTAAAACAACCTCTAACTGGATTACCTAGAACGATAACTTGTTATCCCATATATCCAGCTCCCACTAGGTTGAGCAACAACCTTAACGCATGGCACTAACATAGAAAAGCACCACATAGGCATGTTACTGAAAAACATACCTATACCTACAAACAAGGACTATACACTCGGCATGATACAGCGTACTAATGATTTCATCCGTCGAATCCGATGGAAGGCCTACCATTACGATAAAGGACACGCTAATAACACGGAGGAATTTACTAGGAAAAAATACGGATTCAAATCCTGCAAAAATCCACCAAATAACCCCCAGCTCGACCTCATGAACATGATAAGTGTAACTAAATTAAAAAACGGACACATCACAAATTGCAAAACGACATCAATGCACTACTAAAAAAACTACGCAACACCAACGGTATTATAGTAAAAGCGGACGTATACACCATGAGCCTTAATACATACAATCATTTTATACGCCGTGAATTGCACAAAAAATACAAAAAGACAACAGAATCTTCACTCACTAGCATTAATAAGGAAGGGCTTAGCATAGTAAAAAAACTGAAAATATCTTATAGATCCGAGCCTCTAACCCCCTTTAACCCCACATTTAATCTAAAGGATCACAAAAATAATTTCGAAATAGGCCCCACAATTAGATTAATATGCCCATCTAAGTCGGATATAGGCAGAATTAGCAAGCATATACTAGATAGAGTAATCGCACAAATTAAGGAGAAAACTAATAATTAAGCTATGGGGTAACACTAACGAAGCAATAGATTGGTTCAGCAAAATAAACAGTAGAGAAACATCTAACTTCGTACAGTTCGACATTAATGACTACTACTCATCCATATCCCCAGTCACCCTGGGTAAAGCGCTAACCTTTGCCCAGAAAAATTCGGACCTTACCTCGGACGAAATTAAAATAATAGGAATTTACAGAGACGATACACTCCTTCTAGCCAAAAACTTAAACAATCAAAATATGGAAAAATTATGAAAAAACATCAGTCTTCTTCAACAAACTAGGCCTAGGTATCACTTTCGAACTTAACTCTAAAAAAGCAAATTTCTTAGATGTAACACTCAACCTAAACACAGGATTAATAGAGCCCTTCCATAAGAATAACGAAAATCTAGCCAACATTAGTTATTACTCAACCCCCACTCGATCCCTAATTAACTCCATAGCACATAGTATATCCCTCAGAATATCCCGCCTATCTTCTAACCTAGAAATGTTTAACGAACACGCAAACTATTATAACATAGCTTTACATAAAGTTGGACATAAGGAGAAGCTGGAATACATACTAGATAGAGACAACAACAACAAACCTAACGACAACAACACTACCCGCTCATATAGAAATAACAAGCATATGACTAAGTATAGAATTAGACAACGAGCGCCAAAAATAACTGAACAGAACACTAATATAAGGACCCCAAAAACTATAGAAGATCCAGAGATAGAAAGTACCTATTGTTCAATCCAATATTCAACTCCTGTATAAAAACTAAACTACCTTCTACATTCTTTAAACTAATAGATAAGCACTTCCCTACACTACACAAATACCATAAAATCTTTAATAGAAAAACTATAAAACTTTCCTACTCTACTGCAGCCAACATAGTATCGCACATACGTAAGATCAACCACAAAATTATCTCTAAAGAAATTAACCTACCAACATGCACCATAACACCAAATACAAAACACAAACACATAACAACATCACAACCACAAACGCATCTGAACGCATAACAACAAAACATTAATAGGCCTAAATCACAACCCACCCACAACAATGAACCTGCACAAAATAAAACCTGTAATTGCCACCTACCGGATAACTGCCCACTACAGAATAGATGCCTGGATTCGAGTATGGTATACCTGTGTACTGTAGATTCAGGCAACTCTACTTGGCACTACATAGGTTCCACGGCTGGGGCGGTGAAGAAAATGTGGTACGTCCACAGACACTCCATGAAGAACCGTGGACTGGAGGACTCTTAGCCGCTCGCCAATAAAATCTGACGACTTAAGGACAAAAACCTAGAATATAAGATTAGCTGGTCAAAATTATCGGTAGCAAGAGCCTAAAGCAACGGAATGTCCCACTGGGGGCTTTGTAATTTAGAACTACTACATATTTTAAGGTACGATGGGATGCTGCTTAACATCAAAATAGAAAGATCAATTTTCTGTAGGCATAAAATAGCTATTACATTCACAAACTTCAAGCCACCATGATTTGAACCAGCAACCCCAAAATTAGTACTGAACCACCTAGATTTTAACATATAGAATACACACCATCGCACTGCTATTATCTGTCAAACGGCCAACTAGTCACTGGATCATAAATCTCTGAACATTTCTTTCACCCTCTCTCCCTGAAACAGTATCAACCCTATTAAGATAGAACAATCAGCAAAACATTTACAACAAGCGTCTATCAAGCGTCCCGTCATCACTAGCCCATAAATCTCACACATGTATCCACCAATTAATCACTAATTTATTGTATTTTCTTTTATCTGCCACTACATCGGACCCTCTACACGTATCTATGTACATCTTGAATCTGGTTTTTCATGTTAGCACTAAACTCACCAATGGATCCTTATAAGAACACTTATTCAAAAACTGCTACTAGCATACTATGTACTTACACGCTCTCACTTATTTATTTATTTATATTTTTCATTCTCTCATTTCCTTATTTTCTAATGTACCCATCTTATCTTTTTACTTTTTACATCTGTCACTTCTCTACCTATTTACCATATATGTTTTATTATTGATGTTATTGTTTTGATTATACGCTATTTTTCTATATAAGTCTTGCCTCGAGTAAATTATTTTCATATCTACGTACTCTGATGTGTTTACCAGAGATAAATAATGTATTGGAGATCGAGTGACGCAAACTCAAGCGATTAGTGAACTCTAGACTCACCTGATCAACGAAACAATTGTCAGTACTTTAAATAAAGCCCTTGTTGTATGGCCAACCATGTTAGACTTCATTCGTTAACTATTATTACTCCAAGTATAACCTGCATAGAAATTACCGCGAATTCGCTGCATAACTATGGAAGCATCTTGTTGAGTCAAACAAACCCGTACGTTAAAACTCTCTACGACGTAGAGTACTCACAACCTCTAACTAAATTACCTATAACGATAACTTGTTATCCCATATATATATATATATAAATGAAATACCAATGATGGTTGGAAAATCACTGACGAAGGACTATTTTTATCATATGTAACCCATGTGCAATCACGCAGTATTCTTCTTTCTTCTCATGTTTTATATATATATATATATATATATATATATATATATATATATATAAATATAAGGTTATGCAGGAAATGCTTAGTATTATCCTGAATGCAGTAATGGTTAATTACTACACTAGATAGAGTCGACGTACGGTGAGGCGTTACTCAACGAGTTATCGAAGAATAGTTAAAGAAGCTGAGTTTCTGATTCTTCTGTAATCCGGAGTGTAGATAAAGAATGAATAATAAAACAGGTAGACATCATAAAAAGGTAATTTATTCCGAGTGCTTACAAATGTTTCAACAGTAGTTACACAGCCTAGTCATGCTATGTGCAAATTGGTAGTTATTTATTTGCAGATACTCAATTTTCAAATGCTGCTTCTCCTATCTATCTTCAGAGCAGAATGGTTAAAGTGTAAATTCCCTTGAATTTCTTAAAGGATATTATTGGGGAAGATAGAGTAGAAAAAGGAAGAGAGAAAGAAGGGAGAGGAAGAGAGAGAGAGAGAGAGAGAGAGAGAGAGAGAGAGAGAGTGATAGCGAGAGAGGGGAGAGAGAGAGAGAGAGAGAGAGAGAGAGAGAGAGAGAGAGAGAGAGAGAGAGAGAGAGAGAGAGAGATATGTAGGAGTCTGAAAAATAGGAGAGAATACAGATAGCTTAATCCAAATGTTGTGATAGGGGTCCAACAAGTGGTTTTATTATACTGCTTACTCTCAAAGTGACAACTGAGGTATTGTGTTGATAATGTTAAGTTGGAATTATTTATTTCCACAGAGAGCAGGTTGATAGATGTGCAGAGAGAAGAAGGTAGACAGAGAGAGAGAGAGGGGAAGGGAGAGTGAGAAAGAAAGAGAGAGAGATAGTGGACAGGGAAAAGCTAAGGACAGTATACATCGAGTTCATAGTTGTAGTCTGCTAATAGCACTCAAGTACTACCTATCCGAAAGATGCCCATTGAAGAATAATGCCTAGAGTCCAACATTGTTTATCAATGCACGGTCAAATCGAACGACCAGAAATGGTATTACATCGGGTCTACCACTACCTCCTTTAAATCTCGCTGGTATCGTCATCGATTTTCGATTAAACATCCTGAGCACCGTCTTGTAACCATGCTCGCCAATAAGACCAGGCAACTCCGTGAATGCAACCGGCAGTTCACCTTGAAATGGGATAAATTATCCAGCGCTAGTGCATAATATATATATATATATATATATACGAGGTGGGTCAAAAAAGTTCCAGGACTGATGTCACAAAAGATTTATTTCAAACACAAGCTTCACACTCCTTCAAAGTAATCCCCTTGGAGTCTAATGCACTTCTCCATCTTTTTCTGCCACGCTTAATTTGAATACAGGACTGATACAACCCTTCCACAAGATAAATGAGAACCTTACCTATATTAATTGTAACTCGAATCACCCACTTTCCATGATCAAATCGGTTCCTCGTAGTATTTCTCTCAGAATCTCTCGCCTATCGTCTAACTCTGAGATTTTCAGTGAACATGCTGAATACTATAATAACGCATTAAGTAATGCAGACCACCGGGATAAAATAGAATACATTGATAAGAATCTCCATAGCACACATAGCTACACACGAAATCAAAGAATATGTAACAGGGGTACAGAAATACAAGCGCACACACGCAGTACCACCAGACATACTAATAATAGAAAATCATCACCAAACTCAAATATATTATACTGTAGAAAGTATATCTGGTATAATCCCACTTTTAATGCTTCGATTAGTACAAAACTATCTCTTTCATTCTTTAAGTTAATTAACAAACATTTCCCCAATTCCCATAAATACAGTAAAATTCTAAACTCTAAGACTGTTAAGCTATCATACTCCACTGCACCAAACCTTGAAGAATACATAAAAAAAACTTAACTTAAAGCAATTATTAAACAACACTACAAAACAAAATATTTTAGAAACAGATGAGCATAACGTAATATCAGCCTCCCAACCACCAAATGGGATACGTGTATTACACAACCCGCCTGAACTGTTATCCCAACCTATCCAGGGTACACCTAGTACCCACAACAAAAACTGCAACTGCCACCTACCCGAAAGATGCCCATTGAAGAATAAATGCCTAGAGTCCAACATTGTTTATCAATGAACTGTCGAATCGAACGACCAGAAATGGTATTACATCGGGTCTACCATTACCTCATTTAAATCTCGTTGGTATCGTCATCGACTTTCGATTAAACATCCTGAACACCGTCTTGTAACCATGCTTGCCAATAAGACCTGGCAACTCCGTAAATGCAACCGGCAGTTCACCTTGAAACGGGATAAACTATCCAGTGCTAGTGCATATCGGAGTGGATTAAAGTACTGCAGATTATGCAACCTTGAACTCTTTTATATCTTAAAATCCCAAAACAACTTACTAAATGACAGAATCGAACGATCGTTATACTGCAACTTCAAACTGAAGGCTAAATTTTCTCACTATCAAATAACTTAACATTCGAACCTGAGACTACGAACCACTTTCTCGCTAACTAATTTCACTTAATAACTACTTCCTAACTATCCCCCCACTACTGCCAGCCAGTACCCTGCTTACCATTATAAATGGATACTTGAGTGCGATTAGCAGACTACAACTATCAACTCGATCTATACAGCCTTTCCTTCCCCTTCTCGTAGCTTTTCTCTGTCCTCCCCTCTCTCTCTCTCTTTCTTTCTCTCTCTCCCTTCCTCTCTCTCTCTCACCTTCTGTCTACCTCCCTCCCTCTCCACATCTATCAACCTGCTCTCTGTGGCAATAAATAATTCCAAACTTGACAGTATCAACACAATGCCTAAGTTGTCACTTTGAGAGTAAGCAGTATAATATAACCACTTGTTGGACCCTATCACAACATTTAGATTAAGCTATCTGTATTCTTCAAACCACTCTCTCCCATTTCTCCGACCCCTACATTTCTATCTCACTCTCCCTCTCTCTCTCTCTCCCCTTCTTTCTCTCTTCCTTTTTCTACTCTATCTTCCCCAATAACATCCTTTAAGAAATACAAGGGAATTTACACTTTAACCGATCTGCTCTGAAGACACGGTAGGAGAAGTATCATTTGAAAATTGAATATCTGTAAATAAATAACTACCAATTTGCACATAGCATGACTAGGCTGTGTAACTACTGTTGAAACATTTGTAAGCACTCGGAATAAATTACCTTTTTATGATATCTACCTGTTTTATTATTCATTCTTTTTATAAATATATATATATATGTGTATATATATATATATATATATATATATATATATATATATATATATATATATATATGTGTGTGTGTGTGTGTGTGTGTGTGTGTGTGTGTGTGTGTGTGTGTGTGTGTGTGTGTGTGTGTGTAAAAAGTAAACGACACAGTGGGATGAAGAGATATTAACGCTAGATATAATAGTGAAAGAGTGTTTACATTCCGGATACACATACATGTCCCATCTCACGACACATTCTTTTATGATCCTCAACCTTTTTTCACAGATATTTAAAAAAGAATTGTTTACATGTAGGGCGAATCGGAAGCGTTGAACGTATCACCGGGTTGCAGGAGGAAACGTTTCTGTTCAATGATATAATTGTCCTTGCCGTCAGCTTTAATGTTGACCACTGGGTATCCCATCTGGCGCGTCCACGTATCCATTATTGTCTTAATTTGATATCTTCCGTTCACTGTCTGAAGATGAAAGACAAAGCAATAGAGAATGTAGCAGACAGGGAAAACAAGATAGGAAGTGAGTTAGGAAATAGATAAAATGAATTAAATTGGGTTTGGAAATGGAAGGAAAGATATGATTATAGGAAACATGAAGGTGGAATGAAGAAGACTGCTTTAATACATGATAAATATTACAAGCTATCTACACTTCTCCCTTGTGACGTAAATGGTTTAAAGAGATAAATACACTATAGCGGTTATACACCACGTTGGGTGTATAAATTTGGGTGTAATAATTATGTAAATATACGTTTGGTCACACACACACACACACATACACACACACACACATATATATATATATACCACCATGTGTTTGTTTCCTTCCCTCTGATTTCACTCTCGGCTGGCCCCTTCCTCCCACTTTCACTCGCTCCCTCTCTGCTTCTCCTCCCCCCTATCACTTCCTCCCGTCTGACCTGCTTGAATTTCTTTCCTCTCTCAATCTTCTCGCGACTCGGACGTGTCTATTTCTCCTCGTCAATTTGATTTGTCGGGCTTAAGCCCACAGGATTCATTGACTTGTTTCTATTTTCCTCTCTTTACGTTGCATACCACCATGTGTTTGTTTCCTTCCCTCTGTTTTCCCACTGTCCCGATAACTTAATTGAGTTATCGCTCGCACTGACTTTAGGTATCTAGTCTTTAATGCAGCGAAATACCAACGATAATCAGCAGACTACTAAAGTGGACATTTTACCCCTTGTCTATTTTTATTCATATATATATGTATAAAAGGATATAAATAATTTTCTATATGGATAGTAAACACAACCACAAGGATATGGTCCGAACGTGGAAGATCCGAACTCCCACTGTCATCGCCTCCATCTCTCTGTATGGTGAGCAAATGGGATCCCACGTGCTGGCATCCCTACAGCACCGGCGGACAGAATGGAGAAGGCGTTTCCCCGGAGGATGTTAAGGGAGATGCGATGGAAGAGCCATGCCATCTAGCGAGGCTTACACCTGTGGCTGGCCAGCTCAGCGCCTATGGCGGTGAGTAGAGGAGTAGCCCTAGGGCCAAGGAAAGCGACCGGTACTTGGAGAGTTTGCCTCCTCAGTCGACGTGCAGCAGAACCTGGGTTAGTCGCAGACTGCACCAGGTTGCGGCTGGAGAAAGTGTCGCTGCAAGTGGCATCCCAGACGAGGGGTTTGCCACAACGGAACGGGAAGATGGTCATACCGTCTAGCTTTTTGCCGTCCCTCGATCCAGCCCCACTGGCTCGAGGCGGGAGGGGAAGCGGGTGAAGACGGAAAGAGTCCACGGTGCATTTACAGTGACATTTATCTGGCTCGCAGATCCAGAGGCCAAACCTCAGGGAAACGCCGATGCGCAGGCTATCGTTATTCAGCTACGTGCCAGTGGAGAAGGAGGGCAAGGCATGGAGCCAGGCACCGCTGTGGGGTTTGGAGGCTGCGCGAAAACAGGCAAAGCGGTGGGGTTGAGCTGGCGCGTGAGCCTGTGTGAGGCCAGACTGCACTGGATGGCATCCCAAGTGCCTTGGGGGGACTTGACGTCAGCAGGAGGAGAAGGAGGAGGGACGTCTACTGGGCTAAGTCCCAGCCGGTCCCACGTCTCTCAGGCGGCCTCACCACGTTCCCCGATCACAGAGGGTTCCATTGTATTTTGGAGAACCCTGGTGACGGGGACACGGCATGAGACCCTTATCGGTCTTTTAATTCACACAAATATAATATATATATGTATGTACATATATATACATACATATATAATATAAAACGAAAAATCAGTGATGCATCTGAACTCAATTTATTGTGTGTTACAATTGTTTCGCCGGCAGACAGCTCGAGACAGGATCATTGTATGGATCTGTCTAATTCTAGACCTACAGGTTCGTCGGACACTTGCAATAATTTCAGAGCAAATTTTCTCACTGGGGTGTTAGCATCAAAAAATATTTTCCTCGTTTGTCCTGCTGTTGGCTCTTGTTTTTCTACGTCATCATAAATTCTGGCCAATAGTTGCTGTCACTCTGGTCAATAGCTGTTTCTCCGCCTGACACTCTTCAATGAATCCATGCTGGGTTTGGTATTTCACAAGCCCACTCGCGCACTCACACACACATATACAAATCACTCTCTCTCTCTCTCTCTCTCTCTCTCTCTCTCTCTCTCTCTATATATATATATATATATATATATATATATATACACTCACATACACACACACACACGCACACAACCATATAAGTAACAACATACGCGTCCACAGACGCCTGCCTACATGCCCACGTACATCAGCTCTCACACACACACACGCACACGCATTCATGTGCACACACATGCATACGCGTATATCTACTCGTATACACAAACACGTACTGACATATACATAGACACTCAGACGCACATACACACACGTGTCCGTATATACAGGCACAAAGACAGACTCGCTCCCAAACACATATATATGTATAATTACACACACAGAAATGTACACACAAAACAAGCCCTTACCCTACAGTAGGTGCACGTACACACACGCACACACACACACACACACACACACACACACACACACACACACACACACACACACACACACACACACACACACACACACAGGCTCATATACACTCAAACAAATACGCGCCTATTAGCTACATGCCCACTTACATCTACAAAGATACATACATACATATGTATATCTGTCCGTACTCAAATATGATATACTAACAGAGTCATATAAATCTACACAACGGGTCATACAGGGTCATCCATGAAAGGATGCATGTTGCTATACACATGCACAAATATAAACAATGTAACTAAATACATATATCCATGCACATACATGCATTATAAATACACACATATAAAAAAAATAAATAAGTAAATAAAAAATAAATAAATGTATATATATACACATATATACACATATATACACACACATGTACACATATATACACGTACATACACACACATACATACACATCTGTAAAAAAACTTACAATATACTAAAATATCCATATAACGTCATACATTAAAAGATGTATCTTGTACTAAACATGTGCAAATATAAACGGTATAATCATATACATACATCCATACACATTCACATAACATGTACATATATATATCTCTACATACACACGCATACATATATACACACACATACGCATACACATATACACACATATAAAAACATAAAATAAATATACAATATATTAAAATATACATATAACGTCACATAGAGATATATAAAAAAAAAGAGGAGAAAGAAGAAGGGACGTGTATGCGTATGATATAGTACATATGGGGAGTATGAGATGCACAACTGGGCCTGTATACGGAACAAATAATGTGTTCCAAAATGGAACACGTGGAGAGTATGGATTCTCGATTGAAAGGTACACATGCATGGGGGTGCGTAGCCCGGCCATATTGGAGTATGTCACTGTGTTTGAGGTATGTTGTCCTATATGTGTAAGGTATTTGACTGAAAGACCGTGGAACCCGGGTCAACCTGTCCCGGCTCAGGCGATGTTCTTGCCTAGGGTGACGTGCAGAGTCGGGGATGCATCTTGGGTTATTTTGGTTTACCCCAAGGGGCATATCCGGGAAATGCCTCTCTAGTAACCTTGTCTACAAATGTAAGGTTGAAACACCCACGTCCCGTAGGGCCTATATAGGGTTAACCGTCAATAGATTCTAGCAGCGTCTTTACATGCATACCCAATTCTTTTCTTAACCCTTTAAGAAGGAATATGATGTCACTTTCAGCTTATATCTGGAGTCTAAAAGACAACCACACCCAATATAAGTTACACTGGGAGATCCTAGCTTGGGTTAGATCGTATAACGTAAATAAAAGACCATGTGACCTTTGCGCCGTTGAAGCCCTGGAAATATTCTACGCCAAAGACCACATATTAAACAAAAAATCTGAGGCAATTTCGGCTTGTAAACATAAATTGCACAAAACTTTCCTGTATTACAGCCCCACTTTATACCCTAACGGATAGTACGAACTATACACGGATATTTTACGTCTTGATGTGGTGGCTAAGTATATGTTATATTTATACCATTACTTATTTGTATAGGTAAGTATATATTACATGTATGTTTTGTGAAAGTACGTATATTTGCTTGTATATGTTATTGGCTTATATTTATATTATATATACTGGTACATGTGCATATGGTTATCTGTATACGTGAGCTTTGCTTCTGTGTGAGTATGCAGGTTCGTATGTATGTAGGGTGTGTGTATATGTGTACTTTGTGTTTTGGTTGACGTTTAGTGAACATATGTGTATTTACATGTAGGTATGTGTGTGTGGGCGTTATACACGTATTTATGTGTGTATATTTATATACATTTATATAATTATTTGTATACACGCACCCACACACACACACATATATATATATATATATATTTTTTATATATATTTTTTATGTGTATTTGGTGTATACGTTCGTATGTGTGCGGGTACAGGCGTTGCGTTAGTTCTGTATGTGCGTGCGTGGTTTTTTGTGTACGTGCTTGTATTTGCATACCCATGGCTGGTGTTTTCGCGTATGCATGTGTATGTACGTATACTGATGCGTGCATGTGTATATTAAATTTTTGTTGATTTCAATTACCTCTGTAATTTATTTACATTATTCTTAACTCTGAAGCCGTGTATCATTCGGTTTCCTAAATAGAATTTTAGTATACGACTTCAGTTATATGATAAACGTGGTTTTGTCTTTGGGTGTAATTGTTCTCACCGTGGCACATAATGACGTATTATCTTCATTTTTTCCGTTCATTGCCAGAGAACGTCTCCACGAATCCCCTAATAGAATATTAGTCTACGACTTCATTTATACCATAAACGTGGTTTTGTCTTTGGGTGTAATTGTTCTCACCTGTCCACATATTGACATATTATCTTCGTTTTTTTCCGTTCATTGCCAGAGAACGTCTCCACGAACCACATAATAGAATATTAGTCTACGACTTCATTTTTACCATAAATGTGATTTTGTCTTTGCGTGTAATTATTTTCACCGCTCCTAATTATAACGTATTATCTTTATTTTTTTCCGTTTTTTTGCCAGAGAACGTTTCCACGAAACCAAAGTATCGTCTTCTTGTCTTCCTTCGCTTGCAACGTTTTTCGAAATATTTACTTCTGCGTTCACAGATTGATATTTTTAGTTTCAGAAGATCCCGTTAAGGGTGAAAGCAGCGATTCTTTGCTTAAACTTTAACCTGTTATTTAACTTTAACCGGTTCTTATATATTTGATATATATTTATCCTTATCGAGCTCTCTTTGCATTTTAGTCTTCTAATTTATTATTATTACTATAATATATATATATATATATATATATATATATATATATATATATATATATATATATATATATATATATATATATATATATAGTATTAAGGATACTATTTATGGTTATGTAAATACTAAAACCTTTTATAGTTATATATATATTATGCCCTAAATAGTGAAAGACAGTAATTTATTACTATCTTATTACCGGTAAGATAAATAGCTCAATGTAACAACATCAGTTGTTTTACAGAGCAGTTATATAGAGATTACATGAAACAAAATTCTGTTTAAATCATTTATTTGCTTACAATTGTTTCTTCCAAACCGAGGTTTGAAGGCTTCGGAGCAATTATTCAGTGATTTTTAACATACTTGACCCGCTTTTCAACACAAGAGACATATAGAAACATATGTATATATTGACCCACAGTGGATTGACATCCATTATAATAATATAGCATGGTAATTTACATACACAGATTACAGTCATATTAAAGGACAAAATTAAAGTTAAAATTAAAATTTAAATTTAAATAAAACATTGGCAGTCTACTAAGATAAAGCAAAAGGAAAGTTTGGAGTAGCCAGTGTATGCAACAGTCACACGTGTGGCATGCACGCGTGTCCTATTTATACAAGATTATAGTGCGGCAGATTGTTACAAGTAAAACAAGCATTCAAAGTAGGCAATCAAGAGCATCATGGGGGCTGAACTGGTAAAGCATTATTCACACACACCTGTACGATATAGAAGCCCGTGTGCGGAGAAACACCAAAAATAGTTTTTAGATAGTGTATGTAGCTAGATAGTGAAGTGGAGTTGGCTAGACTGTGTTTTTTGAAAAACTAAAAATAAACCATATACACTTAAATGGGAAGTGATAGGTAACGCGACATCGTACAAACCACCCAATAAATTTTGTAACCTCTGTCTACTAGAGACCCATACTATCATCTTCTCAAACCAAAACCTCCTTAATAAAAAACCAGAAGTGTTCGCGTCTTGCCAACACCGCTTCCGACACTCCTTCCAAAACTTTCTCTCTCTCTCTCTCTCTCTCTCTCTCTCTCTCTCTATATATATATATATATATATATATATATATATATATATATATATATATATATATATATATATATATATATATATATATATATATATATATGTATGTATGTATAGGTATACGAGATATCATTTTCGGTTTCCCTAGTTCTGGGTTAGAGTAGCCAATAACGAGATGTTTTTTTAGCGTCCAGTAGGTCGATCATAGGGTTGTTATTTGATAGTTCCGTGATCAGAAATCCTTGGAGTAGTTCCAGAAGGTAAACAAGAGGATTAACATAAGTGATGAAACATGTAAATGCTAGACATAAACCTTACTGTATCGCTCATCTGTGTTAATCCTCTTTTTATCTTATATATATATATATATAATTAGTGAAAGAATGAAGAATAGCATGGTCAGCAATAAAAAAGGGTTTTATTTAAAGTATTAACAATTGTTTCATTGATTAAGTTGTCTAAAAAATGCTAATCACTTGAAGTTGTGTCACTCAATTTTAAATACAATGTATGCTTAATTAAATCATCGGAAATACCGATTAAAATTATACACGGCGTTTGTAATATACTAGGAAAAAAACGCCGTGTATAATTTTAATCAGTTTTTCCGATGATTTGATTAAGTATACATTGAATTTAAAATTGAGTGACACAACTTCAATGATTAGCAATTTTTAGACAACTTAATCAATGAAACGATTATTAATACTGTAAATAAAGATCTTTTTGTAATTTTGACCATGTTATTCTTCACTCTTATATATATTGTTATACTTTGGGAGGGTCATGTTGCCAATAAGAAACACACGCACCAGTTGCTTTCACTTCAATTTATTATAATAAATTTATAAATTTAGGAATTTATAAATTTCTGGTTGGTTGGTTGGTTGGTTCCACAACCAGATAGTTGTTTATATATTGTCAAAGTTCTTTCGTCACACATTCTGTGACCTCTTCAGTGACTGGCGATTCTTTTCTTTGTTTTTGTGCCTCTCCTTTGTTCTGTCCTACGCCATTTTGTTTCTGTCACGTATCTGAGAAACAAAATAGCGCAGGACAGAACAAAGGAGAGGCACAAAAACAAAGAAAAGAATCCCCAGTCACTGAAGAGGTCACAGAATGTTTGACGAAAGAACTTTGACAATATATAAACAACTATCTGGTTGTGGAACCAACCAACCAACCAGAAATTTATAAATTCCTAAATTTATAAATTTATTATAATAAATTGAAGTGAAAGCAACTGGTGCGTGTGTTTCTTATTGGCAACATGACCCTCCCAAAGTATAACAATATCGGTTTCAACACACGTTTTCAGATAAAGAATCTTGCTAAACAAATTCAGAAACGAAATATATATATATATATATAAAGGACTGAAATTCACACCAACACCACAATACTCTAACCTCAATGAGATAAATGACGATATCTCACACTTCTGTAGAAAATTACGTCTCACAGAGGAATTTTTTGACAGGGAGAATAACGACCAATCAATTGTACGGAATGAAAGCAGCTACAACCCAACAAAGGGTAGGAACAGAGTTCTGGACAAATTTTGTGACCACATAGCAACTTTCCCATACCATGAACTACCGCAACTTAAACCCAAACCCAACACGAGTCGAAGGGAATGGGAGATTATCCATGAACTAAAAAACAATACTGACATTGTAATTAAGGAAGCAGACAAGGGAAGTACTGTCGTCATTATGGATGCTGAACAATGTAAAGATTCTATGTTCTCTCTCTTACAAGATACTAACTACTATGAAAAAGTAAATAACTACCAGCAATCAAAAACGATGCCCAGATTAAACACATTCATTTGTCGATAACAGGAAGACTTAACTTAAAAAGAACGCGATTATTTAACACATTTTGAATACAAAACCATCAACCTTTACGGACTTCCGAAGATCTACAAGTGTAAAATAATTAACGATGCCTGTAAAGAATCCACCCCAACCTGTGTGAACACACAAAACGCAACTGACCTTAAATTAAGACCAATTGTAGCCGGCCCACAATGTGAAACACACAGACTAAACAACTTTATAGACATACTACTAAAACCAATTATTAAACACATACCAAGCCTTGAAAGAGACGATCTGGACCTCTCAAACCACCTCCCCAAACATGTCAACTATTATTGTCTTTCGATGTAGTGAATCTCTACACAATGATCCCACACCAATACGGACTAGAAGCAATAGGATTCTGGCTAGAGAAATATCCCAATAAGATACGTGACAGAATAGAAATAAGCTTCATCACCGGGGTATTACAATTTATTTTACAGACCGGCTTTTTTGATTTCGATGGCAGTACTTACAAGCAAATATCGGGGACTGCAAATATCCAACTTATGCCAACTTAGTCATGGCATACTTGGAAGTCCAGATATATGAACACTCCAAATAAAAATACGGATTGAACTTCCACAAATATTTATCAGAGAATTGGAAACGCTACTTGGATGATTGTCTTATTCTTTGGTCTCACACACTCGACTAACTAAATGATTTCAAAAATTTAATTTAACTGCATCAATGACGACATACAATTCACAAGATCAACTCCCATTTCTGGACATCTTAATCATAAAAAGAGACACAAATATTGAAACTGACATACACTACCAGCCAACAGATTCCAAACAATACCTGCTATTCACCTCCAACCATCCAAAGAACACGAAAACGAACAGCCCTTTTAACCTAGCATGAAGAATTTGCACAATTGTCTCCAATTATAAAACGCGAAATAAAAAACTTCAAGAATTAAATGAAATTCTGCTCTAGTACCCACCATTACTAATAAATAATTGTTTCTACTTTTGGCACAAGGCCAGCAATTACCCAGTGCATTACTGGTACTTTATTTTATCCACCCCGTAAGGATGAAAGGCAAAGATAATATTGTCATCAGGGTATGGTGTCTGATCCCTAGAAAGTAGAAAATATATATACATACACATATATATATATATACTATAATTGAATATAAAAGAAAAACGAACACAGATATATACATATATGAGTTCAAATCGCAAGGACCAGATTCGCTAAGGTGAAAAGAATAGATAACAGGGTTTGCATGCCTCAATTTAAGAATAAATCAAGAAAATAAATACAAACCGGAATTGTGATAATTACCAATCACCCAGACAGCTCTTGGTGCTGTTTCGCAATATTAATTGTGAATAGGGTGATTGGTAGTTACCACAATTCCGGTTTGTATTTATTTTCTTGATTTATTCTTAAATTGAGACAGGCAAACCATATTGTCTATAGTTAGTATTCTTTTCACCTTAGCGAATCTGGCCCCTTGCGATTTGAACACATATATGTATATATCTGTGTTCGTTTTTCTTTTATATTCAATTATAGTATACGGCTCGGAAAAATCTCTTTCTTAGAGCTATTTTATTGTAAGAGACTATTTTGGGTTTCTAACTCAATATATACATTTGATATATTAGGCTCCGTTTATTGGTTGAGCTAATTCAAATGTCGAATAAACCTGGCTGCTATTTTTAGTGGTGTAAGTTTGTGAGACACGCTAAGATACCATTTGCATTATTATATATAGCACACTATTCAGTTTCTTAATATACTTAGTAGTGTCTAGGATACTAATTCTTCACCCACTGATGAGCAAGAATTGGCATTTCTATTCGCAATTAATATTGCGAAACAGCACCAAGAGCTGTCTGGGTGATTCATAGTTACCACAATTCCCGTTTGCATTTATTTTTTTGATTTATTCTTAAATTGAGACAGGCAAACCCTATTGTTTATAGTTAGTATTCTTTACACCTTAGCGAATCTGGTCCCTTGCGATTTGAAAACATATATATATATATATATATATATATATATATATATATATATATATATATATATATATGCAGATAAATCTACCAATCAATGGTAGGGTCTAAACCGTATGAAGAACTCAATGTAATCCGTATGTAGAAGATGTCGTGAAGCAAAATTTAAAATACAAACATTTTCAACGATATAATTCAATTGGATACAGAGTCAAAATAGAAATATTAAAACAATGAAATTAAACACAAAACTGTTAATTCATAGTAAAACTCATTACTTTACGATCGTTTATGGGAGGTAGTTCCCTGTATGTTCATTCAATTATTGATCTATGTAAAACATATTACAAAATATCATAGTAAGAAAAAATACATACGTCTTCAGAAATTTCTGAAGACATGTATTTTTTTCTTACTATGATATTTTGTAATATGTTTTACTTTAGATCAATATGTAATATGTAATATGTAATATGTTTTACATATATCAATAATTGAATGAACATACAAGCACCTACCCACAGAAACGATCGTAAAATAATGAGTTTACTATGAATTAATAGTTGTGTGTTTAATTTCATTGTTTTAATATTTCTCTCTCTCTCTCTCTCTATATATATATATATAATATATATTTATTAAAATAACATTAAAGTTTAAGCAAAGTATCGCTGCTTTCACCCTTAACGGGATCTTCTGAAACTAAAAATATCAATCTGTGAACGCAGAAGTAAATATTTCGAAAAAGGTTGCAACCGGAGGAAGACAGGAAGACGATACTTTGATTCGTGTAAACGTTCCCTGGCAAAGAAAGGAAAAAATGAAGATAATTCGTCATAATTAGGAGCGGTGAAAACAATTACACGCAAAGACAAAACTACGTTTATGGTATAAATGAAGTCGTAGACTAATATTCTATTTAGGAAACCGAATGATACACGGCTTCAGAGTTAAGAATAATGTAAATAAAATACAGAGGTAATTGAAACTAAATATATACATACACGCATCCATATACGTACATACACATGCATACGCGAAAACACCCGCCATGGGTATGCAAATACAAGCACGTACACAAAAACCACGCACGCACATACAGAACTCACGCAACGCCTGTACCCGCACACATACGAACGTATACACCAAATACACATTAAAAAATATATAAAAAGAAAAAAAATATATATATATATATGTGTGTGTGTGCGTGTATACAAATAATTATATAAGCGTATATAAATATACACACATAAATTCGTATATAACGCCCGCACACACATACCTACATGTAAATACACATGTGTTCGCTAAACGTCAACCAAAACACAAAGTACACATATACACACACCCTACATACATACGAACCTGCATACTCACACGGAAGCAAAACTCACGTATACACATAACCATATGCACATGTACCAGTATATATAATATAATATATACGCCAATAATATATACCAGGAAAACATACCTAAAACTGATACAGAAAACAGACGCGTTCATTAAAAGGTTGCGTTGGCACGCCTTTTACTTCGATAATCAGGGAAAAGCGGATAACAAACAGGATAAATTTGGGTTTAAAACCTATAATAACCCTCTGAGTAACCAAGCCTTGCTACCCATCGAAATGATGTCTTGGAACTTATACGGAGTATCAAATTTCAGAATAGGAGCAATTCCTTCCAGCAGGATCTGAAGAATAGAATTCGTTCTATTAAGGATTCTAATGCCATGCACGTCCACTCCGACAAAACAGGCAATCTATATCAAGTGGAGCGCAGTACTTACCATCAACTGCTACATAATGCTGTAACTAAGGATTACCGTAAAACTAATCTGAGCATCATTAATGACATCAACGATGCTGGGTTTAAAATCACCTCTGATCTCAACATCCTGGACCGGACTGAACGTCTGGACCCTATTTCTCCCCACATTACCCCGAAGGATCACTAATCCAATTTCCCGAACAACACCTCTATTCAGCTTATTAACCCTACGAAGTCCGATTTAGGTAGACTTAGTAAAATGATTTTAGATAGAATTATACCTGAAATTTGAAGTTTGGCCCCAATTGCACCGTGGAACAATTCTTTCGCGGTGATTGATTGGTTCAACGGCATATGCAACAAAGAACATTGCTGTTTTATCCAATTCAACATCAATAATTACTACTCCTCCATCCCTTTACCACTTCTTCTGAGAGCTATCAATTTCGCTAAAACACTCACAGTGGTTAAGGATTTCGAAGTTGATGTCATCCTCAATGCCCGTAAGTCGGTAATTAATTTCGACGACTCTATTTGGATAAAAAAATCTAATAGTACCCCATTCGACGTGAGTATGGGCGCCAGCGATTCTGCGGAGGTTACTGAACTTATCGGCCTTTTCCTTCTTTTCTCTATCAAGGAAGAATTCCCCTACGTGGGTGGTGGTTTGTACCGTGATGACGGTCTTTTGACCATGACAAGGTGCGGCCCACGCGCTTGCGACAGGTCAGAAAAGAACTCACAGCCTTCTTTTAAGGCTTCGACCTCTCCATACAGGTTGAAGCCAATCTCTCGGTAGTTAATTACTTCGACGTTACCCTCAATTTGTCGAATGGCTTGCACTACCCGTATAGAAAGCTGAATGATACGCTTACCCATCCTGCCAGTATAACCAAGAAACAAACAAGCATATTTTCACCGACCATTCCACATATTACAATGAAGCTCTTACTCGGAGTGGATTTGTCGATAAGGTAGCATATACAGAGTATGAGAATAGACCTAGGAAAAATAGATCCCGACGCATTATATGGTATAACCCACCATATAATATGGAGGTGGCCACACCATTAGCTAAGATCTTTCTCTCCCCTATTATGACCCCCCCCCAACACATAAATATAGTAAAATGTTTATAGAAATACTATTATAATTTCTTACTGTTCGACTCCTAACCTTGCCTCAAATTTAGCTAAATTACCTAGCCGTAGAAACACGTGCAACCCTGTAGCTAGTACTAACTGTAATTGTAGGAATCAGGTTGACTGCCTCATATCCGGGAAATGCCTCTCTAGTAACATTGTCTACAAATGTAAGGTTGAAACACCCACGTCACGTAGGGCCTACATAGGGCCTACATAGGGTTAACCGCCAATAGATTCTAGCAGCGTCTTTACATGCATACCCATTCTTTTCTTAACCCTTTAAGAAGGAATATGACGTCACTTTCAGCTTATATCTGGAGTCTAAAAGACAACCACACCCAATACAAGTTACACTGGGAGATCCTAGCTTGGGTTAGATCGTATAACGTAAATAAAATACCATGTGACCTTTGCGCCGTTGAAGCCCTGGAAATATTCTACGCCAAATTCCACACATTAAACAAAAAATCTGAGGCAATTTCGGCTTGTAAACATAAATTGCACAAAACTTTCCTGTATTACAGCTCCACTTTATACCCTAACGGATAGTACGAACTATACACGGATATTTTACGTCTTGATGTGGTGGCTAAATATATGTTATGTTTATACCATTACTTATTTGTATAGGTAAGTATATATTACCTGTATGTTTTGTGAAAGTACGTATATTTGCTTGTATATGTTACTGGCGTATATATTATATTATATATACTGGCACATGTGCATATGGTTATCTGTATACGTGAGTTTTGCTTCTGTGTGAGTATGCAGGTTCGTATGTATGGGTACTTTGTGTTTTGGTTGACTTTAGCGAACATATGTGTATTTACATGTAGGTATGTGTGTGCGGACGTTATACATGTATTTATGTGTGTATATTTATATACGTTTATATAATTATTTGTATACACGCACCCACACACACATATATATGTATTTTTTTTATATATATTTTTTATGTGTATTTGGTGTATACGTTCGTATGTGTGCGGGTACAGGCGTTGCGTGAGTTCTGTATGTGCGTGCGTGGTTTTTTTGTGTACGTGCTTGTATTTGCATACCCATGGCTGGTGTTTTCGCGTATGCATGTGTATGTACGTATACTGATGCGTGCATGTATATATTTAATTTTTGTTGATTTCAATTACCTCTGTAATTTATTTACATTATTCTTAACTCTGAAGCCGTGTATCATTCGGTTTCCTAAATAGAATTTTAGTATACGACTTCAGTTATATGATAAACGTGGTTTTGTCTTTGGGTGTAATTGTTCTCACCGCCCCACAAATGAGGTATTATCTTCGTTTTTCCGTTCATTGCCAGGGAACGTCTCCACGAATCCCCTAATAGAATATTAGTCTACGTCTTCATTTATACCATATTCGTGGTTTTGTCTTTGGGTGTAATTGTTCTCAGCGCTCCACATATTGACGTATTATCTTCGTTTTTTCCCGTTCATTGCCAGAGAACGTCTCCACGAACCACATAATAGAATATTAGTCTACGACTTCATTTATACCATAAACGTGGTTTTGTCTTTGTGTAATTATTTTCACCGCTCCTAATTATGACGTATTATCTTCATTTTTTCCCGTTTTTTTGCCAGGGAGCGTTTCCACGAACCAAAGTATCGTCTTCTTGTCTTGCTTCAGTTGCAACATTTTTCGAAAGATTTACTTCTGCGTTCACAGATTGATATTTTTAGTTTCCGAAGATCCCGTTATGGGTGAAAGCAGCGATTCTTTGCTTAAACTTTAATCTGTTATTTTAATAAATATTTGCTCTACGGTTCTTATATATTTGATATATATTTATCCTTATCGAGCTCTCTTTGCATTTTAGTCTTCTAATTTATTATTATTATTATAACATATATATATATATATATATATATAAGTTGGAATAGGATGAAAAGAAATTTCATTTCTCACTCTTAGTTATAATAAACTTCCGCTAAACTGATACGTACATATATATATATGTGTACCTGTATGTATATATATATATATATATATATACATGCTACTGTACGTCTGTATACATGTATGTATGTACGTATACATACATACTTACATATATATATATATATATATATATATATATATATATATATATATATATATATATATATATATATATGTATGTATGTATAGGTATACGAGATATCATTTTCGGTTTCCCTAGTTCTGGGTTAGAGTAGCCCAAACGAGGTGTTTTTTAGCGTCCAGTAGGTCGATCATAGGGTTGTTATTTGATAGTTCCGTGATCAGTAATCCTTGGAGTAGTTCCAGAAGGTAAACAAGAGGATTAACATAAGTGATGAAACATGTAAATGGTAGACATAGACCCTACTGTATCGCTCATCTGTGTTAATCCTCATTTTATCTTTTATATATATATATATATATATATATATATATATATATATATATATATATATATAGTTAATCCAGTTAGAGGTTGTGAATACTCCGTATTGTGGATAGAATTAGCGTACTGCGTTGTTTGACTCAACAAGAGGTTTCATTAGGTAGCGAGTTTGCGAGTTCTCGGGAATGCCTATGCAAGTTAATCTTGGAGTAATATTAGTGAAAGAATGAAGAATAGCATGGTTAGCAATACAAAAAGGGTTTTATTTAAAGTATTAACAATTGTTTCATTGATTAAGTTGTCTAAAAATTGCTAATCACTTGAAGTTGTGTCACTCAATTTTAAATACAATGTATGCTTAATCAACTCATCGGAAATACCGATTAAAATTATACACGGCGTTTGTAATATACTAGGAAAAAAACGCCGTGTATAATTTTAATTTTAATCAGATTTTCCGATGATTTGATTAAGTATACATTGAATTTAAAATTGAGTGACACAACTTCAATGATTAGTAATTTGTAGACAACTTAATCAATGAAACAATTGTTAATACTGTAAATAAAGACCTTTTTGTACTGTTGACCATGTTATTCTTCACTCTTTCACTATATATATATATATATATATATATATATATATATATATATATATATATATATATATATATAAAGGACTGAAATTCACACCAACACCACAATACTTTTACCTCAATGAGATAAATGACGATATCTCACACTGCAGCAACTTTCCCATACCATGAACTACCGCAACTTAAACCCAAACCCAACACGAGTCGAAGGGAATGGGAGATTATCCATGAACTAAAAAACAATACTGACATTGTAATTAAGGAAGCAGACAAGGGAAGTACTGTCGTCATTATGGATGCTGAACAATATAACGATTCTGTTCTCTCTCTTACAAGTTACTAACTACTATGAAAAAGTAAATAACTACCAGCAATCAAAAACGATGCCCAGATTAAACACTTTCATTTGTCGATAACAGGAAGACTTAACTAAAAAAGAACGCGATTATTTAACACATTTTGAATACAAAACCATCAACCTTTACGGACTTCCGAAGATCTACAAGTGTAAAATAATTAACGATGCCTGTAAAGAATCCACCTCAACCTGTGTGAACACACACAAAACGCAACTGACCTTAAATTAAGACCAATTGTAGCAGGCCTACAATGTGAAACACACAGACTAAGCAACTTTATAGACATACTACTAAAACCAATTATTAAACACATACCTAGCCTTGAAAGAGACGATCTGGACCTCTCAAACCACCTCCCCAAACATGTCAACCATTATTGTCTTTCGATGTAGTGAATCTCTACACAATGATCCCACACCAATACGGACTAGAAGCAATAGGATTCTGGCTAGAGAAATATCCCAATAAGATACGTGACAGAATAGAAATAAGCTTCATTACCGGGGGATTAAAATTTATTTTACAGAACAACTTTTTTGATTTCGATGGCAGTACTTACAAGCAAATATCGGGGACTGAGATGAGTATAAAGGTCGCTCCAACTTATGCCAACTTAGTCATGGCATACTTGGAAGTCCAGATATATGAACACTCCAAATAAAAATACGGATTGAACTTCCACAAATATTTATCAGAGAATTGGAAACGCTACTTGGACGATTGTCTTATTCTTTGGTCTCACACACTCGACTAACTAAATGATTTCAAAAATTTAATTTAACTACATCAATAACGACATACAATTCACAATGGAATACAGCCAAGATCAACTCCCATTTCTGGACATCTTAATCATAAAAAGAGACACAAATATTGAAACTGACATACACTACCAACCAACAGATTCCAAACAATACCTGCTATTCACCTCCAACCAACCAAAGAACACGAAAATAAACAGCCCTTTTAACCTAGCATGAAGAATTTGCACAATTGTCTCCAATTATGAAACGCGAAATAAAAGACTTCAATAATTAAAGGAAATTCTGCTCTAAAGACAGTACCCACCATTACTAATAAATAATTGTTTCTACATTTGGCACAAGGCCAGCAATTACCCAGTGCATAACTGGTACTTTATTTTATCGACCCCGTAAGGCAAAGTTAACCTTGGCGGGATTTCAACTCAGAATGGCAAGGGCCGAAACTCTATGCATCAAAGCATGGCGTCCGACCCTCTACCGATACTGCCAATCCACCGCCCATTACTAATAAATAATGGAATAGAAAGGGCTAAAGCAATAGGCATTGATGAATTACGAAAACAGAAACAAATTCAAGGTACATCCAATATTCTACCATATATCTCAACACACAACCCAAGAAATGCGGAAGCTTACAACATTATTCACAAGAACATCCCACTATTGAAACAAGAATGAAAAAGCCCTTGAAACACACAAATTATCAAAAGCAAAAGACAACTGAAATCACTAAAAACATTACTCACCAATGCCAAATTTCCTACCACAAACCCACAACCAACTGTGGAACCTGCACTCACCTCATTTAAGGCAACATGTATACATTTCAATCAGGACAAAATTTTGTTGTAAAAAATGACGTCACTTGCTCATCAAAAAATTTACTTCATGCCATTAAATGTAAAGGATGCAATGAAGATTATATAGGACAAACTAAACTCACACTCATAAACAGAATGACAATTCATCGCCAACAATTACGAGACCCTACCACAGGATATATACCACTCATCTAGACATATGCGCAAGTGATAAGACACCGAAATTCCAAGTCTTCCCATTTTATCTTTGCGCTGACAATACAACAGAACAAATACGAATAAATAAGGAAAATATGTTTATTCAAAAATATAGACCAGCATTAAATATAGTTTAATATACATTATGTTAACACCATAACATGCAAACTATCCAAACACACACACACACACACACACACACACACACACACACACACACACACACACACACACACACACACACACACACACACACACACACACACACACAAATAACACCTTCTATATTCGAAAATAAAAACCAGAGGTAGATAAATCTTAACATACGTTAATACTCTAACATCTTGACATGCTAAACATGCCCCCGCACACACATAACTCCTTCCTCCATTCCTAACGGAATCATGTTCCTACACACACACACACACAAATATATATTCTCTCCATCTTAGCATGCTAACCATACTCCCACACACACATATAACACTCATACACACACACACAACTCCCTCCCCCATTTCTACTAATAGAATCATCTTCCTACACACACACACACCAGCACACAAATAAAAATACATATCTCTACTTTCAATAGAAAGTCTAAAGTTTGACACGCCAGCAAATCAGCCATACTCACTGAACCAGAACAATTCTCCCCATCCCATTTTTCTTGACCATTATCTTTTGTTTGACACAACATTCTCTAAATGACTACAAAGGAAATTCCCAAATACGGGTGCGAAATTAAATGTTCTTGTTCACGTGACAGTTATAATTTCATTTATAACCAATCAAATTACATTTATAAAAAAGCCTTGGTAAGCCACTTTTTTAAAGTAAAAAGTAATTCAAACACCCACTGGCACGAAAGTTGATGTGCTTATTCACGTGACTGCATCAACCAAATTTCACTCAATAATGAAAAAACAATCTGAGACCCCCTTTTTTTAAAGGCAAATATAATAAGAACTTTGTAACTCGAACTAACGCGGAAATTATTATACTTATTCACACGACAGTTATCAAAATGACTTTGCTAAAAACCTAGCATTTCCAGCCACCTTTTCCATATAAAACAAGTAACATTCAAATACCAACCAGATGCGAGAAAAACCACAAATCGTCCATCTCAATTCTACTTTTGAAAAGCACAAGAACTGCGAAACCGGTAAAGGAACCAAATAAATATATTTAAAAAAAAACAAACTCCAGTTGCATTTTCGATTTCATTTTTTTTCCTTATAATTTCAC
The DNA here is from genome assembly GCA_964016885.1 of Eledone cirrhosa. Taxonomy (NCBI): domain Eukaryota; kingdom Metazoa; phylum Mollusca; class Cephalopoda; order Octopoda; family Eledonidae; genus Eledone; species Eledone cirrhosa. The sequence goes on from OZ024743.1 coordinate 171,550,636, forward strand.
TCGTGTAGGACATCTCGTTTTTTTTTTTCATTTTGTAGAAAAAAACCTCACTTTCTAATATATATATATATATATATATATAATAAATGTTATAGTTTGCTAGAAGCATTGTATATCTATACTATAATAAAGGGAGGAGTGCGGGATAGCACGAATTTTATATTTTTTAACCCCGTTAGTAAAATAAGTTTGATTACTTTCAATAAATAATGAATGCATATTACATAATTTATGTACTAAATTTCGTAACTCATGATTATACATAAATAATTTTATTGCCTATTTCAAGATTCACTTCTTTTAAAAGATTTCAATTTAAATACATCCAGTATATCCCCACCATCACCACCATATATATATATATAAATATATATATATATAAGTAAGTATACGTACAGACATATTTGTATACAGACGTACAGTAGTATGTATATATATACATACATGCACGCATATATATATATATGTACGTATGGATTTACCGAACATTTATTATAATGCTCGGTTTGTTTGTAAACAAACATCCCGAATTAAGCCGTACTGTGTTTAGCAACCATCGTTGTCCTTTTAGCAGAGAAGTATTTAGAAGTTGTAATGTTGCCACGAGGCAGAGAGATATGATAGGAATATCGACAACGACTTTTAGCTTGTTTTTACATTATTTATTAACAAAGGTTGAGCTGGCATACCAAGAGAAATAAAACAAATCAATTAAGATTACAAGAGAAAGTACGGTCGACTGGCTGAGGCATTTGGCCTGGCCCGTAGTAATGTTTTGTCGTTACATATTGTTTGTGCTTGCGGAGCAAAAGAATAAGTGGTCTTTACCTTGGCGTCGGCAAGCTGCAAGAGTGAGATTCCTCAAATCTTCGCGGGCTATTTCTCCCTCAGGACGCGTAGGGATACATCCTCTTCTCCTGGCGCTGATTGGCTGAGCTGAGCCAAATCACGCACAGAGAATGTATGTGAGCCCGCGGAATGTAGGTCACTACACCCTTTTGTTCGAGCATTATAATAAATGTTCGGTAAATCCATACGTACATATATATATGTGTACATGTATGTATATATATATACATGGTATTGTACGTCTGTATACATATATGTATGTACGTATACATACTTATATTTAAGTAACAGCCGTACTAAGATTGAGAAATGAAATTTCGTTTCATTTTTTCCATTTATATATATATATATATAAAGTATATCGCCAGGCCCAGGAATCGAATTTACGACCTCACGATTACGAATCCAATTCGCTAACCACACACACACACACACACACACACACACACACACACACACACACACACACACATATATATATATATATATATATATATATATATATATATATATGTAGGTAGTTTTTTTAAAATAGATAACCGGATTGAAAGCCTAGCCAAATGTAAAGAATATATTACCCTTAAAAACCATGAATAGACTTTACTAATCGACCTAGCTGTAGACTGATTGAACCGGCTAAATCCGAAGTTGGCCTTGCAAGTAAAAAAATGTTAAGAAAAAGAATTCTCTAAGACTGACTTATCACAATGGTTAAATACATCCTCTGTTATTTCTTGGTTTAATAATATATAAGGCAAAAATAAGTGTAGATTTACCCAATTTGATATTGTTGAATTTTACCCCTCTATTACTCTCTCCTTATTAACTAAAGCCTTAGATTTTGCAAAACCTTTCATTAATATTTCTAAATTAGATGAAGACATTATCTTTCAGGCTAGGAAAACCCTACTCTTTACTAATGAAAGTATTTGGGTTAAAAAGTCAAGCCCTGAACACTCTTTTGATGTTGCGATGGGTTCATATGACAGTGCGGATGTGTGTGACTTAGTAGGATTATTCCTTCTCCACACCCTTAAAGAGAAATTTCCTTCCCATAATATCGGTTTATACCGTGACGACGGATTGGCTGTTTCTCATACCACCAACGGCCATAACCTTGATAAATTCCGTAAAGATTTAATCAATACTTTTGCTAACCTAAGCCTTAAAATTACTATAGATTCGAACCTTACCAATGCTAACTTTCTTGACATTAATCTTGATCTACTTACTGCCTCTTTTAAACCTTATCATAAATCTAACGAGAATCTAAGATATATACACAAAGAGTCTTGCCATCCCCCTATAGTTTTTAAAAATCTTGTTCCCAATATTAGCCGTATGATTTTTACCTTATCTTCGTCTCTAGAGATTTTTAACAAAGCCGCTCCTTATTATAATATGGATCTCAATAACAGTGGCTTTACAGAACATATTAAATATTTACCTACTCCTTCCCATAAAACTAATCACAATAATAGGAAAAGGAAAATTATTTGGTTTACACTCCCCTTCTCTCTAACTGTCAAGACTAATGTAGGAAGGAAATTCCTTGACCTCCTAGACAAACATTTTCCCCCTAATCATAGATATTATAAGATATTTAATAGAAATGTAGTTAAAATCAGTTACTCTTGCAGTCCATCAATGAAGTCTAAAATCACCAACTCTAATCGTACGAGAATAAATCCAGGATGCAGTTGCAGGAAGTAGGATGAATGCACATTACAGGGAAAATATTATACCAAATCCGTTGTATATGAGGCCAAAGTGACACCGTTGATTAAAACCCAGCCAGCCAGGAGTGAACGATATGTTGGCATGACCTAGGACAGGTTCAAAACCAGGTTTTATGCACATGTCACTTCTTTTAAACACTCTGATAAAAGAACAGCAACGGCTCTCGGAAATAATTTGTGGGAATTCAAAAACAAAAACATCCCGTACTCTATCGATTGGTCTATTTTAGACCATTCGAGGGAATACCAAAGGCGCACAAAGAATTGTTCTTTGTGTACCACTGAAAAATTTAGAATTCTACAAAATTTGAAAGCCACTTCCATTTGCCTTAACTCCAACACCGAGATCTTCAGATGTTGTCCTCACCTGAAATCACATCTGCTCTGTAACTGGATTGACATTCCTACGATAACTCAACCACCTTGAACTTCTGCTTTGCTCTCTACGTCTTACATCCACTACGATTTTTATTACTCTCTGAACTCACTTTCTCTACCCTTATATTCGTTTTCTCAATTATCTCCTCTTATATTTAAACATTTTTCCTATGTTACTTATTTTTCTTAACCCCCTCCCTACTTTCTACCTTACCCTTTACATACCCACCTCTTTTTTATTTAGAGATATTTATTTCTGTGTATGTGTATGTAATTGTGTATAAGTGTGTGTATATATATATATATATATATATATATATATATATATATATATATATATATATGTATATAATTATATATATGTGTGTATATATATATGTATATATATATTATGTGTGTGTGTGTTTATGTGTATGTGTGTTTTTATTTATGTGGTGATGTAACAATTTGTGTATATGGGTGTGTGTATATAAGTCTACGTATATGTATATATATATATATATATATGTATATATATATATATATATATATATATATATATATATATATATATATATATATTTATGTATATAGTTGTGTGTGTGTGTGTGTGTATATATATACATACACACACACACATACATTATTATATACAGAGTTATTAAATGTTTATTTTCATTGATTATTTGCTCCAGGAAACTGTTGAGTGCTCTAAATCAGCTATAAACATTTATACCTTTATTTTTTATTTTTCCTATTCTTAACTATTTGAATAGCCCTTCCACCTTTTTATTTTTATATTTATATATGTATATATGTATATATATGTGTGTATGTATATATATATATATATATATATATATATATATATATATATATATGTATGTGTGTGTGTGTGTATGTGTGTATGTGTGTATATGTGTATATATATATATATATGTATGTGCGTGCGTATGTATGTGTACGTACTTATGCGTATGTGTGTATGTATATCTTAATCTATTGTTTTTTATATTTAGGTTTTTTATATATATGTTTTTTATATATGAGTAACTTTATATATATATATGTGTGTATGTCGTTGTATGTATTTTTTCTCATGTATATGTGTACGTGAATGTATTTATATGTTTTTCGATATATGTATATTCACATACATTTATATATATGTTCCTATTCGTGATTGTGAGTATATGCATGCGTATCAATGTGTATGAACGTGAATATGTATATGTGTGTGTATGTTTTTTATATATATGTATGTGTATGTATATATGTATGAGTGTATATATATATATATATATATATATATATATATATATATGTATATGTATGTATATACATGTATATATTTATGTGTGCGTGTATATGTATTTGTATGTATACACTTTTCTGTGTATATGTTTGTACTGTGTATAATTATGTGTGTGTATTTTTCTGTGTATGTGTATATATATATGTGTATGTGTATGCATGTATATATATATATATATGTGTGTGTGTATATATATATATATATATATATATATCTATATATATATATATATATATATATATATATATATATATAGTATTAGTTATACTATTTATGGTTATGTAAATACAAAACCTTAAGCAGTTGTAAGTATTTTACACACACCCTAAATAGTGGTAGGCAGTAATGTATTACTACCTTATTACCAGTAAGTTAAGTAGCTCAATGTAAAAACATCAGATGTACACAGGTACACCATACTCGAATCCATGCATCTATTCCGTAGTGGGCACTTATCCGGTAGGTGGCAATTACAATTTGAGGTTTTTCTGTGTGCAGGTCCTCCGTTGAGCATGCGTATCAATGAGTATGAATGTGAATATGTATATGTGTGTATATGTGTGTGTATGTTTTTTATATATATGTGTGTGTATGTATATGTATATATGTATGTGTGTATATATATATAAATATATACGATATTAAATAAATGGAAACTATATTTATAAAACCATATCTATTTCATTATATATATTTCAGGGATATCATATTAACAATATGCTATGCCTTCCTCAGACAAAATACAATATAAACAGTTTTATAGATAAATAGATTTGACATACCGTACAACATCGACTTGTATTTGAAAAGTTGAATTGGCAGTGAAAAAATTGTACACAATATATTAATATTAATATATTGAAATCTGCTCTCTATTTCTGCTTGATAGATAATCTTGTAGAGTAAAGACAAGAATAGTAGTAATATAGACTCTATATATATATGTGTGTATATATATACACATATATGTATACTTAAATTTTTATAGCACAATGAGAATGTTTTCCGTGAACTTAGGGTTTGCAGAGTTGATCATGTAAATTCACATAGATGTTTGTACTTATCACATAAACATATGAATTTTTTTTTTTAAACTAAACATAAGATCATCACTTTTCACACATTATGGATACATGTCTCATTCAGGAATACTGATATTTACAATATAGTGGCTGGTTTTTATACATACTAATACCTCTACATTAAAACATAGGGTTTTTATGCCTCGCCTATGTCTGGTTATTTTTAATTTTTCTCTCTATATAACAGCTGGTTTCTCTCCTAACCACATATATCTCCCTTACATTAATACTAGAGCTAAATAAATAAATAAATAAATAAATGTATCATTGATACGTTTACTCAACGGATGTCCCACTACCTAGTTTTCTATATATATATCTATCTCTATTTCCTCTCTCTCTATATATATATATATCTCTCTGTTTCTTTACATGAAGTTCTTCTCTTTATCTATCTTTCCATCTCTCTATTTTGTTCCATGCATTTCTTCTTTTTCTTCTTTTTCTTCGTTTTCTGTCTTTCTTTCCTTTTTTCTCTCTTTCTTTCTCTCTGTGTACAATTTTTTCACTGCCAATTCAACTTTTCAAATACAAGTCGATGTTGTACGGTATGTCAAATCTATTTATCTATAAAACTGTTTATATTGTATTTTGTCTGAGGAAGGCATAGCATATTGTTAATATGATATCCCTGAAATATATATAATGAAATAGATATGGTTTTATAAATATAGTTTCCATTTATTTAATATCGTATATATTTATATATATATACACACATACATATATACATATACATACACACACATATATATAAAAAACATACACACACATATACACACATATACATATTCACATTCATACTCATTGATACGCATGCTCAACGGAGGACCTGCACACAGAAAAACCTCAAATTGTAATTGCCACCTACCGGATAAGTGCCCACTACGGAATAGATGCATGGATTCGAGTATGGTGTACCTGTGTACTGTAAATTCAGGCAACTCTACTTGGCACTACATAGGTTCCACGGCTGGGGCGGTCAAGAAAATGTGGTGCGTCCACAGACACTCCATGAAGAACCGTAGACTGGAGAACTCTACGACGCTCGCCAATAAAATCTGGCAACTTAAAATCAAAAACCAAGAATATAAGATTAGCTGGTCAAAATTAACGGTAGCTAGGGCCTACAGCAACGGAATGTCCCACTGCGGACTTTGGAATTTAGAACTACTCCATATTTTAAGGTACGATGGGATGCTGCTTAACAGCAAAATAGAAAAATTAATTTTCTGTAGGCATAAAATAGCTACGTGTATGTGTTATATATGTGTGTGAGTCATATATGTGTGTGTGTGTGTCATATATATGTGTGTGTCATATATATGTGTGTGTGTGTCACAGTTTTTAAGTTAGAAACATATATATGTGTGTATCCCATTCCTTCCTTTTACACACACATACATTCACAGAGACACACACACATTTTGTGACGGATGGATGGACAGAAGTCGCTCAAATCTATATACATGTGAATGGAGTTCCACTGAAGCAGGTGGAGAAGTTAAAGTATCTCAGGGCCGTGTTCATGAGTGATGGAAGGCAGAAGGCTGAATTAAGTGCAATAATTGCAAAAGCTGATGCAGTAATGCACCAGCTTCAGCATTCAGTAACCAAGATAGGGAGGTAAGTGTAAAAGTCAAACTCGCTGTCTTCCTGGTATTCCTGCCAACTCTTACCGAGGGTCATGAATCTTGGGTGTTGACCAAAAGAATAAAATTGCAAATAAAAGCGGCAGAAATGGGGTTCCTCAGAAGGGTCTTTGGAGTAACGTTACTCGATAAAGTGCATATCTCAGAGACCAGAGAGTCACTCCTGGTAGAGCCGCTACTTCTCCAAATTGAGAGATCACAACTCCGAGGCTATGGACATGTGGTTAGAATGTCTCAGTAAAGAATCGCTGGACAGATTTTACAGGCAAAACCAAACGGCAAGGGACCTAGAGGTAGACCCTAAGCAAGATAGTTGGATAACATCCATGAGCTTGGCTGGTCACACTTTTGGATCCAGCTGGATCAGTTAGAGATGTTTGCTTCTGACAGACTCGCTGGAAAGAGTGTTTTAGGAGGATTCTGTCCCCACGACCTTCTCAGAAATAAGTGGGCGAAGAAGATATTGTCAATTGTCTTTTCAATTTAAATATCATATCTATAAGCATATATATTTGCGTATAAAACTAATACGCACACTTCATATGCTAACAGAAAACCGCTCGGGCGGTTTTTCTGCTAGTAATATATAACGTTGACAGTGATAAAAGGCTGAACAATGCAAACTGGACTGTAAGATGAGGTAACGAAAAGTAAAAGTTATCAGATAATCTTTGTTTTGTTTTGTTTTGTTTTGTTGTCGTTGTTCTTTTATCTGTCCAATATTTCGGGACCTAAAAGTCCCTTCTTCAGGGTTTAAGGAATCTTCAGTGGATAATGTTCCAATTTTTTCTCTTTGGGATAAAATTTTTATTTAGATAAAAAAAAATATTTTAGTCGTTTTCAAGCGCTTTTCGATGGTTGCTTCGCTTTCCACGTGAATGACGTCAATTGCCAATATAGTATTTCGCGAAATCAATTTTCTTTTTTATATGAGATGTTTAGTTTGTATGCTTGTGGGTCTATCTTTTTATGTTAAGTACTGTGTGCTGAGTTCTAATCCATTTTATTTATTTGTGGGTTGAGTCTACGTATGAGCAAGGCTTCCTTAATTCTTAAGTTGCCCACATTTCTATCACTGGCTTTAATGGTAATGGTAATATGTTGGTTGGTGTTTCTACATTTGTCGATGTCTTTTTTTAATGAGGATTTGCCTGTGTTGAGGTGTTCTTTAATGCGAGTGTGGAGTGCTCCAGACGTGCTACCAATGTAGAACTCCTTATATTTGTTGCATTCAATCCGGTATAACACATGTGTCCGCAGTATCGCGGATAGGCTAGTTAGTCAGCGAGATTTGATTGTTGTTGTCTCGGGATTGCTTTTGAGACAGGTATCCACGCAGTGAAGGGCCGGAGTGTGCTAACTGTATGTCCAGTCCTTCTTTGCGGATAGCTCTGCGGATAGCTGTGGTTATGCTTTCGCTGAAATGTGGTAATTTCCTGAAGCAGGTGTTAGTCGATTCATTGCGGGTGTTGGGTATCCATTCGTATTCAGTACATCTATGAAGTGTGCAGTATCGGTGATCTGGTTCTCTGTCTTGTTACATTTATTCCGGATACGCTTAAGTTCATTTCTTGTGTATCCGGTTTTAGCACCAAGGGGAAGGGATGATCTATAATGCACAAATAGGTCTCTGTTGGCAGCTTTCTTATAGAGCTTGGTGTATATAGTACCTTCATCTGTTACTCTAAGTTGGAAGTCCAGCAGAGACAAGGAAACATTTTTTTATCGGGGTGCTCTGTGTTTGAAAATGCCGTAGATATTATGTCGGTCTCTTCACGGGATGATGTGAAGATGAGTATATCATCTATGTATCGGGTGAAGAAAACACAGAAGCGGCAGGTGTTTAGCGCTCGATGTTCCAGTTGGTATATATAGGTGATGGCTAGAAGGCCTGAAAGACTGGACCCTATGGGTAGGCCTGTGGTTTGGTTGTATGTGTGGTGGTAGAAAATGAAATAAACATATTCTACGATGACGGATAGAAGCTGATGTATGTCTTGTGGAGTGAGGTCAGAGCAATATATATTGTATGAAATGATGCTGTCAGTCACTAGGTTGACCGCTGGATGAGCGGGTACTGTCGTGTAGAGGGAAACAACGTCGAAGCTAAAGGCATATTTGTCAAGTTTAAGTTGGTTAGGTTGTAGTTGTATGACTTCGTCGGAGCTGCTGACATGTCCAGGAAAAGTAGCAAGCATAGGCTCTGAGAGGAACCAAGAGATTTTATAGAGGGGTCCTTCTATACTCGAGACAATTTGACTAATATGTAGATTAACACTGTTTTGTGGGTTTAAATGAGGTGGTAGAACGTTGGAAGTCTGCTGTTTCTAGTGGTGAGGTTGTTTTTATATTTGTTGGGGAGTTGTCTACGTCTGCAGATATACGTCCAGGTTGTGTTGATGTGATCTTCAATCTGGGATGCAGCTATGTCTGTCACTTCTGTATATAGTTCACCGTTATTAAGGTGCTCATATGCCCAACTGTTGTACGTGTCTCTCGAGATAACGCAGAATTCTTTCCCTTTGTTGGAAGGGAGGTATATGAGGTCCTTCTCTCGCATGGTGTTTAAAATGGGGTGTTCTTTCCTGGAATGTTTAGGGAGTACCTTCTTATGTTTCAGTAATATGCTAAAAATAGACTCATTAAGTCTGGAGAGTTTGAGGTCAAGCTCTCGTTTGATAGGCGGTGAAGAATAAGACTGACACAGCTTCGGTCGTTGGCTCACTAACTCAATATTTAAAATCTGTATTATTAAGACACAAACCCAAGAAAAATTAGAATGCACACGTATACATTAATTAGGGAGAAGAACGATTTCGTGTGGGTGGAAAATTAGATTTTCCGGCCACGGACCAATCTATCTTCTCCATGGGACTTGTTCTCTTTGATCTTCTTATTGCTCTGTGAAGTTCCTCTCTGGCGAAGGGTTGTATATATATATATATATATATATATATAGTGACGAAACATAAGTCAATTGCATGAACTCATAATCCTTTATTTACTGCTATATATATTTCGATGATAGCCATTGCCATTGAATGGCTATGACCTCATCAGGCAGTTAGTCAGTTCTTAGATATGCCAGCTCTGTGTTTATGGTGTTGATGGTATCAGAGCCTTGGGACATATGTATATATATATATATATATATATATATATATATATATATATATATATATATATATATATATATATATATATATATAGAGAGAGAGAGAGAGAGAGAGAGAGAGAGAGAGAGGAGAGAGAGAGAGAGAGAGAATATTTAAGTATCGTGAGAGAGAAGAAGAGGTTTAAAGGGATAAGCGATACTTATAGGTAGTTGCCAAAAGGTTGTGTATTTATGCTTAATACTTTTGCCTACAGGGTTAAATATTGGAAGCGTTAATATTTAGCGGGCAAGAAGATAAGCAGAGCGGTTACAAATGAAAGGATTACAAAGGAGAATATATACTGTCAGAACATGTTTATATAAACATGTTCTGACAGTATATATTCTCCTTTGTAATCCGTTCATTTATATATATATATATATATATACAGTGCTGATGTTTGTGATTTAGTCGGCCTATTCCTCCTACACACACTTAAAGAGAAATTCCCTAACCATATTTTGGGGCTTTACGGCGACGATGGTCTAATACTTTCCCATACCACCATAGACCATAACTTAGATAGATTAAGGAAAGACTTAATAAACACCTTCGCTAGTTTTAATCTTAAAATTACTATTGACATTAACCTTTCCAATGTTAATTTTCTAGATATAAACATAGATCTGCCTACTGCTTCTTATAAACCATACCATAAACCTAATGAAAATTTAAAATACATAAATAAAGGCTCTTGCCATCCTCCTATAGTTTTTAAAAACCTTATCCCTAATATTAGCCGTAGGATCTCCACCCTCTCTTCCTCAGAAGCTATTTTCAATAAGGCATCCCCTACTATAATAAAGCCCTTCAAAATAGCGGATTTAGCGAACCGATTAAGTACATACCCAACAATACTAACTCCTTTAAACATAATAATAGGAAAAGAAAAATAATCTGGTTCACCCCCCCCCCCCCCCCTTACTCTTTAGCAGTTAAAACTAAAGTAGGCAAAAAATTCCTAGAGCTCTTAGATAAACATTTCCATAGAACACATAGATACTATAAGATCTTCAATAGAAACTGTGTCAAAATTAGCTACTCCTGCCGTCCCCCTATTAAATCTTATATCATCAATAAGAAAACACCCAGAGAACATCAAAATTGCTCCTGTAGAGTCAAAAGTGAATTACAAGGTAAATGCAACACCAAAGCCATTGTATATGCGGCTAAAGTGACAATCATCAGCAACAACCAACCAGCCACCAGCGAACGATATGTGGGTATGACACAAGACAAATTCAAAACGCGTTATTACTCACATGTCGCATCTTTCCGACATCCAGAAAAAAGATTTACAACAGCTCTGGCTAGCAGAATATGGGATTTGTAAGACCAAAGTATCCAATATAAATTGGATTGGTCAATTTTGAACCAATCTAAAGAATATGCAAGAGGAACAAGAAGATGCACACTCTGCATAAGTGAAAAATATTGGATTTTACAGAACCTTAAATCAACAAAAACCTGCCTAAACGCAAAAAACAGAAATTTTCACCAGTTGCCCACACATGAAATCACACTTGCTCATATAAACTTAACTCACTTTCAGATACTTATCCTCCATAAACTCTTGTTCTTCACTTTCCTTAAATTATCCTCTTTACAGACTTCTCTTTCTGATTTACTTTCATTTTTAACTTTATTTTTAATTTTATTTTTATTTTTACTTCACATACACCAGTGAACCCTCCCCCCCCCTACTTTTTGATTCACTTACCTAATATCTTCATATTCCACATTTTACTTCCCCATTTTCATTCACTACCTGATAATACTGTCACTTGCGTTTTCAACTCCAGATATATTCTGTTGGTTCGCAGCCGCTTTTATATTTGTACTCATTTATTCATACGGCTGGTTTATAATTTGTATCTATGCGTGTGAGTGTGCATATGTGTGTATACGTTCTGTATATGTATCCGAGCGCCTCCGTATGTGTGCATGCGTGCGTACATATATGTGTGTGTATGTGTTTTTATATCTATGTTTTTTACATACTTATTTATACGTGTGTGTGTATGTGGGTTAATATATGTGTATATGTATGTATATATATATATATATATATATGTATGTAAATGTGTGTATGTATATATATATATATATAGTCGCGTACGTACGTGTGATTGGATATACATGTGGCGATATATATGTGCCTCGTGTGTATGTATGTACGCATGTGTGCGCTTTTGTCTGTACGTATTTATATGTATATATATTTATATATATATATGTGTTTACGTGCGTACTATATTTTTTTTATTTTTTCTATGCCTCCAACCACCCTAAGCAGACTCTCAACTCCATAGTCTATAGTATCTCACATAGAATCTCGAGACTATCCGCCAATGAGGATATCTTCAACCAAGCGGCAGATTACTACAATACGGCCTTGATAAGCGCCGGCTTTAACCGCGGAATTTCCTACATCCCGAACGCTAGCTCTAGAAAACCCCCCTCATAAAACGAACGTTATAGTAAGCCATACCTATAACCGATCACGCGGCGACCTCGTTGAAGTCGGATATAGTAGAATAGATAACCGCACTAAAGATCACGACCCCGGCGATGGTGACCACTGTAGATTACTCGAACGATTCCCCTATTACAAAACCAACAAAGGCGACGGCCTACTACCAACGCCTTCCAACCAACATCTTCCTGTACATAAACATGGAAGAGGTAGTGCACCCGAGCATAAAGTGAAAAGTGCACTGAACGGGCGACTGCGCATTAACACACATAAGAGCGGTCACCTAGATGGAACCACCCGTAGCAAACGTACAAGGACACGTAATCACCACCGTAACGTCCTATGGTCCCCGCCTACTCTCGGAGTGTGGCCTCCAACATACCCCGGATGTTCTTCGAAGCCTTAGAGAAGAACTTCCCGCCCAACCATAGGTATAGAAAAATTCTTAATAGGATCAATATAAAAATATCCTTCTCTACTACTCCTAACCTAGCAGACATCATAGGAACAATGAACCACAGTAAGATCACCAAGACACAGCACCTCGACACAGACGCACCTACACCTGACAATAACTATATCGGCCTTGACAACTCCCTAATAGCATCCCATAGTGTTGGCAACGGCATCCGCAGACGCAACCAGCATAACCGCGAAATGACTGGGGAACATGCAGGACAAGACGTGCGGAATAACAATCGCACCACCCGGCGTGCTGTGGGTTGTAATGGTGCTAACGACGGCTGCGGTAGCGTAGGTAACAACGTAGGCAGCAACAATGATAGCCTTACCGTGGGAAATAGACGGAACAGCGACAGAAATTGCAACTGCCGCGACAGAGGACGCTGCCCCCTTAGAGGATACTGCTTGACTGATAGGGTTATATATAGATGCACTATAACTAGCCACAATAGCGTTAAACATTATATAGGGGCTACCTCCGGGCCGTTCAAAATGAGGTTTCGAACACATCTCCACTCTTTCACAAATAAAAAACTTAGACACACCACTTCGCTCGAAGACTACATCACATCACTAAAGGACTTAAACATCATCTTATCCACGCACTGGGATATTGTCGGCAGGGCTGCACCGTACAACTTCAAGAGGAAATGCGATCTTTGCCTCATGGAGCTCTACCACATCATAACTGCACCCCACGAGCTCATCAACAGCAGAGCTAAAACAGCGAAAAGTTTAACACATCGCTTAAAAATATCCTTCTTCAGATGGGTTAATGATGAGGAGTGAAACCGTGCACCGGATCTCCCTGCAACAAGTCTTAACACCCCGGCGGGCAGGCGCTGCAAAATAACACCCAGGAAACTATCCTTGCATACCAGACCCAGCCTCAAACGACTCAGACAAACAGATGCGGCAAAAAAAACTCTCAAAATAAACGTTGATTACATGCGTATCGACAATGTTAAGGTTGTAACCTCATCTCGTAGCGGAAACAAAAATTTGTCCGGGAAAGACTGCCCTAACACCGGCCAGAGTTACCTTCCTTGACCTGCTGCAAAATCAAAACAAGCTATTTTTGCGAGCAATGAACCTTGACGTGGATTTAACCCCAAAACTCTTTCCGAGCAATGTAAGGAATACTTTTGATTATTTATGCCCTTGAGAGGCCCAATTGGGCGAAACGTACGTAGGTGCTGTTTTAAATAAACATGTTTTAACGGTCTCTTCTCCGATTTCTTACTTTCCCACGTGCTTACGCTCTGCTAACTCTCTTGCCCACTAAATATTAACACTTCGAATATTTAATTCTGCCGGCACTAGTATCGAGCACCTTTGGCATACGCTACTTGGCAAATAACTATATGTATCACTTATCCTCCCCTTTTTATTCTATCTCTCGATACGTAAATACTGTATATATATATATATATATATATATATATATATATATATATATATATATATATATATATATATATATATATATATATTAAATTCAAATATTAAAAAATAGATGTTCTTGTGATCAATCAAATTTTATTATACATCTTTCAGAGGTACTTGAATCAAGTTCAACAGTACGTCCTCATCAGATAAAATAAAATGATACATGACATACCCTGACATGTTGGATGGTTAAGATTTAATCAAGGTAGTGATTAACTTATGAGAAAACTCAATATTCATACCCTACTAATGAGAACATGCGAAAACGTAATAGAATCAATAGACAGGGTGTGAGTAAGAAAAACATTGCTTTAATGTAACAGTTATCGAATTTTTAAAGTTTGAAATACTACTGTAGGACTATAGAGGAAGACTATAGATATCTGGAGTTATAATTTTTTAGTTTTTAGTTTGGGAATGCAACTGATAGATAATTAAAGAGAGGGAGAGATAAAGGGGAGTAATTTATGCACAAATATTCTTCAAACACATATAAACATGTATAGACTTGGCGGTTAAATTTCAAAATATTTAATTTATGTTATTTTAGGGTAACGAATCAAAATTTTAGGTTTTAAAAGTTGATGGTTATTTGTGTTATAAATTTTATAAATGTGTTAAATTTCTAAAATTCAAAGTTTTATGAAAACAAATTTAAAGGATTTACTAGGCACGCGAAAGAAAATGATGTACTGTTCAATATTCACGCAAAGGTAATATTTAACGATATTACTTGTAACAGTGTCAACATATTCCATATGGAATATGTTGACACTGTATTTACAGTTATAAGTATTTACAGTTATAATTATCAAAGAATTTATTGTTAAATAGTTATAGTGTCTAAATTATAACAATTAAACCAGAGTTTTCGGCTGTAAATATATATATATGTTGCCATAGGTTATGTATATCAACCTGGCAACATGTTCTTTTCAAACGTTATATTTGTTTGTATTTATCGGTAAAAATCGGTATTTGCTGTAAAAATATAGCCATATGCATTGGTCACTTCTTTTTCTTGGTGTCACACTTTCTTAACTTTGTTTTTACACTGGACTTTTCGAAGCATTGAGTGCTTTGTGTATGCCTCAAACAATTCGATTGGTATCTGTTATACTGCAGCTACAACTTCAAATTATACCTATTATTATTATTATTATTATTATTATTATTATTATTACTCTTTGAGTCTCAGTCATCCAGTTAACTAACATCTCATTGATGATAGTTAACTGGAAAGTTTGTTGAGATGATTATCAAGCCACTACCTGCAGCCTCAGATATTCAGGACGTATCGGAGGGTTCTTGCTGTTCTCAGCAAGCATGCCTTTTGAAGCGTTCCAAAAAGCGTGAAGGGGCCAATTTTCTTTAACCATCTCTGGAAACTTTTTGAGATAGTCCCTAGTGCGCCTATGACAATCGGGATCACTTTGACCTCATGGCAGTTCCAAATCCTTTTTACCTCCCACTTTAAGTCCTGGTATCGGTTAATTTTCTCCCTCTCCTTCTCTTGCACTCTCGTGTCGAATGGGCAGGCCACATCCACAATCAGGCACGATCTTTTTTCTTTGTCCAAAACCACCAGGTCAGGTCTATTGTGTTCCAGTTTCTTGTCCGTCTGTATCCTAAAATCCCACAGCACCTTCACCTGATCGTTTTCTATCACCGCCTCTGGCTTATGCTCATACCACTTCTCAGAATGTGGTAAATTGTTTACTTTGCATAGGTGCCAGTGGATCACCCTGCCCATCACATCATGTCTCCAGCCCTTATTGTGAGTCTGGGCTAGGTGTTTACACTCGGATACAATGTGAGCCACAGTCTCCTCTCTCTCTCTCCACAGATCCTGCACAGTGGGCTAGCCTCCTCCTTGTAAATATGGTGTTTCAACCACTTCGATTTTAGGGCCTGCTCCTGCGCAGCCATTAACATTCCTTCTGTAGCCTTTTTAAGGTCTCCTCTTTTCAACCAGTTCCATGTCTTTGGATCTCTAAATTCAGTTTTCTCAAAGAAGGTACTATGAAGGGATTTTTCCTGAAGGCTGCTCTTTCTCCACGTTGTTATTTCCTCCTTGGACATCCCCTGGCCTATTGTCCCATCCTTTAGTACAGTTCTGAGCATTGGCTCCTTACTATCAGTCACGTATTTGTGTAGGTTGTTTTTCTCCATCTGAACACAGTCCTCTATGCTGATAAGACCTCTTCCACCCTCAGATCTCCTTAAGTAGAGTCTATCGACATCACTCCTCTTGTGGAACATATTGTAGATAGTCAATAGCTTCCTAGTCTTCCTATCCATTTCTTTTTGTTCAGCAACATTCCATCTGAGAATTCCCGCACTGTACCTAATAATAGACACAGCTCGGGAATTTACTGCACTTATAGCATTCCTACTGTTCAGATGTAACTTTAATACGCTCCTTACTCTCCGAAGGTACTCAGTTCTTATCAATTCCTTCATTTTTTTGTTCTTGATGTCATCAGCCTCCAGAACGCCCAAATACTTGTATCTTTCCTCAGATACAATTTCTTTTATCATCTCACCTGTTGGTATCTGGATTCCGTTACTTCTGCTCCACTTACCCCTCCACATCACAATGACTCCACACTTACTAATACCAAATTGCATACATATATCATTGCTGAAAATACGGACAGTGTCAACAAGCACATCCAACTCCTTCTCACTCTTCCCGAAGAGCTTAAGATCGTCCATGAAGAGGAGGTGATTGATGGTAAGCCCTCCCTTTCCCAACCTGTATCCTGCTCTCACTTTTCGCAGTACACTGGTCAGGGGCATCAGGGCAAGGACAAACAACAGAGGGGACAGACTATCTCCCTGGAAAATACCTCTCTTGATCTTCACGCTTCCCAAGGATTCTCCAGTTGATGTTAACTCTGTTTCCCAGGACTTCATACTTTTGCCCAACAACTGCCTGATGTTATCTGCCACCTTGAAGATCTCAGGCTTTTGGTGATCCAAGAATGAGGCACCATGTCAAATGCCTTTTTGTAGTCTATCCATCCCATAGCAAGACCAGTGTGTCTCCTCTTGAAATTCCTCATTACCATCTTATCAATAAGTAACTGGTCCTTTGTACCACGTGACTTCTTTCGGCATCCTTTCTGTTCGTCCGGTAACAAGTTGTTTGTGTGGAGGTGATGGTAGATTTCCTCAGACATAATGCTTGTCAACAGTTTCCACATTACGGACAGACATGTGATAGGTCTATAGTTGGTAACATCATTACCCTTGATTCGGTCTTTCATTATCAGAACTGTGGTACCTTTTGTCAACCACTCTGGTACCTCACCTGACATCAAGCAGTCATTGAACATGGTTATCAGTTTCGAGTGGAGGGATGTTATGTTTTTAATCCAATACCCCTGCACACCATCTGGGCCAGGTGATTTCCAGTTGGTTAGTATTTTGGCCGCCCCTTAAGAGTTTCAACTGTGATACTCAAATCAGTTTGTTGGCGTGCCTGTTCACTGATCTCCTTCTGTACTGTCTCAATCCACACTGCCTGGTCATTATGTTTAACATCCTGCTCCCATATTCCTCTCCAGAATGTTTTAGTTTGTTCCGCCTCAGGGATCAAGACGTTGCCTCTTTCTTTCCCTTCAAGCTGTCCAAACAGCATCTTCTGGTTGTTGTCGAACATGCGGTTCTGTCTATACTGGCTGACTCTGTTCTCGCATCGCCTGATTTTTGCACTTTTTGCTACAATGCGTTATTATTATTATTATTATTATTATTACTATTATTGGCGACCTACGTAGTAAATCGTATCATCGTGAGCTCCGCAAAGGTTTGTTATTTCCGTTTGTTAAAAAATGCCATTTATGGAAAATTTTATTTTTAACTGTTTATAAGCGCACATACATTGTTTTCCGAAAAGGACACCCAAAAAGATTGGGGCCTTGTGCCCAAAATTTAAACTTTTATGATTATCAAAAAATTTCTTTGAAAAAAAAATGGCTAATTCACCTATGCACCAAGCAGCTGGGAGCCTTCCTCACAAACTAACACCTCACACCGACTCCACCATAGTAAACATTACTACGTTTGCCAACACAAATAATTTAAGCAGTAGCAATATTTTAAATTTGTCTCAGGCACACATTCATTTCCCGACATTACCAATGACTGCAGGTGTTAAAGCCGCCACCAACACCACCACCGCCGCGACAACCACCACCGCGACAACAGAAACAAAAGGAAAAAATAAATCAACTCGTGATGTCGAAATGTTTTCAACCAAAATGGACTCTTCCACACCGAACACCACTGACGTCACCACCACCACAACTGAAACTAAAATTAATAATAACAAAAAATAACGATAACAACAACAGCAACAATGACATAAAAAAACCACCCTGAGTTTTGCCAGAGTAGCAAAACAGTGCGAAACATTTACAGTAACTCAGGAGGAATTAGAAAATGCCAAAAAAATGGTAAAGAAGATGCGCAAATGGTCAGCCTCCCCCCACACACACCTAATAAAATGGAGCATCGGCGCCAATGCACCGTGTCGTATCGAACAATTAATGTAAAATCGCGCCGAGTGGAACGGGCATCCGAGTCCCAAATCAAAAAAGCTTTGGGACATGTGTGGGCAAGAAAAACCCGCATCAGACGTTGGCAGGAGTATGGAACCGTGGACGTGTTCTTTGAAACACCAGAGGAGGCTAGAGAACACTCCATGGCCCCATTAAGAAGTGATGACTTCACACTCGTCCCAAGCTATTGTGGCCAGAGACTCGTAAAGATCAGGGTGACCCACGTTCCACCGGCCATCGAAATTTCCTGGCTAATAGCGGCCGTCCTCGCCGGCATCGAAGCCAACACAAAGATAATAGCAATAGCAAAAGAAAAGCAGGAGAACTGGTCCGGATCTGGGATGGAGCTCCTGATCCAAGGGGACCAAAAAAGCATTGAGGAGATCCCAGAGGTAATAGACCTCACTGACGGCAGCCACCTTACCGTAATTGTCGAGGGCAGAAGGCTAAAAGGTTGAGGCCACCTCTCCTACCCACCCCAGTGACTCAACCATCAACACCACCAGTAGCAGAGATGGCAGCAACAAATGTAGCAGCAACAACAGAAGCAACTATAACAGCAACAACCCCAGCAACAGTAGCAAAACCAACATCACCACAACCAGCAAAACCAACACCACCACCACCCAACGCTTCAGAACTAGCACCAGCGCCTACACCATCCACCACGCCACAACCAAAACTAACGCCTGTGGAGGATTTTCCACTCCCCGGCCTATCACAACTGAAGACAGATTGTGACGACGAAGAGTGGGAAACGGTATCTGGAAAAAAGAAAAAAAGAAACCAAAAAAGAAAAAATTCTCTTCCTTCCCCCTCCAAAAACAAAATACAGAGGGAAACAACTAAATTAACAAACAAAAAAGTTAGGACAGATATGCCACCAGCATCACCAACCCCATCACCCCATACACCAACACCATCACCATCATTAACTCCAACACCACCATCACCTACACCACAAAAGTCACCAAAATGCGAAACAGAAACAAACCCACAACAAACGCAAACAAAACAAAACAACCAAAACGATACACACTACACAGCATTAAATTTGAACAACAAGCAATTATTACACTACATCCAACACAACACCAGCATCACAGAAAAAGACTACACAACAACCCAAAAATTCACACCACTTCCACACATTCAAATCACTCGCATCACACAGAAAACGTACATGACACTAAAACAAAAATTCCCCAAAGACATCGGAGACTTCCGACAAGCACTCTCCAGGAGGATTTATAAGGACATCGTTCCTGAGGAGGCCACAAGCAGTGAAAAGGATGGAAAAACCGTCCTTCCTCTACGAGAAGTAAGGTAAGTGGTCTTTCCCATCTTTTCCACTCCATTTCAACATGACCTCACTCTGAATAGGCAGCATAAATGCGCGTGGCTTGGGGTCGTCATGGAAGCAGGGCCGCCTGCTCAACGACCTCAGGTCACTAAACATAGATGTAGTGGCCATCAGCGAGACCAGAATCTCCGAAGCACGGGCCTTCGCACCGATCTTCGGCGGCTACGATGTGTACGCATCTCCCAGCCGTCCTGGATCGGAGGGAGGAGTTTCTGTGCTTTTTCGGAGAGGTTTGGATCTCGCCATACGGGCCATCTTCCTGGACCCAGAGGGTAAGCTAGTGGTGCTGGACGTGACCAGCGGAGACGGGCAAGCTTTCAGGCTAGTGGCCGTCTATGCCCCGACAGGAGCAGGGTGGCCTGATTTCTTCCGGCGTCTGGAGACCTTTCTTGGAACGTCCCGCTCTTTAGTGTTAGCGGGCGACTGGAACGGGATCTTAGATGCACGCTGGGACTGTGTGGGATTAGCGGATAGGGGTGGAGGGTGCAAGAGCCTCACCAACCTGCTCAGGCGTTTTGAACTGTCTGACAGGTACCGATTGGATTTCCCGAATGTGCCAATGTGGACTTGGTCAAATCGCATAGGGTCATCCAGATCATATCGAGATAGAGTACTTTGTAGGGAAATAGATAGGTCTAGCATAGGCTGTCCACAATTCAAGATAGTCAGCTACACGGACGATAAATTCGTGATCTGTGTGCTTGACTTAGATAGGCTTCATAGACGAGGACCTTAACAGCGCGCAAGGCCTACAGAGGCCGGATTAGCGAACTGGTTAAGCGTGCGTTGACGGGGGCCATCGTCAACAACAAGTGGTGGTTTGCTCTGAAAAGAGCGATTAAAATAGAGTCCATTAGGTTTAGTAAGGCTTCAGCAATAGAGAAAAATAGAACAGAGGGAGAATTAGTTAGAAAATTAGACGAGGCGCTTAGCAAAGGCATCGCGACCGACGTACTTGCGGCGAAATTGGCCCTTGACCAATTCTTCAATGCAAAGCACGAAGGCTGCGTTTTCAGAGCTAGTGTGCGTGCTCTCAGACACGAGGGGACGAAAGCCGTTCAATGGGCCCGAGTGGCGGAGGCGCGTCGTGGCAGCCAAGCCACGATCCGGTCTTTGGTGGACCACGACGGACGCATGCTACTCGATCCCGGGCAAATGTGTGAAGCTTTTCAGCGACACTTCGCTCAACTGTTCGGGGGAAGTGGCGGGCCGGATCGAGGGATGGACTTTAGTGTCTACCTCGGCGGACTGCCGCGGCTTTCGGCCACTGATGCGGAGTGTTGCGAAAAGCCGATAACAACCGCTGAAGTACGGGAGGCAATGAGTGGCTGCACAAGGGGTAAATCGCCTGGTTTGGATGGTCTGCCCTATGAACTTTACTTACAGATGCCAGACTTGTTCGGATGCCTCTTGGCGGACGTCTACTGCAACTGGCAACAGAACGGGAGAATTCTCAGCTCTGTGAGCCGAGGAGCGGTGGCGCTGCTGAGAAAGGATCCGAACAAGGGGGATAACATAGATAATTTTAGGCCCATAACCCTGCTAAACACAGAGTTCAAGATTTTGGCCAAGGTGCTAGCAAAGAGGTTGGCGCTTGTCGTTGGTGGACTGGTGGGAGAGGCACAGACATGCGCCATTCCCGATAGATCCATCCACGACAACCTCCACCTTATGCGATACATCGTAGAGAGGGTTGCTAGGGAACCTGGCACGGGTGGGTCTTTGATCAATTTAGATCAGTCGAAAGCCTTCGATAGGGTAGACCATCGTTACCTAGCGTCAGTCCTGAGGGCGGCTGGCTTTGGGCCCGTCTTCAGAGGCTGGATCGCTGCCATCCACAGCGACATCTACTCTGTAGTGAGAGTGAACGGTCACCTTTCAGAACCGTTCAACATCATGCGCTCGGTCCGCCAAGGATGTCGCCTCACGTCCCTATTGTACGTATTGACTCTCGAGCCATTACTGCACAAACTGGAGACGTTGAGGGGCATCCCGCGCGAACTAGGATGCGGAAGATCCGTGTCAGCATATGCGGACGATGTCACCGTAGTGGTGTCGAACGCCAAACACATCGAGGCGATCGGCACTACACAAAGAGAATACGAAGCGGTGACAGGAGCAATGATCAACCAGTAAAAGTCAGTGGGCCTGCAGCTCGGCACCTGGAGAGGCAGGTCCATGCCATCGAACAGCGTCGTCGGGCGCTGGACGGACGGACCGGTTAAATTGCTAGGGGTCTGGTTCGGTCCAGACCTCCAGACGGACAAAAACTGGGACGAGGTGACGAGCAGCGTTGCTTCTCTCACCCAGAAATGGGCCGAGAGGAAGCTATCCCTGAAACGTCGAGCGGAGCTGGCTAACGCGTACATCGCGTCCGTCATCTACTACCGCCTGACCGTCGTACCTTGTCCTAAGCCCCGCCTGACTGCGCTGGAGCGTTTGCTCTTTCGCTTCTTGTGGAAGGGAAGCGCTCCGATAGTCAGGCGGTCCATCTGCTGTCAACACCCGCTACGTGGAGGGCTGGGCATGCCGTGGCTGATGATACGCAGACACGCGCTCAGGCTACGACATCTCCACCTCTTCCTCGACGGTGATCAGGTGTGGTCGCCGTTTGCTAGACACGTTTTTCCCCAGCTCGTCTCCTTGACGGAGCTGCAGTCCTGGGTCAAGTGACGACCGAGAGTGAGCGCTTGGAGACTGGAATGTCTTCAGGCGCTCACAGCCCTCGACCAATCGGGCAATGTGATCGGTGGAAACTCCACCTTGGCGTTCTATAGGGGATTAGTGGAGGGGAAGAGCGACGACGTACTTGGAGAAACTCTAGGCGTCGACGAAAATCAACTAGCCTATCTCTTCGGAAGAACTTTCGGGCCGGGGCCTATGTACAAGTCCCAGAAATCCCTGGCCTGGCAGTGATACCGGGGTGCTTTGCCAGTTCGGGATAAACTCTACAGGCATGGAGGTGCCGTCAGCCGGGCATGTCCGAGAGGCGCACAGGGCGACGAAACCGTCCTGCACGCACTCGTCCAGTGTCCGAGCATTGATGACTTGTGGGTATATGTCGAACACCTGCTGTCACGTGTAGGACGGATCCAGCTATCAGCTGAGTCCATCGTGAGGATTGCCCCGCCCTCTTCCTTTAGCCGGGAAGGGCAGGCAGTTTTTATCTGTCTGGTGGCCATGGCGAAAGAGATAGTATGGTGGACACGTTTGAAAGGGCTGAAGACGAGCACTTACCTCTTCGGTGATGCCCTGATTAACTTTTTCAAATTTCATTTGAAAAGGAAAATCAGGGTAGACAGGGAAGTGCTCTCTTCCCAGCATTTTGTTGAAAGATGGGTGAGAGAAGCAAGTATGGCCCGAATGAATGGGCCTTCTCTGAGTATGTGTCTGCAAATTAAAGGTGGAAAACTGGGAGAGGGCACTTGCCCTGGTGGTCAGGGTCACTGCTGTCTTTTAATGGGCTTTCTCCACAAATGTCCCTCGGATGTCTCCCCCCTATTGGGGAATTTTTCTTTGTTATTTTATTACATCCTCTGTTTTTTACACGCAGAAATGCCCATTTGTACCGTCCTGTATTGTCCTGTACTGTCCTTAATGTCTACTTTATGTAAACCCTTGTGGTTAATAAAGAAAACATTATTATTATTATTATTATTATTATTATTATTGTTCTTTGAGTCTCAGTCAGATGTCGCTGTGCATGGCAGCGATCCACCCTCTGAAGATGGGCCCAAAGCCAGCCGCCCTCATGACTGCCGCTAGGTAACGATGGTCGACCCTATCGAAAGCTTTTGACTGATCTAAATTGATCAAGGACCCACCCGTGCCAGGTTCCCTAGCTACCCTCTCTACAATGTATCGCATGAGGTGGAGATTGTCGTGGATGGTTCTGTCGGGAATGGCGCATGTCTGCGCCTCTCCCACCAGCCCACCAACGATAAGCGCCAACCTCTTTGCTAGCACCTTGGCTAAAATCCGCAAATTATCTATGTTATCCTCCTTGTTCGGATCCTTTCTCAGCAGTGCCACCGCTCCTTGGCTCACAGAACTGGGAATTCTCCCGTTCTGTTGCCAGTTGCAGTAGACGTCCGCCAAGAGGCCTCCGAACAAGTCTGGCATCTGTTAGTAAATTTCATAGGGCAGACCATCCAAACCAGGCGATTTACCCCTTGTGCAGCCAGTCATTGCCTCCCGTACTTCAGCGGCTGTTATCGGCTTTTCGCAACACTTCGCTTCAGTGGCCGAGAGCCGCGGCAGTCCGTCGAGGTAGACACTAAAGTCCATCCCTCGACCCGACCCACCGCTGCCCCCGAACAGCTGAGCGAAGTGTCGCTGAAAAGCTTCACACATTTGCCCGGGATCGAGAAGCATGCGCCCGTCGTGGTCCACCAAAGACCGGATCGTGGATTTGTTGCGACGACGCGCCTCCGCCACACGGGCCCATTGAACGGCTTTCGTCGCCTCGTGTCTGAGAGCACGCACCCTTGCTCTGACAACGCAGCCTTCGTGCTTTGCATTGAAGAATTGGTCAAGGGCCAATTTCGCCGCAAGCACGTCGGTCGCAATGCCTTTTCTAAGCGCCTCGTCTAATTTTCTAACTAGTTCTCCCTCTGCTCTATTTTTCTCTATTGCTAAAGCCTTACTAAACCTAATGGATTCTATTCTAATCGCTCTTTTCAGAGCAAACCACCACTTGTTGTTGACGATGGCCCCGTCAACGCCCGCTTAACCAGTTCGCTAATCCGGTCTCTGTAGGCCTTGCGCGCTGGTAAGGACGCGTTTAGATTACAGTTGCCGGGTCCTCGTCTATGAAGCCTATCTAAGTCAAGCACACAGATCACGAATTTGTGGTCCGTGTAGCTGACTATCTTGAATTGTGGACAGCCTATGCTAGACCTATCTATTTCCCTACAAAGTACTCTATCTAGATATGATCTGGATGACCCTATGCGATTTGACCAAGTCCACATTGGCACATTCGGGAAATCCAATCGGTACCTGTCAGACAGTTCAAAACGCCTGAGCAGGTTGGTGAGGCTCTTGCACCCTCCACCCCTATCCGCTAATCCCACACAGTCCCAGCGTGCATCTAAGATCCCGTTCCAGTCGCCCGCTAACACTAAAGAGCGGGACGTTCCAAGAAAGGTCTCCAGACGCCGGAAGAAATCAGGCCACCCTGCTCCTGTCGGGGCATAGACGGCCACTAGCCTGAAAGCTTGCCCGTCTCCGCTGGTCACGTTCAGCACCACTAGCTTACCCTCTGGGTCCAGGAAGATGGCCCGTATGGCGAGATCCAAACCTCTCCGAAAAAGCACAGCAACTCCTCCCCCCGATCCAGGACGGCTGGGAGATGCATACACATCGTAGCCGCCCAAGATCGGTGCTAAGGCCCGTGCTTCGGAGATTCTGGTCTCGCTGATGGCCACTACATCTATGTTTAGTGACCCGAGGTCGTTGAGCAGGTGACCCTGCATCCTGACGACCCCAAGCCACGCGCATTTATGCTGCCTATTCTGAGTGAGGTCATGTTTAAAATAGAGTGGAAAAGATGGGAAAGACCACTTACCGTACTTTTCGTAGAGGAGGGATGGTTTTTACATCCCTTTTCACTTGATTGTCTGGTGAAGGGACCGTTGAATCGTCCCTTCTGCTGGTCGTCGGCTCTTCTATGAGTATGTCCGAATATACTCTTCGATTGTGTAGTTCCCCCTAGGTCCCTGAAATCACCAACTGCGTTTGGGAATTTCGTTTTAATGTTTGTGTATTGTTTCTGTGCTATTTTTAGCAGTCTTATGTTAGTTGGCGTTTAGATTGGTGCTGGTATTATGTAGTCGTGTTGTGAAATGTCTGTGTGTTCAATTATGTAAGTCTTTAGTTTCTTGTTGTGTGTATTTATTGCCGTGCATTTGTTTTTCTGGGGGTGGGGTGTGGTTCTGCTATTTTCTTGTCGTTGTTGCTGGGTGTGTGTGTTTTGTTGTTGTGTTTGCGATGTTGGTGCTTGTGATGGTGGTGTTGAAGGTGTTGTTGGCGGTGGGGTTTTCGCCGGTGGTGATGGTGGTGCTAGTGTGGGTGGTGATGGTGTTGGTGGTGTTGCTGCTGTGAGTCTCTTTGCAGTAGACTTTACCCTTTTCTCATTTCTTTCCTCCCTTTTCAAAGGCGACGATGCGCTGCTTCTGCGTTTGTGCCTTCTTACGACCTTTTGCCATCCCTCTCCCACCTCACACTCCATGTCTGATTCTGTGAGGTCGGGGCGGGGTACCAGCTCCACTCTTTCACTTGTTGTTGTTGGTGATGTTTGCACTGGAGTCTCTGTTGCAGCTGCATTTGTATTGCTGTTGTTGTTGTTAATATTTCCACTGCTGCTGCTGTTCTTGATTTCCGTGGCGTGGGTATGGGTGCCACGGACCTATCGTTCCTGGTTGCCGCTTGTCCTGTTGCTAGTAGCCGTGGAGCCGGTTTCGGAAGGAGAGGGGGGTTTTCTCCTTTCTCAGGATCTTCTCGTTGCAGAAGGCCCTGAGGTGAGTCTTCGATCCACAGCGAAAGCATTTAGGGCGTTTGCTCTCAACACTTATGGGCAGTTGAGTGCCGTTATCGAAGTCTATCACATCCGGGATAGCTTCGATGCACTCCTGGTTGGTTTGGATTAACATCTCAATGGAGGTGCCGACCCAATCTTCTCTTACTTTTTTCTGTACTTGCAGTACAGTTGTTTTGTCCTCGATTCCGACGAGGACTGACGCGGCCAGCCAAGAAGGGGCTATCCCGGGGGGTGGGGGTGGGGGACGTGGGTCAGTTTGACCTTCACAATTTTTTGCCCGCAGTAGGAGGGCACCAACACCATTTCCTCGCTCCTTAGGGTCACTACGGATTGAGCCTTTGCCTCCTGGGGTGTGGCAAAAAGTACGTCTACGGTGGCATATTTCTTGCCTCGGGTGATATGCTTTTTCCGCTGCCACACAGACCCCAAGGCTTTTTGTATTTGAGCCTCTGTGGCTCTTTCAACCATACGGGATTTTGTACTTACTGTACTGTACGTGACCGTACAGTGCTGTTGGGTTTCGAAAAAATTTTCCGCTGCCTTGCAGATTGCTCGGTGTCCGGTCTTTGTCACCATCTTCTTCGCTTCCTCTAATTCCTCATTTGTTATGAGGATTGTTTCCAGGTTCTTCGCGATACCTGCAAACGAGATTGGTTTTTCTTTGCTGCTGTTGTTGTTGTCGTCAGAGCTGCTGTTACTTTTGTTGTTGCTGCAGGTACTACGACTACTGCCTCCGCCGCTGTTGCTGTGGTTGTTGTTGGTGTTGCTGCTGCTAATGCTGTTGTTGTTTATGCTGCTGGTGATGTTGTTGCGGCTGCTACTGTTATTTTCATTGTCACTGTTGCTGTTGTTATTACGGCTGCTACTGCTATTATTCCTGACGTCAGACGAATGAAATGGGTTTTCGTATTTCCCGCACACCTGTTTCGTCGTTGTCGTCGTCGTCGTGGAGAAATCTTGCACGCTTTGCACGAGACTTTTCTTTTCTGTCGTCGCTTGCGAAAGAGAAGGGAGGGAGAGAGACACATTTAAAGAAGGGAGGGTGAGAGACAATCTTCTCTCTGCTGTAGTGATGATTGAGGAAGAAGAAAACGGAATGAGTGGGAGTGACCTATGAAAATTCTTTTTCGTAGCCATGTTGTTTTTTTTTTGTTTAAAATAAATATTGGGCACAAAACCCCAATAAGCAGTTATTTAACCCCGAATGGCCAAATAACGGGCAGAAAGACCCCTCTCACGAGGAGGAGGGTGTTTTTGTCTACAAGTTGGTAAAAGTTTTAAACAATTTACAATTGTTATAGCGTTCAAAATTGTGCATTACTGGTACTTTATTTTATCGACCCCGCAAAGATGAAAGGCAAAGCTAACCTCGTCGGCATTTGAACTCAGAATGCAAAGCGTCGTAACTCTATGCCGCAAAACTGCAATCCCTAATAATAATAATGATTTTTTTGTTAGTCACACAGGGCTCACATTAAGGAGACATTTAAGGTGTTACAGGACGATACAGTGTGGGTTTTTTGTGTAAAATAGAATTTATAAAAGAGATTAAGAAAATAAACATTAAAAAAGCAATGAAACATAACAAATTCCCGAAAGGTGAGGATACTCCAAGGGTTACTCACGGAGAAAGCCCACAAAAACCACGTCCCCCAGACCTTAGGGCAAACGCCCTCTCCCAGTTTTCCTACTTCAATACTACAGGAACATTCTCAAGGTAGTTCCTGTCACACTGGCCATTCTTGCCTATCTCACCCATCTTTCGACAAACTGGCTCGGAAGCAGCCTATCCCTCTCCCCCCTTTATTTCCTTTTCAGGCGAAACCTGAATAGTTAATGAGAGGGTCGACGTTTTCAACCCTTTCAGACGCATCCACCATACGACCTCTTTCACCATGACCACCGGGCAGATAAAAACTGCCTGCCTTTCCTGGTTAAAGGAGGGCGGCGGGGCAATCTTCAAGATGGGCTCATCTGATAGCCGGTTCTGTCCTACACGCGACAGCAGATGTTCGACATAAACCCACAAATCAGCGATACTCGGACATTGGACGAATGCATGCAGGACGGTCTCGTCGCCCTGCACGCATTTTGAAAAGGCCCGGCTGATGGCACTTCTTTGCCTTTAAAGTTTATCTCGACCTGTCAACGCTCCACGGTATCACTGCCAAGCCAGGGATTTCTGGAAGTTATCCATTGGTTCTGGACTGAAAGTTCTCCGGAAGATTATAGCTAGTTGGCTTTCGTTGACACCCAGAGTTTCCCGAAGGACGTTGTTGCTCTTGCTCTCCACATTGATGCTCACCCGGGTCTTCTTGAAGAACTGCTTTGCCCACCCCAAATTCTTGTTCACGCTGCGCAGTACACCTTGTCACCCCCACACAGATCATCGCGGTGAACTCGACGCCACCATCCGGTGCTGTGGCGAACTCATCTGCAATGTCTGTTTCGACAGCACCAGTTGGCAAAAGGTAAAGCTCCCAGCGAGGTTCAGTGGCCTTGGCTTCTGAACCGCTTCGGATCTGACACTACTGGCCTATCATTTCTCAATCTCTTTCAGTCACACTCTCATCAACGATGTCCTCAGCAAGACAACCGAACCTTACGTGGCCCCAGAGCTTGAGCAGGTTCTGGCCCAGTATACAAATGTCCAACATAACTGGGACAACATCAAATGTAGGTCTTCCTTCAGGCGGATCACATCTGGCTTGGACTAACACCGCCTCGCTTGCGCCCGATCCACTTCAAGGCCAAACATCGAAGCGTCGTTCTATTTGGTGTCCTCCTCATCAACAGGTATCCTTCCTTCTTGATGACGAGTGCACTCGCAAATGGAATAGCCAACACCCCGGTCCCCACGTGTGTGGCCACACAAATGCCGTTGTGGTGCTGTCGTTGACAAGCTTGGCCTGCACCCACTGTCATGCCGCTAGAACGCAGGTCGGTTCCTCAGACCTGCCCCTCTCAACGAAATATTGACAAGGAGCCTGGATGCAGCTGGCTTTCCAATCACAACTAGTGCCAGCGGCATCGACGCGGAGACGACAAGTGCCCCGGCGGATTTATCCCCTTCCCATTCGAAAGAGGTAGATCCTTCATCTGGGATGCCACATGTTTTGTCACGTTCTCCGCCTCAAACATAGTTGCTTCGGCCACAAACCCCAGTACTGCGGCCCACAATGTAGAGGACAGGAAGACAAACAAATACCGGGGATTGTCTTGCCGCTTTCTCTTCGCTGCGGTCTGGTTCAAAACTTCAGGCGTCCTTGGACTCCGTACTGCCGATCTTCTCCACAAGATCGGAACCATAGCAGCCTATGGTGAGGTGAGGTGGCTTTTGCAGTGTGTGTAACTGGCCATTGTCCGCAGAAATGTCTTTGCAGTTTTGTCCGGGGGGGTGAAGCCAACACCGCCTAGTGCAAATGAAGCTACTCATTATTGTTAATGTTCGATATAACAGAAACGTGCATATGTATATAAGTCTAAAGTCTGTCTTAAGCCAGAAGGCTCATTTGGCCGGTGCTTATCTCGGTTTCATGGCGTGATGCGAGTGAGAGTACAAGACTCCAGAGAGGACGCCAATCCATTGCAGGGTTAAACCCCAAGCTATTGGTATTCATTTTTAGTTGAGTAAACTGGAGCAATGTGAAATGAAGTGTTTTGCTCAAGAACACAACACACGACCCAGGAATCGAACCCACAAGACATTATGATCGGAAGTCCAACACCATTACCACTAGGCTTCTACTATATATATATATATATATATATATATATATATATATATATATATATATATATAGAGAGAGAGAGAGAGAGAGAGAGAGAGAGAGAGATAGAGAGAGAGAGTCCGCGGTGCTGAGATTAATGGGGCCACTAATCATGAGAGTACTCGATACATTGGGAGAAGTAGAGTGTGTATAAAAATCTGATAAGGCTTGCTGAACACACAAGCTGAAACCACTTGGCGTCGCGGTTGGGACTTTACATCTCTCTATATATATATATAGAGAGAGAGAGAGATAGAGACTTACGCACATTGAGGAGTACTTACCTTGCTTATATCGGCAATTCTACTTCAGCTCGACAGCAACACCACCAACAACATCAATATGACCAAGCTTAAAGTAATGCTGACCTCATCTCAATAACTAATAGCAACTATATCAACAATTTGACTATGTTTATGATCAGTCATGAATTGTGTGTCTCTCAACAATTATATACAGACGTACTTTTACTTCAATTGTATTTTATATGTTACCCGACATGCCAGAGACTAGAGGAGACAAATTAATAACATAAACAGTTTAAAGTCTATGTTTATACAATCCAATGTGTTTTTTCAATTGTTAATGTTAGTATAAAATGATGCTGCTTCTCATAGGACCCTCTGGAAGGCATGTCTGAAGACTCTGTTCCCAATGGAAGAAGAAGAAGAAGAAGAAGAAGAAGAAGAAGAAGAAGAAGAAGAAGAAGAAGAAGAAGCAGCAGCAGCAGCAGCAAAAAA
Organism: Eledone cirrhosa; assembly: GCA_964016885.1. NCBI lineage: Eukaryota > Metazoa > Mollusca > Cephalopoda > Octopoda > Eledonidae > Eledone > Eledone cirrhosa. The sequence continues at coordinate 171,582,154 of OZ024743.1, forward strand.
TAAAACTGCGTGAATTCAATTTTAACCAGAATAAAGGCAAACATTATATTGGTGATACTTTCTCGAAGGGACATTACTCTGTCAACCTTTGCTGTTCAAAGTATTGTGATAATTTATCGATAATCTTAGCTTTTCTTTATGGAAAGCCACTTGCTTTTAGAACCACAGCTCACCGATTCGAAGTTGAAAACAATAAAGTCCTCGTTCCAGACAATGTATTCAAAAAGTCACTTCATATAGGATATTAAACAATTTATCATTTTAAAAGTCTTGTCATTTTCAATCTACGGGATGTCGTTTATTTTGGGAATCATTGACATCGTTTTTTATTGTTATAGACAAAGCCCCTCACATATATAAACAATACGAAATAATTGCTTCTACTTTTGGCACAAGGCCAGCAAATACCCAGTGCATTACTGGTACTTTATTTTATCGACCCCGTAAGGATGAAAGGCACAGTTAACCTCGGCAGGATTTGAACTCAGATCAGAAAGGGGCGTAACTCTGTGCTACAAAGCATGTTGTCCGACCCTCTACCGATACTGCCACGAAATAATTGTTTCTATTTTAGGCACAAGGCCAGCAATTACCCAGTACATTACTGGTACTTTATTTTATCGACCCCGTAAGGATGAAAGGCAAAGTTAACCTCGGCGAGATTTGAACTCAGATCATAAAGGGACGTAACTCTATGCTTCAAAGCATGGTGTCCGACTCTCTACCGATACTGCCACGAAATAATAACGGCTAGGCAGTATATTTGCACTTCCGTTGTTCATCTGCAGCCTCATGAAACATCTTTCCGGTTTCCGATCGATGGACCTCCGTCGGCTTCATCGTTGAGTGGATGAGTGTTCCAGTTGTTCAATCAACGGAACAGCCTGTTCATGAAATTAACAAGTATGTGGTTGGGCATTCCTCAGAGACATCTTCCTAGAATCAGCATGACATGAAATGGGACAAGGCTGGCTCTTTGAATTACAAGTACAGTCCATCATACGAATTTCCAAGCAGTTTCCTTCTATTCTATTTCACTCATAAGACATGGGTCGGTCCAAGGCTATAGGTAATGAGAATGTTCAAGATATCACGGATAACAGTCGAACCTGGGACTTAATGTTGCATTTACGAATTTGTGTCATGTTAGAGACATCATGCTAACTTAGAAAAATAAGGAAAGTAGATTTAAAGCATGAATAATTATGCCGTTTCTGCTGATGTCAATTTGAGAGAGCTGAATGGCTGAGACAATGCATTATACATAAACACTGAAGCCGCATATGAGCTCATGGCTGGAGAGCATTTGACCACATTCCTGGTCAATCAGAGCAGACCTGGAGTAAAACAAAACCAACAACAAATATAAATGCACTTACCTCTGTGAAAACCTGCCACAGTTCATCCACATGAGCATTGGAGTACTTGTACTTCAAAATGAAGTTCTGTTAACGAGAACAAAATAAATGTGAGATCAATGTACCACTCAAAGATAGAGAGTGAGAAGAAGAAGGCAAAAAGATTGAGAAAAAACACTCGTGCGTATTCAGTCAGCCATTGTATATATATATATATATATATATATATATATATATATATATATAAAGGTTTACATATATATATATATGTGTGTTTTGCAACGGGTCACTTTGTGGCTCAATGAAGAGTTAATAAATTAAAAAATCAGAGCTATATATCATAAAACATGTCTATAGAATCACCAGATAAAATATATACCGTTTCCTCTCCCAATTAGCATAATTAACCATATAAAAAATCAATTAGACCAAGCTATAAGAATAAAGGCTCCTATGAAGAAATCTCCGACAAATAACCGAAAGCAGCCCTTCGCGGCGGTTGCATAACACACACACACACATACATATATATATATATGTAAACCTTTATATGTAATAATCTCCGTTAGGTTGAGATACAATTTTGGCTGTATTGGGATGCGCTTTCTAGCAAAAGGCCACCAGCCGTAAGCAACTAATCACATTCTTTCTAACTTGACCACTCCCACGTCACGATTCTTAGCCATTTTTGAATGTATTCTTGGCGCGATCACATTGAAAAATTAATTGTCTAAATTTGAGCTAACTCCTGAAGAGTCCGGCGCTCCAGATTTCCAATGTTATCGGATATCTTAAAATGCGGACGAAACCATGGTAGAGGTAACTAAATATGTTCACCTTTCTCCTAGTTTATTTTACACCTAATTCTGTTTAGTTGACTGTATACACGATTTATACACACTGTCGAAATACTCGATAAATACTCCGTCGCAACCGCCGCGAAGGGCTGCTTTCGGTTATTTGTCGGAGATTTCTTCATAGGAGCCTTTATTCTTATAGCTTGGTCTAATTGATTTTTTATATGGTTAATTATGCTAATTGGGAGAGGAAACGGTATATATTTTATCTGGTGATTCTATAGACATGTTTTATGATATATATATATATATATATATATATATATATATATATATATATATATATATATACGTGCACCTGTTGGTATTCACTTCAATTTATTATGAACTTCCAGTCGGTTAACTTAATAACCAGATGGTTGTTTATTCTGTGTCCTTCCCAATGATTAATTTGCTATTTTATGCCTATCCTTTGTTCTGTCCGACACCATCTTATTTTTGTGAGCTGTGCCGTGTAATTGTGCATGCGTTAAAATCGTGTGTGTGTGTGTTTCTTTCTTTCTTTATATGTATATTTAGTTGTCACTAGTTGGCTGCTTGTTCTATATGTGTGTCTGGTTTGTTTTAATGGTTTGGTTCTTGTGTGTGTCGGTATGTCTTCATTTTGTCTTTAGTTACTAGTAGTGATGTTGTTGTTATTCCACACCATGTTTTCTGCTTAGTTTCAATATCTGTTTCAACACACGTTTTCAGATAAAAAAACCTTGCAAAAGTATATATATATATATAGTTCAAGAAAAACAAGTCACAGAAATACAAAAAGATAAGTTCGTAAAGTTTCACGCTCGGGATGAAGTAAATGAGGGTTTCGACGTATCGGACATGTCGTTCTTTAGGAAATAGCAAGTATGGGGAGGAGAAAAGGCTGCAACAATGGAATTTGAGAAAAAATATATATACGCGCGCGCCTGTGCATATAAGCATATATAGACATTATTATTAACAAAAGAGTTATGCGGACGCCATGCTTTGACGTATAGAGTTACGACCCTTGCCATTCTGGGTTCAAATCCCGCCGAGGTTAACTTTGCCTTTCATCCTTACGGGGTCGATAAAATAAAGTACCAGTAATGCACTGAATAATTGCTGGCCTTGTGCCAAAAGTAGAAACAATTATTAACAAAAGAGTTACGGCCCATGCCATTCTGAGTTCAAATCCCGCCGAGGTTAACTTTGCCTTTCATCCTTACGGGGGTCGATAAAATAAAGTACCAGTAATGCACTTGGTAATTGCTGGCCTTGTGCCAAAAGTAGAAACTATTATTAACAAAACAAAATAAATTGAGCTAGGAGAAATAACGCAAATGGGCCAACTGACATGAATTGATTAAGAAATGACATACTGAATGCCATGTGCACAAAATCTCTTAATTAAAATTTCCTTAATATCTGGCGAAAGAAAACCAAGGACTTGGTAACAATCGCTATAAATTTTCAATAAAAGAGGTAAATGATTTTACGAAATTAAAAATGAATTTCTCAAAGCTAATTTGTATTTATAGAGGAAAGTCTGATCTTTGTTTGCAGAGGGTCTGCGTTCTAAAGTGTTTCACTTATGGTGGGTGAGAGTGGCGAGATTGAAAAAAACTTAATGGGCTTACTTCGAACATACTTCTCTAAGACAGGAGGAAAATAAACTAGAAGAAGGTACTTTTAATGCCTTTGATGATACAGAGTAATCGGGGACATTGTTTGGGCATTTTGCCCCGAATTACCCTCGGTTTGCTTCTTCCTTAATGGGGAATTCTTGTTTGAAGTTTATGCTTGCACTTATTGTTTTTGTTGATTTGCACCCATTTTACTCGATGTTAATTCCATTTTGTGTTGTAATTCGTTCTTGTATTGTCCTCAACGTCTTGGTTTGGCAGTATCGGTAGAACGTCTGACGCCATGCTTTTCAGCATAGAGTTACGGCCCTTTATGGTCTGAGTTCAAATCCAGCCGAGGTTAACTTTACCTTTCATCCTTACGGGGTCGATAAAATAAAGCACCAGTAATTTAATCGACACCCACCCCCCTCAAATTACTGGCCTTCTGCCTAAAGTAGAAACCATTATTAGCATTATTGTCTGCTATTTTTTTTAGCTTAGTTCTGTTTCTCTATTGCCGGGTTCAGGCCTTGAACCTAGGGCAATATATGTTTTCATTATAGAGAGAGAAATTGTCTGAGAATATGTGCTGTTCCTAGTAGCCCGACATTCTGTAACTCATATTTGGTGATCTTCCAGGGAAGCACGCTAAGGTGCAGGTCTCAGGATTTGGGTATTAATTGTAATGCTCCTATTACCACAGGGACAGTGTTTGTAGTTATTCTCCACATACATTTGATCTCTATTTCCAGGTCTTTGTATTTTGACAGTTTCTCTATTATGGCAGTAGCGGTAGAGGGTTGGACGCCATTGGCAGTATCGGTAGAGAGTCGGACGCCATGCTTTCCAGCATAGTTACGTCCCTTTACGATCTGAGTTCAAATCTCGCCGAGGTTGACTTTGCCTTTCATCCTTACGGGGTCGATAAAATAAAGTACCAGTAATGCACTGGGTAATTGCTGGCCTTGTGCCTAAAGTAGAAACAATTATTATTATTATTATTGGCTGTCAGTCATTAAAGAAGTGTTTTGGGAGTTCCGCAAACGTAGGATATTTTCTGTTTATTTTTATTTATAATAATTGTTGTATTCTTAGAGAAGGGCCGTAAGACTTCTATCTTTCCCTCTGAAGGGGTGACTGTAATATTTGGGCCTTTTGGCCCAAATATTTGAACTTTTTTGTATTTAAAAAAAAAAAAAATTCACGAAAAAAAAAAAAAAATGGCTTGAGACCCCCCCCCCCCCCAAATTTAAGTCTGCTCTCGTGTGACAGCGACCTAAATGTTCAGAGGAGGCAGAGGAGGAAAGCGGCAAACATTCATTTATACTACAAATACATTTAGTTATACCACCACAAATAGCATAAACAGTTGCAGCAGCAACACCAATAGTGAGAACAATAAACTTTAAAAAAACGATAATACCAACCACAGCAGTAACAGCGACAACCAAAAGACAGACAACAGATATGATGACAACAAAAACAACAACGAAATTAACACCACTAACCAGAATATAAACAGCGACAGCACCGACAGCAACAATACCAACTGCACCGAGAACAACAACAACGGTGGCACTAAAGATATAACCAATTACAACAGTGATAACAGCAACAGCACCAACAAGAACAACAACAACAGCGACCACAACTAAAAGAACACTTTCGCTGTGGCAGCAGCCAAGAAAAGGCCATGCTTCAACATGGACTTGACAGACAAGGAGACAAAGTTGGCCCAGGCATGGAAGCTCATCAAACAGGAGCAAACCTGGGCTAATTTAACTGTCCCGGCAGAGGCCATAGAAGCGGTGGAGAGGAGAACTCTAGCATTCAGATGCATCTCAGCTGAGACGAAAAGAGCCACAAACTCTCCCCAAGCAGACGTCGAAGCTGCGTCGAGGTGCATCAGAGGAGATACAGAGTACGTAGCGAGGGGTCAACAATAGGCCACCATCTCGGTGCTGTTTAAGTCGGAGGCCCTCGCTTTGAAGCACTCGACGACCCCTTGCAAAATCAGCACGGTTATTATGTACCCCTCCCAAATGGGAAAAACAATGATTAGAGTCCGCATTCCCAGGATTCCACCTGGACTAGATATGTGGTGGCTCTTGGGATGCGTGATTGTGGAGGGGTCAGATGCCGTCCAAATAGAGGTAACCAGGGCAGGAAGAGAGGACTCGTCCGGGGTTGATCTGGAAATACTCTCCAGATCAAACCTGAAGAAATAAAGAAAATCCCGGAGCAGATCCGCCTCCAAAAGGGGACGGCTCTACAAAAGGCCGCACTGTTTCGGTTGCGGGGGAAAAAACACGCTTACGAGCCTTCTACCCTCACCTGTTGAAAAATACAAGCGGTCAAAAGTGTCCGCTGCTGCCGACGCCGGGGCCTCAACAACTGCAACATCGTGAAACAACAACACCAACAACAAAATCTAAAGCAGCAACACCAGCAGCAACATCAGCAGAACCAACAACAATTGCAAAGACCACCAAGATCACACAGGGGCCACTCCAAAGAAGGTCTCCCACCCCCTCCTCTCGAACACACACACACATTGAAACACACACACCCATACACACACTGCCACTTATATCTGACACAAACACAGAAACCTCTTCATCACTAAGCGAAGACGAGGAGGAACACCAAAAGCCAAAAAAAAGAAAAAAAGAAAACACAAGAAGAAATCTCACACACCAACACAGACAGCAAACAAAAAAGACACATTCGCACCAAACACAGACACACATACTACAACACCCACCCCTGCAACAACACAAACACCATCTCCACCGACAACACTATCACTAACACAAACAACTAAAAGAAAACACACACAGCAACAACTTACAACCACAACACCTAACTTCGTGTTAGTGAGGAAATCGAACACAAAACTGTTGAACCTCATAACACGAAGTAAGGAAATAGAGAAAGAGGGGGAGGCGTTTAACACCTGCACCTTCAAGGTGCTACAAACACTTTTGCTGGTGCGAATAGCACTAAGCAATTACAAAACAATTAGGGAGAGCTTCCTTAATGACGTGGGAACACCCAGTGTAAAAGCCTCAAGTAGGTTTTTAAATGGGTTCCCAAAAGAAACCCCACCAACTGTGGAGGTCGAAATACCCGACCTTCACAAGAGCCCGGGAGGTAAGTAAACCTTTCCTCTCTCTTTTAGCCTGCCAACATGGCCATATTAAGAGAAGGGTGTTTAAATGTTCGAGGCCTCGGATCGTCCTGGAAGCAGGGTCACCTGCTCAACGACCTCAGGTCCATAAAAATGGATGTAATTGCCGTCAGCGAGACCAGGATTTCCGACTCGCGCGCACTAGCCTCAATTTTCGACTACTATTAGATCTTCGCATCTGTTAGTCGACCGGGAATGAGAGGTGGGATGGCAGTATGTTTAGGAAAGGCCTGGATCTCGAGGTAAGGTCGATCTTCCGGGACCCGGACGGTAAGTTGGTGGTCCTGGACGTGAACAATAGCGAAGGTGTTGCCTTTCGACTGGTGGCAGGGGCAGGTCGGCCGGATTTCTTTAGACGCCTGGAAGCCTTTCTGGGTACGTCTCGCCCTTTACTGTTAGCGGGGGACTGGAACGGCATCTTAGACGCACGCTAGGATTGTGTGGGAGTATCCGATAGGAGCGGGTGTGCAAAAGCCTCAAGTTCCTGATCAGCCAGTTCCAACAGTCTGACAGGTATCGACTAGATTTTGCTAATGCAACAGTGTGGATCTCGACAAATCGTTTAGGGACATCTAGATCGTACTTAGATAGGTTTCTAATAAGATTAGTGGATAAGGATAGTATAGGGTGTCCACAATTACAATCGGTCGCCTATTCAGATCACAAGTTTGTGATCTGTATGGTCGACCTAAATAAGACGCGTAGGTTAGGACCTGGTTACTGGAAGCTGAACATGTCATTTCCGGCACGTAGGGCTTGCAGGGACCGGGTCAACTATTTAGTTAAGAAAAAGTTGACAGGGAGAGTCGCCAAAAAATAGATGGACAACAATAGTCGCCAACAAGGCGGTGGATTGGCAGTATCGGTAGAGGGTCGGATGCCATGCTTTGACGTATAGAGTTACGGCCCTTGCCATTCTGAGTCCAAATCCCGCCTAGGTTAACTTTGCCTTTCATCCTTACGGGGTCGATAAAATAAAGTACCAGTAATGCACTGGGTAATTGCTGGCCTTGTGCCAAAAGTAGAAACAATTATTATTATTATTATTATAGTTATCTTGCTTTATGTTCATACGAGTTATCACCAAGTCACAACCAGTGACCTCAAGAGACAACAAGGTTCGCCATGTTCAAGAAAGAGCACACATATACACACATGCACGTTTAGGTGTTTAGACATGTGATGTTCTTATATTGGCAGAATCTTCCTTAGTATATGGGCAGTTCCCATTAGTACTATCTTTTGTATTTCTCCTATATGCGGGTTTCCCGGGATTTGCGATAAGTAATCATTAGACCCCTTAGGGATCATTCCTAGAGCGCCTACCACCACTGGTATTGTTTTAATTCTAAAACTTCCACATTTTTCCAATTTCTATCTCCAGGTCTTTACACTTGCTCAAGTTTTCAAATGTTTTTATAGATACATTCTTGTCTATTGGAACGTACATATCAATTATCAGGCATACCCTCTTTTTAAAGTCCTTCAGTCTTATATCAGGTCTGTTTGCATCTATTTTTTGGTCTGTTTGATGCTCCCACCAATTCTTTTGATGGGGCAGGTCAAAATGCTTACACATTATCCAATGTATGTATTGTGCAGCTCTGTCGTGCCTGTTTAGGTATTCGGTATGTATCATATAATTTCACTGTGCACATTGAAATTATATGATCAATGGTGTCTGGTTGTTTTTTTACATACACGGCATAATGGGTTGCATCCATTTTTTATTATGTTGGCTCGATAATTTTTTGTTGGCAGACACTGATCTTGTGCTGATATAATCAGTCCTTCAGTCTCCGGTTTCAGTCCAGAGGATGCCAACCACTGATGGGTTAAAGTTTTGTCAACATCAGGATTGTTAGCTCTTTCTGAGTATTTTCCATACAGAGGCTTTTCTTGCCAGTTGATTAGCAGTTCTTTCTTTGCAGTTTCTTTTACCTGCTTTGCTTTTTCAGTGTTGTTCATATCAGCAGTAAATGGAACTTCTGAAATTTGTAGTTCATTACTGTATTTTTGTGCATCTTTTGTAATGGAGTATGATCTTTTGATGAATTCATGTTTCAAAACGAGTTTGATCATCCAAACATGTGATTCCCTTAGATATGTAGATAATCCAATTGTTGCAGTTTTCAACGCAATATCTAACTGGATTAATCCACGTCCTCCTTATTTCCTAGGGAGATATATTCTATCTGTATCTGTCTTAGGGTGATGCATTCTGTGCATGGTTATGAATTTTCTAATTTCTGTATCGAGCCTACGGATCTCTGTGCTTGACCAGTTCATGACATTGTAACTGTAGGTTACTACTGGTATGGCAAGCGTATTTATGGCATCGATCCTATTCCTTGCATTCAATTCCGTTCTTAAGATTGCTCTTACTCTGCGGTAACATTCCTTCCTTATCCTTTCCCTCATTGGGCGGTGGATCGGCAGTATCGGTAGAGGGTCGGGCGCTATCATATGCAGCATAGTTACGTCCCTTTACGGACTGAGTTCAAATCCCGCCGAGGTTAACTTTTGCCTTTCATCCTTACGGGGTCAATAAAATAAAGTACCAGATATGCACTGTGTAATTGCTGGCCTTGTGTCAAAAGTAGAAATAATTATTATTTTTATTCCGCATCACTACTGCTTTAGCGAGCTGAGCTCTGTGCGCCTTGGCTATGAGCAGTGTAGTGTTTGCTGATGTTGTTATTATTGTATTCATAGTACTTTTCATAATATGTGTGCAGTGCCTAGTAGTGATATCTTTTGTATGCTGTATAAATTTGTAAGTGGTGGCATTTTGGCTATATATTTGTTTGTAAATCCCGCCGAGGTTAACTTTGCCTTTCATCCTTACGGGGTCGATAAAATAAAGTACCAGTAATGTACTTGTGCCAATAGTAGAAACAATTATTATAGGTATTGTTTCTATTTTCATTTTCCACATTCGAGTTATTTCTATCTCTAGATCTTTATATTTGGACATTTCCTCTATTTCATTGGCATTTCTTTCTCTGTGGTGGTTGGCTTCAATTTCTCTGTGTGTATGTATTGGCATATCCCAAAGAATGTTTGATTTGTCATTCACTGACACTCTTCTGGTGTGTGTTTGAACCACCTTTTCTCTGTTGGTATTTCATAATCCTGGAATAACTTCCGGTGTATGAAGGTCCCGACTCTATCATACCTGTGGATATATTCTTTTTTGGCTAGAGCTGGGCATCCAGAGACTACGTGGTTGAGTGTTTCTTCCTTATTTCCACATATTCTACAGTTACTTATTGTGCTTTGTTTTATTATGTACTTCAGGTCCTGCACTGCAATTAGAAATCCTTCCATCTCAGTTTTAATCCAGTGATTCCAAACCAGCTTTGTGTGTTTTCTTTGTCTACTTCCTTTTATTTAGCTTTTTGTGTATTGGCCATATAAGGATTTCTCTTGCCATCGTTTTAACAGGGTATTCTGGATGTCAGTTTTCAATTTAAATTTCATGTCTTTTACAATTTCTGTAGTTGTTTTTCGTTTGTTTTCTTTTTCTATTAGTCCAGTTTCTGATTTGAATTTTTTGTCTTCCTTGAAGACCGAGAACTTTTTTTTATTTTGTTCATATTTCGTGGCTATTTGTATTAGCTTTCCTTTGTTTTTTATTAGGTGTTTTTGTAGTCCTACAGTAGTTATTTTATAAAAGTTTTCTAATTGCATAAGGCCCTCTCCTCCTTGTGTTCTTGGTAGGTATAATCTTTCTACGTATGATTTTGAACTAAGAACGTAAGGATCTCTAACTATATATATTTAGCAATAAACAATTGCAAAAATAGAATAGTGAAAGCAGATTCTAACATCAAATGTAGATTATGTAACCGGTACGGTGAAACAATTGATAGCGCCGTCACCGGCTACTATATTCTTGCCATGTCTGAATATATACATAAACGTGAAATAGTTGGCACCTTTATCCGCTGGACAATATGCCAACATTTTGACGTTTTTCATGGACAATAAGTGGTGTAATAATTTACCAAACATGGTACCTAACAATGATATGCCAGAACCTGTCCAAACTAACAAAAACTCAAGGCCAACCATCCAGATTCCATAATCAAAGACTGGAATAAAGATCCCTTCTGACCAAAATATGAGTTGAAGCGGGTCGGAGCTTATTCTCGGTTTTCTTGGCGTTAAGAGACTGAAAGTACAAACGTTTCCCTGGACAGGACGCCGGTCTATTGGATGATTAACTCCCCAGTTAAAGCTGGTACTAATGCATTTCAACTGAGTGTACTGGAGCAACGTGAAATAAAGAGTTTTGCGCAGAACACAACGCGGCACCTACCTATGAATCGAGTCAACGACATTACGACCGTACGTCAATCATCCTAACAATTAGGCTATAATATTGGTGGAAAGGAAGTGAAGAATCTGTCAAAATGCAGGCATCTCAAAATATAGATAACCAGAATGCATGAAGGTAAGAATAGTGCGAATAATAATTGGAGACATAGATATACATGAATTTAAAACATACCAATACACAGAAGCTTCCTGTGGATGAACGAATACACTGCAACAGAGTAATAACAATATAATCGAAACAAACGGCAATAACCACAAGTAATGGAACAACAATCTTTTAAGAACCAACAATCCAACACGCTAACTCGAACTGTGAACTCCAACTTTGACTATCAACACACGAGCTGTATAGTACCAACTGGTACTATTCACATCACGCGAAAGATATAATTGATTCAATAAAATGCCACAACCAATCACCACCAACAAAATATTCTACATGAGATTAAAGCCCAGTAACAGAACAGAGTCATGCTCTTACATAATCAATACTCGACGTTTCAAATCCAGTAACTCACGTAACCAATACTTTAGACTGCTGTAAAGCATCAATACTATTCAAGACACACACCACATACTCTACACTGAGACGCATAACACATTGCACCAGGCATACGGAATATATTCACCACACAACAAAATAGCACAATTCACACTACACAACACACTGAACTCTGAAAGAATACCAGAAACAAGCTAAACTTCATAATATAACAAATCAACACACATAGGGGTCTGTACGCTACACACACACACACACACACACGCACACGCACACGCACACCCACACACAACCCCCCCCCTACACACACACAGAAAATAAAAGCACAAAACTGTTGCACATAAGGAGATTGGTGGTGCAATTGATGATGCAGTGAAACTGTCGTAATAATAATGACGATTTCTGAATTAGGTACAATGTCAACAATTGCAAATGAGTTTCAATAGCTCAACAACATGACTGTAACTCCTTGACGTAGTCAATGAATAATGAACACACTTCTATTAACAGGTTTATATATTTCTTATTTTCTTATACCATACAGAAAAAACCCTTGAAGTGAAATTCATTCTGTTAACGATGGACATATCAATATATTGAAGAACTATCTGTTATTCTTTGGATTTTGAAATTGTAGTAAGGGTGATTTTTTTTATCCCTAGGGAAAGATGCTTCTACAATAATCTACACCTCAGTGATTTTGTATAAGATGCTTTCTCACTCTCTCTCTGTATATATATATATATATATCAACTATACTATATATTTTCAACAGTAATACTGTACTATATATTATCAAGAGTAATACTATACTATCTATTTTCAACAGTAATACTGTGCTGTACTATATATTATCAAGAGTAATACTATACTATCTATTTTCAACGGTAATACTGTACTATATATTTTCAACAGTAATAGTATACCATGTAATTTCAACAGTAATACTATATTATACTATATATTTTCAACAGTAATACTATACTATATATTTTCAACGGTAATACTGTACTATATATTTTCAACAGTAATACTATACCATATAATTTCAACAGTAATACTATATTATACTATATATTTTCAACAGTAATACTATACTATATATTTTCAACGGTAATACTGTACTATATATTTTCAACAGTAATACTATACCATACATTTTCAACAGTAATACTATACAATATATTTTCAACAGTAATACTATACTGTACTATTGGTTTTCAACAGTAATACCGTAATATATATTTTCAACAGTAATATCGTACTATATAATTCCAACAGTAGTACTGTATTGTACTATATATGTTCAACGTTAATACTGTACTATATATTTTCAACGTTAATACTGTACTATATATTTTCAACAGTAATAAAGTACGATATGATTTCAACAGTCATACTATGCTATACTATATATTTTCAACAGTAATACTGTACTACATATTTTCAACCGTAATACTATAATATATATTTTCAACAGTAAGACTATATTATATATTTTCAACAGTAATACTGTACTGTACTATGTATTTTCAACATTAATACTAAATATTTTCAACAGCAATACCGTACTATATGTTTTCAACAGTAATTCTGTACTATATATTTTCAACAGGAATAATATACTTTATATTTCCAACATTAATACTATACTACATATTTTCAACACTAATACTGTACTATACTATATATTTTCAACAGTAATACTATATATACTATATATTTTCAAAAGTTTAATTATTCTATGCATATTCAACAGTAATTGTTTTCTATATATTTTCAACAGTAATACTATACTATATATTTTCAGAAGTAATACTGTACTGTACTATATATTTTCAACGTCAATACAGTACTACATAATTTCAGAAGTAATACTGTACTGTACTATATATTTTCAACACTAATATTGTAATATACTGTACTATATATTTTCAATCGCAATACTATACTATATATTTTCAAATGTAATACTATACTATTTATTTTCAACAGTAATACTATACTATATATTTTGAACAATAATACTATACTATGTTACAAATACTATACTATATATTTTCAGCAGTAATATTATACTATGCATATTCAACAGTAATAATGTACTATCTATTTTCAACTGTAATACTAAGCTTTACTATATATTTTCAACAGTAATACTCTCCCATATATTTTTAACAGTAATGCTATACTATACTATACATTTTCAACAGTAATACAATACTATATATTTTCAACAGTAATACCGTACTATATATTTTCAACAATAATACTGTACTGTACTATATATTTTCAACAGTAAAACTATACTATATATTTTGAACAATAATACAATACTATGTTATAAACAGTTATATTATACTATATATTATCAACAGTAATACTGTACTGTACTATATAATTTCAACAGTAATTATATATTTTAACTAGTAATAATATACTATATAATTTCAACAGTAATACTATACTATGTATTCAACAGCCCTACTATATTATATTATATATTTGCAACAGTAGTACTTCACTATAATTTTCAACAGTAATACTATACTATGTACTATAATATATATTTTCAACATTAACACTACACTATACTATATATTTTCAAGCGTAATATAATACTATATATTTTCAACAGTAATATTGTACTCTACTATATATTTTCAACAGTAATAATGTACTATATATTTTCAACAGTAAAACTATACTATAATAAACAGACGGCTTATCGTCTGCTTATCATCTGCTTATCTGTACTATATATTTTCAACAGTAATAATCTACTATATATTTTCAACAGTAATACAAGACCATATATTTTCAATAGTAATACGATAGTATACTATATATTTCCAACATTAATACTATACTATATATTTTCAACAATAATAGTATACTATATAATTTCAACAGTAATACTGTACTATATATTTTCTACAATAAGACTCTACTATTTTTTTTCAACAGTAATACTATATATTTTCATAAGTAATAGCATACTATATATTTTCAACAGTAATACTGTACAATATATTTTCAACAGTAATATTATACTATACATTTTCAACAGTAATACTGTACTATACTATATATTTTCAACAGTAATACTGTACTATATATTTTCAACAATAATTCTATACCAAATATTTTCAACAGTAATACTATACTATACTATATATTTTCAACAGTAATACCGTACTATATATTTTCAACAGTAAAACTATACTATATATTTTGAACAATCATACTATACTATCTTACAAATACTATACTATATATTTTCAACATAATACTATACATTTTCAACAGTAATGCTATACTATACTATATATTTTCAACAGTAATACTATGCTATATATTTTCAACAGTAATACTGTAGTGTACTATATATTTTCAATAGGAATACTGTACTATATATTTTCAACAGTAATACTATACTAAATATTTTCAACAGTAATACTATACTATACTATATATTTTCAACACTAATACTGTACAGTACTATATATTCTCAACAATATTACTATACTCTACTATATATTTTCAGCAGTAATATTATACTATGTATATTCAACAGTAATAATGTACTATATATTTTAAACTGTAATACTAAGCTTTACTATATATTTTAAACAGTAATACTATGCCATATATTTTCAACAGTAATGCTATACTATACTATACATTTTCAACAGTAATACAATACTATACTATATATTTTCAACAGTAATACCATACTATATATTTTTAACAGTAATACTGTACTATACTATATATTTTCAACAGTAATACTGTAATATATATTTTCAACAATAAAAATATACTATGTATTTTCAACAGTAATACTATATTATAGTATATATTTTCAAAAGTAATCTTGTCCAAAATATACTAATGCAATACTATATATTTTCAACAGTAATACTATATTATTTATTTTCAACAGTAATACCGTACTATATATTTTCAACAGCAATACTGTTCTATACTATATATTCTCAACAGTAATACTCTACTATACTATATATTTTCAACAGTAATTCTATACTATACTATATATTTTCAACTGTAATACTATACGATTCTATATGTTTTCAACAACCATACTATACTATATATTTTCAAGATTAATACTATACAATACTATATATTTTCAACAGTAAAACTAAACCATATATTTTCAACAATAATATTATACTATACATTTTCAACAGTAATAATATTATATTATATATTTTCAACAGTAATACCGTACTATATATTTTCAACAGCAATACTGTTCTATACTATATATTCTCAACAGTAATACTATACTATACTATATATTGTCAACAGTAATACTATACTATACTATATATTTTTAACAGTAATACTATACTATCTATTTTTAACAGTAATACTGTGCTGTACTATATATTATCAAGAGTAATACTATACTATCTATTTTCAACGGTAATACTGTACTATATATTTTCAACAGTAATACTATACTATATATTTTTAACAGTAATTCTATACTATATATTTTTAACAGTAATTCTATACTATATATTTTTAACAGTAATACTATACTATATATTTTTAACAGTAATACTGTACTATATATTTTTAACAGTAATTCTATACTATATTTTTTCAACAGTAATACTGTACTATATATTTTCAACAGGAAAACTGTACTATATATTTTCAAGAGTAGTACTACACTATGTTTTCAACAGTAATATTATACTATATATTTTCAAGAGTAATACTACACTATGTTTTCAACAGTAATATTATACTATATATTTTCAACAGTAATACTGTGCTGTACTATATAATTTCAACAGTAATAATGTTCTATATGTTTTCAACAGTAATAGTATACTATATAATTTCAATAGAATGGGAGCTCCTGGTTTTTCTAATACTTTAGGTTCATTTTGTCTGGAGCAGATCGAAAACGATACGGTAGTTCGCCCCTAGTGGTAGCATCGACGAACACAACACTAGTATCTGGGGCTGTTATACCATGAGTTGGTCTTCCCTCTCTTCTTATTTGTCCTTTCTATGCTATTCCATGATTTGCTCCTGAATAGTGGGCAAATCCCATTCACCTCATTCTGTGTAATTGTTCTGACTTTAGCCATGGCTCCTTTGTTCACCCTGATCCTGTCTCTTTGGTTATAACAATAGAACTGCATGCGGTATATGTCTCTTTAACTCTGTTGGATCGCACATGCGGGATACATTTCTCATAACCCTTACGAGGTCCACTATCAAGATATTGAACCTAGCACTATCTGAGATAGCTGAGTTCCAGTGGATCAGGTACTTCGAGGCCATGGGTTTGGTATAATGTGAATAGAGGATTTGGGCTTTATAATTGCTAGTTTACATCCAGAGTTCTGTGTCTAACACGGGTAATCTATGGTTGGGGTGCTTAGTGGAGTGGTCTACTGTTACTTTAATTCCCTGGCAGACGGAGTTGGATATACGATGAATGCTCACCATGGTGTTGGCTTCTAGTTCTGGTTTATGGGACTCTCTCCTTGATGTTTTAATCACTATATTGATATCGTCAAAATAACGAGAGTACATGGCTATAGCTATAGAGTTCTGAGCTAAGCCGTCTTTGAGTCTCTTGTTCCACCACACACTGTACAGATTTGCCACATCGCCAGCGATGCTGAAGCTGGTGGCCGCTCCCTCTCCTTGGGCGTATGTTTTATTATTGAACTTAAACACATGACACTTTATGGTAAATACTTACTCCCACCGCACGTGCGATCATTCTTCGTGATTTTTGGGGGTCCGTGTGGCTCTTCTTCCCATAGGGGACTTTTTGGCCATTGACATGATGTTAGGATGTCTACCTCTTACTGGTATACTAGAACAGAGCAGCTAAGTTTGTATTAATGTAGATATTCTCTGTCACAATGTAGATCTCTCACATTTTTTGGAAGCTTCTTAAAGAACAGGGGCCCTTTGAACCCCAGGCTGTTGCAGAATCTGGTCTTTATTATTGATGTGAAGGATGGGACCTTTGGCACTACACAGTGGCGTTCTTTTCGTGGTTCTCAATGGCGAAGTTTAGTGCTAGCCCTTCCACGATCTGCCATGCGTATATCACTGCTTATCCCTTTTGTCTTCGCTCCAGGGAGTAGAGCTTTAGTTCTTTCAACCTCTCCCAGTAGCTTATCTCCTTCACTGACGCAATCCTCTTGGTGTAGGTTCGTTGGATTGCTTCAAGCTCCCTGGTTAGTTTGACACTATGGGATGACCACACCTGGAAGCAATAGTCCAATCGGCTGAGGACAAATATCCGCCAGAGGACCAAGATGGTTTCCCGGTCTCTTGTTCTGAAAGTCCTCGGAATCCAATCTGCCAGTCGTCTGCACATTGAAGTCATTTTAGTGAGTTGTGCATGAAACGGTGTATCATTGCTCATGTCTATACATAGGTCTCTTATTAATTTCGGCTCGGGGATTTCGATTCCGCCTGATCCAATGGAGCTTTGTTGTAGTAGCCTTGTGTTTGCAGGTTGATAGCGGAAGGTTTGAAAGTCATTGGCATTAAAATGCATATTGTTGTCCTCAGCCTATTTGTATTTGGCATCTAAATCATGTTGTAAGAGAGTAGCATCAGCCGGTTTCTTGATTGCCTGTGCTACTTTGGTGTCATTAGTATAGTTTGTGAGGGCGGCTGTCTATATTACTGAGGGCGTGTCTGAGTGAGCCACCACAAACAGTAGCTGTGCCTAGGTGGTTCCCTGGGGTACGTCATTTGGTATTGCTATTTCCTTTGAGAAGGCCTCATTGGTTGCAACAGTCTAGCTTCTGTCTTTTAAGAAATCATAAATCCATTCACCTAATCATCCAACGTTGCCAAAGCTACGTAGTTTGTGACATATCATTCCATGATCAACCTTGTCGAATGCCTTCGCAAAGTCGAAATATATCACATCAATGTTCGAAATATATCACATCAAACCCAAACAGCTGTTTCAGCACCCAGTCAAAAGACTGCAACAGTTGCACAAGGCAACTTTCACCCAGGAGAAATCCATGCTGGATGTCAGTTAGAAAACCATTTTCCGCTAGAATAGTAATCAGTTTTCTTCTGATAATTTGTTTCATGACTTTGATGTTATGTGAGACAGGTCTGTAGTTTTTAGCATCTGTTCCGCATCCTCTTTTATGGATAGGACATATGCCTTCTTTTAGTTTTCCGGATAGTTTACCTCTTACAAGGGAGATTTGGAAGAGGAGCTGCAGTGGCTTTGCTAATATTCATTTGCATGTTCTTAGGAGGATTGCTGGGAATCTATCAGCGCCAGCAGCTTAATTTGGCCGCATTTCATCTATGGCTGATATTACTTCTTCCTCCTTTATATCTATATAGTTGATGGTTGCCATTTCTTTGTTTAACGCAGTGGTGTAAAAGAACTCATCTCTCTTATGTATTTGGATGTGTCTCATTGGAGATGTGAAAACACTTTTATATTGTACGTTTAGTACCTCACTCATCCTTTGAGAGTCTACGGTCATTGAGCCACATTTATGGAAAAGTGGCCCTAGTCTGTCGTGTAGCGAAGCGGTATCTTTTGCAAATTTAAAGAAGGCCTTCGGTTTTTTTGTTTTGTTTTCTATAGCCCTGGCTTCACTATCTGCCCTCTCATTTTCATGGGTAAGTTTGTGTTCAGTTTCAATTTCAAACAGTGCCTGCTTCAAATGGGATTCCTTCCCGTTCTTTAGTTCTATATGTTTGAGATCTTAGTTCTTCGTCTCAGGAGGAGTTTTCTGTCTCTGGGAATATGTTTGTGTCTGGTGGCGGTTTTTATAGCATATGGTTTTTATTATTTCTTTCTTTCTCTTTTCAGACATATACACATATATGTAATGCGCACCATCATTTTATATATATATATATATATATATATATATATATATATATATATATATATATATATATATATATATAGAAACAACTACCATTCCTACATGTATATATCAATGTACACATACACACACACGCACGCACGCACGCACGCACGCACGCACGCACGCACGCACGCACGCACACACACACACACACATACACACACACACACACACACACACACATATATATATATTTCCCCTGCACGTTGTGTCCTTGAGCAAGACACGTTAGTTCACGTTTCTCTAGTCCACTCAACTGGTAAAAATTTGGTTTTTACCTGTAATATCTTTTTATGTCACGCTAAATATCCATGAGAACTAGGTTACTGAAATGCGTGTCTGCGGAATGTTCAGCCACTTGCAGGCTGTTCCGTTGATCTTATTATCTGGAACACTCAACATCGTAACCAATGGAGTGCCAATTCATAACAAATATATACATATACACATGCTTTTGATTGCTTATGTGTGTGTGTAACTTAGAAAAAAATGAGAGAGAAAATATGGATTACAGCTATAGTATGTATTACTGCTAGACGTGTTTATAGAGGTCTATCTTCAATTCAAACGTTATGTATGTAAATTTGTTGGTAAGTACATGTATACTTTCTGTATATACACTTGCAAAAACTGTACTCGCAAACATACATACAGATATAAAATAAATTATATGATCGTATGTCTATATGAATGAAAACAGAAAATAAGGAAACTGAGTTGGGGATAAGAGGGAGAAAGAGCAAAAGAAATAAAAAGAGTGAAAAGATATTTAGAAAGTGAAAAAGAGTTTCAGTTAGAGAGGAACATATACATCACCCGCGCACACCATATGGCTTTATCTGCTTGTATGTTTGCCTTTCTCAAACAGAAGAGTGCTTGCTCCTTGCTCTGTCTGTTTATCGTTCTCTCTCATCCCCTCTTTCACTTTCTCTCTTTCTCTTCATTTATCTATATATCTAAAACAGAGAATGTCTGTCTGTCTGTCAGCTCACTAAAACTCGAGAACCGCCCAAACCGATTGTTTTTAAACTTTACACATGTAATACTTATGGACCCGTCAGTGTTGTGAGAAAAAATAATTTCTAATTTTCAATGCCCTGCGGACCGCATTAGGCGATTTAGCGATCTCTCTCTATAATTCTTAGTCTTTCTTTTTAGATAGATACATAGATATAACGTTGCGCCCCTATAATATCTGTCTGCATTACGACACTATGACGCTCTGTGTGTGTGTGTGTGTGTGTGTGTGTGTGTGTGTGTGTGTGTGTGTGTGTGTGTGTGTGTAGTGTGTATATATATATAGTGTGTAACGTTTTTCGAAATGTTTACTTCTGCCTTCACAGATTGATTTTTTCCGTTTCAGGTTAAACTTTAATCTGTTATTTTAATATATATATATATATATATATATATATAATTATATAATCGTGTACAGATATGTTTGCATACACAATAACAAAATATAAACAAACGTATTTATTTCACGAGGCTCAATAAGGATAAATATATATAAAATATATAAGAACCCTAGAGCAAATCCCGAGCAACGCCGGGCCATCTGCTAGTATACTACTGAAACTCTATGATTGTGTGCTTGCCTGTAATTTAATACAGCCAAAACGGCGCATAATGGGAAAATACTTTGAAAGGAAGTTGCCCCTTAAATGGGAATATAAATGGAATAAAACAAGTTTCGCGTACATCGGAGCACGGGTTTCGAGAGACGGGGTTTATTCGGGTTACCTTCATAAATAGAGAGAGAGAGAAAGATAGAGAGAAAGAGATAGTGGTTGTGAGAGAGTAGATTGAAAGGGAGATATAGAAGTAGAGAAGGGGACAGAAAAGGAAAATGGAAGAGAGAGAGAGAGAGAGAGAGAGAGAGAGAGAGAGAGAGAGAGAGAGAGAGAGAGAGAGCTGTTGGTGGTGTTATTGAATGAAATTATAACGGGTGACTTCAAAGAAGCGAATACAGCATTACTGTATCTAGATTGAATTTGGTGACTGAATATTAAGCCATATGTATTATATTTCCTGCTAAATAGGAAGGTTTCTAAGTGTGTGTGTATGAATATACATATATATATATATATATATATATATATATATGTGTGTGTGTGTGTGTGTGTGTGTGTGTGTGTGTGTGTGTGTGTGTGTGTTTGTGTCTGTGACCAGTGTATATAGGTCAAAAACACCCGCATATATATATTTATATACACACACACATATATATATATTTAAACACACACCATATATATATGGGCCTTCCAATTTCATTTTACACTAAATACACTAGCAGGAAAACCACCCTCCGGGTGGTTTTCTGCTAGCATGTGTAGTATGTATATTGATATTATATGCAAGTATATATGCATGTAGATATGATACATCAAATAAAATCGTAATTGACAGTATACACAGAAATTGAACGAAAACTGTGTTACACTCTCTTATGTAATCAGTCACGTAATCCATGATACATTAAAAAAAGACGATATTATATATCTGCTAGCATATGTAGTGTGTATATCGATATTATACGCAAGTATATATGCATATAGATATGATCAAATAAAATCGTAATTGACAATATACACAGGAATTGAACGAAGACTGTAACACTGCCTTATGTAATTAGTAACGTAATCCATGATACATTAAAAAAAGACGATATTATATATAAACTGCATTAGGAGAAAATTAATGACAGAAATATATGAATATTTATTTAAACAATCACTACCTACAAGCGTTGACATTTGAAAATTTTAAAGAAGTGAATCTTTAAATAAGTAATAACATATATTTAATGAACAGCTACAAAATTTAGTGTATAAATTATGTAATATTCATTCATTATTTATTCAAAGTAAGTTAACTTTGCCGTTCATCCTTACGTGGTCGATAAAATAAAGTACCAGTAATGTACTGGATAATTGCTGGCCTTGTGCCAATAGTAGAAACAATTATTTATTCAAAGTAATCCAACTTATTTTACTAAGGGGATAAACAATTATAAACCGTACGCAGTCCCGCGCTTCTTACTTTATTATAGTTTAGATGTTTGTGTATATTTTAATTATTTAAAAATTATTCTTAAGTGAACATGATTTTAAAAAAAAATTGTTTAGGTGAACGTGACACAACGGGTCACGGGTGATCTAGTGTGTATTTAACGTTTTGAAAACACGGAAAGACAACAGGCAGACAATGATATAAAGATATGCGCATGCACACATACATACATACATACATACATACATACATACATACATACATACATACATACATACATGCGCACATACATACATACATTCATACATACATACATCCACACATACATACATACGCACATACATATATACATACATCATACATTATGTATGTATACATATTTACGAACACACACACATACATACATACATACATACATACATACATACATACATACATACATACATACATACATACATACATGGTGGCTGCCAACTCGTTTTCGAGTACGGCCACTACTTTATATCCATGTAGGAGAACTCCTACCGATGCGCTGAACAAGTGTGTCTTTTTAGTCCAGCCAGTGACTTGAAAACTCTGGTACAAACACTACACTTGTGACAATTATTGACACATAGTGCTGGGCCCATGGTACCATGTGACGACAAGTGCAGAGAGATCTCCAGATATAAAGCAATGCCTGTGCCGTGAAGCTTTTATAGTGAGCAAAGGCACTGCACAAAGCCAGTCCCACTCTCTTAACCAAGATGATATTTACCAAAAAGAAGAACAAGTCAACATCATTGGATACCATCAGGGTTGCAGGTGTTATATCAGAGTTTTCCTTCTCCTAGAATTCTGCCTTGACAAAGGCTAAGGGGTCATCTCTCCCGGTGATTTTGGATGGCCATTGACTCTTAAGAGCTCTTTTGTCCTTTGACATGTTTTGTTTTTAGTCATGCAGGATGTCCAAAGTCACCCTCCTCACCAAGAAACCTTGGTGGGATTGCCAGTTTAGTCGCCAATGACGCGACCATGAGACAGGTTGTACTGGAATACATGTTACCAGTAGCACCAACTGGTGACCTGACATACATACATACATACATACATACATACATACATACATACATACATACATACATACATACATATGGTGGCTGCCAACTCGTTTTCGAGTACGGCCACTACTTTATATCCATGTAGGAGAACCCCTACCAATGCGCTGAACGAGTGTGACTTTTTAGTCCAGCCAGCGACTTGAAAACTCTGGTACAAACACTACACTTGTGACAATTATTGACACATAGTGCTGGGCCCATGGTACCATGTGACAAGTGCAGAGAGATCTCCAGATATAAAGCAATGCCTGTGCTGTGAAGCTTTTATAGTGAGCAAAGGCACTGCACAAGGCCAGTCCCACTCTCTTAACCAAGATGATATTTACCAAAATGAAGAACAATTCAACATCATTGGATACCATCAGGGTTGCAGGTGTTATATCAGAGTTTTCCTTCTCCTAGAATTCTGCCTTGACAAAGGCTAAGGGGTCATCTCTCCCGGTGATTTTGGATGGCTATTGACTCTTAAGAGCCCCTTTGCCTTTTGACAGGTTTTGTTTTTAGTCCTGCAGGATGTCCAAAGCCACCCTCCTCACCAAGAAACCTTGGTGGGGTTGCCAGTTTAGTCGCCAACGACCCGACCATGAGACAGGTTGTACTGGGATACATGTTACCAATAGCACCAACTGGTGACCTGACACATACATACATACATACATACATACATACATACATACATACATACATACATACATACATACATACATATGTTGATAGACGGCAGACACATTGAAGGACATATATGTGAGAAGAATATATTTCATACATAGACACGTATGTTTATGCGACAAGTAAACCGAAACAACAAAACAAACATATTATACAATGAAGTTATATATTAATTTACCGCTTGACATAGCAGGGAAAGTGTCTTAGCGTCTCAGACATTCATCCTTCATCAGAAGAATGAGAGAATGACAACACAATTGTATGATGAGCTAAATAGAGGAAAGAGACCTGCATGTAAAACAAGGTGTGATTTTGCGGCAACATATAAAAGATTGTAGGTTGCATTGAACAACTGGGAAAAAACTGCTTGTGACAGGGTTTTATTGAGGAAAAATCTGTACGAGGGGCTGAAAAATTAAGAGTAAAGCGTATAGAACTTGTAAAACTGAAAAGGGCAGTGCAGAAAGTGTATGAGCTACCTGAGGCTTGTCAAAGGAAGAGCTGACGTGTCCAGTTTGTGGTCGAAGTATTCTGTCCATTTAAAGAGTCGTGAGGAGGGAAACCGAACGGAATACACAGATCTGCAGGTTATGATGTAGCCTTAACTTGAAAGTATGCGGTAAAGAATGAATGTCCAAGTCAGGCATAAAGGTTCGTCACCCTATTTTATAAACTATTTTATATCCTCTCCGCGCATGAGAACATCTTTCTTTATCTTCTCAGCGCTTCGTAAAAGTCCGGAAGACAGAAAAAGATCAACGAGAACAGCAATATCAACTGCAATGATAATGATAAAATCTTGAAATCCACCCTTACCTGCAACGATCGTCTGAAGTCTTCCCAGCCGAGAAAACCCTTCAACATCCGCAATATAGCCATTCCCTGAAAATAAAAGTATAAGGAAAATAAAATAAAATGGAAGACTGTATTACCAATTAAAACAGTTGCTACAATAGTCACCAACATCAACATAATAATCTTCAACGTATCCTCATCATTACAACAATAGTCTTCGCAATCATCATCAATATTATTCGATATAAACGATATAATGTTCAAGGAAATGAACGGAAGTGAAAAACAAAGGTCCAGGATTTTCTTGTTTTAATGTTTAGAAGAAAATAGGAGTAGAATTTCCCGCAGTGACGATATATTTAGGGAAGCAGATCTTATTCAATATACAAGAATATGTTACAACGGTTATATACGGCTCTGTTGAAATATAATTAAGTTGATTTAGTATTGAGCAGAAATCAATGTTAAAGATGGCTGTGTTATGCTACTGTCTAAAAGTCTAAAGTCTGTCCCGAACTCGGAAGCTCATATCGAAGATATGTACGTCATCTAAACAATCACAAGTATATACGTAACGGAAGGTTTTATATTCACTATCCCTCATAGTACTAGTATTGAAATAGATGTACTAATTTGCATATTATTTACGTTCGGCTCAATAATTAATTTTGATATATATGAATTTTATATCTGTATATATATACAGGTAACGGAAACTGCATGAAGTTGGCGTGTTTGCATTTCTTAATTCTCAATGTGGAAGTTATACGCAGTCCCGCTACGGTATATGTACATATATAAATTCATCGCATACTTCGTCTGCATTGAGCACAATTTAATAAACTGTATTACGGGATCCCGCTCCTAAGCTATTTTAACTGTACTTCTTTTCTATATCTCTACACAACGCTACTCGTTAACCACTTAACGCTAACATGATAGGCTATTTCACATAACAATTTTTGATTTTTGTGATGAGGAATAACCCATAGGAATCAAATAAATTATCTACAAAGATTTAACATTAAAACACACCCCTGATAGATACGAGCTGTCCCACAAGCCGGTCAAATTTCTCAAAACACACCATATTTTTATGGTGCCTCCTATAAAAAATCAACGTGACAGACACTCATATATACGAAACATACCTTGTTGTAGGAAATGTAATCGAAATACTCGAGAATTTGGTCTGTGTTCTCTATATGAAAAGACACCGCGTGTGAAGTAAGGAGAGCATCTAAAACCATTACTGGTAAAATCTCGTCTACAACGAGAATAGAAAACTGGAAAGAAGAATGGAATAAGATATGATTAATTGAATTGTCATATGTCGATTAAAATATAATAGTCATTTTGTTTTTACCTATTCCAAGGCTTCACATATATTTACAAGAGATGGAAAATAAGGAATCATAACATCAATTTTCACTGTTGCTGCCACCTTTCATTAGTTCACAAAGCTTTCAGTTGTATATTTCTCCGTGGATTGTGAGAGAATTAGACAATTTCAGAATATATTTACAACAATAACCGAATCTCGAGTCAAGTTGTTTGTATTTTTCAATCTACGGAAAATGTGGCATGGATACATGTTTACATCGATAAATATGTGTTTTATATATACCGTTATTGCAATAAATGTATGATCAACGGCGTTCCAGTCGTAACTGTACTTGCTTTTTATTGAAATATAACGTTACAATGTTATACTAGACATGAAAAATGCGCAAGCTCAAAAGTGCCACAGAATGTTATAATAAACCTTCAAAAGTGTGGGACTAGAGTTGTTGCTAAAATATATTGTAATCATTATATATCGTACATTCTGTGGCATCCTTTATAAAAATAGCTTAAACCAACGAAGCCTTTATTTTTACGCTATTTCACTTAGTTAATTCTTAGAGTGTAACATATAAAAATATGATTTACAACTATAAAATAAATTAATTAATATAATAACAGAGCTGCGGAGATGAAATTTAGGAAATAATGGAGTATCGGATCCTGAGTTGGAGCCAGTCAATTTTTAGCCGACTCCGCAGCCCTGTATAATACATTTCATATTAAAGTTATTAATAAACCTATTTTACACTGCATGCAAATTACCATGAGATATTGATATTAGATATAAGATACAGCGCAATATCTACAGCTGTAAAAGTACGAAAGCGAAGTAATAATAAGTGGTAATTCCAATATGAAAGTTTGTAGTGATAAAAATTTGATAATGCAATACGATTGTTAATATTATAGTTCTATGAAAATGTAACAATAGATAACTAAATTATTTTACTATTAGTATATTTAAGAAATTATCATTATAGATTTGATCGTTCATATAAGCATCATATTAATTTTCAACACAATTATTTTGTTACTATGAGTATATGATAATAATATTACGTAATTATTTATAGCTGTTATTACATTAAACATAGATGTATTTATTTTTATATGTTACACTCTAAGAATTAACTAAGTGAAATAGCGTAAAAATAAAGGCTTCGTTGGTTTAAGCTATTTTTATAAAGGATGCCACAGAATGTACGATATATAATGATTACAATATTTTTTAGCAACAACTCTAGTCCCACACTTTTGAAGGTTTATTATAACATTCTGTGGCACTTTTGAGCTTGCGCATTTTTCATGTCTAGTTTAATATTTTTTTAAGGCAACGCTTGTAATAACTCTAGTTAAACAGGATATATATTAATAATAAATTATCGTTGTAATGTAATTAGATTATGTAATTGTTATTATAAATTATCTTATAAATATTAGTGTAAGATGTATAAAAATATTTTCAGACTTTTAATATAAACAACTACAAAAAACAATCAATATTAAATCAATATATTATACATAATAGAAGACATAAAATAAACAATACAAATACAAAATATTTACATACAATTGCAATTATCAGTGTATATACATTTTCTTTATATTCCCTGAGCAAATTAATAAGATTTGTTTTTATTGTACATAATTTGATGACTTGTTGGTGTGTATTAAAAGATAGCAACAATTTGTGATTAAATTGTTATCTTAAGCAACTCACTTTTTAATAGTTGTTGGCTGAGCGAAATTGTAAAAGCCTATGAGCAAATATAAAAAAAAAATACACAAACAACATTTCCTTGTGTTATTACAACATTAGATAAAATAATTGAGCAATGTCGTTATATTTTGCTCTTATTGCACATTAATAGTGTTTCTATTTTTCGGCACAAATCCATTACGGCAGTCCATTACTGGTACTTTATTTTATCGAATTAGTAAGTATGAAAGTCGAAGTTAACCTCGGCAGGATTTGAACTTAGAATGCAAAGGACCATAACAATACTGCAAAGCATGGTGTCTGACGCTCTACCAATACTTGTGTTGAGCTGGTCATTAATTTATGGTGGTCGTGCGTGGAGTAGAGCAATCGCTAGTTGAAATATTATGAACAAAACATTTTTATTTGCCGAAGAACATATTTTCAATACTGTTTGTGAATGTGACGAAGGAAATACATTCTGATATGGAACAGTGTACAAAGTGTGTCTGTGAATAACATAATGTTACCTCATGTTGTTGTCAAGACATAATGGATTTCGTTTATCCAGTTAGAAGATGAAACCTAGCCATCTCGGATTAGTTATATTTCATGCCATGTGTAAACGTGTTTGAGGATAGCAAAATATGCGTGTTTCTTGTCTGGAAACTTTCTGCTAAACAAATTTGTTTCAGTATATATTTAATATAATATTAATATATTTTGTAATATTATTAACTAATTATTATAATTAGCGCTTCAGGCTTTGTCTATATACTGAAACAAATTTGTAAGTCATTACCTAATTAAACTCTTTGCTTGAAATTTTATCATTCTTCGTTTATATATATATATATATATATATATATATATATATATATATAGAGAGAGAGAGAGAGAGAGAGAGAGAGAGATTTATCTAGTCCTTCGCTCAAGATTAATCTATAAGTTTAGATGTCTGCCTTCGTTTAAGTAAATATTACAGTAAGATTTTTAATATAAACAACTACAAAAAACAATTAATATTAAAACGAAAAAATTATCAATGATAAAAGAAGCGGATGCAACTTTTTTTTTTATAAAGTTATATTCCTGTTTCTTTAAAGAACATTTAATTTTTGTTCTATTGTAGGCGAAATAATGCATGCAATGGTTTAATAGGGAAGATATAACTTACCAATTATGTCTCTAACCGTGTAACGCTTTTTAAGTAGATAACTACAATTGAAAATACTAAAGAAATGGAACCAACAATTCAATTTGAAAGTCGTCTACTTATAGTGACAGTGTATTACTGGTACTTTATTTTATCGACCCCGTAACGATGAAATGCAAATGCTTAAAATTTAAATTGCCTTAATTCTATCGTCTGCTGTTTCATTAAAGGGAGATTCTCGTCTGTATTTAATTCTATCGTCTACTGTTCCACTAAACAGATATACCTCCACTATCGTCTCGATTTATACATTTTAACTTATAACTTATACACATTTGATTTGAAATATTTTATCTAGTCCCCCCTCTCAATATTATGATGATTTCTTTCGAATGAAACAGTTCTAGTCCTGTAGAAGCCATTTATATATATAATTGAACTGAGTTAAAAATTCACAATATTTATAATTAAATAAGCTCATATATATATGTGTGTATTTATCTGTTTATTGTATTATATATAATGTGTGTATATACAGGATGTCCCCCAAAAATATATACACACTTCAACAGCATTCTAATAACTATTGCCTGTACAGGTAATCAAAGTGTCAATCGAATGTTAGTTTCGTGTTTTAACAGTACAAATTTACAATACACACATAACACACATAAAACCAGTGTATATACATACATGAGTGTGTATAAACATACATGAATGTGTATATACAATATATATGTATATATATATAGACACATATATTCACGGTGCAACGGAACATTAAAATATAGATGCGGGAGGGGGGGTGTATATATAGGGGCGCTGGGGATAAAGGAGTGTAAAGCGTGTGTAATTGATATATTGAAGGAGAGGAGCGTGCAGCGATAGAGTAACAAATATATAGAGAGGGGGAGAGATGGTATTGAAGGGGAGGAATGCAAAGCGAAAGAGTAAGAGAGATATATATAAAGACGGAACAGATAGAGAGAAACAGGCGTAAGTAACAGTGGAAGAGATATATAGAGAGGGGGAAATGTGTTATTGAAGGGGAGGAGTGTAAAGCGAAAGCGTAAGATATATATAGAGAGAGGGGGAATAGTATATATATATATATATATATATATATATATATATATATATATCAACACTTACTCTGATTGGTTGAAAATTAGCCAATGACATACGATCACCACCACCACGGCTATCCCCGAAAAATTTATGAAGAAGCTAGGCATATATGTTAGAACACGAAAAGTGAACATTCTGTTGTTTCACACTTTTCGTGTTCTAACAGATAATGAACCCCTCAATTTCAAATTGAAAAGTATAATTTGAGAGAGACTTGGTTTCTATCTCTAACAGGTCGAGTGAGAGAGTAGAGGTTTTCTTATTGGCTCATATCTGACATAAGAGAATTGTCCTTTAACAAGGACTGTTTTATCTACTGCTGTTGGATAAAAGTAAAAATCAACAATGAAGGCATTCGTACTCGGAGTGCAGTAAGACACAAGTTAATATACATTGTAGATTAATTTCTCCTTGTGGAT
>OZ024743.1:171627108-171702108 GCA_964016885.1 Eledone cirrhosa
ACACATACGCATAATATATACATACACACACACACATACATACATATATATACATACACACATATATATATATATATATATATATATATATATATATATACATACACGCACGCGCGCGCACATACGTAGTCGTTCATGCACATATATAGAAAATATAGAAAGTATACACACATTAAGGCGTTCAGCCATATTGATACATGGTGTAAAAAACTTGTGGATAAGTAAGTACAAATATAAAATTGTAAGATTGGCTGCGCAAAAATAAAAAAGTAAAAATAAAAATGAAAAATATATCTGGATTGGAAAACACAAATGAACTCTGTAATCAGTTAGTGAGGGAAAAGGGGAAGTAAAAAGGGGAAGTAAAAAATGGAAAGTAAATCGGAGAATAAGGGGGGGGGTTATTGGTGGATGTGAAGTAAAAATAAAAATAAAAATAAAAATAAAAATAAAAATAAATGAAATTAATGACAAGGATAAAAAAGAAGGTAAGTCAGAAAGGGTAATTAAAAAGTAAGTCAGAAAGGGTAATTAAAAAACATATATATATATATATACATATATACATATACATATATATATATATATACATATATATATATATATATATATATATATATATATATACATATATATATATACATATATATATATACATATATATATATATATATATATATATATATACATACATATATATATATATATATATATATATATATATATATATATATATATATATATATATATATATATATATATATATATATATATATATATACATATATGCAAAAGTTATATTTAAAATTGTTGGGATACAACAAGTAAATATTTTTATAACTGATATAAAGCACTCGACAAGGATTTGGAGTAGATATACGATATTAATAAATGGAAACTACATTTTTAAAACCATATTTATTTCATTATACATATTTCAGGGATACCAAATTAAATGATGGTATGCCTTCATCAGACAAAATACAATATATAACAGTTTTACAAATAAGCGTTGACGTACCCTATTAAAATGCAACCATTGTTTTTGGAAGTCATCCGGATAGTTTATCAGTCATAGTGTTAAGGACAATTAGAAAAAGACGGAAAGAAAAAAAAAGACAGAGAGAAAACAGATGAGGGGAAAATATAGCTAGTAGAGGTATGGAGAGCAAAAGAGAATTGATCAAGGAAAGGGAGACAAGTAGGAATAATTATAATTATAGGGAGGGATGAATTATATATATCTATACATTTGGGCATAGCTATACGATAGAGTAAATTCGAATCATTGAATTATTGAATTATTTAGAAATATTCATCAATCTAAGTCCTAAATATAACTGGATGTAATTAATTGTTTCTACTTTTGGCACACGGCGAACAATTACCCAGTACATTACTGGTACTTTATTTTATCGACCCCGTAAGGATGAAAGGCAAAGTTAACCTCGGCGGGATTTGAACTCAGACCGTAAAGGGACCGTAAAGGGACGTGACTGTGCTGGAAAGCATGGCGTCTGACTCTCTACCGATACTGCCAATCCACACCACAATCCAACCTTTATTAATTATAACTGGATGTAATTAATAAAGGTTAATTTCCTTAGTTAATTAGTTATATATAGTATCCAAACGTATATACTATCCAAAAGTTTATAAATATCTGTATTATCATGTTTGCAAATAGTTTAAATATGAATTCATGAAATATGATTTTATAAATTAAATATGATAGTATACTTTAATATTAATACAGATATTTATAAACTTTTATGGCCTGAAATATTATACACTTTAATTAATTCATTACTCTGAACTAACTTAAATGATTTGAAAGTTAACGGTCAACCGGATACGTTTGGATAGTATATATAACTAATTAACTAAGGAAATTAACCTTTATTAATTATACCCAGTAATACACTGAGTAATTGCTAGCCTTGTACCAAAAGTAGAAACAATTAATTACACCCAGTTATATTTAGGATTTAGATTGATGAATATGTCTAGATAATTCAATAATTCAATGATTCGAGTTTACTCTATCGCATAACTATGCCCAAATGTATAGTTATGTATAAATATATATAATTCATCCGTCCCTATAATTATTATTATTCCTCTTTGTCTCCCTTTCCTTGATCAATTCTCTTTTTCTCTCCATACCTCTACTAGGTATATCTCCCCCTCATCTGTTTTCTCTCTGTCTTTTTTTTTCTTTCCTCTTTCTTCAATAATAATTTGAATATCTAACAGTTATGTAAATTACTGTTATGTAATTTTAAGCCTTCTTACATGCACCCTCTGTATTATATGTATTATATGTAAGTTTTTTCATGTATCAATCTTAAGGTATATAAATATTGAGTTTTGTCATATCTTACTCACTACCATGACTGGATCTTAACCATCTACTATGTCAGGGTATGTCATGCATCATCTTATTTTATCTGATGAGGACGTGCTGTTGAAGTTAGCTCAGTACCTCTGAAATATGTATAATAAAATATACTTGATCACAAGAAGTTCTATTTTTGTTAATATTTTGAATTTATATATATATATATATATAACGAAGGAAATGTGGTAAGGAACCAGGTGGACCATAACGCACCAAAGTACTCAATACTTAGGGTAGTAGAGTGGGTAATAGGAACAAGTAAGACCCCGGCGGCTGAGCTCAAGCCGTTTCGACGGCTAATTCTGGACTGAATTAGCCGACTGAATCAGTCTAGAATTAGCCGTCGAAACGGCTTGAGCTCAGCTGCCGGGGTCTTACTTGTTCCTATATATATATATATATATATATATGCGCGCGCGCGTGCGTGTGTGTATTCGTGAGTGAACAATAATATTGCTTGAAGCATTGTGGAATATATAAAACAGCCATTTTGGAAGCCTCAACAATGCAGATGGGTAAATCTCCGGGTAACAAAATTAGGTGGTATTGAGCTGGGGGAGAGAGAGAGAGAAGTAGGAGCAAGCGTAAAAAGAGACGTAGAGAGCGTAAAAGAATGTAAGGAAGGTGTAAAAAGATAATAAGAGATACCTTAGAAGCGATTTAATCCCTATATTTCGGGCGCACACGGTAAACAACGAAGGCCACGGTTTGTTCTTCTCCGACACAACTCTTTCCCCTCGGAAAACCCCTGTTGATGGATGTGAAATCCGAAATATAGGGGCTATTAAATCACTTCCAAGGTAACTTTATTTCTTGTAATCTTTTTACAACTTTCTCCCGTTTTTTTACGCTCTATACGTCTCTTTCTAAGCTTCATCCTATTTCTCTCTCAGCTCAATACCACCTGATATTGTTACCCGGAGATTTACCCATCTAGACTGTTGAGGCTTCCAAAACGACTATTTAACAATAATATTATAATGATACCATAATGTTATAATAATATTATTGTTATCCACTCAT
This sequence comes from Eledone cirrhosa, assembly GCA_964016885.1. NCBI lineage: Eukaryota > Metazoa > Mollusca > Cephalopoda > Octopoda > Eledonidae > Eledone > Eledone cirrhosa. The sequence continues at coordinate 171,630,533 of OZ024743.1, forward strand.
GAATACACTTAGATATCCACCACGTTAAAAGCGAAAACATAACTCTTTTTAACTTGTTTTGATTATCATTTCTTTTCAGATAAATGATTGCAGACATGAAACTAACCCAGCCAATGAAAAGGCACGCTGTAATTGTTGCCTTAAAGGCAAGGCATTTAGAGATTTCTTGATTCCTGAAAGTTGGACGGTCATTTGTTGTCAAATTTCGCAAAAAAATGGAAGCCGCTGTCAGGGAATCAACAGCCGTAGCCAAATGTAAAACACCTAAATGTCCTAATACAATCAGAACATTCAAATGTGTACGAAAGATGCAGAACATTATCGATAACAACCCCAGAAGGTCAATCAGTCCTATTTCAAAGGAACTCAAGGTTTCAGGGTACATTAATGGAAGAATTGTGCATGATGACGTTTGATGCAAGTCATACGTTGATATGCGCATAGCCTTTGTTGAGCAAGTAGATACACCAAAGAGCCTGGAAATTATTATTTTTTCTCTGATGAGAAAAGAACTTTGATCAGCAGCGCCAAAAAATAAACCAAATGAATGACATATGGTTATGTAGAGAACATAAAGTCGTTCCAGCGATCATGCACACAAATATATTGATTAAATATTTTGTCTGGAACTTATTTTATCAATCCCTATTAAATGACTTTGTCAGTCTTAGCTCAAAGCTACGCAATTCAGGCTAAATATCAAAGAGTATTTTTGGTTGACGCATCGATTTATTGCTGAAATAAACACACATGTATATATATGTGTGTGCGTAGTGTATAAATGACGGGCTTTCGTGAACCCAAAATTGTGGTTTTGAATCACATGGTTTTGAATCACAGGGGTTTTGAATCACATGGCTGTAAAACCTCACACGGATATGTACATGCATAAGCATAATATATAGAATATTATCTCGTTAGTCTTCTATCAAAAGATAGAATGAGAAATAAAAGAAGAAATAGAAAGATAAACGAATGGGAGTCGAGGAAGGAAGGGAAAAGAATTCTTGGTGAAAAAGCACGTGTGTTTAGTTAGCTATATATAATTTATTTCACATAGAAATTACTTCTACAGGATTAGAGGTCTTGAGATGTTTCATTAATTTCAAATCACTAGAAAGTCACTGGGAAAGTCCAGATGGTTACAAACGAATGAAACAGTTTTAGCCATCAAAAAGTTATTCCTACATGAAAAATACCATGCATCTTTTCTCCTGAATGTCCTCATTACCTTATTTAACTGCGGCCTCCCTTCCCCTTATTTTCAAATGTAAAAACGAAAACGGTTCTAAACAAAACAAATGATCGATATGTTCCTCCTTAACTGGTGTCATTTTAGCCCTGAAATAATATGTTGAAATATACCGGGTAAAACATTACTTCGTGTTGTATTATTTGTTATTCTTTGTATTATTTGTAATTCTTTCTGAAACTTATCGTGTATATATATATCAGAGCGTGAAATTAATAAACATTCATTGTACTGCCTCTCCGTTTTGTCCCTGTTCAAATTTTTCCATTATATATATATATATATATATATATATATATATATATATATATATATATATATATTTATATATAAGAAAATGAGTTTTTTTTTCCAAAATGAAAAAAAAACGAGATGTCCGACAAGAATGAAAGTATAAGGAAAAAAGATGAAATCGAAAATGGAGTTTTTTTAAGAATATTGATTTGGTTCCTTTACCGGTTTCGCAGTTCTTATGCTTTTAAAGAGTAGAATTGAGATGGAGGGTTTGTGGTTTTTCTCATACACACACACAGACACACATACACACACACAGACACACACACGCACACACATATATATATATATAACGAAGGAATTGTGTAAAGGAACCAGATGGACCATAACGAACCAGAGTACTCAATACTTAGGGTAGTAGAGTGGGAAATAGGAAAAAGTATGACCCCCGACGGCAGAGCTCAAGCCGTTTCGAAGGCTATTTCTGGACTAAATTAGAATTTTTAGCCTGGTGAATAAATAGCCGAACTTGCCAAGGGGTACTTCCTTATATGGGAAGATTGTAGTTGTCAAGAGGATTGGTTAAAATTTCTTGTAAACACAAATAAGTCTATCATGGCATTTGGTGGGAGGTAGGGGTGGCTGAACTTGCTTGTAGAACAATAGGGGAGTGAGTGGAGCCGGTCAAGCGTTGAAAGTGATATGTATACAGCAGATTCTAAGGATAGTGTATGAAATGGAGGAGGGATGTTATAGAATAGGTAATTCGGATGAGAGTAGGAGACAATAACAGATAATAGAAAGAAATAAAAAAATATATATAAAATTAGATAGTGAGAAATGAATAAAAAAAATCACAATGCAGGTTAATAAGTTGAGAATGGAAAAAAATTGTAGAAATGGAGTAGTAACAAAAATGATACAAGATTAAATGAATAAAAAATGAATAAAATGAAATAAATGAATAAAAAAAATCACAATTACAGGTTAATAAGTTGAGAATGGAAAAAAATTGTAGAAATGGAGTAGTAACAAAAATGATACAAGATTAAAGGGGTCTAACACATCTGCTATAAGTAGTTAGTAAAACGTATTCGGCCAATTCTATCTTAAAATTACAGGGGTGAGGGAACTGATGCTACAGAGGCCCGATGGGCTGCATCGGGGTAGGCGAAAGGGGAAAAGCTGACGAGGAAGAAAATAGGAGGTGGAAGGAAGTGATAGGATGAGACAGGAGGAAGAAGAAGACATAGAGGAAAAAAAAATATATACATCTACCTATGTAAGCTGGGGTTTCCCCTTACTTATTTGGCAAGTGGGGAGGGGGGTATCAGCCCTTGTCTACCCACCCGGGTCGTTATGGGGTTTGAGAGCGTGGTAGGTCCTACGCAATCTGTGTTTGCATGCGGTTTCCAGTTCGTCTTTCTTGTTTAGGAGTTGGTCCTTCGAAAACATAATTTGTAATGTTTCCTCCGAGCATAAGTTACACGGACCGCGTCCTCCCGTGTAAGAGTTAGCTCTGAATAGTAAGCTCCAAGTGCGCGTGTGTGTGTGTGTGCGCGCATGGGCGCGTGTGTGTTGGCGTGTGTGCTTGTGACCTTGTACTAACCTACCATTTCCACAAATGTTCGATCAACTACTTATATACCTTTTGTTCAAAATTGTACTATAGAATAAGGAAGTATTTATTTCAATTGCAACCTGCCACTAAACGTCTTTCTCTAAATAAATTTTGTTTTTTCTAAGAATCCCCATCCTTTAATCCCACCATGACCTCTACCCCCCCCCCCCACCACTACCATGGCAAAATGTATAAATACCAGAAATTTACATTGACAGTCGGCTTTCTGATGATTTCCTCCGAATGAAACAGTTCTAGTCCTGTAGAAGCCATTTCTATATTAAATTACTTTTACTCTGCTGTGTATTGAGTACCTTACTTACTGTGGTTATCCTCGATTTAACTCGGGATCTACATATATATAGGAATATAAAAAAAAATAAGAACAACGCAGGAGTACAAGGTATAAACGGTTTAGGTTCACGCTTAGTGAGAGTGTGTGTGTGGGGGGGGGCTGAGAAGGGGTGAGGGGGGAGTTAGTGGAAAATAGAAGAAAAAGATAAAACATGAAGTGGAAAATAAAAGTTAAAATACAAGTTGAAAAAGATGTGAGGTGTGTAGGCGTCGTGGCGCATGAGGGCTGGATGGAGGGGTGAGGGAAAGAGAGGGGGAAAGGAAAAAGAGGTCCGAGCGGGAAGGTGAGGTGTGTAGGGGTACGTGTGTGTGTGTTGCGTGGATGTAAGTGTGAGAGTCTTGTGGAGAGCGGGGTTACGTGCTTGTGCTTTTGGAAAACCATTGTGTATGTTGGAGTGGAGTATAAGTCTATGTGTGTGTGTGGATGGAAAGGTGTCGGATGGGGTGGGGGAGAGCGTGCGGAATCCGGAGGCAGAGTGGGTCTATGTGAGGATGCACACGTGTGTGCGTGTACTTTTGTGTATATATATATCTGTGTGTGTGTGTATGTGTGTGCGCGTGCATGTGTGAGTGTGTGTGTGTGTGTGTGTGTGTGTGTGTGTGTGTGTGTGTGTGTGTGTGTGTGTGTGCGCGTATTATAGATATATGTTTTACTGATTTGTTTTGGAAAATGGATCTGTCTATAATTTTTGTAGACACATCGAGACTGGTGAGATAGTTGACTCCTACAGGAAAGGAACGGGACAAAGATGAACTTTCAGATAGTTTATATTCTGGGAAAGAACGGTTGTGAATAGTAATTATTGCAAGGCTTAGGGTGGTGTGTAACAAGAGGAGGAGATTAGAGTGTATCATGGTTGAGAACGGTGGCATGATTTCAGCAAGCTCGAAGAAGAGGTGATAGTAGTAATGGTAGAAATGGTGGTACAGTGAGGAGATGGCATGTCTGAGTTCAGATGCTGAATTAAATTAACGAGTGACTACATATCGTTTTTTTTGTATGTAGCAACATCATTTCCTTGGTGAAGAGCAGTATTCTCCTGTGGGTCTTACATGAGCTTTGTAGGAAGTCAGAAACTGGTGGGTCTGAAATATTATCTGACACTAAACAGGAAGGTCAGTCTTTGTGATGCAGCTTTTGGTATGTTGTGAATGTGTGATCAACAAGAGAGATTGTCAGTGATTTTAAGGATTACCATTAGTAGTGACTTCAAAAATATTAGTTGCGCGTTGTCTATGTACATGATTATCGCTTTGATATGTGCAGCGATAAAGTATTTTGGCTGCTAGAGGATATAAGATTGATATAATCTCATTGGACAATGGCTTCGAAATGTCTATGTATGTGGATGGAGTTTGCATGAAGAAGGTTAAGAGAGAATGAGGGATTTGCATATAAGAAGGTGCTGTTGTATTTGAGACGGTGAATGTAAATATTTCATATCTGTGAACCCATAACGATTTTAGTGACTTAACTAAAGCGTTTCCAACATAGAATCGAAGGAAAATTTGTATATCAAACATAGTTTCTTAGAGACTGTAATATATCTGTACTCACCGTATGAGCGATTTCGTGGGCAACGATTAATGTCACTATGTATTTATTTGAACTTGATGATACGTCAGGATCATAAAGTAAGGCTGTTTCTCTATAGATAACCAGTCCCCAATTTTCCATAGCTCCTCCGTGGAAATCAGGCACAGCCACATGATCTGTAATTGAAAACGTTATTTAACATTAAGAGACCTATCAGGAGGTAGGTGTAAAAAACCAAACACGCTATCGTCAATTCGGTATTGGTGCCAAACCTTACCTATAGTCATGAATCTTGGGTAATGACCGAAAGAATACTATCACGAATACTAGTGGCGAAATGGGTCCTTGGAGTAACGTTACTCGATAGAGTGTGTAGCTCGGAGATCAGAGAGTCGCTCTAGGTGGAGCCCTACTTCTCCAAATTGAGAGATCACAGCTCCGGTCAGAATGTCTAAGGAAAAAATCACTGGTCAGAGTTTACGGGCAGGATACTCAGAAAAGGCGTCTCTTTTTATTGGTTTTATTAAACTGAGGCAAACGGAAAAGAACAATTGTGATATTGGGTTTTCTTGAACGTAACAAAATGTCGCCGTCTCTCATTCATTGCTAGAATTACTATGGGGATTAAACACATTTCATTATTAATTTACATCCCTTATGAATACTTTGAGCAGTTAGGGAGCGTCTAAGAGGTTATTCTATCTGATAGAAATAGCAGTGCAAACTCAATCAAATATGCACTAGTGTTAAGTAAAAATACACAAAATACTGCTGCTACCGATATACAAAAAGAAGAAGAAATAAATATAATGGGATCATCATAACTGGAACGTCTCTAAATACAAGTCTGTTCAATCGGAGGTGACTTCGGATTTATGGATAACAACAACAATAACAACAACGGCAATAACAACAACAAAACAACAAAAACTACAACTACAGCAAAAACTATGTATACAATTACACCTACAACTACATCAAAATCTACAACTCTTCGGAAAGACTTCATCCTGCGTTTTCTCCTCTGTGTGTCTCTATAACAAAATTCCTGCATCAAGATAATACGCTCAGTTATTTTCTTGCAGACCTTGCCAACAATTAGATCTTTTAAAAAAAATTTAGCATTATAATATCTACCTAAGCAACCTTATCTTAATATCCAAGCCTAAAACTCTAGGAAGTTCCATAAAGCTCATATACAATCATGTCCAAACTTTAAAATCCCACAAAACTCCCTAAGCATCTTCACTCAATACCTGCTAAATGTGAATTTCTGAAAGAAATGTCAGTAAATTTGGTCATTTAATCTCCACAAAAAATTAACGAAGTTAATGTTTAGTTTGTACATCTGGTAATTTATGGTTAATGGTTTGTGTTGATGTCGTTTATACTCGATTTAAGACTTGTCAAACAGATTCATGAACAAAGGTATTTATTTGTAACCATCACATGGTGGGATCAAAAATATTTTCTGGTTCTAAAGAGTTTTTCTGGTGTAGTTTTTCTGATGCAGCTTTTGCCATATTGTGAATGTGAGATTGTCTGGAGAGATTGGGATGACTACCTTTTGTAGTGAGATTTTAGGGGTAAATTCCTTTCCGAGGCACAAGCACGAGCAAAGTGTTTTTGAGAAGACCAACAGTTACCCATACATACCAGTTTCCCCTTTCCACGCCTCCGATGTTGTCTAAGGAAAAGGGAGAGGCCGATACAGTTTGGCACTTGAAACGTCGCAATACATTTCTACAGCTGAGTGGAATGGAGCAACGTAAAATAAAGTGTCTTATTGAAAGGACATAACGGTCAGGAAATCGAACTCGCAACCTTACGATTGTAAGTCCAGGACTCTAATCACTGAGCCACGCGCCTTCACATAGGGTATCAAAGACTAGATTATTAGCCGTGAGCGAGACAAGCCTGTCTGACCGGTTTAGATTGAGATTGGGTCTGGCTACAGGTTCTTTTCAACGGGCCATCCAGAAAACAAGTTCTGGTACATCGACGATGTATTTGCAGTCAACATCTGCTACTACCTGCTTCTTAGCTCTCCCTGACGCTCGGAGGTAAATGATCAATTGATCGTGTTGGTCCTTCATCTTAACAGTAGCTACGTAATATGAGTAATATGAGTAAACAGTAGCTATGAGTAATATGTATGTGTTTATGTACCAGGCATAACACATAGGAAAGAGACCAAAGAGCAGTTGTAAGAAGAACCAGACAAACTCAACCAAGTCACCTCTCACTCCTACAAACTCAAGCAAGACACAATTTTATGTTCCAAACCTCCGCCAATCATTATTTATCTGTTTCTAAGGGCGGTGGATTGGCAGTATCCGTAGCGGGTCGGACACCATGCTTTGCAGTATAGCCTTACGGTCCTTGCCATTCTGAGTTCAAATCCCGCCGGGGTTAACTTTGCCTTTCATCCTTACGGGGCCGATAAAATAAAGTACCAGTAATGTACTGGGTAATTGCTGGCCTTGTGCCAAAAGTAGAAACAATTATTCATCTGTTTCTAAGGGCGGTGGATTGGCAGCATCGGTAGCGGATCGGACACCATGCTTTTCAGTATAGAGTTACGGCCCTTGCCATTCTGAGTTCAAATCCCGCCGAGGTTAACTTTGCCTTTCATCCTTACGGGGTCGATAAAATAAAATACCAGTACTGTACTGGTAATTGCTGGCCTTGTGCCAAAATTAGAAACAATTATTTATCTATTTCTATTATATTATTTCGTACTATGCCCTTTACTTATATATAACAGATATCCTTAATATATATGCAATAGCATACTAAATTTGTTTCAGTACTATTTCTGATGAGATTGAAAGAAAAAATGCAATGATATTCAGCATTTTTCATTCACAACCACACACACACTCTCTCTCTCTCTCTCTCTCTTTATATATATATATATATATATAGACATACATAAACACATATATATGTACGCACACTGATATGTTAAATATGCATATTTAGTATATAGAAAATAATTAGGCATGTGTATAATTGTACAGTGTCGACGAAGAGGTTAATACTATAATGATATAATTGTATAGCTGATAACCGTTGGAGTTGAGATAACCAGTGCTAATTAAGTAGAAATTAGCATAGTAATAGCAGTAAATTGAACAGTCGGCGCTGAATAACCAGTACTGTGGCCGAACCAATTAAAAATTCATTGCTTGTTATTATAAAGTTAATGCGTATTTTATACATAATTTAGTCTATCGTATGATTCGGTAGCTGTTGCGGTTATTTGTTTGAACTACCGCTGTCGTAATTCTTAGCTCATTGAAATCTATAAAGTGTGCTCTGAAAATTATAGTATTCTAAGTATCCAGTGGATATAACACGGCAGAATAGTTAAGAAGTTCGCTATGCTCAATCCTACTGCGTGGCATTGTGGGTAAATATCACTAACGGAACTATCTGCACACGGAATAAGCGTGCAAATGATTGAGCATTCCACAGGTATATGTACCCTTAACGTAGCCCTGAAGGAGATTCAACGTGACTCAGTGCTTCAGAAGGCTGGTCCTTTGAATTACAGTTTCCGTATACCCAATTTCATTCACAAAAAAAGGGTAAACTCGAAAGTATGGTAAATGACATTTTCTCTAAGATATCACGCATCCAAGTCACGTCTCACTCCGACCCCAGGAGCTAATATTTGTAAAGTGAACTTCTTAACTGTTCCGCCATGTTATATCCACTGATGTGTATGCTAGAATAGTAAAATATTTTTTTTCAAAACGGTTGTTACGACACAGTGAGGCATGCTAAAGTTTTATTTAAAGTTTTAGAGAGATCTATCCCCAGCATTTCTCTTTGACGTCGCCCCTGGACAGGCGTGGTGTTCATTCTGTCTAGTGTAGAAGAGTTTCCTTTGTTGTAACAATTGTGGTTAACCAAGCCAATGAACTTCACCTGCTGTAAGTTAATATTCCTGCCATTGCTGCTGTTGCTGTTGTTGTTGTTGGTGGTGGTGGTCGTCGTTGATCGTTGAAGTGAATGGACGTACTATCGTGAACTCAAGTAAGTTTGTTATTTCTACGGTTTTGAATACGTTTGTTATTAATTTTTTGTATCAAAAGGGGCCTAAGACTTTAGTCTTTACCTTCAAGAAAGGACTCCCCATAATGTTGGGCATTTTGGCCCAGATATTTTACATTTGTGTGTTTAAAAGAAATTATTTATCGAAAAAAAAAAATGCCGAAACACGCCCCACAACTTTTAGTTCGCTGTTGTGCGACAGCGAGTCAAACGTTGAGGCTAATAATGTTGCCCCTCCTGTAACAATTTTAAAATGTAACAACACGTCAGGCAATATCACCGACACCACCACCAACAACAACACCAACAACAGTGAGTACATTAATATAAATAACAATGACATCACCAACAACAGCAGCAACAGCGACATTACCAAACGCAGTAAAAACACACTCGTGAACAAGAGTGACAACAGCACCAGCAACAACGACAGTAGCGAAGATGACAACTGTAGTGATGACAACAACCCACCAACAACAGCGGCAACGACAAAAAAGACAACTATAACAACAACAGTGACAATCACAACAACAACAAAAGTAGCAGTAACGACGAAACCACACAACAGACAGGAGCCGCCCAATGTACATCATTCGCGAAGGCTCCCAAAAAACGTTGAGCGTGTACGTGTCAGTGACACGGAGATGAGGCAAGCCAAGGTGTTGATAAAAAACCCCAGACACCGGGTAAGCCTCACCCACCCACCCGATGTCATTAAAATCCGACGTTTGTGTACGGCATTCTATCATACAGTTGGACTGAAATCGTGCCAGGCGGAACGGGTGACCGACTCACAGGTCCAAAGGGCTATGCATACCGTCTGGGCACAGAAAATCTACATAGCCCGAGAATCGAAGTATGGCACAGTGGATGTTCTCTTCGCTACACCCGAAGAATCCATAGCACACTCCATTACGCCACTCCGCAGTGACGAAATAGTGATAGTGCCCACATACTGCGGCCAGAGAGTCGCGAGGCTGATGGCGGTTGTCCTCGCTGACGTTGTTGAGTAGACAATAATCCTAGACATCATGCATATAAGACAGAAAAACTGGTCAGGCTAGGGGATGGAGCTAATCATCCAACCTGGGCGACGGGACCCATCTACACGTGACTATCGAAGGTAGGCGTCCTAATTGTCATCGGTGCGGGACAAGACGCACCTTAAGGCCTCTGCCTCAAACTCACCAAGACGGGCACGCGTTCCCCCTTCTGCCTACGCTGTGCCCCGCGACTGGAGTAGCCAAACCACCCGATGCCGCATAGGCAGAAAAACTACCAGCAGCAACGACAAAACACCATCTCCTCCATCACCAACAGTGACAACAAGACCAATGGAGAGCATGCCCCTTCCCGATATCGCTAAATCGGACAAGGAGTGTTATGACGCCGAATAGTGGAAAGCCGTCACAGCGAAAAAGAAAAGAAAGAACTCCCTACCTTTGCCCTACAAAAAAAAAAAGAGGAGCAAAAAAACAAAAAAAGGAAAAAAAAACAATGACCCCCCCCCCCCCCCCCCAATATCACCATCAATAGCCACACCATCACAATTAGCATCTACCCCATCGTCACCTCCAACAACACCACAGCAAACACAGAAAGCACCAACATCTCAAAAGCAGACAGAATACACAGCTATAGACACAGACAACACAAAAGTTTTAAATTTCAGTCAACACCAGACCAACATCACAAAAACAAACTACATACAAACCACCAAAATTGCACCTTCCGCACACAAAATAATTGGAATCTCTCAAAAGAATTACACATCATTAAAGAAAAAGTTTCCCGTGGCAATTGGGGATCTTTACTGACATTCTCGTGGAGAAATCCACCACTGGTCGGAGGGATGGATCACCCATGCCCTTCCTAAAAAAAGCTACAGGTAAAGTTTTATTTACTTTTCCTCTCTCACTTGTTTTCCTCCTATCTTAGCTTCTCTAAGGATAGGCAGTATAAATGCACATGGCCTGAAGTCATCTTGGAGCAGGGCCACCTGCTCAACGATCTCAGGTCGCTAAACATAGATGTGATGGCCATCAGTGAGACCAGAATCTTCGATGCACGGGCATTCGTACCCATTTTCGGCAACTACGAGGTGAACACATTTCCGAGCCGTCCCGGATTGGGTGGGGGGAGTTGCTGTGTTGTTCCGGAGAAGTCTGGATCTAGAAATACATGCCGTTTGCTTGGAACCAGAAGGTAAGTCGGTGGTGCTAGACGTCACCAGCGGAGGAAAACAAGCTTTCAGGCTATTGGCCATCTATGCCCCGACAGGGGCAGGATGTCCTGACTTCTTCCGGTGACTGGAGACCTTTCTTGGAACGTCGCGCTCCTTAGTGTTAGTGAGCGACTGGAACGGTATCTTGGATGACGCTGGGACTGTGTGGGATTAGAGGATAGGGGAGGAGAGTATAAAGGCCTTGCAAACCTGCTCAGACGTTTTCAAATGTCTGACAGGTACCGGTTGGATTCCACGAATGTGCCAATGTGGACATGGACAAACCGCATCGGGACATTCCGATCGTATCTAGATAGGGAAATAAATAGTTCTAGCATAGGATGTCCACAATTCAAGCAACAACTGCTCTGTAGTGAGAGTGAACGGTCACCTTTCGGAACCGTTCAACATCATGCGCTCGGTCCGCCAAGGATGTCCCCTCTCGTCCTCGTTGTATGTATTGACTATCGAGCCATTACTACACAAACAGATCTTGAGGGGCGTCCCGCGTTAACTGGGATGCGGGAGAACCGTGTGAGCATATGCCGACGACGTCAAAGTAGTGGTGTCGAGCGCCAAACACATCGAGGCGATCGAGACTACTCTAAGAGAATACGAGGCGGTGACAGGAGCCATGATCAACCAGGAAAAGTCGTTGGCCCTGCGGCTCAGCTCCTGGAGAAGCAGGTCGATCCCGTTCAACAACGTCGTCGGTCGCTGGACGGACGGACCGGTTAAATTGCTAGGGGACTGGTTTAGTCCAGCCCTTCAGACGGACAAAACTGGGACGTGGTGACGAGCAGGGTGGCCTCTCTCACACACAAATGGGTCGAGAGGAAGCTATCCTTGAAAGGTCGGATGGAGTCTACTATCACCTGACAGTCGTGCCTTCTCCTAAGCCTCACCTGACTGCGCTGGAGCGTTTGCTCTTTCGATTTTGTGCATGGGACTCGTTCCGATGGTTAGGCGGTCCAACTGCTGTCAGTATCCGCTACGTGGAGGGCTGGACATGATGTGGCTGATGATGCGCAGATATGCGCTGAGGCTATGAGATCTTCAACCCTTTCTCGACGGTGAACAGGTGTGGTCACCGTTTGCCTGAGGCGCTTTTCCCCATCTCGTCTCCATAACGGAGCTGCATTCTTGGGTCAAGCGAAGACCGAGAGGAAGCGTTTGGAGACTGGAATGTCTTCAGGCGCTCACAGCCCTCGACTAATCGGGCGATGCGATCGGTGGAAACTCCACACTGGCGTTCTATAGAAGGTTAGAGGAGGGAAAGAACGACGACGTCATAGGGGAGACACTGGGCGTCGACGAAAATCAACTAGCCAATCTCATCGGGAGTACTTTCGGGCCGGGGCCCATGGACAATTTCCAGCAATCTCTGACCTGGCAGTGCTATCGTGGAGGTTTGCCAGTTCGGTATAAACTCTACAGGCAAGGAAGTTCCGTTAGCCGAGCCTGTCCGAGATGCGGGCAGGGCAACGAAACCATCCTACACGCACACATCCAGTGTCCGAGCATTGCTGACTTGTGGGCTTAAGTTGAACACCTGCTGTCGCGTGTAGGACGGATCCGGCTATCAGCTGAGTCCATCGTGAGGATTGCACCACCGCCTTCCTTTAGCCAGGAAGGGTAGGCTGTTTTTATCTGTCTGGTGGTCATGGCAAAAGAGGTCGTGTGATGGACGCATTTGAAAGGGCTGAAGACGAGCACTTACTTCTTCGGTAGTGCACTGATTAACTTTTACAGGTTTCCCCTGAAAAGGAAATCAGAGTGGAGAGGGAAGTGCTCTCTTCCCAACAATTTGTTGAAAGGTAGGTGAGAGAGGCAAGCATGGCTTGAGTGAATGGGCCTACTATGAAAATCCGCCTGTAGATTGGAAGTGGAGAACTGGAAGAGTGCACTTTCCCTTGTGGTCAGAGTCACCGTGGCTTATTTAATGGGCTTTCTCCACGAGTCGCCCTCGGAAGTCTCCCCACATATTAGGGAATTTTACTTTGTTTCTTTTTTTGTCATTTCCTTTGTTCTTTCTTTACACGCAGAAATGCCCATTTGCACCGTCCTGTACCGTCCTGTGCTCTCCTTAATGATAAACTTTATGTCAATCCTTGTGGTTAATAAAGAAAGCATTATTATTATTTTTTCATTTATCTTGCTTGATGTTCATACGAGTTATCACAAAGCCACATCCAGTGACCTCAAGTGACAACATGTATCTTTAGGTGTTTAGACTTGTGATGTTTAGACTTGTGATGTACAGAATCTTCCTTAGTATATGGGCAGTTCCAATTAGAACTATCTTTTGTATTTCTTCTATAAGCGGGTTTCCTGGGATTAATCATTAGACCCGTTAGGTATCATTCCTAGAGCGCCTACAACCACTGGTATTGTTTTAGTTCTCAATTTCCACGTTTTTCCAATCTCTATCTCCAGGTCTTTATACTTGTTCAATTTTCCAAATGTTTTTATAGATACATTCTTGTCTATTGGAACAGACATATCAATTAGCAGGCATATCCTCTTTTTAAAGTCCTATCAGGTCTATTTGTTTCTATTTTTCGGTCTGTTTGAGATGTGACCTTTTTCAAGTACGGGCGGTGGTTGATGCTCCCACCAATTCTTTTGATGGAGCAGGTCAAAATGCTTACACATTACCTAATGTATGTATTGTGTAGCTCTGTCGTGCCTGTTTAGGTATTCAGATGGGAGCTATATGACTGTACATTGAAATTATATGATCAATGGTCTCTGGTTGTTTTTTACATTACAGCATAATGGGTTGCATCCATTTTTTATGATGTTGGCTTGTTAACTTTTTGTTGGCAGACACTGATCTTGTGCTGATATAATCAGTCCTTCAGTCTCCGATTTCAGTTCAGAGAATGCCAACCACTGATGGGTTAAAGTTTTGTCAACATCAGGATTGTTAGCTCTTTCTGGTTATTTTCCATATAGAGGCTTTTCTTGCCATTTCTTAGCCAGTTTCTGTAGCAGTTTTCTTTGCAGTTACTTTTTACCTGCTTTGCTTTTTCTGTTTTTTTCATTTCAGCAGTAAAGGGAACTTCTGAAATGTGTAGTTCATTACTGTATCTTTGTGCATCTTTTGTAATGGAGTATGATCATTTGATGCTTTCATATTTCAAAACAAGTTTGATCATGCAATCATAGATATGTAGATAATCCAATTGTTGCAGTTTTCAAAGCAATATCTAACTGGATTAATCCACGTCCTCCTTCTTTCCTAGCTAGGGAGATATATTCTATCTGTATCTGCCTTAGGGTGATGCATTCTGTGCATGGTTAAGAATTTTCGAATTTTTGTATCGAGCCTACGGATATCTGTGCTTGACCATTTGATGACATTGAAACTGTAGGTTACTACTGGTATGGCAAGCGTGTTTATGGCATCGATCCTATTCCTTGCATTCAATTCCGTTCTTAAGATTGCTCTTACTCTGCGGTAACATTCCTTCCTTATCCCTTCCCTCATTGTGAGTGCTTGATTCCGTCTCCTTCACAAACACCTAGATATTTGTAAATTGTTTTTTTATCAAGTTCTCTTACCACATTCCCTCGATCAAGATTAATGTCTGAACTTCTCAGGGGCTTTCCTCTGGTGAACGTTGTTTTTGCGCATTTATCTAGTCCAAACACCATTTTAATGTCATCACTGAATTGCTTCACAGTGGATAATAAACCTTGCAATTGCTCATCATTTTTTGCAAATAGTTTCAGGTCCTCCATGTAGAATAAGTGATTAATGGTTTTGTCATAGACTCTATATCCATGTTTTGTTTCATTGAGCATTTTATTTAATGGTATAAGTGCGATGCAGAATCAAAGCGGTGATAAAGAGTCACCCTGAAAAATTCCACAATTAATTTTAACTTCTCCAGCTTCCAGTGATTTTGTTTCACTATTCAAAAGGAGTGTCGTTTTCCATGTCTTCATACTGAATGACAAAAACCTCCTGACAACGGAAGATATTTTGAAAATCTCTAAACACTTTTCACTCCAACTGTGTGGCAAACTTTCAAATGCTTTTTTGTAAATTATCCACGCAATTGATAGATTTGTGTGTCTATTATGACAATCTTCCAGTATGATTTTGATCCTTGCAGCCATATGAGCCTCGTTTCCATCCTTTCTGCTCCTTGCGAAATAGATAATTTGTTATCTGGTGATCGTATGTATATTCAGTTATTATTATTATTATTATTATTATTATTATTATTATTATATCTTCGGCGGCTACGATGTGTACGCATCTCCCAGCCGTCCTGGATCGGGTGGAGGAGTTGCTGTGCTTTTTCGGAGAGGTTTGGATCTCGACATACGGGCCATCTTCCTGGACCCAGAGGGTAAGCTGGTGGTGCTGGACGTGACCAGCGGAGACGGGCAAGCTTTCAGGCTAGTGGCCGTCTATGCCCCGACAGGAGCAGGGCGGCCTGATTTCTTCCGGCGTCTGGAGACCTTTCTTGGAACGTCCCGCTCTTTAGTGTTAGTGGGCGACTGGAACGGGATCTTAGATGCACGCTGGGACTGTGTGGGATTAGCGGATTGGGGTGGAGGGTGCAAGAGCCTCACCAACCTGCTCAGGCGTTTTGAACTGTCTGACAGGTACCGATTGGATTTCCCGAATGTGCTAATGTGAACTTGGACAAACCGCATAGGGTCATCCAGATCATATCTAGATAGAGTATTTTGTAGGGAAATAGATAGGTCTAGCATAGGCTGTCCACAATTCAAGATAGTCAGCTACACGGACCACAAATTCGTGATCTGTGTGCTTGACTTAGATAGGCTTCATAGATGAGGACCCGGCTACTGGAAACTAAACGCGTCCTTACCAGCGCGCAAGGCCTACAGAGACCGGATTAGCGAACTAGTTAAGCGGGCGTTGACGGGGGCCATCGTCAACAACAAGTGGTGGTTTGCTCTGAAAAGAGCGATTAGAATAGAATCGATTAGGTTTAGTAAGGCTTTAGCAATAGAGAAAAATAGAGCAGAGGGAGAACTAGTTAGAAAATTAGACGAGGCGCTTAGCAAAGGCATTGCGACCGACGTGCTTGCGGCGAAATTGGGCCTTGACAAATTTTTCAATGCAAAGCACGAAGGCTGCGTTGTCAGAGCAAGGGTGCGTGCTCTCAGACACGAGGGGACGAAAGCCGTTCAATGGGCCCGAGTGGCGGAGGCGCGTCGTGGCAACAAAGCCACGATCCGGTCTTTGGTGGACCACGACGGGCGCATGCTACTCGATCCCGGGCAAATGTGTGAAGCTTTTCAGCGACACTTCGCTCAGCTGTTCGGGGGCAGCGGTGGGCCGGGTAGAGGGATGGACTTTAGTGTCTACCTCGACGGACTGCCGCGGCTCTCGGCCACTGAGGCGAAGTGTTGCGAAAAGCCGATAACAGCCGCTGAAGTAAGGGAGGCAATGACTGGCTGCACAAGGGGTAAATCGCCTGGTTTGGATGGTCTGCCCTATGAACTTTACGTACAGATGCCAGACTTGTTCGGAGGCCTCTTGGCGGACGTCTACTGCAACTGGCAACAGAACGGGAGAATTCCCAGTTCTGTGAGCCGAGGAGCGGTGGCACTGCTGAGAAAGGATCCGAACAAGAGGGATAACATAGATAATTTCCGGCACATAACTCTGCTAAACACAGAGTTCAAGTTTTTGGCCAAGGTGCTAGCAAAGAGGTTGGCGCTTGTCGTTGGTGGTCTGGTGGGAGAGGCGCAGACATGCGCCATTCCCGACAGATCCATCCACGACAACCTCCACCTCATGCGATACATCATAGAGAGGGTAGCTAATGAACCTGGCACGGGTGGGTCCTTGATCAATTTAGATCAGTCGAAAGCTTTCGATAGGGTCGACCATCGTTACCTAGCGGCAGTCCTGAGGGCGGCTGGCTTTGGGCTCGTCTTCAGAGGCTGGATCGCTGCCATGCACAGCGACATCTGCTCTGTGGTGAGAGTGAACGGTCACCTGTCGGAACCGTTCAACATCATGCGCTCGGTCCACCAAGGATGTCCCCTCTCGTCCCTCTTGTACGTATTGACTCTCGAGCCATTACTGCACAAACTGGAGACGTTGAGGGGAGTCCCGCGCGAACTAGGATGCGGAAGATCCGTGTCAGCATATGCGGACGATGTCACCGTAGTGGTGTCGAACGCCAAACACATCGAGGCGATCGGCACTACACTAAGAGAATACGAAGCGGTGACAAGAGCAATGATCAACCAGGAAAAGTCAGTGGGCCTGCAGCTCGGCACCTGGAGAGGCAGGTCCATGCCGTCCAACAGCGTCGTCGGGCGCTGGACGGACGGACCGATTAAATTGCTAGGGGTCTGGTTCGGTCCGGACCTCCAGACGGACAAAAACTGGGACGAGGTGACGAGCAGGGTGGCTTCTCTCACCCAGAAATAGGCGGAGAGGAAGCTATCCCTGAAAGGTCGAGCGGAGGTGGCTAACGCGTACATCGCGTCTGTCATCTGCTACCGCCTGACCGTCGTACCTTGTCCTAAGCCTCGCCTGACTGCGCTGGAGCGTTTGCTCTTTCGCTTTTTGTGGAAGGGACGTGCTCCGATGGTCAGGCGGTCCATCTGTTGTCAACACCCGCTACGTGGAGGGCTGGGCATGCCGTGGCTGATGATGCGCAGGCACGCGCTCAGGCTACGACATCTCCACCTCTTCCTCGACGGTGATCAGGTGTGGTCGCCGTTTGCTAGACACGTGTTTCCCCAGCTCGTTTCCTTGACGGAGCTGCAGTCCTGGGTCAAGCGAAGACCGAGAGGGAGAGCTTGGAGACTGGAATGTCTTCAGGCGCTCACAGCCCTCGACCAATCGGGCAATGTGATCGGTGGAAACTCCACCTCGGCGTTCTATAGAGGATTAGTGGAGGGGAAGAGCGACGACGTACTTGGGGAAACTCTAGGTGTCGACGAAAATCAACTAGCCAATCTCTTCGGAAGAACTTTCGGGCCGGGGCCTATGGACAACTTCCAGAAATCTCTGGCCTGGCAGTGCTACCGAGGAGCCTTGCCAGTTCGGGATAAACTCTACAGGCATGGAAGTGCCGTCAGCCGGGCATGTCCGAGATGCGCGCAGGGCGACGAAACCGTCCTGCACGCACTCGTCCAGTGTCCGAAAATTGCTGACTTGTGGGTTTATGTCGAACACCTGCTGTCGCGTTTAGGACGGATCCGGCTATCATCTGAGTCCATCGTGAGGATTTCCCCGCCCTCCTCCTTTAGCCGGGAAGGGCAGGCAGTTTTTATCTGTCTGGTGGCCATGGCGAAAGAGATAGTATGGTGGACACGTTTGAAAGGGCTGAAGACGAGCACTTACCTCTTCGGTGATGCTCTGATTGACTTTTTCAAATTTCATTTGAAAAGGAAAATCAGAGTAGAGAGGGAAGTGCTCTCTTCCCAGCATTTTGTTGAAAGATGGGTGAGAGAAGCAAGAATGGCCCGAGTGAATGGGCCTACTCTGAGTATATATCTGTAAATTAAAGGTGGAAAACTGGGAGAGGGCACTTGCCTTGGTGGTCAGGGTCATTGTGGCTTTTTACTGGGCTTTCTCCACAAATGTCCCTCCGAAGTCTCCCCCCTATTGGGGAAATTTTGATTGTTATTTTTTTTGTTACATCCTCTGTTTTTGTTTTTTACTCGCAGAAATGCCCATTTGTACCGTCCTGCATTGTCCTGCACTGTCCTTAATGTCTACTTTATGTAAACCCTTGTGGTTAATAAAGAAATCATTATTATTATTATTGTTATTGTTATTCCTTGAATCTCAGTCATTGATGTTGGTTAACTGGAAAGTCCGTTGGATTGAATATCAAGCCACTACCTGCAGCCTCAGATATTCAGGACGTATCGGAGGGTTCTTGCCGTTCCAAGCAAGCATGCCTTTTGAAGCGTTCCAAAAAGCGTGAAGGGGCCGATTTTCTTTAACCATCCCTGGAAACCTTTGGAGATAGTCCCCAGTGCGCCTATGACAATCGGGATCACTTTGACTTCATGGCAGTTCCAAATCCTTTTCACCTCCCACTTTAGGTCCTGGTATCGGTTAATTTTCTCCCTCTCCTTCTCTTGCACTCTCGTGTCGAACGGGCAGGCCACATCCACAATCAGGCACGATCTTTTTTCTTTGTCCACAACCACCAGGTCAGGTCTATTGTGTTCCAGTTTTTTGTCCGTCTGTATCCTGAAATCCCACAGCACCTTCACCTGACTGTTCTCCATCACCGCCTCTGGCCTATGCTCATACCATTTCTCAGAATGTGGTAGATTGTTTACTTTGCACAGGTGCCAGTGGATCACCCTGCCCATCACATCGTGTCTCCAGCCCTTATAGTGGGTCTGGGCTAGGTGTTTACACTCGGACACAATGTGAGCCGCAGTCTCCTCTCTCTCTCTCCACAGATCCTGCACAGTGGGCTAGCCTCCTCCTTGTAGATATGGTGCTTCAACCACTTCGTTTTGAGGGCCTGCTCCTGCGCAGCCATTAGCATTCCTTCTGTAGCCTTTTTGAGGTCTCCTCTTCTCAACCAGTTCCATGTCTGTGGATCTCTAAATTCAGTTTTCTCAAAGAAGGTACTATGAAGGGATTTTCCCTTAAGGCTGCTCTTCCTCCTTGATGTTATTTCCTCCTTGGATATCCCCTGGCCTACTGTCCCCTCCTTCAGTACAGCTCTGAGCATTGGCTCCTTACTATAGGTCACGTATTTGTATAGGTTGTTTTTCTCCATCTGAACACAGTCCTCTATGCTGATAAGACCTCTTCCACCCTCAGATCTCCTTAGGTAGAGTCTATCGACATCACTCCTCTTGTGGAACATGTTGTAGATAGTCAATAGCTTCCTAGTCTTCCTATCCATTTCTTTTTGTTCAGCAACATTCCATCTCAGAATTCCCGCACTGTACCTAATAATAGACACAGCTCGGGAATTTACTGCGCTTATGGCATTTCTGCTGTTCAGATGTGACTTCAATACGCTCCTTACTCTCCGAATGTATTCAGTTCTTAACAATTCCTTCATTTTTTTGTTCTTTATGCCATCAGCCTCCAAAACGCCCAAATACTTGTATCCTTCCTCAGAGTCAATTTCCTTTATCATCTCACCTGTTGGTATCTGGATCCCGTTACTTCTGCTCAACCTACCCCTCCTCATCACAATGACTCCACATTTACCAATACCAAACTGCATACATATATCACTGCTGAAAATACGGACAGTGACAACAAGCACATCCAACTCCTTCTCACTTTTCCCGAAGAGCTTAAGATCGTCCATGAAGAGGAGGTGATTGATGGTAAGCTCTCCCCTTCCCAACTTGTATCCTGCTCTCACTTTTCGCAGCATAATGGTCAAGGGCATCAGGGCAAGGACAAACAACAGAGGGGACAGGCTATCTCCCTGGAAGATACCTCTCTTGATCTTCACGCTTCCCAAGGATACTCCAGTTGATGTCAACTCTGTCTCCCAGGACCCCATACTCCTGCCCAGCAACTGTCTGATGTTATCTGCCACCCTGAAGATCTCCAGGCTTTTGGTGATCCAGGAATGAGGCACCATGTCAAATGCCTTTCTGTAGTCTATCCATCCCATGGCAAGATCAGTGTGTCTCCTCCTGCAATTCCCCATTACCATCTTATCAATAAGCAACTGGTCCTTTGTACCACGTGACTTCTTTCGGCATCCTTTCTGTTCGTCGGGCAACAAGTTGTTTGTGTGGAGGTGATGGTAGATTTCCTCAGACACAATGCTCGTCAACAGTTTCCACATTACGGGCAGACATGTGATAGGTCTATAGTTGGTAACATCATTACCCTTGATTCGGTCTTTCATGATCAGAACTGTGGTACCTTTTGTCAACCACTCTGGCACCTCACCCGACACCAAGCAGTCATTGAACATGGCCGTCAGCTTCGGGTGGAGGGATGTTAAATGTTTAATCCAATACCCCTGCACACCATCTGGGCCTGGTGATTTCCAGTTGGTTAGTTTTTTGGCTTGCCCCTTAAGAGTTTCAACTGTGATACTCAAATCAGTCTGTTGCTGTGCCTGCTCACCGATCTCCCTCTGTACTGTCTCAATCCACCCTGCCTGGGCATTGTGTCTAACATCCTGCTCCCATATTCCTCTCCAGAATGTTTTAGCTTGTTCCGCCTCAGGGATCAAGTCGTTGCCTCTTTCTTTCCCCTCAAGCTGTCCAAACAGCATCTTCTGGTTGTTGTCGAACATGCGGTTCTGTTTATACTGACTGACTCTGTTCTCGTATCGCCTGATTTTGGCACTCTTTGCTACAATGCGTTGCTTCAATTCCTCTATGATAATATTTAGCTTTTTACTCCTAGTTTTGTATTTTATTTCCAGTCTATTTTTAGTGCCTATGTTCTTTAGTGTCCCATTCAGTAGTGACTCAAGCTTTCCTATGCCATTTCTCATTTCCCCGATTTGCACACTCAGTCGCTTCTTCCACCACGGCTCTGCTCTTTCTTGTCTGTTGTTTCCTCTCGCTTTTATACCAAGTAGTTTCCTCACCGTATTTGCTGTTGCTTTGAGGATATTGTTGCACTGGTGAAGACTCCTCGCCTC
This sequence comes from Eledone cirrhosa, assembly GCA_964016885.1. NCBI lineage: Eukaryota > Metazoa > Mollusca > Cephalopoda > Octopoda > Eledonidae > Eledone > Eledone cirrhosa. Next base: position 171,652,427 of record OZ024743.1, read on the forward strand.
AAGGTATGGGATGACTTTGTTTACCTTAGCTGTTGTTTCTTTTAACTTTTTCCTGTCTACAAATCTTAGGTTCATAGGTCTCCCACTATCATTGTTCAACTCATCTACCACTAAATTTAGGATGTCAACCGAATCTTGTCTTAGCCCGTCAGCATTCATCTCCTCAGTGGCCGTATCTCTGTTCCAGGTATTATTTATCTCAGTATTCAGATCATTGTCTGCTTCGGGTGGTTCCTCCGTTCTCAGGACCTCCTCACCTTCATTTCCCGCTGGCTCGCTTGTCTGGCATACTACACCCGCCATCTCCAAGCCATTCTCTCTGCTCAGTTCCTCCAGTTCCAGCTCGCTTATCCACCCATTAGTTCTTATTACCCGAGCCTGCCCGGCCAATTTTTGTTCATCTAATTTAAATAAACCAATCTCGTTCCAGATGTTATGCATCCGTCTCCTGTAGCCCCTCTCCTTGGGGTTACTTTTCAGGTAGCATTGCATAACAGTTCTATTCAATTCTTTCGTCCAGTTGGTTCTGGCCCCTTTCCTTCTTCTTCTTCCTCCAACATCAGCAGTATTTGGTTGACAGTCAGGTTCCTGCTGCTGAGCCAGGGGGCACCTGTTGGGTGAGAGTCTGTCACATGACGTTCTAGTCTCCATTTCACCGTTATTCGAACTGTTTATGTTCGATATTTAAACACTCTTATCGAGAATTGGCGAATGTATGTTTACATAGCCATCTGTGGATCCGCTATCCCACTTGGCCCTTGTGTGGCATTATCACCACGCTGTATACGGACACACATAAACAAACAAACACACGGGAAGAAAGGGCCCCAAAAATGAATAAGCATAAGTTTCATTGTAATGTAGTATTCGAATGTCTGACTTAGTTTTTGTTTTTTAAGTTCTACTTTTTCCCCCCTCTTCTCTGTCCGTCCGCTTGCTTCTCTCTTCATTCTTATTTTCTTTACGTTTTTGGGGTTTCTTTTTTTGTTTTTGTTTTTCTCTGTTTGTTTTTCTCGTTTTTTGCTGTTGTTGCTGTGCTGCTTTTGTTGTTTGTTTTTTCTTTTTTCTTTTGAGTCTATCTATATATTTTGATGCCTTCCTCTTTGTTAGTAGTAAGAATTCTATAATGTGGAAGTGGCAGCCAGCAGAGACTGGCGGCGTTGGCGATACTGAGACAGTGGTGGTGGTGATGTCGATACCGAGGCAGTGGTGGCGGTGATGCGACCGTATTACTGTAGTGATGGTGCTGTAGCGGTGGCAGCAGCAGTGAAGGAGTCAAGGGGTGGTGGCGGCGGTGATGGGATAGTGGTGGTAATGATGGCCGTAGTGAGCGGTGGCGGTGAAGGTGAAAATGCTGTTGTGTTTAGTGTACACAGATGATGGGGTGGGTGGTGTATCTAGTTTCTGGTGTTGGTGAGTTTCGCTGTCCTATATAGTGTAGCCAGAGGAGAGGAGGGGGGGGGGGGTTCTTCTTCTTCCATTTATAGCCATTTTATTTTTTTTGGATATACAGTGTACAATACAAAGTTGAATATTTGAATATTTGAGCCGTATTACTGTAGTGATGGTGCTGTAGCGGTGGCAGCAGCAGTGAAGGAGTCAAGGGGTGGTGGCGGCGGTGATGGGATAGTGGTGGTAATGATGGCCGTAGTGAGCGGTTGCGGTGAAGGTGAAAATGCTGTTGTGTTTAGTGTACACAGATGATGGGGTGGGTGGTGTATCTAGTTTCTGGTGTTGGTGAGTTTAGCTTCCTATATAGTGTAGCCAGAGGAGAGGAGGGGGGGGGGGTTCTTCTTCTTCTTCCATTTATAGCCATTTTTTTTGGATATACAGTGTACAATACAAAGTTGAATATTTGAATATTTGAGCCTTATAACAATATATTTTGGGTCCGAATTTTTTTGGGGCTCAAGCCGGGTGCTTTACGTAGCATTTGTACTAAGAGTTGTTATTTCACAAATGATTTAAATATGTTAAAAATTCAAAACTTACGGGAGCGATTTCATGGCCTCCGTCACCTCGTGCGTCTTCTTCCCATCTTCTTCTTCTTCTTCTTATTATTATTATTATTATTATTATTATTATTATTATTATTATTACAGTTGCATTTATCTTGCTTTATGTTCATACGAGTTATCACCAAGTCACAACCAGTGACCTCAAGAGACAATAAGGTCCGCCATGTTCAAGAAAGAACATACATACTCACACATTCATCTTTAGTGTTTAGACTTGTGATGTACTTATATTGACAGAATCTTTCTTAGTATATGGGCAGTTCCCATTAGTACTATCTTTTGTATTTCTCCTATACGCGGGTTTCCTGGGATTTGCGATAAGTAATCATTAGACCCCTTAGGTATCATTCCCAGAGCGCCTACAACCACTGGTATTGTTTTAGTTCTCAATTTCCACATTTTTCCAATTTCTATCTCCAGGTCCTTATACTTGCTCAATTTTTCAAATGTTTTTATAGATACATTCTTATCTATTGGAACGTACATATCAATTAGCAGGCATACCCTCTTTTTAAAGTCCTTCAATATTATATCAGGTCTATTTGCATCTATTTTTCGGTCTGTTTGGATGCTAAAGTTCCACAAGATTGAGATGTGATCTTTTTCAAGTATGGGAGGTGGTTGATGCTCCCACCAATTCTTTTGATGGGGCAGGGAAAAATGCTTACACATTATCCAATGTATGTATTGTGCAGCTCTGTCATGCCTGTTTAGGTATTCGGTTGGAGCTATAGGACTGCACATTGAAATTATATGGTCAATGGTCTCTGGTTGTTTTTTACATACACGGCATAATGGGCTGCATCCATTTTTTATTATTATTATTATTATTATTGTTATTGTTATTCCTTGAATCTCAGTCATTGATGTTGGTTAACTGGAAAGTCCGTTGGATTGAATATCAAGCCACTACCTGCAGCCTCAGATATTCAGGACGTATCGGAGGGTTCTTGCTGTTCCAAGCAAGCATGCCTTTTGAAGCGTTCCAAAAAGCGTGAAGGGGCCGATTTTCTTTAACCATCCCTGGAAACCTTTGGAGATAGTCCCTAGTGCGCCTATGACAATCGGGATCACTTTGACTTCATGGCAGTTCCAAATCCTTTTCACCTCCCACTTTAGGTCCTGGTATCGGTTAATTTTCTCCCTCTCCTTCTCTTGCACTCTCGTGTCGAACGGGCAGGCCACATCCACAATCAGGCACGATCTTTTTTCTTTGTCCACAACCACCAGGTCAGGTCTATTGTGTTCCAGTTTTTTGTCCGTCTGTATCCTAAAATCCCACAGCACCTTCACCTGACTGTTCTCCATCACCGCCTCTGGCCTATGCTCATACCATTTCTCAGAATGTGGTAGATTGTTTACTTTGCACAGGTGCCAGTGGATCACCCTGCCCATCACATCGTGTCTCCAGCCCTTATAGTGGGTCTGGGCTAGGTGTTTACACTCGGACACAATGTGAGCCACAGTCTCCTCTCTCTCTCCACAGATCCTGCACAGTGGGCTAGCCTCCTCCTTGTAGATATGGTGCTTCAACCACTTCGTTTTGAGGGCCTGCTCCTGCGCAGCCATTAGCATTCCTTCTGTAGCCTTTTTGAGGTCTCCTCTTCTCAACCAGTTCCATGTCTTTGTTATTTCCGTTTGTTAAAAATTGCCATTTATGGAAAATTTTATTGTTAACTGTTTATAAGCACACATACATTGTTTTCCGAAAAGGACACCCAAAAAGATTGGGGCCTTGTGCCCCAAATTTTAACTTTTATTATTATCAAAAAATTTATTTTAAAAAAATGGCTACTTCACCTCTGCACGAAGCAGCTGAAAGCCTTCCTCACAAAATAACACCTCACACCGACACCACCATTGTAAATTTTACTACGTTTGCCAACACAAACAAAATATAAGCAGTAGCAATATTTTAAATTTGTCTCAGGCAGACATTCATTTCCCGACATTACCAATGACTGCAGGTGTTAAAGCCTCCACCACCACCACCACCGCGACAACCACCACCACGACCACCACCACCGCGACAACAGAAACAAAAGAAGAAAAAAATAAATTAACTCGTGATGTCGAAATGAAATCAAGCAAAATGGACTCTTCCCCACCAAAGACGACTGACGTCACCACCACCACAACTGAAACTAAAATTAATATTAACGATAGCAACAACAACAACAATGACATTATAAACTCCCCCCCCCCCCTCAGTTTCGCCAGAGTAGCAAAACAATTCGAAGCATTTACAGTAACTCAGGAAGATTTAGAAAATGCCAAACAAATGGTAAAGAAAGATGGGTACAGGGTCAGCCTCACCCCCCCCCCCACCTAATAAAATGGAGCATCGGCGCCTATGCACCGTGTCGTATAGAACAATAAATGTAAAATTGCGCCGAGTGGAACGGGCATCCGAGTCCCAAATCAAAAAAGCTTTGGGACATGTGTGGGCAAGAAAAACCCACATCAGACGTGGGCAAAAGTATGGAACCGTGGACGTGTTCTTTGAAACACCAGAGGAGGCTAGAGAACACTCCATGGCCCCATTAAAAAGTGACGACTTCACACTCGTCCCAAGCTATTGTGGCCAGAGACTCGTAAAGATCAGGGTGACCCACGTTCCACCGGCCATCGAAATTCCCTGGCTAATAGCGGCTGTCCTCGCCGGCATCGAAGCCAACACGAAAATAATAGCAATAGCAAAAGAAAAGCAGGAAAACTGGTCCGGATCTGGGATGGAGCTCCTGATCCAAGCGTACCAAAAAAGCATTGAGGAGATCCCAGAGGTAATAGACTTCACTGACGGCAGCCACCTCACGGTAATTGTCGAGGGCAGAAGACCTAGGTGTGTCGTTTGTGGTGAAGGAACCCACCTAAGTGTTTTCTGCCCTCAGGCTAAAAGGTTGAGGCCACCTCTCCTACCCACCCCAGTGACACAACCATCAACACCACCAGTAGCAGAGATGGCAGTAACAACTGTAGCAGCAACAACAGAAGCAACTATAACAGCAACAACGCCAGCAACAGTAGCAAAACCAACACCACCACCACCCAACGCTTCAGAACTAGCACCAGCGCCTACACCATCCACCACACCACAACTAAAACTAACGGCTGTAGAGGAATTTCCACTCCCCGGCCTATCACAACTGGAGACAGATTGTGACGGCGAGGAGTGAGAAACGATATCAGGAAAAAAAAAAGAAACCAAAAAACAAAAAATTCTCTTCCTTCCCCCTCCAAAAACAAAATACAGAGGGAAACAAATAAACTAAGAAACAAAAAAGTTAGGACAGATATGCCACCATCCACACCAGCATCACCAACCCCATCAACCCAAACACCAACACCATCACCATCATTAACTCCAACACCACCATCACCTACACCACAAAAGTCACCAAAATGCGAAACAGAAACAAACCCACAACAAACGCAAACAAAACAAAACCAAAACGATACACACTGCACAGCATTAAATTTGAACAACAAGCAATTATTACACTACATCCAACACAACACCAGCATCACAGAAAAAGACTACACAACAACCCCAAAATTCACACCACCTCCACACATACAAATCACTCGCATCACACAGAAAACGTACATGACACTAAAACAAAAATTCCCCAAAGACATCGGAGACTTCCGACAAGCACTCTCCAGGAGGATTTATAAGGACATCCTTCCTGAGGAGGCCACAAGCAGTGAAAAGGATGGAAAAACCGTCCTTCCCCTACGAGAAGTAAGGTAAGTGGTATTTCCCATCTTTTCCACTCCTTTTCAACATGACCTCACTCAGAATAGGCAGCATAAATGCGCGTGGCTTGGGGTCGTCATGGAAGCAGTGCCACCTGCTCAACGACCTCAGGTCACTAAACATAGATGTAGTGGCCATCAGCGAGACCAGAATCTCCGAAGCACAGGCTTTCGCACCGATCTTCGGCGGCTACGATGTGTACACATCTCCCAGCCGTCCGGGATCGGGGGAGGAGTTGCTGTGCTTTTTCGGAGAGGTTTGGATCTTGCCATACGGGCCATCTTCCTGGACCCAGAAGGTAAGTTGGTGGTGCTGGACGTGACCAGCGGAGACGGGCAAGCTTTCAGGTTAGTGGCCGTCTATGCCCCGACAGGAGCAGGGCGGCCTGATTTCTTCCGGCGTCTGGAGACCTTTCTTGGAACGTCCCGCTCTTTAGTGTTAGTGGGCGACTGGAACGGGATCTTAGATGCACGCTGGGATTGTGTGGGATTAGTGGATAGGGAAGGAGGGTGCAAGAGTCTCACCAACCTGCTCAGACGTTTTGAACTGTCTGACAAGTACCGAATGGATTTCCCGAATGTACCAATGTGGACTTGGACAAATCGCATAGGGTCATCCAGATCATATCTAGATAGAGTATTTTGTAGGGAAATAGATAGGTCTAGCATAGGCTGTCCACAATTCAAGATAGTCAGCTACACGGACCACAAATTTGTGATCTGTGTGCTTGACTTAGATAGGCTTCATAGACGAGGACCCGGCTACTGGAAGCTAAACGCGTCCTTACCAGCGCGCAAGGCCTACAGAGACCGGATTAGCGAACTAGTTAAGCGGGCGTTGACGGGGGCCATCGTCAACAACAAGTGGTGGTTTGCTCTGAAAAGAGCAATTAGAATAGAGTCCATTAGGTTTAGTAAGACTTTAGCAATAGAGAAAAATAGAGCAGAGGGAGAAATAGTTAGAAAATTAGATGAGGCGCTTAGCAAAGGCATCGCGACCGACGTACTTGCGGCGAAATTGGCCCTTGACCAATTCTTCAATGCAAAGCACGAAGGCTGCGTTGTCAGAGCTAGGGTGCGTGCTCTCAGACACGAGGGGACGAAAGCCGTTCAATGGGCCCGAGTGGCGGAGGCGCGTCGTGGCAACAAAGCCACGATCCGGTCTTTGGTGGACCACGACGGGCGCATGCTACTCGATCCCGGGCAAATGTGTGAAGCTTTTCAGCGACACTTCGCTCAACTGTTCGGGGGCAATGGCGGGCCGGATCGAGGGATGGACTTTAGTGTCTACCTCGACGGACTGCCGCGGCTTTCGGCCACTGAGGCGGAGTGTTGCGAAAAGCCGATAACAACCGCTGAAGTACGGGATGCAATGACTAGTTGCACAAGGGGTAAATCGCCTGGTTTGGATGGTCTGCCCTATGAACTTTACGTACAAATGCCAAACTTGTTCGGAGGCATCTTGGCGGACGTCTACTGCAACTGCCAACAGAACGGTAGAATTTCCAGCTCTGTGAGCCGAGGAGCGGTGGCGCTGCTGAGAAAGGATCCGAACAAGGGGGATAACATAGATCATTTTAGGCCCATAACTCTGCTAAACACAGAGTTCAAGATTTTGGCCAACGTGCTAGCAAAGAGGTTGGCGCTTGTCGTTGGTGGTCTGGTGGGAGAGGCACAGACATGCGCCATTCCCGACAGATCCATCCACGACAACCTCCACCTCATGCGATACATCGTAGAGAGGGTTGCTAGGGAACCTGGCACGGGTGGGTCTTTGATCAATTTAGATCAGTCGAAAGCCTTCGATAGGGTCGACCATCGTTACCTAGCGGCAGTCCTGAGGGCGGCTGGCTTTGGGCCCGTCTTCAGAGGCTGGATCGCTGCCATGCACAGCGACATCTGCTCTGTAGTGAGAGTGAACGGTCACCTTTCGGAACCGTTCAACATCATGCGCTCGGTCCGCCAAGGATGTCCCCTCTCGTCCCTATTGTACTCTCGAGCCATTACTGCACAAACTGGAGACGTCGAGGGGTGTCCCGCGCGAACTAGGATGCGGAAGATCCGTGTCAGCATATGCCGACGATGTCACCGTAGTGGTGTCGAACGCCAAACACATCGAGGCGATCGGCACTACACTAAGAGAATACGAAGCGGTGACAAGAGCAATGATCAACCAGGAGAAGTCAGTGGGCCTGCAGCTCGGCACCTGGAGAGGTAGGTCCATGCCGTCCAACAGCGTAGTCGGGCGCTGGACGGACGGACCGGTTAAATTGCTAGGGTCTGGTTCGGTCCAGACCTCCAGACGGACAAAAACTGGGACGAGGTGACGAGCAGGGTGGCTTCTCTCACCCAGAAATGGGCCGAGAGGAAGCTATCCCTGAAAGGTCGAGCGGAGGTGGCGAATGCGTACATCGCATCCGTCATCTACTACCGCCTGACCGTCGTACCTTGTCCTAAGCCCCGTCTGACTGCGCTGGAGCGTTTGCTCTTTCGCTTCTTGTGGAAGGGACGCGCTCCGATGGTCAGGCGGTCCATCTGCTGTCAACACCCGCTACGTGGAGGGCTGGGCATGCCGTGGCTGATGATGCGCAGACACGCGCTCAGGCTACGACATCTCCACCTCTTCCTCGACGGTGATCAGGTGTGGTCGCCGTTTGCTAGACACGTTTTTCCCCAGCTCGTCTCCTTGACGGAGCTGCAGTCCTGGGTCAAGCGAAGACTGAGAGGGAGCGCTTGGAGACTGGAATGTCTTCAGGCGCTCACAGCCCTCGACCAATCAGGCAATGTGATCGGTGGAAACTCCACCTTGGCGTTCTATAGGGGATTAGTGGAGAGGAAGAGCGACGACGTACTTGGAGAAACGCTAGGCGTCGACGAAAATCAACTAGGCAATCTCTTCGGAAGGACTTTCGGGCCGGGGCCTATGGACAACTTCCAGAAATCCCTGGCCTGGCAGTGCTACCGAGGAGCTTTGCCAGTTCGGGATAAACTCTACAGGCATGGAAGTGCCGTCAGCCGGGCATGTCCGAGATGCGCGCAGGGCGACGAAACCGTCCTGCACGCACTCGTCCAGTGTCCGAGCATTGCTGACTTGTGGGTTTATGTCGAACACCTGCTGTCACGTGTAGGACGGATCCAGCTATCAGCTGAGTCCATCGTGAGGATTGCTCCGCCCCCTTCCTTTAGCCGGGAAGGGCAGGCAGTTTTTATCTGTCTGGTGGCCATGGCGAAAGAGATAGTATGGTGGACACGTTTGAAAGGGCTGAAGACGAGCACTTACCTCTTCGGTGATGCCCTGATTAACTTTTTCAAATTTCATTTGAAAAGGAAAATCAGGGTAGAGAGGGAAGTGCTCTCTTCCCAGCATTTTGTTGAAAGATGGGTGAGAGAAGCAAGTATGGCCCGAATGAATGGGCCTTCTCTGAGTATGTGTCTGTAAATTAAAGGTGGAAAACTGGGAGAGGGCACTTGCCCTGGTGGTCAGGGCCACTGTGGTCTTTTAATGGGCTTTCTCCACAAATGTCCCTCGGAAGTCTCTCCCCTATTGGGGAATTTTTCTTTGTTATTTTATTTCAACCTCTGTTTTTTTTACACGCAGAAATGCCCATTTGTACCGTCCTGTATTGTCCTGTACTGTCCTTAATGTCTACTTTATGTAAATCTTTGTGGTTAATAAAGAAAACATTATTATTATTATTATTATTATTATTATTATTATTATTATTATTTTTTTTTTTTTTTTATTATATGCCATAGTTGACAGAGGCTCGGCTCTGTAAGGTATTGTAATTTTTAACAGTTATAACAATTGTAAATTGTTTAAATCTTGAACCAAATTGTAGATAAAGACACCCTCCTCCTCGTGAGAGGGGTCTTTCTGTCCGTTATTTGGCTCTTCGGGGTTAAATACCAGTTATTGGGTATTTGTGCCCAATACTCATTTTAAACCCTAAAAAAACATGGATACAAAAAATAATTTTCACAAGTCACTCCTTCCGTCTTCTTCTTCCCCGATCGTCATTACGTCAGAGAAATATTGTCTCTCTCCCTCCCTTCTCTAAATGTGGTGTCACCTCTGTCGCCTCTTTCGCAAGCGACGCCATTAAAGAAAAAGAAAAATGTAGTTTTTCGTAGCGTTCTTCATCAAGAGAACGCGCGTGCCGTGGAACATTTCTCCACGACGACGACGATGAAAGATGTGTGCGGTAAATACGGAAAGCCATTTCATTCGTCTGACGTCATGAAGAATAGCAGCAGCAGCCGTAATAACAGCAGCAGCCGTAATAACAGCAGCAGCAGCAACAGTGGCGAGAAAAATACTAGTAGCAGCCGCAACAACATCAGCAGTAGCATAAAAACAACAGCAACAGCAACAGCAACAACAACAACAGCAGCAACAACAGCAACAACAAAAAAACAGCGGCGGCCGCGGTCGTAGTACCAGCAGCAACAACAAAAGTAACAGCAGCTCTGACGACAACAACAACAAGAAAGAAAAACCAATCTCATTTGCAGGTATCGCAAAGAACCTGGAAACATCTTTATAACAAATGAAAAATTACAGGAAGCAAGGAAAACCGGACACCGAGCAATTTGCAAGGCAGCCGAAGAATGTTTCGAAATCCAACAGCACAGGTCACGTACCGTACAGTAAGCAAAAAATCACGTAGTGTTGAAAGAGCCACAAAGAGTCAAATACAAAAAGCCTTAGGGTTTGTGTGGCAGCGGAAAACGCATATCACCCGAGGCAAGAAATATGCCACCGTGGACATGCTTGTTGCTACACCCCAGGAGGCATAGGCTCAATCCTTAGTGACTCTAATGAGCAAGGAAATGGTGTTGTTGCCTTTCTACTGCGGGCAAAAATTTGTGAGGGTCAAACTGACCTAAGTCCACCCCCCTCGGATGGCCCCTTCTTGCCTGGCCGCGTGTGTCCTCGTCGGAATCGTGGACAAAACAACCGTACTGCAAGTACAGAAAAAAGTACGAGAAGATTGGGTCGGCGTATCCATTGAGATGTTAATTCAAACCAACCAGGAGTGCACATAAGCTATGCCGGATATGATAGACTTCGATAACGGCACTCAACTTCCCATAAGTGTTGAAGGCAAACGCCCGAAATGCTTTCGCTGTGGATCGAAGACTCACCTCAGGGCCTTCTGCAATGAGAAGACCCTGAGAAAGGAGAAAACCCCCCTCCTTCCGAAACCGGCTTCACGGCTACCAGCAACAGGACAGGCGGCAAACAGGAAGGAAAGGTCCTTGGCACCCATACCCACGCCACGGAAATCAAGAACAGCAGCAGCAGTGGAAGTATTAACAACAACAACAGTAATACCAACTGCAGCTGCAACAGAGACGCCACCGCAACCATCACCAACAAGAACAAGTGAAAGAGTGTAGCTGGTACCCCTCCCCGACCTCACAGAATCGGACATGGAGTGTGAGGTGGGAGAGGGATGGCAAAAGGTCGCAAGAAGACGCAACGCAGAAGCAACGCATCGTCTCTTTCGGAAAGGGAGGGAAGAGAAGGGTAAAGGCTACTGCAAAGAGATTTACAGCAGCAACACCACCAACACTATCACCACCCACACTAGCATTACCATCACCACCGGCGGCAACTCCACCGCCAACAACAACAACACCTTAAAAAATACCACCACAAGCACCAACATCGCAAACACAACAACAAAACACACACACCCAGCAACAACGACGAGAAAATAGCAGAACCACCCCACACCCCCAGAAAAAGAAATGCATAGTAATAAATACACTACTGACTTACATAATTGAACACACAGACAGTTCACAGCACGACTATATAATACCAGCACCAATCAAAACACCAACGAACATAAGACTGGTAAGAATATTACAGAAACAATACACTAACATTAAAATGAAATTCTCCAACGCAGTTGGTGATTTCAGAGACCTAGGAGGGACATTCAACCGGAGAGTATACTCGGAAATACTCACAGAAGAGCCGACGACCAGCCGAAGGGACGGTTCAACGGTCCCTTCACCAGACGATCAAGGTAAGTGATCCTTTCTCACTTGCCCCGTTCCTCACCCAACATGGCCGTATTCAGGATCGGAAGTGTAAACGTGTGTGGCTTGAGCTCGGTTTGGAAGCAGGGCCACTTGCTTAACGATCTCAGGTGACTAAACATAGATTTGGTGGCCATCAGCGAGACGAGAATCTCCGAAACGCAAGCTTTCGCACCGATCTTCGACGGTTACGAGGTGTACGCATCACCGAGCCCTCCGGTAGCGGGGGGCGGAGTGGCTGTGTTGTTTCGGAAAGGCTTGGGTCTCGCGATACGGACCATATTCCTGGACCCAGAAGGTAAGTCAGTGGTGCTGGACGTGAACGGCACCGAAGGCAACGCTTTCAGGCTAGTAGCCGTCTATGTCCCGACAGGGACGGGACGGTCAGATTTCTTCAGACGTCTAGAGACCTTTCTGGGAACGTCCCGTTCTTTAGTGTTAGTGGGCGACTGGAACGGTATCTTGGATGCACGCTGGGATTGGGTGGGGCTATTGGATAGGTGAAGAGGGTGCAAGAGCCTCACCAACCTGCTCAGACGTTTTGAACTGTCTGACAGGTATCGACTGGATCACCCGAATGTGCCAATGTGGACATGGACAAATCATAACGAGTCATCCAGATCGTATCTAGATAGGGTATTCTGCAGGGAACTAGACAAGGCTAGTGTAGGTTGTCCACAATTTTAAATAGTCGACTACACAGACCACAAATTTGTGATCTGTGAGATCGACATAGATAGACTTCATAAACAAGGACATGTTTATTGGAAGCTGAACGCCTCTTTCTCGGCGCGCAAAGCCTACAATGACCGGGTTAGCGTATTAGTTAAGCGGGCGTTGACGGGAGCGGTCGTCAACAACAGGTTGTGTTTTGCCCTGAAAAGGGCAATTAAAGTAGAGTCGATTAGGTTTAGCAAAGGAGTAGCGATAGAGGACTATAGAGTAGAGGGAGAGCTAGTCAGAAAGATAGAAGAGGCGTTTAGGATAGGCATCGCAACCGACGTTCTTGCGGCGAGATTGGCACTCGACCAATTCTTCAACACAAAACACGAAGGCTGCGTTGTCAGAGCTAGAGCGCCTGCCCTTAAACACAAGGGGACGAAAGCCGTCCAATGGGCCCGGGTGGCAGAGGCGCGACGTGGCAACAAAGCCACAATTCGGTCTTTGTCTGACCAAAATGGGTACATGTTGTTCGAACCCGAGCAGATGTGTGAAGCTTTTCAGCACCACTTTGCTGAACTGTTCGGGAACGGCGGCGAGCCGGGTCGGGGTATGGATTTCAATGCATACCTCGATGGACTGCCTCGGCTCTCGACGACCGCAGTAGAGTGTTGCGAAAAGCCAATAACAGCTGGTGAAATACGGGAAGCGATAGCTAACTGCACAAGGGGTAAATCGCCAGGTTTGGATGGTCTGCTCTACTATCTTTATGCATTTATACCAGACTTGTTTGGTGAACTCTTGGCAGACGTCTACTGCAACTGGCAGCAGAACGGGAGTATTCCCAATTTTGTGAGCCGGGGAGCGGTGGTGCTGCTGAGCTAAGACTCGAAAAAGGGGGATGTTATCGATAATTTCAGGCCCATAACCCTGCTAAACGCAGAGTTCAAGACTTTGGCCAGGGTGTTAGCAACGAGGTTGGCGCTTGACGTCGAGGGTCTGGTGGGAGAGGCGCAGACATGCACCATTCCGAACAGATCCATACACAACAGCGTCCACCTCATGCGATACATTGTAGAGAGGGTGGTTAAGGAACCTGGCACGTGTGGGGCCCCTGATCAACTTGGATCAATCCAATGCATTCGATAGGGTCGATAATCGGTACCTAGCGGCGGTCCTCGAGGCAGCCGGTTTCCGGCCCGTTTTAAGGATTTGGATCACTGCGATGTACAGCGACATCTGCTCAGTTGTGAGGGTGAACGGTCACCTGTCGCAGCCGTCAGCATCATGCGCTCGGTCCGCCAGGGTTGTCCCCTCTCGTCCCTCTTGTACGTATTGGCTCTCGAGCCGTTACTGCACAAACTGGGAGCGATGAGAGGCGTCCCACGCGAACTAGGATGCGGGAAATCCGAGTCGGCTTACGCTGACGACTTCACCGTCGTTCTGTCGAGCACTAGACACGTCCAGATGCTCTGCATCGCTCTCAAGGAATACGAAGCGGTGACAGAAGCAAAGGTAAACCAGGAAAAGTCGGTGGGCTTGCAGCTCGGCACCTGGAGAGGCAAGTCCATGCCGTCCGCCAGCGTCGTGGGGCGTTTGACGAACGGACCGGTTAAATTGCTCGGGGTCTGGTTCGGACCGGACCTCCAGATGGAGAAAAACTGGAGCCAGATGACGAGCAGGGTGGCCTCCCTCACTCAGAAATGGGCCGAGAGAAAGCTGTCCCTGAAATGCCGGGCGGAAGTGGCGAATGCGTACATCGCATCCGTCATCTGCAACCGCCTCACTGTCGTCCCTTGCCCCGGCCCAACTCTCACCAAAATGGAGTGCCTCCTCTTCCGCTTTTTGTGGAAGGGACGCGCTCCCATGGTCTGCTGTCAACACCTGTGCATGCCATGGCTGATGATGCGCAAACATGCGCTGAGGCTGCGACATCGCTGGTGCTTCCTTGACGGTGAACAGATGTGGTCGTCGTTCACCGGGCACGTTTTCCCACAGCTCGTCTCCTTGACGAAGCTGCAGTCCTGGGTCAGGAAAAGACCGACGGATAGCGCTTGGAAACTGGAATGTCTCCAGTCGCTCACTGCCCTCTGCCAGCTCGGCACCAGTATCGGTGGAACATCCACTTCGGCGTTCTATAGAGGACTAGTGGAGGAGAAGAGCGACGACGTTCTCCGAGAGATCCTTGGCGTGGGAGAAAATCAATTGTTTCCTCTCTTCCGGAGAACTTTCAGACCAGGGCCTATGGATAACTTCCAGAAATCCCTGGCCTGGCAGTGCTACCGGGGAACGTTGCCGGTTCGAGATAAACTCTACAGGCACGGAAGTGCCGTCAGCCGGGCCTGTCCGAGATGCGCGGAGAGCGACGAAACCGTCGTGCACGCACTCGTTCAGTGCCCGAACATTGCTGACTTGTGGAGCTATTTCGAACAGTTGCTGTCGCATGTAAGACTGATCCGGTCATTGACTGAGTCCATTGTGCTGATGGTCTCGCCGTCTTCCTTCGAGGAGGAAGGGCAGGTGATTTTTATCTGCCTGGTGGCCATGGCGAAAGAGATTGTGTGGTGGACAAGATTGAAAGGGTTAAAGACAGACACTTTCCTCTTCGGCGAATCGCTAATTAACTTTTTCAAGTTTCACTTGAAGAGGAAAATCAGGGTGGAGAGGCAAGTGCTGCCTTCTAGCAAGTTTGTTGAAAGGTGGGTGAATGTAGCGAGAATGGTCCGAGTGAACGGGACCACTCTGAATATACGTCTGTGGTTTGAGAAATGGAAAAATTGAGAGAGGGCGCTTGCCCTGGTAGTCAGGGTGGCCGTGGTCTTTTGTGTGGTTTTCGCCACGAGTATCCTCGGAGGTTTCCACCCTATTGGGGAATTATTCATTGTTTCAATTTTCATTTTTATTGTTTATATATATAAATGTTTTATGTCCTTTTTTTCTTTTCTTATATAAATAATAAAAATATTTACACGCACAAAACCCAGATCGTACCGTCCTGTACCGTCCTGTGCCGTCTGTAATGTTTTTCTTGATGTCAGCCCTTGTGGCCAATAAAGAAATCATTATTATTATTATTATTATTATTATTATTATTATTATTGTTGGTGAAGCCACGCTTCTTATCGCCTCCAGTCTTTTTCAACGTTTTACCTCTTTTTCAACCGTTCTAAACCTTTTATTCAAGTTTTAAATTTGATAAAAGTTTAGAAGAAGTGACCCACCTAATACAGGGGTTCACTAGTAAATAATACGGCACCCCTTTCCGGGGTGTCGTATTCGTATTTGTGTAAAAAAAATTTTTTTTTTTAAATTTCAACATGGATAACACAAAGAGAGAGAGCGCTGTCAGACAACACAGAGATAGGGAGACTTTATCAGCATGTCAACAAGACAGCGTTCCAGCGGAGGTAAATATAAACGAAAATATTACAAACGAAAAAAAGATTGTTACAGATTTAAAATTAACAAATATTTCTAACACAAACAACACCAACAATAACACCAACAACATCACCAAAAATAACAGCGGTAAAGTCGAGAACGACAATAACAAAAATAACAGCGGTAAGGTCGAGAACGACAATAAAAATGACAATAACAACAGCCACAACAACAATAATAGTAGGATTAGTATCAACAAAAACAACAATAATAACAACAGCCACAATAACAGTAACAGCAGCAACAGTATCAACGAAAACAACACCAACAACTGTACCAGCGAAAAGAACAACAATGACACCGATACCAGTAATAGCGACCTCAGCACCACCAGTAAGACCAGTAGCGGCAGCAATAGTGGTGCTGCTGAAAAAGGGACCACTTCTTTTGCAGGTGTCGCCCGAAATATCGAGACAGTGTTAGTCACAGAGGAGGAGATGGCAGTCGCAAGGGCCATGGTGACAAGAAGCGCAAATAGAGTTTCCCTGAAACCTCCACCCGATTTTTTCAAGGACCAGCAGCTACGGACGGTGACTTACCGCACCGTAAGCAAAATCTGACATCGAGTGGAGAGAGCCAGGGAGGCTCAAATCCAAAAGGCTTTGGGGTGCGTCTGGGCACGCAAAACCCACATCACCCGAAGCAGAAAGTACGCACCGTAGACGTACTTTTCGCCACCCCCCAGGAATCAAAGTCTCACTCTTTAGAAACCCTAAAGAGTGAGGAGATAATCTTGGTGCCCTCTTACTGCGGGCAGAAAATTGTGAGGGTCAAAGTAACCCAAGTCCCACCCGACGTGCCCATACTTTGGCTGGCCGCGTCTGTACTTGCTGGAATTGAGAACAGGGCGACCATGCTGCAAGTAGAACAAATAGGGAGAGAGAACTTGTCAGGTATAAGCATGCAAATGCTTATACAAACTGACCAGGAATGTATCGAGGCTATCCCCGATATCATAGACATCGAGGAAGGACTCCAACTCCCTATAAGTGTAGAAGGAAGACGGCCAAAATGTTATCTCTGTGGGTCGAAGGGTCACCTCAGGGCCTTTTGCCCGCAGAAGACAGGGAAGAGGGCCCCTCTCCTTCCAATACCTGGTCCGCTGCTACCAAGAGCAGGACAGGCAACAAACGAATAAGCCCCTTCCACGGTGAGTAGGAGGGCAACGTCTGTAGCACTCGTACCAAGGCCACGGATAACTAAAGCAGCATCATCAGTAGCGGTAACACCAATAGCTACATTTGAAGTAGCTACACCAGCAACAAAATTGCCGAAGATTGCTCCACTACCACCACCTCCCAGACGCCACAGAATCCGACATGGAGATTGAAGCGGGAGTGAAGTGGCAAACAGTCTGCCACAAAAAAGAAAAAAGAAAAAAACCCTTAGATTCATCCTCCAAAAGCGAAGGCATACAAAGAGGGGTAAAGGCAGCAAGGAAACTTGCAGCAACACCACCACCATCACCACCACAAACACCAACAACGCAAACACAACAAGACACACACACCAAACAGCAACAAGAAGAAAACAGCAACAAAATCACCCCTCCCCACAAAAAGTACACAGCCATAAACATGGCAAAAAAAGAACTCATACAATATATAAAGCAGCACACAGACATCACAGAAAAAAACTATTACACCCCACCAACACCAAGAACTCTCTTGACAAACATAAGAATCATCGAAATCTCAATAGAACAGTACAAACCTTTAAAACAAAAATTCCCCAACGCAGTTGGAGACTTCAGAGAGACGGTTACCAACAGGATATACACTGACATCCTCTTGGAAACACCCATGACCAACGAAAGGGACGGTTCTACTGTCCCTTCACCACACGAACAAGGTAAGTGACCCTTTCTCACTTGCCCCGTTTCTCATCCAACATGGCTGTACTCAGAATAGGCAGTATAAATGCACGTGGCCTGGGGTCATCTTGGAAGCAAGGTCACCTGCTCAATGACCTCAGGTCACTAAACATAGATGTGGTGGCCATCAGTGAAACCAGAATCTCCGAGGCACGGGCCTTCGCAACGATCTTCGGTGGCTACGATGTATACGCATCTCCCAGCCGTCCAGGATCGGGGGGAGGGTTTGCCGTCCTTTTTCGGAGAGGCTTGGATCTCGCGATACGGGCCATTTTCCTGGAACCAGAAGGTAAGTCGGTGGTGCTGGACATGACCGGCACCGAAGGCAATCCTTTCAGGCTAGTAGCCGTCTACGCCCCAACAGGGGCAGGACGGCCCGATTTCTTCAAACGTCTAGAGACCTTTCTTGGAACGTCCCGCTCTTTAGTGTTTGTGGGCGACTGGAACGGTATCTTGGATGCACGCTGGGATCGTGTGAGGCTAATGAATAGGGGAGGAGGGTGAAGAGCCTCACCAACCTGCTCAAACGTTTTGAACTGTCTGACAGGTATCGACTGGATCACCCGAATGTGCCAATGTGGACATAGACAAACCGCATCGGGTCATCCAGATCGTATCTCGATAGGGTTTTCTGCAGAGAACTAGATAAGGCTAGTATAAGTTGTCCACAATTTTAAAATAGTCGACTACACAGACCACAAATTTGTGATCTCTGAGAACGAAATAGACAGACTTCATAGACAAGGGCCTGGTTACTGGAAGCTGAACACGTCTTTCCCGGCGCGCAAAGCCTACAGAGACCGGATTAGCGTATTAGTTAAGCGGGCGTTGACGGGAGCGGTCGTCAACAACAGGTGGTGGTTCGCCCTGAAAAGGGCAATTAAAGTAGAGTCGATTAGGTTTAGCAAAGGAGTAGTGATAGAGGAATATAGAGTAGAGGGAGAGCTAGTCAGAAAGATAGAAGAGGCGTTTAGGATAGGCATCGCAACCGACGTGCTTGCGGCGAGATTGGCACTCGACCAATTCTTCAACACATAACACGAAGGCTGCGTTGTCAGAGCTAGAGCGCGTGCTCTGAAACACGAGGGGACGAAAGCCGTCCAATTGGCCCGGGTGGCAGAGGCGCGACGTGGCAACAAAGCCACAATTCGGTCTTTGTCTGACCTAAATGGGTGCGTGATGCTCGAACCCGAGCAGATGTGTGAAGCTTTTCAGCACCACTTTGCTGAACTGTTCGGGAGCGGCGGCGGCACGGATCGGGGCATGGACTTTAGTGCATACCTTGATGGACTGCCTCGGCTCTCGACAACCACAGCACAGTGTTACGAAAAGCCAATACCAGCCGGTGAAATACGGGAAGCGATGGCTAACTGCACAAGGGGTAAATCGCCAGGTTTAGATGGTCTGCCCTACGAGCTTTATGCATTTATGCCAGACTTGTTCGGTGACCTCTTGGCAGACGTCTTCTGCAACTGGCAGCAGAACGGGAGCATTCCCAGTTTTGTGAGCCGGGGAGCAGTGGCGCTGCTGAGAAAAGACCCGAACAAGGGGGATGTTATCGATAATTTCAGGCCCATAACCCTGCTAAACGCAGAGTTAGAGATTTTGGCCAAGGTGTTAGCAACGAGGTTGGCGCTTGTCGTCAAGGGTCTGGTGGGAGAGGCGCAGATATGCGCCATTCCGGACAGATCCATACACGACAACCTCCACCTCATGCGATACATCATAGAGAGGGTGGTTAAGGAACCTGGCAAGGGTGGGGCCCTGATCAACTTGGATCAATCCAAAACATTCGATAGGTTCGACAATCGGTACCTGGCGGCGGTCCTCGAGGTAGCCGGTTTCGGGCCCGTTTTCAGGGGTTGGATCGAGAGCAATGTACAGTGACATCTGCTCAGTTGTGAGGGTGAACGGTCACCTGCCGCAGCCGTTCAGCATCATGCACTCAGTCCGCCAGGTTTGTCCCCTCTCGTCCCTCTTGTACGTATTGGCTCTCGAGCCGTTACTGCACAAACTGGGAGCGATGAGAGGCGTCCCACGCGAACTAGGATGCGGGAAATCCGAGTCGGCTTACGCTGACGACGTCACCGTGACGTTGTCGAGCACCAGACACGTCCAGCAGCAGACAAGTCGGTGGGCTTGCAGTTCGGCACCTGGAGCGGCAAGACCATGCCGTCCGACAGCGTCGTGGGGGCGTTGGACGGACGGACCCGTTAAATTTCTCGGGGTCTGGTTCGGACCGGACCTCCAGATGGAGAAAAACTGGAACGAGGTGACGAGTAGGGTGGCCTCCCTCACCCAGAAATGGGCTGAGAGGAAGCTGTCTCTGAAAGGCCTGGCGGAAGTGGCGAATGCGTACATCGCATCCGTCATCTGCTACCGCCTCACCGTCGTCCCTTGCTCCAGCCCAACTCTCACCAAAATGGAGCGCCTCCTCTTCCGCTTTTTGTGGAAGGGACGCGCTCCCATGGTCAGACGATCCATCTCCTGTCACCACCCGTTGCGTGGAGGACTGGGCATGCCATGGCTGATGATGCGCAAACATGCGCTGAGGCTGCGACATCTCTGATGCTTCCTTGATGGTGAACGGGTGTGGTCGTCGTTCCCCAGGCACGTTTTCCCACAGCTCGTCTCCTTGACGGAGCTGCAGTCCTGGGTCAGAAAAAGACCGAGGGATAGCGCTTGGAAACTGGAATGTCTCCAGGCGCTCACTGCCCTCTCCCAGTTGGGCACTAGTATCGGTGGAACATCCACCTCGGCGTTCTATAGAGGACTAGTGGAGGGGAAGAACGACGACATTCTCGGAGAGATCTTGGGCGTCGAAGAAGATCAGCTGTCTGCTCTCTTCCGGAGAACTTTCAGCCCGGGGCCTATGGATAACTTCCAAAAATCCCTGGCCTGGCAGTGCTACCGGCGAGCGCTGTCGGTTCGAGATAAACTCTACAGGCACGGAAGTGCCGTCAGCCGGGCCTGTCCGAGATGCGCGCAGAGCGACGAAACCGTTGTACACGCACTCGTTCAGTGCCCGAGCATTGCTGACTTGTGGAGCTATGTCAAACAGTTGCTGTAACGTGTGGCACTGATCCGGTTGTCGACTGAGTCCATTGTGTAGATGGTCTCGCCGTCTTCCTTCGAGGAGGAAGGGCAGGCAGTTTTCATCTGCCTGGTGGCCATGGCGAAAGAGATTGTGTCGTGGACAATGTTAAAAGGGTTATAGACAAACACTTTCCTCTTCGGCGAATCCCTAATTAACTTTTTCAAGTTTCACTTGAAGAGGAAAATCAGGGTGGAGATGCAAGTGCTGCTTTCTAGCAAGTTTGTTGAAAGGTGGGTGAATGTAGCGAGAATGGTCCGAGTGAACGGGACCACTCTGAATATACGTCTGTAGTTTGAGAGATGGAAAAATTGAGAGAGGGCGCTTGCCCTGGTTGTCAGGGTGGCCGTGGTCTTTTGTGTGGTTTTCGCCACGAGTAACCCTCGGAGGTTTCCCCCACTATTGGGGAATTATTCATTGTTTCAATTTTCATTTTTATTGTTTATATATATAAATGTTTTATGTCCTTTTTTTCTTTTCTTATATAAATAATAAAAATATTTACACGCACAAAACCCACATCGTACCGTCCTGTGCCGTCTGTAATGTTTTTCTTGATGTCAGCCCTTGTGGCCAATAAAGAAATTATTATTATTATTGGCGACCTACGTAGTAAATCGTATCATCGTGAGCTCCGCAAAGGTTTGTTATTTCCGTTTGTTAAAAATTGCCATTTATGGAAAATTTTTATTGTTAACTATATATAAGCGCACATACATTGTTTTCCGAAAAGGACACCCAAAAAGATTGGGGCCTTGTGCCCCAAATTTTAACTTTTATTATTATCAAAAAATTTATTTGAAAAAAAATGGCTAATTCACCTCTGCACCAAGCAGCTGAAAGCCTTCCTCACAAATTAACACCTCACAACGACACCACCATTGTAAATGTTACTACGTTTGCCAACACTAAAACAAATATTAGCAGTAGCAATATTTTAAATTTGTCTCAGGCAGACATTCATTTCCCGCCATTACCAATGACTGCAGGTGTTAAAGCCTCCACCACCACCACCACCGCGACAACCACCACCCGACCACCACCGCGACAACAGAAACAAAAGGAAAAAATAAATCAACTCGTGATGTCGAAATAATTTCAACCAAAATGGACTCTTCCACTTCCACACCGAACACCAGAGGAGGCTAGAAAACACTCCATGGCCACATTAAGAAGTGACGACTTCACACTCGTCCCAAGCTATTGTGGTCAGAGACTCGTAAAGATCAGGGTGACCCACGTTCCACCGGCCATCGAAATTCCCTGGCTAATAGCGGCCGTCCTCGCCGGCATCGAAGCCAACACAAAGATAATAGTAATAGCAAAAGAAAAGCACGAGAACTGGTCCGGATCTGGGATGGAGCTCCTGATCCAAACGGACCCCAAAAAAATTGAGGAGATCCCAGAGGTAATAGACCTCACTGACAGCAGCCACCTCACCGTAATTGTCGAGGGCAGAAGGCCTAGGTGTGACGTTTGTGGTGAAGGAACCCACCTAAGGGCTTTCTGCCCTCAGGCTAAAAGGTTGAGGCCACCTCTCCTACCCACCCCAGTGACTCAACCATCAACACCACCAGTAGCAGAGATGGCAGCAACAACTGTAGCAGCAACAACAGGAGCAACTATAACAGCAACAACCCCAGCAACAGTAGCAAAACCAACATCACCACAACCAGCAAAACCAACACCACCACCACCCAACGCTTCAGAACTAGCACCAGCGCCTACACCATCCACCACGCCACAACCAAAACTAACGCCTGTGGAGGATTTTCCACTCCCCGGCCTATCACAACTGGAGACAGATTGTGACGACGAGGAGTGGGAAACGGTATCTGGGAAAAAAGAAAAAAAGAAACCAAAAAAGAAAAAATTCTCTTCCTTCCCCCTCCAAAACCAAAATACAGAGGGAAACAACTAAATTAACAATCAAAAAAGTTAGGACAGATATGCCACCATCCACACCAGCATCACCGACCCCATCAACCCAAACACCAACACCATCACCATCATTAACCCCAACACCACCATCACCTACACCACAAAAGTCACCAAAATGCGAAACAGAAACAAACCCACAACAAACGCAAACAAAACAAAACAACCAAAACGATACACATTACACAGCATTAAATTTGGGTGGATTGGCAGTATCGGTAGAGGGTCGGACGCCATGCTTTCCAGCATAGTTACGTCCCTTTACGATCTGAGTTCAAATCCCGCCGAGGTTGACTTTGCCTTTCATCCTTACGGGGTCGATAAAATAAAGTACCAGTAATGCACTGGGTAATTGCTGGCCTTGTGCCTAAAGTAGAAACAATTAAATTTGAACAACAACCAATTATTACACTACATCCAACACAACACCAGCATCACAGAAAAAGACTACACAACAACCCCAAAATTCACACCACCTCCACACATACAAATCACTCGCATCACACAGAAAACGTACATGACACTAAAACAAAAATTCCCCAAAGACATCGGAGACTTTCGACAAGCACTCTCCAGGAGGATTTATAAGGACATCCTTCCTGAGGAGGCCACAAGCAGTGAAAAGGATGGAAAAACCGTCCTTCCTCTACGAGAAGTAAGGTAAGTGGTCTTTCCCATCTTTTCCACTCCTTTTCAACATGACCTCACTCAGAATAGGCAGCATAAATGCGCGTGGCTTGGGGTCGTCATGGAAGCAGTGCCACCTGCTCAACGACCTCAGGTCACTAAACATAGATGTAATGGCCATCAGCGAGACCAGAATCTCCGAAGCACGGGCCTTCGCACCGATCTTCGGCGGCTACGATGTGTACGCATCTCCCAGCCGTCCGGGATCGGGGGGAGGAGTTGCTGTGCTTTTTCGGAGAGGTTTGGATCTTGCCATACGGGCCAACTTCCTGGACCCAGAAGGTAAGTTGGTGGTGCTGGACGTGACCAGCGGAGACGGGCAAGCTTTCAGGTTAGTGGCCGTCTATGCCCCGACAGAAGCAGGGCGGCCTGATTTCTTCCGGCGTCAGGAGACCTTTTTGGAACGTCCCGCTCTTTAGTGTTAAAGGGGCGACTGGAACGGGATCTTAGATGCATGCTGGGATTGTGTGGGATTAGTGGATAGGGGAGGAGGGTGCAAGAGTCTCACCAACCTGCCGATTGGATTTCCCGAATGTACCAATGTGGACTTGGACAAATCGCATAGGGTCATCCAGATCATATCTAGATAGTATATTTTGTAGGGAAATAGATAGGTCTAGCATAGGCTGTCCTTACCAGAGCGCAAGGCCTACAGAGACCGGATTAGCGAACTAGTTAAGCGGGCGTTGACGGGGGCCATCGTCAACAACAAGTGGTGATTTGCTCTGAAAAAAGCAATTATAATACAGTCCATTAGCTTTAGTAAGGCTTTAGCAATAGAGAAAAATAGAGCAGAGGGAGAATTAGTTAGAAAATTAGACGAGGCGCTTTGCAAAGGCATCGTGACCGACGTACTTGCGGCGAAATTGGCCCTTGAACAATTCTTCAATGCAAAGCACGAAGGCTGCGTTGTCAGAGCTAGGGTGCGTGTTCTCAGATACGAGGGGACGAAAGCCGCTCAATGGGCCCGAGTGGCGGAGGCGCGTCGTGGCAACAAAGCCACGATCCGGTTTTTGGTGGACCACGACGGGCGCATGCTACTCGATCCCGGGCAAATGTGTGAATCTTTGCAGCGACACTTCGCGACACTTCGCTCAACTGTTCGACTTTAGAGTCTACCTCGACGGACTGCTGCGGCTCTCGGCCACTGATGCGGAGTGTTGCGAAAAGCCGATGACAGCCGCTGAAGTACGGGAGGCAATGACTGACTGCACGAGGGGTAAATCGCCTGGTTTGGATGGTCTGCCCTATGAACTTTACGTACAGATGTCAGACTTGTTCGGAGGCCTCTTGGCGGACGTCTACTGCAACTGGCAACAGAACCGGAGAATTCCCAGTTCTGTGAGCCGAGGAGCGGTGGCACTGCTGAGAAAGGATCCGAATAAGGGGGATAACATAGATAATTTTCGGCCCATAACTCTGCTAAACACAGAGTTCAAGATTTTGGCCAAGGTGCTAGCAAAGAGGTTGGCGCTTGTCGTTGGTGGTCTTGTGGGAGAGGCGCAGACATGCGCCATTCCCGACAGATCCATCCACGACAACCTCCACCTCATGCGATACATCGTAGAGAGGGTAGCTAGGGAACCTGGCACGGGTGGGTCTTTGATAAATTTAGATCAGTCGAAAGCCTTCAATAGGGTCGACCATCGTTACCTAGCGGCTGGCTTTGGGCCCGTCTTCAGAGGCTGGATCGCTGCCATGCACAGCGACATCTGCTCTGTGGTGAGAGTGAACGGTCACCTTTCGGAACCGTTCAACATCATGCGGTCGGTCCGCCAAGGATGTCCCCTCTCGTCCCTCTTGTACGTATTGACTCTCGAACCATTACTGCACAAACTAGAGACGTTGAGGGGGGTCCCGCGCGAACTAGGATGCGGAAGATCCGTGTCAGCATATGCGGACTATGTCACCGTAGTGGTGTCGAACGCCAAACACATCGAGGCGATCGGCACTACACTAAGAGAATACGAAGCGGTGACAGGAGCAATGATCAACCAGGAAAAGTCAGTGGGCCTGCAGCTCGGCACCTGGAGAGGCAGGTCCATGCCGTCCAACAGCGTCGTCGGGCGCTGGACGGACGGACCGATTAAATTGCTAGGGGTCTGGTTCGGTCCGGACCTCCAGACGGACAAAAACTGGGACGAGGTGACGAGCAGGGTGGCTTCTCTCACCCAGAAATGGGCAGAGAGGAACCTATCCCTGAAAGGTCGAGCGGAGGTGGCTAACGAGTACATCGCGTCCGTCATCTACTACCGCCTGACCGTCGTACCTTGTCCTAAGCCCCGCCTGACTGCGCGGAGCGTTTGCTCTTTCGCTTTTTGTGGAAGGGACGCGCTCCGATGGTCAGGCGGTCCATCCGCTGTCAACACCCGCTACGTGGAAGGCTGGGCATGCCGTGGCTGATGATGCGCAGACACGCGCTCAGGCTACGACATCTCCACCTCTTCCTCGACGGTGATCAGGTGTGGTCGCCGTTTGCTAGACACGTCTTTCCCCAGCTCGTCTCCTTGACGCAGCTGCTGTCCTGGGTCAAGCGAAGACCGAGAGGGAGAGCTTGGAGACTGGAATGTCTTCAGGCACTCACAGCCCTCGACCAATCGGGCAATGTGATCGGTGGAAACTCCACCTTGGCGTTCTATAGAGGATTAGTGGAGGGGAAGAGCGACGACGTACTTGGAGAAACTCTAGGCGTCGACGAAAATCAACTAGCCAATCTTTTCGGAAGGACTTTCGGGCCGGGGCCTATGGACAACTTCCAGAAATCCCTGGCCTGGCAGTGCTACCGAGGAGCTTTGCCAGTTCGGGATAAACTCTACAGGCATGGAAGTGCCGTCAGACGGGCATGTCCTAGATGCGCGCAGGGCGACGAAACCGTCCTGCACGCATTCGTCCAGTGTCCGAGCATTGCTGACTTGTGGGTTTATGTCGAACACCTACTGTCACGTGTAGGACGGATCCGGCTATCAGCTGAGTCCATCGTGAGGATTGCCCCGCCGCCTTCCTTTAGTCGGGAAGGGCAGGCAGTTTTTATCTGTCTGGTGGCCATGGCGAAAGAGATAGTATGGTGGACACGTTTGAAAGGGCTGAAGACGTGCACTTACCTCTTCGGTGATGCCCTAATTAACTTTTTCAAATTTCATTTGAAAAGGAAAATCAGGGTAGAGAGTGAAGTGCTCTCTTCCCAGCATTTTGTTGAAAGATGGGTGAGAGAAGCATGTATGGCCCGAGTGAATGGACCTACTCTGAGTATGTGTCTGTAAATTGAAGGTGGAAAACTGGGAGAGGGCACTTGCCCTAGTGGTCAGGGTCACTGTGGTCTTTTAATGGGCTTTCTCCACAAATATCCCTCGGAAGTCTCCACCCTATTGGAGAATTTTTCTTTGTTATTTTATTACATCCTCTGTTTTTTTACACGCAGAAATGCCCATTTGTACCGTCCTGTATTGTCCTGTACTGTCCTTAATGTCTACTTTATGTAAACCCTTGTGGTTAATAAAGAAAACATTATTATTATTATTATTATTATTATTATTATTATTTTCATTATTTTTATGTTATTTCGTTTAACTTAGTTCTGTTTCTCTATTGCCGGGTTCAGGCCTTAAACCGGGGGCAATAGATGTTTTCATTGTAGACAGAATAGATATTTTTATCATCTGAGAATGTGTGCCGATCTTCTGTAACTCATATTTGCTGATATTGGGTGCAATTTTGGGAATTTCAGTATTAATCATAATGTTCCAATTACCACAGAGATAGTTTTTGTCGTCATCCTCCACATGCCGTTGATCTCTATTTCCAGGTCTTTGTAGTTTGAAAGTTTTTCCATTGTTTTTATTAATGTATTCTTGTCATCTAGTACGGAAATATTTATAAGGTTACTTATCCGATCTATTATTTTTAAGGTGATATCTGCTCTGTTGGCAGCGATTTCTCAGTCGGTTATCACAGGCATATCCCACAAGATGGATAAGTTGCCCTTTTCCATGACTGTTTTTGGTTGATGTTCATACCATTTGTCAAAGGATTTGATGTCATGTGAGCGGCGTATCTTCCTGTGTACACATTTGGCAATGCGGTTGTGTCTTTCGATATAGTCAGATTTTGCCAGCTCAGGATACCCGGATATAACATCATCTACCGTTTCTTCATGTTTGTAGCATATTTGCATAGAGGGCTAGCCCCGTCTTTCACTATTCTGTGTCTTTATGCCCGAGTGTTTAGAGATTGGTCTTGTACTGAGTCCCCCAGTCTCTGCTTTCAAACCAACACTTCTGAGCCAGGATAGTGAGCCATGCTGAGCGATATCATTGTCAGAAAGTCGTTATGAAATCTACCATGCAGTGATATTGCCTTCCATTTTTCTATTAACGGTTTAGTTGCTCATGTTTGGAGTTTCTTTGATCTTCACAGTCATATCTAGCTGTGCAGCACTCTGTTGTTTATTTTCTATGGGTATGTCTTGTTCCATGTTCAGGTTTTGCCTAAATTTTCTTGCTTCTTTTGTTATTGAGTGTAGTTTCTTAATTCATCCATGCTTGAGTACACGCATAGGGAGCTCATCTCGGGTGTGGTGGAGGTGGCTATACAATCCAATGGTTGCTGTTTTGTATGCAGCTTCAAGTTGTCGGAGCCCCCTTCCACCTTCTCTCCTTGAGATATACAGCCTATGTACATCAGCTTTAGGGTGGTGCTTTTTTCCGTTGTCAATAGTTTTCTTGTCTTAGTGTCCAGCCTTTGTCGTTCTTGCAGGTTCCAGTTCATAATGTTAAAGCTGTATGTTACAATTGGTACTGTTAGACTGTTAATTGCTTTGAACTTGTATGAGGTTAGCTCACTTTTTGTTACTTTTGTTACCAATCTCACCCTCCTTATGTACTTTTTCCGTATCTTTTCCTTTATACTTGCATGTTGAATTCCATCTCCTTCATTAACTCCAAGATATTTGTAGAACTCTTTATTGTTAAGTTACATTATGGTGGTTTGTTGGTCTATGATAATATTTTTATGGTTAGAGAGCAAACCTCTCTTGAATGTAGCTTTTGTACACTTGTCCAGTCCAAATTACTTGATATCCATATAAAGATGGTGACTGTAGTGTTTGTTGTCTACTTTATAACCATAGCCTGTCCTCCGCAGTAACTGACTTAGCGGAGCAAATGACATATAGAATAGCAAAGGGGACAATGAGTCGCCTTGGAATATTCCAAGATTAATCTGTTTAGATTCCAGTGGTCCGTTGTTGTAGTGTTGAAGGACCATCGTAGTTTTCCAGTCTATAATCATTGCCTTCAGGAAAGTTGTGATCTCAGGTGCTATGTGATACCTTTCTAGTGTCTTTATGATCGATGAATGAGGTACGCTGTCGAATGCCTCCTTGTAGTCTATACAGGCCATTGACAAGTTTTTCTTATTCTGTTTGCAGTTTTCTTTATTGGCCACAAGGGCTAACACAAAGAAAAACATTACAGACGGCACAGAACGGTACAGGACGATACGAGTTGGGTTTTGGTCGTGTAAAAAAGGATATAACAAGAAGATAGAAATATCGAGTGTCACTCGTGGCGAAAACCACACAAAAGTCCACGGCCACCCTGACCACCAGAGCAAGCGCCCTCTCTCAGTTTTCCACTCCTCAGTCTACAAGCGCATACACAGAGCAGGCCCGTTCACTCGAACCAGACTCGCCACTTTCACCCACCTTTCAACAAACTTACTAGAAGACAGCACTGTCTCTCCACCCTGATTTTCCTTCATTTATTGGCCATAGAGGCCGATATATAGGGGACAATACAACAGGCTCGGGAAGAGTGGATTTTACATAAAAATCGAGTAAAAAATGGGAAAACAATAACAATAAACAAGAAAAATACAATGAAAATTCCCAATAGGGGGATAACTCCACAGGGTTGATTCAGGGGCAACTGTCTCCTCAAATTCACCAGCCTACAGGCGCACGATCAGAGTAAGCCCACTCAATGTCCGGCTCGAAAGTCCTACGGAACAAACTGGTTTAGTTCGACTTCGTCGACGCGCAGAGCCTCTCCGAGTGCGTCGTCTCACTTGCTCACCACTAATCCTCTATAGAACTCGAGTGTTGAAGATTTACTGACCACATTGCCCGCCTGGTAGAGGGCAATGAATGCCTGGCAACATTCCCGATGCCAGGCACCCAGTCTCGGACTCTTCTTGACTCAGGGCTGCAGCTGAGTCAAAGAGACGGGGTGCGGAAAAGCCCGTCTGACAAACGGCGACCACACCTGTTCACCGTTTAGGCAGAATATCTGGAGAAGCCGCAGCCTCAGCGGATGTCTGCGCATCATTATCCACGGCATGCCCAGCCCTCCACGTAGAAGGTGCTGGCAGTAGATGGACCGCCACAACAACGAAACATGTCCCCTCCACAATAATTTGAAGAAGAGCCGTTCCAGCTTGGCGAGGCGTGGACGGGGGCGGCCAGGAGGTAGTAGATGACAGACGCGATGTACGTGTTCGCCACCTCCACCCGACCTTTCAGTGATAATTTCCTCGCAGCTCATTTCTGGGTGAGACTGGCTAACATGCCCGGCACATCGCCCCAATTCTTATCCACCTGGAGGTCTGGCCCGAACCAAACACGAGCAACTTTACCGGTCCATCCGTCCAGTGCCCTACGACGCTGTTTGACGGCATGGACTTGCTTCTGCAGGTGCCGAGTTGCAAGCCCACCGACTTTTCCGGGTTAAGTTTCGCTCACTTCAACCTTTCATATTCCTCCAATAATGTGTCGACCTCTTCGATTTCCGAGGTGTCCGAACCATCACGGTGATGTCGTCCGCATATGCCGACACAACCTTTCCGCGTCCTGGTTCGAGCGGGATGCCCTGCTTCAGCTCCAGCTTCCGTAGTAAAGGCTCGAGAGAGGAGAGAGGGCACCGTTGACGGACAAATCGGGGGATCTGAAACGGTTCCAGAGGTCACCATTAATTTTAAACACCGAGCTGATGCTGCTGGGCATTGCAGTGATCCAGCTTCTGAAGACGGGGCCTAAGCCAGCTGCCTTGAGGACAGTCTCCAGGTACCGATGGTCGACCCTATCGAATGCTTTCGATTGATCTAAATTGATCAGAGCCCCACCGAAATCAGGTGTTCACCCTACCCTCTCTAAGATGAATCTCATGAGGTGGATGTTGCATTGTATGGACCTGGTCGGGATTGAGCAAATTTGCACCTCCCCAACCAAATCCTCGACGACAAGCCCCAACCACTTCGCTAACACCTT
The DNA here is from genome assembly GCA_964016885.1 of Eledone cirrhosa. NCBI lineage: Eukaryota > Metazoa > Mollusca > Cephalopoda > Octopoda > Eledonidae > Eledone > Eledone cirrhosa. The sequence goes on from OZ024743.1 coordinate 171,683,212, forward strand.
GGTCAAAATCTTAAACTCTGTGTTGAGCAGAGTTATGGGCTTAAAATTATCTAATGTGTCCCTCTTGTTCCTTATCAGCGTCACCACGCCCCGGCTCACAGAACTGGGAATACTCTCGTTCTGCTGCCAGTTGCAGTAGAGCGCTTCGATCGGAGAACAAGTCTGGCATATTTACGTAAAGCTCATAAGGGCAGACCATCCAAACCGGGTGACTTGCGCCTCGTGCAGCCGACAATGGCATCCTGAATTTCAGCTGAAGTTATCGACCTCTCAGCGTCGGTCGTCGAGGTAGGGACTGAAGTCCGCCACCGTCTCTGACCTGCCGCTTCCCTCTAACAACCAAGAAAAATGCTGGCGAAAGGCCTCACACATCCGCATGGAATCGCTCAGCTCGTGTCCGTCTAGGTCCGTCAAAGACCGAATTGTGGTTTTATTACCATGCTGCGCTTCTGCCACGCGGTCCCATTGAACAGTTTTGGTTCCAACGTTTCTCAGAGCACACATCTTCGTGTTTCGTATTCAAGAAATGATCTAATGCCATTCTCGCACTAGCACATCAGTGGCAACGACACTACTAATAGCCATGTCTAACCTATCGACCAGCTCCCCCTCCTTTCTATTTTTCTCTAACGCTACTTCTTTGCTAAACCCTATCGAAATTACTGTAATCTCTCTTTTGAGAGCCGCCCTCACCATCTGTTGTTGATGACCCTCCCCTGTCAACTTTTGCTTAAATAAATTGTTGACCCGGTCCCTGTTAGCCTTACATGCCGGAAACGACAAGTTCAACTTCCAGTAACCAGGTCCTAACCTACGCAGCGTATCTAGATCAACCATACAGATTACAAATTTGTGGTCTGCACAGGTGACCGTATGTAATTGTGGGCAACCTATAATATCTATATCCAATAATCTAATTAGAAACCTATCCAAGTACGATCTAGATGTCCCTAAACGGTTTGTTCCGGTCTACACTGGTGCTCTGGGAGAATCTAGTCGGTACCTGTCAGACAGTTGCAACTGGCTGATCAGGTACTTCAGCCTTTTGCACCCCGACTCATATAGGCTATACCCACACAATCCCAGCGTGCGTCTAATATGCCGTTCCAGTCACCCGCTAAGACGAACCCAGAAAGGTTTCCAGGCGCCAAAAGAAGTCCGACCGTCCGGCCCCGGTAGGGGCGTGGACGGCCACCAGTCAAAAGGCACCACTTTGGCTATTGTTCACATCCAGGACCACCAATTTACCGTCCGGGTCCCGGAAGATCGACCTTACCTCGAGATCCAGGCCTTTCCTAAACAACACTGCCAACCCTACCTACCATTCCCGGCCGACTAACAGATGCGAAGATCTGATAGTCGTTAAAAATTGGGGCTAGTGCGTGCGTGTCGGAAATCCTGGTCTCGCTGACGGCAATTACATCCATTTCTGGAGACCTGAGGTCATTGAGTAGGTGATTCTGCTTCTAGGGTGACCCCAAGCCACGAACATTTAAACATCCTACGCTTAATATGGTCATTTTGGTAGACTAAAGGAGAGATGAAAGGTTTACTTACCTCCCGGGGTCTTGTGGAGGTCGGGAAGTTTGACCTCTATGGTTGGTGGGGTTTCCATTGGGAACCTTTTTAGGAACCTACTCGGGCCTTTTAAATTTTGGGCTGCCACGTCTTCGGAAAAGCTTTCCCTAATATGTTTATAAGTTTGTATTGGCATCAGCACAGTGTTTGGGGCACTTTGAAGGTGCCAAAAATCTCTCCCTCTTTCTCAATGTCCTTACTTCGTGTTACAAAGGCCATGAGTTGTTTGTTGGCCTTCCTTAGTAACACGAAGTTGGGTGTGTCTGTTGTTGTTAGTGTCTACGTGTGATTTCTTTTGTTTTGGATGACTTTTGCTTGTGCCGGTGTTGTTGACGGTTGTAGAGTTTGTGTTGCTGTGGGTGTGTTTTGTGTGCTTGTTGGTGTGTGTGGAGCTGGAATTTTCGTTTTCTTTTTATGCCTTCTTTTTTCCTTTTTAGGTTTTTGGGGTTTCCCCTCATCTTCACTCGGAGAAGTGAAGGAACTCGTGCCTGGGGACTCTGTGTCAGAGGGGTGTGGTGTGTGCGTTTTGCTCTGTTTGTATGTGTTTGAAAGAAGGGGGAGGATGGATTTAATTGTCCTTGTTGTTAATGGTGCAGTTTCATTTTCTGTTGCTGCTAGTGTTGTCCCTCCTCCCGACACCGGTGGTGGCAGCAACGGAGGTTTGCGGCCGCCTGCAGTTTTCAATTGGGAGCAAAAGTCTCTCATGTGTGTGGCTTGACCACACACGAAACAATGCGGATGTTTGCCCCTCATGATTACCTGGATTTTGTACCCGTCCGGTAGTTTTATGTGGTCCGGTATGTTTTTTCTGTCTTCAGGTCTGATTTGGAGAAGAATCTCTAAACCAGTCCCGAAACACCTCTCTCTCTTTTTGTAAATCTAACGTCGAGGAGGGCGTCAGGGCTCTCTACCGCCACGCATCCCAGGAGTCACCATAAATCAAGTTCTCGCGGAATCCTGGGAACACGGTCCCTTACTGTTCTCATTCCATGTAGGAGGGGTACAAAATGATTTGGTCCGTTTTGCAGGGGACCACAGAATGCTTTATAGCAAGGGTCTCAGTTCTGAAAAGCACCAAGCTGCTCCCAAATTGTCTGACCCTTGTTATATGGTCTATGTCGTCATTATCGATACATTTCAGTGCTGCTTCTACCTGTCCTTCGGAAGTAGTCTTAGCGTTTTGAGATTTGACCGAAATGCATCGATATTTTAGTACTGTCCTCTTCTTTGCTGCCATTACCTCTTCCAGGACATTTCAATTGGCCCAACCTTTTTCTTCTCTTGTTATAAATGTTTCAGCTTAGGCCAAACGTTCTTTTTTCTCTGTAAGGTCGAAATCGTGTAGCGTTTGGCTTTTTGCTACTTTGGCCGCGAAAGTATCCTTTTTGTTGTTGCTGTTTTGCTGTTTTTCGTTGACTATATTGTTGTTAGCGTTGTCGTCGTTCTTGTTGTTGTTGGTGGTGGTGGTGTTGCTTTTGTTTTTGTTGTCGTTGTTCTTGTTGGTCTTGTTGCTGTTATCACTGTTACAGTTGGTTATATCTTTGGTGCCGCTGTTATTGTTCTCGTGCAGTTGGTGTAGTTGCTGTTGTTGCTCTTGCTGTTCATGTTCTTGCTAGTGGTGTTAATTTCGTTGTTGTTTTTGTTTTGCCTTTCATCCTCACGGAGTCGATAAAATAAAGTACCAGTAATGTACTGCGTTATTGCTGGCCTTGTGCCTAAAGTAGAAACAATTATTTCTTGCGTCTGACTTTTGGTTGTCGCTGTTATTGCTGAGGTTAGTGTTGTCGTTTTTTGTTTAAGGGTATTGTTCTCACTATTGGTGTTGTTGCTGCAACTGTTCATGTTGCTTGTGGCGGTGTTGCTAAATGTGTTTGTAGTGTAAATCAATGTATTTGCCGCTTGTCTCTTCTCAACATTTAGGACGCTGTCACACGACGGCAGACATAAAGTGGGGACTCAGCCATGCTTTTTTTTTTTTTCGAGAATTTTATTTTCAGGAAGTTCAAATATTTGGGCAAAAAGGCCCAAATATTATACAGTCACCCCTCCACAGGGCAAAGACGGAAGTCTTACGACCCTTTTCAAGGTATACAGGAATTATTATAAATGAAAATAAACAGAAAATTTACCACTTTGCGGATTCTAAAGAGACGTCTACACTGTCTGACAGCCAATAATAATAATAATAATAATAATAATAATAATAATAATAATAATAATAATAATAATAATAACAATAATAATAATAACAATAACTAAAACATTCTGGAGAGGAATATGGGAGCAGGATGTTAGACATAATGCCCAGGCAGGGTGGATTGAGACAGTACAGAGGGAGATCGGTGAGCAGGCACAACAACAAACTGATTTGAGTATCACAGTTGAAACTCTTAAGGGGCAGGCCAAAAAACTAACCAACTGGAAATCACCAGGCCCAGATGGTGTGCAGGGGTATTGGATTAAACATTTAACATCCCTCCACCCGAAGCTGACGGCCATGTTCAATGACTGCTTGGTGTCGGGGGAGGTGCCAGAGTGGTTGACAAAAGGTACCACAGTTCTGATAATGAAAGACCGAATCAAGGGTAATGATGTTACCAACTATAGACCTATCACATGTCTGTCCGTAATGTGGAAACTGTTGACGAGCATTGTGTCTGAGGAAATCTACCATCACCTCCACACAAACAACTTGTTACCGGACGAACAGAAAGGATGCCGAAAGAAGTCACGTGGTACAAAGGACCAGTTACTTATTGATAAGATGGTAATGGGGAATTGCAGGAGGAGACACACTGATCTTGCCATGGGATGGATAGACTACAGAAAGGCATTTGACATGGTGCCTCATTCTTGGATCACCAAAAGCCTGGAGATCTTCAGGGTGGCAGATAACATCAGACAGTTGCTGGGCAGGAGTATGGGGTCCTGGGAGACAGAGTTGAAATCAACTGGAGTATCCTTGGGAAGCGTGAAGATCAAGAGAGGTATCTTCCAGGGAGATAGCCTGTCCCCTCTGTTGTTTGTCCTTGCCCTAATGCCCTTGACCATTATGCTGCGAAAAGTGAGAGCAGGATACAAGTTGGGAAGGGGAGAGCTTACCATCAATCACCTCCTCTTCATGGACGATCTTAAGCTCTTCGGGAAAAGTGAGGAGTTGGATGTGCTTGTTGACACTGTCCGTATTTTCAGCAATGATATATGTATGCAGTTTGGTATTGGTAAATGTGGAGTCATTGTGATGAGGAGGGGTAGGTTGAGCAGAAGTAGCGGGATCCAGATACCAACAGGTAAGATGATAAAGGAAATTGACTCTGAGGAAGGATACAAGTATCTGGGCGTTCTGGAGGCTGATGGCATAAAGAACAAAAGAATGAAGGAATTGTTAAGAACTGAATACATTCGGAGAGTAAGGAGCGTATTGAAGTCACATCTTAACAGCAGAAATGCCATAAGCGCAGTAAATTCCCGAGCTGTGTCTATTATTAGGTACAGTGCGGGAATTCTGAGATGGAATGTTGCTGAACAAAAAGAAATGGATAGGAAGACTAGGAAGCTATTGACTATCTACAACATGTTCCACAAGAGGAGTGATGTCGATAGACTCTACCTAAGGAGATCTGAGGGTGGAAGAGGTCTTATCAGCATAGAGGACTGTGTTCAGATGGAGAAAAACAACCTATACAAATACGTGACCTATAGTAAGGAGCCAATGCTCAGAACTGTACTGAAGGAGGGGACAGTAGGCCAGGGGATGTCCAAGGAGGAAATAACATCAAGGAGGAAGAGCAGCCTTAAGGGAAAATCCCTTCATAGTACCTTCTTTGAGAAAACTGAATTTAGAGATCCACAGACATGGAACTGGTTGAGAAGAGGAGACCTCAAAAAGGCTACAGAAGGAATGATAATGGCTGCGCAGGAGCAGGCCCTCAAAACGAAGTGGTTGAAGCACCATATTTACAAGGAGGAGGCTAGCCCACTGTGCAGGATCTGTGGAGAGAGAGAGGAGACTGTGGCTCACATTGTGTCCGAGTGTAAACACCTAGCCCAGACCCACTATAAGGGCTGGAGACACGATGTGATGGGCAGGGTGATCCACTGGCACCTGTGCAAAGTAAACAATTTACCACATTCTGAGAAATGGTATGAGCATAGGCCGGAGGCGGTGATGGAGTACAATCAGGTGAAGGTGCTGTGGGATTTTAGGATACAGACGGACAAAAAACTGGAACACAATAGACCTGACCTGGTGGTTGTGGACAAAGAAAAAAGATCGTGTCTGATTGTGGATGTGGCCTGCCCGTTCGACACGAGATTGCAAGAGAAGGAGAGGGAGAAAATTAACCGATACCAGGACCTAAAGTGGGAGGTGAAAAGGATTTGGAACTGCCATGAAGTCAAAGTGATCCCGATTGTCATAGGCGCACTGGGGACTATCTCCAAAAGTTTCCAGGGATGGTTAAAGAAAATCGGCCCCTTCACGCTTTTTGGAACGCTTCAAAAGGCATGCTTGCTTGGAACAGCAAGAACCCTCCGATACGTCCTGAATATCTGAGGCTGCAGGTAGTGGCTTGATATTCAATCCAACGGACTTTCCAGTTAACCAACATCAATGACTGAGATTCAAGGAATAACAACAATAATAATAATAATAATAATAATGTTTTCTTTATTAACCACAAGGGTTGACATAAAGTATAACATTAAGGACAGCACAGGACAATACAGGACGGTACAAATGGGCTTTTCTGCGTGTAAAAAAAACAGAGGATGTAATAAAATAACAAAGAAAAATTCCCCAATAGGGGGGAGACTTCCGTGGGTCACTCATGGAGAAATCCCACAAAAAAATCCACGGTTACCCTGAACGCTAGGGCAAGCGGCTTCTTCCAGGCTTCCTTCTACGATACTACAGGCACACGCTCAGGGTAAGCCGCTTCACACGGGCCATTCTTGCCTCACCCACCTTTCAATAAACTGGCTGGGAAAGTAGCACTTCTCTCTCCACCCTGGGGAAAACTGTAAAATTAATGAGGCGGTCACCGAAGAGGAAAGTGCCTGTCTTCAACCATTTCAGACGTGTCCACCATACGACATCTTTTACCACGTAGATAAAAACGGCCTGCCCCTCCTGGTTAACGAATGGCGGCGGGGCAATCTTCACTATGGATTCAGCTTAGAGCCGGATCCGTCCTACACGCGACAGCAGATGTTCGACATAAACCCACAAGTCAGCAATGCTCGGACACTGGACGAGTGCGTGCAGGATGGTTTCGTCGCCCTACGCGCATCTTGGACATGCCCGGCTGACGGCACTTCCTTGCCTGTAGAGTTTATGCCGCACTGGCAAAGCTCCTCGGTAGCAGTGCCAGGCTAGGAATTTCTGAAAGTTGTCCATAAGCCCCGGACTGAAGGTTCTCTTAAATAGATTAGCTAGTTGATTTTCATCGACGCCCAGAGTCTCTTCAAGGACGTTGTCGCTGTTTCCCTCCACTAACCCGCTATAGAACGCCAAGAGGGAGTGTCAACTGATCGCATTGCCCGATAAGTCGTGGGCTGTGAGCGCCTGAAGACATTCCAGTCTCCAAGCGCTCCCTCTCGGTCTTCGCTTGACCCAGGACTGCCGCTCCATCAAGGAGAGGAGCTGGGGAAACACAGGTCTAGCAAACGGCGACCACACCTGATCACAGTTGGGGAAGAGGTGGAGATGCCGTAGCCTGAGCGCATGTCTGAGCATCATCAGCCACGTCACGTCCAGCCCTCTGTATAGCGTGTGTTGACAGCAGATGGACCGCCGGACCATCGGAGCACGTCCCTTCTGCAAAATGCGAAAGAGCAAACGCTATAGCGCAGTCAGGTGATGCTTAGGAAAAGGTATGGCATCAGGTGGTAGTAGATGACGGATGTGCTGTACGCATTTGCCACCTCCGCTCGACCTTTCAGAGATAGCTTCCTCTCGGCCCATTTCTGGGTGAGAGAGGCCACCCAGCTCGTCACCGCGTCCCAGTGTTTGTCCGTCTGGACGTCCGGACTGATCCAGACCCCTGGTTGGACAGCATGGACCTTCCTCTCCAGGTGCCGAGCCACAGTCCCACCGACTTTTCCTGGTTCAACATTGCTCCTGTCACCACCTCGTATTCTCTCAGAGCTGTGCCGATCACCTCGATGTGTTTGGCATTCGAAACCACTACGGTGACGTCGTCAGCATATGCTGACACGGTTGTCCCGCATCCCAGTTTATACTGGACGCCTCCCAATGTCCCCAGTTTGTGTAGTAAGGGCTGCAGAGTCAATACGTACAACAGGGACGTGAGGGGACATCCTTGGTGGACCGAGCATATGACGTTGAACGGTTCCGAAAGGCATTCCTTCACTCTAACCACAGAGCTTATGTTACAGTGTATGGCAGCGATCCAGCCTTTGAAGACAGGCCCAAAGCCGGCCGCCCTCAGGACCACCGCCAGCTATTGATGGTCGACACTATCGACAGCTTTCGACTGATCTAAAACGATTAAAGCTCCACCCTTGCCAGATTCCCTAGCTATCCTCTCCACGATGTATCGCATGAAATGGAGATTGTCGTGGATGGATCTGTCTGGAATCGTGCATGGCTTCGCCTCTCCCATCAGTCTAGTACCCCTGAATAGCTGAGCGAATTACCGCTGAAATGCTGCCCACATTTGCTCGGATTCAAGTAACATGCTCTCATCGTGGTCGTCCAAAGACCGGATCTTGACTTTATTGCCACGGTACGCCCCCGCCACTCGGGCTCATAGAACAGATTTCGTCCCCTCATGTCTGAGAACACGCGCTCTAATACTGGCAACGCAACCTTGGTGCTTTGCATTGAAGAGTTAGTCGAGAGCCAATCTCGCTGCAAACACAGCGGTTACCATGCCTTTACTAAGCGTCTTGTCTAATTTACTAACTAGTTCTCTCTCTGTTCTATTTTTCTATATTGTTAACACCTTACTAAACCTAATGGAATCTATTCTAATCGCCCTTTTCAGAGCGAACCGCGATTTGTTGCTGACGACTGCCTCCGTCAACACCCGCCTACTAGTTCGCTAATCCGGTATTTGTAGGGTTTGCGCACCGTGAGTGACGCGTTTAGCTTCCAGTACCCGGGTCCTTGTCTAAGAAGCCTTTCTACGTTGACCACACAGATCACAGAGCAGGTTTGCGACGCTTTTAAACTCTCTTCCCTCTCCGCTAGGCCCACACAGTCCCAGCGTGCATCCAAGATCCCGCCCTGCCTCGCCCTTCGCCCACTAACACTAAGAGCGCGAGGTTCCAAGAAAGGTCTCCAAGCGCCGGAAGAAGTCAGGCCGTCCTGCTCCTGTCGGGGTGTATTCAGCCACTAGCTTGAAAGTGCACCCTTCTCCACTGGTCACGTCCAGCACCATCAACTTACCTTTAGGGTCCAGTAACATGGTCCGTATCACGGGGTCCAGGCCTCTCCGCCCCCCCCCCTAAATTTGGGATAGCTTGGAGATGTGTACGAAAATGGGTGCGAATGTCCGGGTCTCGGTGGTGATGGCAATGGTGGTGGTGGAGGTGTGGCGGTGGTAGTGTTGATGGTGTCGGAGGTTGTAGGGAGGGTCTGTTTATAGCGATGGTTGTAGGTCGTTGACTTCTTTTTTTGTTTTTTTCCCTCCTCATTTTTATGGAGGACGAAGTAAGGGATCTCTTCTTTTTCGCTGCGATGTTTTTCCAACCTTCAGCATCATCACACTCTCTGTCCGATTTCGTGAGATCGGGAAGGGGCATCCTCTCCATTGGTCTTGGCGCTTTTGGTGGTGGAAATAGTGTTTTTGTCGTTGGTATCACCGGTACTGTTAGTTTTTCTGCCACTGTGGCCTCAGGCAGCTTTGCCACTCAAGTCACGGGGCACAGCATAGAGATAAGGGGGTGCGCGTGCACACCTTTGTGAATTTGGGGCAAAGGCCTTGGGCATCTACCTTCGACAACTTGGGCTTCTACCTTCGAAAGTAACGGGTAGATGGCTGCTGTCGTCCAGGTCGATCACATCGGGGATGGCGTCAATGGTCTCATAGTCTGATTGGATCATTAGCTCCATCCCTAAACCTGACCAGTTTTCTTGTCTCATACGCATGACATCTAGGATTGTTGTTGACTCCTCGATGTCAGCGAGGACGGCTGCCATCAGCCAAGCGATCTCCATTGAGTGCGGAACCTGGGTCACTCGGACCCTCACGACTCTCTGTCCGCAGTATGTGGGAACCATGAGTATTTCCTCACATTGGAGTGACGTAATGGAGTGTACTCTGCCTTCTTCGGGTGAAGCGAAAGAAACATCCACGGTGCCATACTTAATTCTTCGGGCTACGTAGATTTTCTGTGCCCAGACGGCATACATAACCCTTTGGACCTGTGACTCTGCCACCCATTCCATTCGGCACAATTTGAGTTCAAGTTTACGGTACGGTGACCCTGTGAGGCTGACCCTGCTTTTCTTTGACAAAAATCCTGGCCTGTCACATCTCCATGTCACTGATGCGTACTCTTTCCACACTTTTAGCAGCCTTCACGAATGATACCACTTAGGAGGCTCATGCCTTCTGTTTGGGGCTCGTCATTTCTGCTTCTTTTGTTGTTGTTGTTGGTGGTGGTCTTGTTAGTTTTTTTCTTCTGTGTTGCTGCTGTTACTGTTGTTGTTTGGCTATTTGCTACAGCTGCAGTTGAATTCGACCGGGTGACGCGTTGTTTCCTTGAGCTTTATTTCACGTTAATTTGCAAAAATGATCTGTACCTGTAATTTAAAGGGTCAGTCCCCTTATGCTGAATCTCTTTGAGCACTACGATAAGGTTCCACGTGTCTGTGGAATGCTCAATCACTTTCGCGTTACTTTGACGATCAGGCTTTTCTGTTGATTAGGACATAGTCGCAGTTTCTGAGGTAGGTCTAATAACAATATATATTTCACGATCAAAGGACCGTTAAGTATTTGGGGATTTCTCGATCTATTGCATTATTTTGTAAAAAAAAAAAAAAGAAATCCCACAAAACTATCATAATACCAGACACAAGATGCTTAATCCCTCTAACTATAAATAACACCCAGATACACCTACAAGAGAGAGAGAGAAGTAGAGTTTATGTGAATATGTGAATGTGTATGATAGAAAAGGAGATAATTGATCTATTTAACAGGAGAAGGGACGCAAGTGAGAATGAGAGACAAATGAGTGAAAGGAGAATGAGAGAGAGAGAGAGAGAGAGAGAGAGAGAGAGAGAGAGAGAATGGGCTTAATAAATTTGTAACCATATTTCTAATTGAATACACATATTAATTATGAAAATAATGAAGAAACTGATAGTATTTAGTAGAATAACATTTTCAATAAGATTGAGCAAAATGGTCCTAAAAAAAAATTTCATGATTGAAGGTTTTAATTCAAATTCGAACATTTTATATCAGATAGCTTCAGGCAAGATGGTATTAACAGGGTTCATAATAAAGAGCATAAATATAGAGAGTAAAATCACCGGCGTTAATGATAATTATTAAATCGAAACTAATTAAATTAAAATGGTTGTGAGGTGTGATTTTGGTGTTTGGTAAATACGGTGGCAACTTCTAATATGCTTCAATATTATTGGATCTCATCAGATATATATAGTCGTAGTCGTAATTAACAGAACTTAAAATGGCTGAAAAAAATAAAAATTCACTGATTATGCAATTTGTAATAATAACATTGGAAAAATTGTCAGGGATAATGTCTGACCAAAGAACAGATATGAATGAAATTATATAATCTAGTGAGTCCACACAAAATAAATAAATAAATATTAAAAAATCATAATGCAGAGGAAAACTATTGTAATTGTTGATAATTCCTGTCAAAAATGCAAGGGAGACGATTAATTACCTGATTCATTGAGAACATCGGATATATTGAAATATTCAGTGAAAAAACCGTAACATCGTTCTGCGAACTTCATGGCATAATTTGTCTGGTTTATCTTCTCTCGCTGGGCCCACATCCGTAACTATAGAAACAACAAACAAAGCGATACTATGAAATGGCATGAGCTTTTAGGGTCAATCTCTCTCTCTCTCTCTCCCTCTCTCTCTCTCTCTCTCTCTATATATATATATATATATATATATATATATATATATATATATATATATATATATATATATATATATATATATATATAAATATATATATATATATATATGTAAAGTTATATTTAAAATTGTTGGGTTACAACTAGTAAATATTTATAACTGATATAAAAGCACTCGACAAATATTTGGAGTATATTTACAATATTAAATAAATGGAAAACTATATTTATAAAACCATATTTATTTCATTATACATATTTCGGGGATATCATATTAACAATATGCTATGCCTTCATCAGACAAAATACAATATAAACAGTTTTATAGATAAATATATTCGACATACCGTAATAAACATCAACTTCATTTGAAGAGGTTTACTCTAGCAGTGAAAATACAGAGAGAAAGAAAGAGAGAAAGAAAAGAGGGAAAAACGAAAGAAAGAAAGACAAAACGAAGAGAAGGAAGAAAAAGAAGAAAAAGAAAAAGAAGAAATGCATGGAACAAAATAGAGAGATGGAAAAATAGATAAAGTGAAGAGCTTCATGTAAAGAGACAGAAAGATATATATATATATAGAGAGAGAGGAAATAGAGATAGATACATATATATATATAGAAAATTAGGTAGTGGGAGGTCATTTTGAGTAAGTGTATCAATGATACATTTATTTATTTATTTATTTATTTATTTATTTATTTATTTAGCTCAAGTATTAATGTAAGGGAGATATATAGAGAGATATAGAGAGATATAGAGAGAGAAAAAAAATTTTAAAATATCCAGACATATTCGAGGCGTAGAAAACCCTATGTTTTAATGTATTAGTATTTATAAAACTTACACTACACTGTAAATATCAGTATTCCTGAATGAAACAAGTATTCACAATGTGTGAAAATTCATTATCTTATGTTTAGTTTTAAAAATTCATATGTCTATGTGACAGTTACAAATCTCAATGTGAATCCAACTGATTCACTCCGCAAACTCTAAGTTGTCGGAAAACATTCTCAATGTGGTATAAAAATTTGAGCGTATTATTATTCTTGCGATTACTCTACAAGATTATCTATCAAGCAGAAATAGAGAGCAGATTTCAATATACTAATCGAAAATATATATTATATTATAAACATAATAATAAGTAAAAATATAGAATAGAAAACTAAAAAAATATTACGAAAGAATATTACATAATAAAAATATTGCATATTAAAAATACTACGTATTAAAAAATATTACGTATTAAAGATTTACATATAAAAATTTACATATAAAAATATACATATAAAAATCTACATATAAAAATTTACATATAAAAATATATAAAGATATTAAAAAAATAAATAAAATAAAAATAAAAATATTATAGAATACTACAATACTAAAGAATAAAAGTAAAAATAAAAATAAAAATAAAAATAAAAATAAAAATAAAAATGAAAATAAAAATAAAAATAAACCACAAAAAAACAACCCTTCAAAGTTAATTGACAATATATTGCCACGTTCACTACAAGACAAAGCCAAAAATTATCTATCAAAAATTATCTATCAAAAAAATTATCTATCAAAAAAAAAAAAAAAAAAATCTTCAACGGCACTTTCAGGGGTACTCTGGCAACTTAAGCTAGATAACGTTAGATATTCGACGGCTTGGAATATAGTCTCAAGAGGGATTCCTTTTAATTCATCCTCTGAGACATGTGACCTCTGTGCAGAGGAGATATTCTTTATACTAAAATCTAAAAACTCCCTTAACCTACGGACAAATTTATTCAGTTGTTGCAAACATAGATTAAACTCAACGTTTAAATATAAATTTAAATTTAAAATGTAGTATATTTAGTTTGATTTATATTTATATGAGAACTAGCCGATAAATCTTTTGATTCCTAAATCTTTGATTCCCTCGTTTTACTCTTTTTATTGTTTATTTTATTTTATTTATTTTTATTTTTATTTTTATCTAAACATTCCTCATGAAAAATTAAGCTACCCTAAAAGCCGATGCTCCAAATTTTTTGAATTAACCTTACACTAGATAAACTTCTATATTAAACATAGGAACATATGTAGACATAATTGGACATCATAATCTTTTTACGATATTCTTTGCTAGATGTGATTTGATAGATAATTTTTGGCTTTGTCTTGTAGTGAACGTGGCAATATATTGTCAATTAACTTTGAAGGGTTGTTTTTTTGTGGTTTATTTTTATTTTTATTTTCATTTTTATTTTTATTTTTATTTTTATTTTTATTTTTATTTTTATTTTTATTTTTACTTTTATTCTTTAGTATTGTAGTATTCTATAATATTTTTATTTTTATTTTATTTATTTTTTTAATATTTTTATATATTTTTATATGTAAATTTTTATATGTAGATTTTTATATGTATATTTTTATATGTAAATTGTTATATGTAAATCTTTAATACGTAATATTTTTTAATACGTAGTATTTTTAATATGCAATATTTTTATTATGTAATATTCTTTCGTAATATTTTTTTAGTTTTCTATTCTATATTTTTACTTATTATTATGTTTATAATATAATATATATTTTCGATTAGTATATTGAAATCTGCTCTCTATTTCTGCTTGATAGATAATCTTGTAGAGTAATCGCAAGAATAATAATACGCTCAAATTTTTATACCACATTGAGAATATTTTCCGACAACTTAGAGTTTGCGGAGTGAATCAGTTGGATTCACATTGAGATTTGTAGCTGTCACATAGACATATGAATTTTTAAAACTAAACATAAGATAATGAATTTTCACACATTGTGAATACTTGTTTCATTCAGGAATACTGATATTTACAGTGTAGTGTAAGTTTTATAAATACTAATACATTAAAACATAGGGTTTTCTACGCCTCGAATATGTCTGGATATTTTTAAATTTTTTTTCTCTCTCTATATCTCTCTATATCTCTCTATATATCTCCCTTACATTAATACTTGAGCTAAATAAATAAATAAATAAATAAATAAATAAATGTATCATTGATACACTTACTCAAAATGACCTCCCACTACCTAATTTTCTATATATATATATGTATCTATCTCTATTTCCTCTCTCTATATATATATATATATCTTTCTGTCTCTTTACATGAAGCTCTTCACTTTATCTATTTTTCCATCTCTCTATTTTGTTCCATGCATTTCTTCTTTTTCTTTTTCTTCTTTTTCTTCCTTCTCTTCGTTTTGTCTTTCTTTCTTTCGTTTTTCCCTCTTTTCTTTCTCTCTTTCTTTCTCTCTGTATTTTCACTGCTAGAGTAAACCTCTTCAAATGAAGTTGATGTTTATTACGGTATGTCGAATATATTTATCTATAAAACTGTTTATATTGTATTTTGTCTGATGAAGGCATAGCATATTGTTAATATGATATCCCCGAAATATGTATAATGAAATAAATATGGTTTTATAAATATAGTTTTCCATTTATTTAATATTGTATATATATATATATATATATATATATATAGAAGTGGTGACACAACAGTTAGTTCACTATACCGAGAACAATTGTTTCACCTTAGCGGATCCTCAGCTCATATATATATATATATATATATATATATTTCGTTTCTGAATATATATATATATATATATATATATATATATATATATATATATATATATATATAAATTAGCGAGAATCGCATTTCGGCTATTGGAAATTAGCGAAAAACAACTTTCGAGATGTGTGGCATGCGCTCCATAGAAACTAGTGAACTAGAGCAACAACGTACGTTAAAAAAAGAGACGATGGTTAAACCATTATCCGCAAATCCATAGAAACAACCAAGATATTCGGGTCAAACAAATAATAAATATATGTGTATATATATATATATATATGTATGTATATGTTTATATGTATATATATATATATACATATAAACATATACATATATATATATATTATATATACACAATAAACACACACACAAACACATATATATATTCATATCGCTCTCTATATATATTCATATAAAAATATATACATTTATATATATATATATATATATATATATATATATAGGCCATATATGTGTTAGAATTGGTATGCATATTCAAAAGATTTTATTTTTTTATTTCTAATTTATTGATACATTTTTATAAGTATGTCGAGATTGACACTTTCCTTTAATTACTATACTCCCTTACCTCTTTTACTTCCGCATCTAAATGTAAGTGTGTGTGGGCGTGTTTATGTGAGCGCCTCAATATTCATATACTTATGATGTATCTATTCCGTCTGTTGATTACAGACATACGGATACATTAGCCCTAAATTTTAGATTTACACACACTTTTTCACTATACGTATACATATGAGCATACACATATATGCACATCTGTGAGCGTATTTACATACATATACACACACCTAACTATATTTTCTTGTTAGATTTTTATGTATTTCAATCTATATTTCATTGGTCTATTCAAAATCTGTTACCAAACAGACCTATTGTATTGAATTATTGTTATTATCAATAAACAAGCATCATTATTTCTGAAGACAGCATATATATGTGAAGGTATGTATATTCCCTCTGATAGTTTGTATAATTTTGTACATAGATCTTTTGAATATGCATACCAATTCTAACACATATATGTCCTAGAAACGATCGTAAAATAATGAACTTTTTTTGTTTAATATAAGGAACTGTTTCTTTATTTATTCATTATTTTTTTAATATTTTATATATATATATATATATATATATATATATATATATATATATATATATATATATATATATATATATTAATAAAAACAATGAATATAAACAAAGAAACAATTCCTTATATTAAAAAATTCATCATTTTACGATCGTTTCTAGGATATATATGTGTGTGTTGGTATGTATATCATATAGATCTATGTAAAAATTTTACAAACTATCAGAGGGAATATACATACCTACACATATATATGCTGTCTTCAGAAATAATGATATTTGTTTATTGAAAAACACCAGCAAAGATTCAATATAATAAGTCTGTTTGGGAACAGGTTTTGAATTGACCAATAGAAGAGTAGTAAGTGGTCAAGTTGATAGAATAGTAGTAGTAGAAATTTAATTTAGGGGTAGAGGAATGCAGACTTCAGTTTTGAATGGAAATAATATTCTGAATGAAAAGATTACTTTGGGCATGAAAAGAGGTCAAGCCGGTGAAAGGTACACGAAAATTTGATGTTATTAAAGAATAATGCTAATGTTAAAATCGAAGGAGAATCTTATTAAAAACATAGGGAATTTAGATCTATAAAAAGAAATTAAATCAATTTAATTGATAGGTATACTTATAGGGATAAATTTATATTAATTCATATGGATGTGATAAATAAGAGTTAGATGTTATTAAAGAATGTTGTTAAAAACGAAGGAAAAAAAATTGGGGAGGGGGATAAATGTATTAGTGAGAAATAATAAACTTATATAGACTACAAGGAATTTAGATTCATAACAGAAAATTAAAATAGTTTATATGTATACTGATAGGTATTAATTTTATGAAAAGATAGCTGTAAAAGGGAAATAAAATTATGAAGTTCTCAGTAGTAAAATACTAATTATAGGTTAACTAAATTTAAAAAAAATAATTATAATAATTTGTAAAATGAAAGTGTATATTAATTAGGTTTATAATATTTGAAAGTTCTTCTAATTCTATGATTGCACGATATAATTAATTCTTGTCGCTTATTTAATAGGATATCCTTAGATTTCATTATTTCAAAAAGTTCCTGGGAACATAATCTACACTCATATCTGTTATTTTGAGCACACTTCAGGTCAGGTTATAATCGATATTCTTTTTTCTATAATTATTAATTATTTCAGCCAAGGATGTTGTATTAGCTAATGTGGCATTTTAAAAACTGTGTTTGTGGGTATTAAATCTTACTTTAAATTGGTTAGAAGTAGCTCCTATATATGAATAAGTTGAGTCCTTAGTGCTAATTTTACATTTATATACTATTATTAATAAGGCAATTTCCTTTTAATGGGCAATTTGCTTTGTCTATACAGTTACAACCATTCGTGAATATTATATCAGAGGAGTTAGTCAAATTAGGTGTGGAATTTACTCGACTTGTTGTATGTGAATGAGATGGTGGTTTGTTGTGGTTTATTTTAGTATTATGGTTAGTTTGATGTGTTGGTGGTATATTCATGTTTTTTGTAACACTTATATGCATTGTAGGCACTTATATTTTGTTGTATATTTTTGGTAGTGGAGTAGGAAAATTTGACCGTTGATCTATTTAAAATTTGATGGTATTTCTGGTTTGGCGGGAAGTTTTTCTCTAGGATAGTAAACATTTTTTTAGGGATATTATCTTTAATTTGTAGATTAAATGGAGCATTTTACCAAGTAACTCGTCTATTACGGTTTCGATGCTGATTTTTATTTTTATACGATGTATCCTGATGTTTACTAAGAGAGTTAGTATTAGTGAATTTATTATACATATGTTTAGTTAGATTCACTGATTTAGGTGTTTTAGTCTGATTATTAGGAATTTTGTTAGTAATGTTATTAACATATATTGGAGTATTAGGATGAATGGTTTTTGAAAGTTATTATATTGTATGTGAGAAGAGGTAGAGAAATTAAGTTTTAAGTTGGTATTTTGGGGTATAGTGTGAGTGGCATTTAGGTGTGTATTTTTCATTTGTTTTTTGTTGGTAATATTGGGTTGTATGTTTGTAATATTATTGGTACAAGACTAATTTGTTTTTGTGGCCGCTTCTAGCTAAAGCTTCTTTATAAAAGTTCGCATTTTTATCGAATATATCCTGGTTAGATGAAAGGTTAGAAATTCTGAGTGAGATATTATATGCAAGGTTTTTAAGGATAGATCTAGGGTGATTGGATTGTGAGTGTATGTAATGTAAGTTTTGGTTAGGTTTATGCTAAGGTTGGTAGATACCCGTAGATAAGTCTAAAGTTATATCAAGGAAATTAACTACTTTACTGGTGTTTTCAAATGTAATAGTGAGACTATAATAGTCTTTGAGGAAAGTTCTAATAAGTTTTTTATTTTTTTCAATTTCTGATAGGCTAAGGTTAGTGGAAAGAAGAAGACAGTCATCACGATATAAACTACCACTAAGGTGGGGGAAAAAGAAGCATTTATGTTAAATAGAAGAAAGAGGCCCAC
>OZ024743.1:171707108-171729608 GCA_964016885.1 Eledone cirrhosa
TCGTTTGCAATTATGCAAACAAGCTTAATTTTTAAAGCCATCTCAGTAGAATGAACAACTTCATTCTTGCTCTTGTATTGGCATGTAAACAGAACTGCAGACACTAATGCTTCTGGGTATCACCCTTCATCAGTACAGCTCACTGTTCACCTGGCAACTGTCAGAGCTAGTGAAAATATATGCTATTTTCTAACATATACAGTGACTGATCGCCCTGATTTGCATAATTGCAAATGAATCGAATGTTATTATTAATATTCGAAAAACTCAGATTACACACACACACACACACACACACACACACGCACACACACACACACACACACACACATATATATATATATATATATGTATGTATTTCTTTTAGGTTTGGTGGTTAATGATATCACTGGATTCATACTGAACCCGGACATTGAAATGTTCAAAGTATAATAAACCTTTAAGGAATTACACCAGTCCAGCCTCCTGTTATTTTATATATGTATATATATATATATATATATATATATAAACAAAATAAACGAACATGTCTATCTATCTATCTATCTATCTATCTATCTATGTCGCAAATCGAGGAAGTCGGCACCTTACTAAAGGAATACGAAAGTCTCACAGGAGCGAAGCTGAACCGGGACAAGTCCATCGGTTTGCAACTCGGATCGTGGAGAGGCAGACCGATGCCTTCCGATGGCGTCGTCGGACGCTGGACGGAAGGACCGGTAAAGCTGCTCGGGGTCTGGTTTGGTCCGGACCTCCAGGTGGAGAAGAACTGGAACGAAGTGACGGCCAAGGTGTTTGCACTCACCCAGAAGTGGGCCGAGTGCAAACTATCCTTGAAAGGTCGAGCGGAGGTGGCGAACACTTTTATAGCGTCCGCCATCTACTACCGCTTGACCGTCGTGCCTTGTCCAGCCAAAACGCTCGCCAAAATGGAGCGCGCCCTCTTCCGATTCCTTTGGAAGAGGCGGGCTCCTTTGGTAAGAAGATCCATCTGCTGCCAACACCCTTCTAACGGAGGGCTGGGGATGCCGTGGTTGACGATGCGCAAACACGCGCTCAGGCTGCGGCATCTCTACGTATTCCTCACCGGACAACCGGTGTGGGCCCCGTTCGTGAGGCGAGCCTTCCCACGACTCGTCTCACTGACCGAGCTGCAGTCCTGGGTCAAGCAGAGACCGAGGAAAATGGGCGACTGGCACATCGAATGTGCTCAGGCGCTCACAGCCCTCTGGCAGGCGGACCCGGCGATCAGTGGAGACTCCACTTCGTCATTCTATAGAGGGTTGGTCCGCAGCAAGTGCGACGACGCGCTCGGTGAAACTCTAGGCGTGGAGGAAAATGAACTGGCCAGTCTGTTCGGTAGGACCTTCCGCCCGGGACCGATGGACAACTTCCAAAAGTCCCTGGCCTGGCAGTGCTACCGAGGAGCTCTACCAGTTCGAGACAAGCTCTACAGACATGGGCGCCCGGGCAGGGACCCTGCAAAAAAGATCTGTCCGAGGTGCGTGCGAGACGAAGAAACCGTCGCGCACGCATTCATACACTGCCCGGGCGTCACTGACCTGTGGGGATATGTAGAACGACTATTGTCGCGGGTGGGACCAATCCAGTTGACCACCGAGTCCATTGTCATGATCAAACCGCCACCCTCCTTCAAAAACGAAGGAGAGGCGGTTTTCCTTTGTGTGATAGCTATGGCGAAAGAGGTTGTATGGTGGACAAGGTTGAAAGGGCTGAGGTCAGACACCTTTCTCTCCGGCCAACAACTGATTCTTTTTTTCAAATACCACTTTGGAAGAAGAATCAGGATGGAGAGAGAGGTGCTGTACCCCAGCAAGTTTTATGAAAGGTGGGTGAAAGTGGCGAGAATGGCCCGAGTGAATGGGCCTTCTCTCTATATCAGCCTGTAGATTGAGGAAAAGGAGGAGGAGAGGAAAGGAGTACAAGCTCTTCGTACTCCTGGAGATGAGGGTTGCACATTTTTTTCGGGGGTATGTGTTACCCATATAAACTGTCTCCCTCTATTGGGGAAAATCGACTAACTTTTAAATTCCATCTGTGATAACATTTTACACGTTTTTATTGTATGTAAACTTCCCCCTTTGTATTTGTCCCCTTCTTTTGTGCCCCTGTGGCTAATAAAGAAATATATCTATCTATCTATCTATCTATCTATCTATCTATCTATCTATCTATCTATCTATCTATCTCTCAATCTAGCTGTCGCCTGTTCTACAGTGTGGATGTAATTCACTTCGCGCAGAAGTTTTGTTCAAATTTATTGCGGAAATTTTGTGAGTTCAAATTTAATTTTGATACAATTGTGTAGCTTGACCCCCCGTCTGAACTGTCAGGCGGTGGGTCAGCTCATCTTTACCCCTCCTAGAGGTGAAAAACCTGTTTTAAAAAATTTTGTGGCAAAAAAAATTTCAATCGTCTAACAGAAATGTTAAACGCAGCGAACGAAAATAGTGGTGGGGGGACAGCGGTAAGAGTTGTAAGCTCGCACGCTTTAGTTCCCCCTTCCTTCCCAACTAACGTCATAGAGAAGGAAGGAAAAATTAAAATAAAAACAGACGAATCTGCGGAGAATAAAAATGACGAAAACACAAATCTGGACATGGATTCCAACAACGAAAAAAAAAAATTTGAAAAATTGCATGACAATACTAATAACACAAACAAAGACACAACAAACACAAAAATAACATTTGAAAATAACACCATAACAGAAAGCAAAGCAGACGACAAGATTTCATTTGCACAGAAAACAAAGAAATCTTTGACTTATATACCGGAAAATATTTCAGATGTGGCACGACGAATCACAGACGCCAAACAATACATAAGTGAAGGAGAGAATGGTATTTTATCGGTAAAAATGCCTCAAGAATTCACCAAAGACATTGAAATCCGAACGGTCAAGTTTCGGACCATCAACAACAGTACAAAAAAACCTGAACAGCCTTCTCAAGCAGATATCAAAACAGTACTCACAGAAGTACTTAATGAAACCACTTTCATAAGAAAAGACAGACTGTATGGAAGCCTAGCAATTATCATGAAGAACGAATCGGCGGCAAAAAAATGTGCTTTGTCACCGATTCGTTCGAAAAATTTTACCTTTTATCCATCTTATATGGGTAAAAGAACTCAACGCATATGGCTGGATGCAATGATGCCAGATGTGGACTACTGCTGGCTCATAGCTGGCTTCATCGATCCAGTGAATGACAACGTGATTTCCATTGGGAAAACCACAGGCAATGCGTTCAGTGGAACAGGTATAGAGCTGGTAGTGCAAATGAAGCCTGAACGCATCGCCCAAATACCCGACAGAATCCTATTAGAGGACCACGGGTATATAAACATTAGCGTGGAGGGGAGAAGGCCGTCCTGCCATATCTGTGCAGGCAGAGGGCACCTGAAGGCCGCTTGTCCCCAACTCAACAAAAAGAAAACCCTGCTACCAACACCAGCTCCACCACCACAACAGATAAACAAACAACAAAACTCAGTCCCACCCAACCCGTCCCTCAGTAAAACCACACCACCACCACAACACAAACAGTCACAACACATTACCCCAAAACACAATACAGGCTCACCCAACCTCTCACTCAATAAAACAACACAACCACCGCAGACACAACACACAACACAGTCTAACATAGTGACATCCATCTCCCCCACA
This sequence comes from Eledone cirrhosa, assembly GCA_964016885.1. Taxonomy (NCBI): domain Eukaryota; kingdom Metazoa; phylum Mollusca; class Cephalopoda; order Octopoda; family Eledonidae; genus Eledone; species Eledone cirrhosa. Next base: position 171,710,803 of record OZ024743.1, read on the forward strand.
AAGAAAACCAACACGGAAACATTACCAGCAAACATACCTCTTCCCTCCAACACTGAAGATAACCCAACGAATTCGGAGGAAGAAACGGAGTCCTTCAGACAGATTAAAAGGAAAAAAAGAAAACATGTGCAAAACACACAAGGCCAAACAACCCCCACCCAAATCTCAACACAATCCAACAAAACAGAAAACACCCCTCCAGCAACAAACAAAACCAAACCTGCCCCTCCCCTCTTCGAAACACTCACACCATCCGAAAAAAAGACATTACACTATACTTACATCAACAGAAACAATAATAAATTAAATTAACTCATATACAATAATCCTTCGGTACAAACCGAAGGTGTAAACGTTGTTTCTTCAGAAAACTACCCACATTTAAAATTAATAAAGATCCCAATGAACCTCTACCAAAAACTAAAAAAGGATGTTAAGGAGGACGTAGGACGACCCTCTGTCAAACCCATAAACCGCGTCCTACTAAAAAGCTTTCCCCCTCCCCTTCCCCTCCCCAACACAACTCCAAACACCCCAACCCCACCACACACTGACGACCCCACACCACCACAAGACACCCCTTCACCCAACACCCCCGACCCCATGGAAGTCGTGCAACCCGAACCCCGGGAAGCGGAAAGGTAGGTCTCTACACTCTCCTTTGGCTCTGCCGCCCACATGGATGTGTTAAGAGTAGGATGTTTGAATGCACGTGGCCTGGGCTCAACTTGGAAGCAAGCAAAGCTTCTAAATGACCTCAGGTCATGTAGTATAAATGTAATGGTTATCTGTGAGACTCGAACCAGCGTCGTGCGGCAGCTGGCCCCCACCTTCGATGACTTTGAGGTGCATGCATCTCTCTGTCAACCTGGAGGTGGGGATGGGGTTGTCGTACTGCTGCAAAAACACCTGGGTCTTGCCGTACAGGTTGTGCACTCGGACCCGGAGGGTCGTTTGTTGGTGCTAGACGTTGGCAGTAGTGAAAGTGCGGCCTTGAGACTGGTCGCCGTCTACTCCCCTTTCGGAGCTGAACGGCCCGACTTCTTCCAGCGTTTGGAGACTTTTCTGGGAACGTCGCCTTCCTTGCTTCTAGCGGGGGATTGGAATGACATCCTAGATGCACGTTGGGACTATGCAGGAGCATGTCCTAATATACGGGGGTGTAACAGCCTCAAGGTGTTACTCGACCGTTTTAACTTGGTCGATAGATATCGACTAGATTTTCCAACTGTGTCTACCTGGACTTGGAGAAACCACAGTGGTCAATCTAGATCGTACTTAGATAGATTCTTAGTTAGAAGTAAGGATAGGGACATATTAAGCTGTCCAGAAATGCGCACGGTTGGCTACACGGATCACAAATTAGTGACCTGCGTAGTCAATCTCGAGAAAACACATAAACAGGGTCCCGGTTACTGGAAACTTAATTTGTCTTTACCGGCAAGAGAGACTTACAGAAACCAGATTAGCAGATTAGTTAAGGAGAGGTTGACAGGTGCAATCGTCAACAACCGATGGTGGGCATCTCTCAAAAGAGAGATTAGAACAGAATCAATAAGTTATAGCAAGATGTTAGCTGCCGATAGGAATAGAAACGAGAAAGAATTAACAGGTAAATTAGAAGAGGCAATCAAGAGCGAAGATGTGGCCAGAGTGCTGGCATCGAGGACGGCCTTGAACCAGTTTTTCGATGCAAAGCACGAAGGCTGCGTCATTCGAAGTAAAATACGTGCTCTAGGTAATGAGGGGGCCAAAGCCGTTGGCTGGGCCCGCGTGACAGAAGCTAAGAGTGGAAATCGATCCACCATCCGGTCGTTGCAAGACGAAGATGGACGGGTGATCCGGGAGCCTAAGCAGATGTGCGAGGCCTTTCAAAGGCACTTTGCCCGATTGTTCGGGGGAGGCGAGGGTCCGGGCGGGGCGTGGATTTCGGTCCATACCTCGACGGCCTGCCGCGTCTCTCGAGCGAAGAGGCAGAGTCCTGCGAGGGACCAATCTCGGCTGATGAGATCGGAGATGCGCTGAGCCAATGCAGCAGACGCAAATCTCCAGGTCTCGATGGTATACCTTACGAACTTTATTTAACAATGCTGGTCTTCTTCTCCGAACCCCTCGAAGCGGTCTACTGCAATTGGCAGCAGAACGGGAGAATTCCTTGTTCTGTAGCCAAGGGCGTAGTCACGCTGGTGAGGAAGGACGAGAACAAGGGAGATAGTATAAATAATTTTCGGCCCATAACCCTGCTAAACACAGAGTTAAAGATTTTGGCCAAGGTGTTAGCAAAGAGGTTGGCGCTTGTCGTGGGTGGCCTGGTGGGAGATGCGCAGACATGTGCTATCCCATCTAGGTCCATTCACGATAACCTCCACCTCATGCGATACATCATAGAGAGGGTTGGCAACAAACCCGGATCAACTTGGATAAGTCTAAGGCCTTCGATAGGGTCGACCATGGTTACCTGGATGCGGTGCTAGCGGCGGCTGGGTTCGGTCCTGTTTTCAGAGGCTGGATCACTGCCTTACATAGCAACCACATCTGTTCTAGGATCAAGGTGAACGGCTACCTTTCGAAGCCGTTCGAAATCACACGATCCATTCGACAGGGGTGCCCTCTCTCCTCCCTTCTGTACGTATTGACTCTCGAGCCTTTACTGAGGAAGTTGGAGTTGTTGCAGGGTATCCCCCTGGAACCAGGATTGAGAAAAGCGGTGTCGGCCTACGCCGATGACGTAACAGTAATGGTATCAACCGACTCGGAGATCGAGGCGATCGGTACCTTACTGGAGGAGTACGAAAGGTTGTCAGGAGCGAAACTGAACAGGGAAAAAATCCATCGGGCTGCAACTCGGAACGTGGAGAGGCAGACCGATGCCTCCTGACGGTGTCGTCGGACACTGGACGGAGGGCCCGGTAAAGTTGCTTGGGGTCTGGTTTGGACCGGACCTCCAGGTGGAAAAGAACTGGAACGAGGTTACGAACAAGGTGTTTGCACTAACCCAGAAATGGGCCAAGTGTAAGCTGTCCCTAAAAGGCCGGGTGGAGGTGGCGAACATTTACATAGCGTCCGTCACTTACTACCGCCTGACTGTCGTGCCTTGCCCTAAGGAAACACTCACCACCATGGAACGCATGCTCTTCCAATTTCTTTGGAAGAAGCGCGCTCCTATGGTGAGAAGATCCATCTGCTGCCAACAACCTTCGAAAGGAGGGCTGGGGATGCCGTGGTTGATGATGCGTAGGAACGCATTAAGGCTACGGCACCTACATGTATTCCTCACTGGTCAACCGGTGTGGGCTCCGTTCGTGAAACGAGCCTTTCCGAGACTCGTCTCGCTCACCGAGCTACAGTCCTGGGTCAAGCAAAGATCCGGAAAACTGGGAGACTGGCACACTGAGTGTGCTCAGGCGCTCAGGGCTCTCTGGCAAGCGGGCCAGGCCATCGGTGGAGAATCCACCTCATCATTCTATAGAGGGATGGTGGCTAGCAGGGGCGATGACACCCTTGGAGAGTCGCTGGACATGGAAGAAGACGAACTGGCCAGCCTGTTCGGTAGGACTTTCGGCCCAGGACCAATGGACAACTTCCAGAAGTCACTGGCCTGGCACTGCTACCGGGGGGCTCTACCCGTTCGAGAGAGGCTCTACAGACACGGGCGCAAAAAAGATTTGCCCTAGATGTGTGCGTCACGAAGAAACCGTTGCGCACGCATTGGTGCAATGTCCGGGCGTGGCTGATCTGTGGGGCTACGCCGAACGACTGCTGTCGCGGGTGGCGCCGATTAAATTGACCGCCGAGTCCGTGATGACAATCAAACCGCCTCCCCTCTTCACAAAGGAAGCAAAGGCGGTTTTTCTGTGCGTAATAGCCATGTTGAAAGAGGTTGTTTGGTGGACACGATTGAAAGGTCTGAGGTCAGGCAACTTCCTCTCTGGCCATAGTCTGGTCTACTTCTTCCGATATCACTTCGGAAGAAGGATAAGAATGGAGAGAGAGGTGCTTGGCCACAGGCAGTTTTATGAAAGGTGGGTGATAGTGGCGAGAATGGCTCGTGTAAATGGGCCTTCTCTGTATACCATCCTGTAGGTAAAGAAGTAAAGGAGAGGGGAGCACCTTCTCCATGTGCTCCCCGGGCAAAGGATTGCACACTTTTTCGGGGGGGGGGGGGTGCAACCCCCATCACGTCCCCTCCCTTTTGAGGTTATTTTCGATTATTTTCATGTTACACCCTTTTTACTCGATTGTATGTAAATGTAAATTCCCCCTTTGTATTTGTCCCTTCTTTTTATGCCTTTATGGTAAATAAAGAAATATATCTATCTATCTATCTCTCTCTCTATCAGTCGTATGTCACTTCGCGGAGAAGTTTCCGTTAATTTATGTAAGAAAAAAACGTGAGTTTTTAGTTAAATTTTATATCATTGTGTAACTTGACCACCCGTCTGGACCTTCAGCTGGTGGGTCAACTCATTTTCGCCCCTTCAGGGGCGGAATATCCATTTAAAAAATGTTCCTCCATCGAATCTTGGAAAAAAATATTGTAAAATTTTGATTACGTTATGAACGCTGCGTCCAACGATAATGGTGGTGGAGAGGCGCTAAGACTACAAAGCTCGCAGTCAACAACGTCTTCTTCACTAGATACTATAGAGATGGAAAGACAAAATGAAAATAAATAAACGAATTCATATTCAAACAACACAAATGACACCAAACAATTCAATGACAACAAAAATAACAGCAAAACCAATAATTGTTTCTACTTTAGGCACAAGGCCAGCAATTACCCAGTGTATTACTGGTACTTTATTTTATCGACCCTGTAAGGATGAAAGGCAAAGTCAACCTCGGCGGGATTTGAACTCAGATCGTAAAGGGACGTAACTATGCTGGAAAAAAACCAATAATGATGATAAAAGCAACAATGATAACAACAACAAAGAAAAAAATAAAGACAACGCCAATAACACCAGCATCAAAGACAACAACAACACCAAGGAAAATACGGATGATACCAACATCGGTGACAACAAGAATAACAACAACAATAACAACAATAATGACAACACCACCAATACGGATTCCACAAAGAAACCAAAAATCTCCTTTGCAGAGAAAGTTCAAAAGAAAGAACAATTGATATATCTCGACATAACAAATGCTGAACACCTTTTAAAGGACGCTAAGAGATATGTCACCTTCGAAAAAAATGGTGCTTTCAGCATCAATTCTCCGGTAGAAATTCGCAAGGAAACTGCTCTCAAAACGATAGTTTTTAGGACAGTTTCCAATTCTACCCGAAAACCAGCCCAATTATCACAGAAAGAAATTGACCTGATTTTCAAAAATTCAATGAATGATATTTCATTCATTCAAAGAAGCAAACTCTTTGGGAGTATTTCGGTACTCATGAAGAATCAATTGACGGCCCAAAATTACTCTGTGTCGCCAATTGTATCCAACCTGTACACCTTTTTCCCTACATACATGGGAAAAAGGACACAAAAGATCAGAATCACAAGTGTCACACCAAAGGTGAACATATGGTGGATACTGTGCGGCTTCATCAATTTTGATGAAGACAGAATACTGTCAGTAGGAAAGTCCCCCAGAGATGTATTCAATTGGGACTAGCATTGAAGTTCTGGTGCAAATGAGCCCAGAGCGAATAGCTATGATCCCACAGCGTGTACTCCTGGACGGACTCACCTACATAAACCTTTCGGTTGAGGGTAGGCGGCCTTCATGTTACCATTGCTTTAGCAGGGGTCATCTGAGGGCTTCCTGTCCTAAACTAATGAACCAAAAAAAGGCTCTTCTGCCGACACCCATCAAAACAACACAACCACCAACACCACCACAACAACAACAACACCAACACACAAAAATAACCACAACAAACACAGTCCCACCCAACCCCACTCCACCTAAAACCACTGCAAAATCACATAGAGACACAACAGCTCCCCAAGACATACCCCTCCCCAATCACACAGACGATACAACAGATGAGGCTATCTCGCCATCACCCAGTGAAGACGAGGGAGAACCCCATCGCTCGAAAAGAAAGAAAAGACATCACAAAAGCAAAAAACCAGCAAACACTACCACAAACATACAACCACCAACACAAACAACAAAAATATCACAAACAAAACCCCCACATTATGAAAACAAAATACCTACAACAAAACGAAAGCACACACAAGAACTACAGACAAAAACAAACACAACACAAGAAAATTACACTTACACTTACATAAACACTGAAAACAAAACACTAATGGAGACCATCACGAACGACCCTTCGGTTTTCACCGAAGGGAAAACTTTCGCCCACTCTATTAAAAATAGCAAAAAACTGAACCTAAAACTGATTAGGGTCCCTATACAAACTTATAGGTCCCTAAAAGAAACATTTGAGAAGGATGTGGGGAATTCCTGCGTGAAACCACTCAACCGCGTCCTTCTCAAATGCCTCCCCACCCCAGACACCCCCACCCCACCAGACCCCACCCCACCAAACATCTGCATCCCCACCCCGCCGGAAACCACCACCCATCCAGACAATCCCTCCAACACCCCCATGGAAATCGTGCGGCCTGGTCCCCAGGAGGCGAAGGGTGAGTGATCTCTTTTCCTCTTTTAACTTTTCAGCACCAACATGGCCAATATAAGAGTTGGATGTGTGAACGTACGCGGCCTGGGGATGCCCTGGAAACAGGGCAAACTCTTAAACAACCTCAGGTCGCATGGTATGGATGTGGTAGCCATTTGCGAGTCCAGGATCCACGGCGAGCGACAGCTGGCCCCCATCTTCGATGACTTTGAGATCTACGCATCTCTCTGTCAACCGGGGGGAGGGGGCGGAGTTGCCGTTTTGCTGCGGAAATACCTGGGCCTCGTAACACAGACAGTACATCTGGACCCGGGGGGTCGACTGGTGGTCCTAGACGTTGACGGTAGTGAAGGTGGAGCCTTCAGGCTGGTGGCCGCATATGCCCCATCCGGGACACCGCGGCCAGACTTCTTCAAACGTCTAGAGACTTTTCTGGGAACGTCCCGCTCCTTGCTTTTAGTGGGGGACTGGAATGGAATCCTAGATGCACGTTGGGACTATGTGGGAGCATGTCCCGATAAAGGGGGGTGTAACAGTCTCAAACAGTTAATCGACCGATTTGACCTGGCCGATAGATATCGACTAGATTTTCCGACTGCGCCAATGTGGACGTGGAGTAATCGTAGCGGAACATCTAGGTCGTACCTAGATAGGGTTCTAGTTAGGAATAAGGATAGGGACATGTTAAGCTGTCCACAAATGTTCATGGTTGCCTATTCAGATCACAAACTAGTGACCTGCATGGCCAACCTTGATAGAACCCATAGACAAGGACCCGGCTACTGGAAGCTGAACTTGTCGTTACCGACAAGCAAAGCCTACAGTAGACGGATTAGCAATTTAGTTAAACAGCACTTGACAGGGGCCATTGTCAACAACAGATGGTGGTACTCTCTCAAGAGGGCAGTTAGATTAGACTCGATAGTTTTTAGTAAAGAATTAGCGTTAGATAGAAATAGAACCAAGAAGGAACTGGTAGATAAAGTAGAAGAGGCAATTAGAAGTGGCAACGTAGCCAGCGTGCTAGCAACGAGAACGGCCTTGGACCAGTTCTTCGACGCAAAGCACGAGGGCTGCGTTGTCAGAAGCAAAATACGTGCTCTGGGAAACGAGGGAGCCAAAGCTGTTAGCTGGGCCCGAGTGACGGAGGCAAAAAGTGGCAACAAGTCCACGATTCGGTCTTTGAAGGACCAAAACGGACGCGTGATACGTGAGCCGAAGCAGATGTGTGCGGCTTTTCAGCGGCACTTTGCTCGGCTGTTCGGGGGGAGCGGCGCGCCGGGAGAGGCGATGGATTTCGGTCCATACCTCGACGGCCTACCGTGACTCTCGGACAGCGAGGCAAAGTTCTGCGAAAAGCCGATTTCAGCCACTGAGATAGGGGACGCGCTGAGCCAATGCGGCAAACGCAAATCTCCAGGTCTCGACGGTCTACCCTTCGAATTTTACGTAGCAATGCCGGACTTATTCTCCGGTCTCCTGGAAGCGGTCTACTGCAACCGGCAACAGAACGGGAGAATTCCCAGTTCTGTAACCGGGGGCGTGGTCACACTAATCAGGAAGGACGAGAATAAGGGGGATGACATAGGCAACTTCCGGTCCATAACTCTGCTAAACACAGAGTTACAGATTTTGGCCAAGGTGTTGGCAAAGAGGCTGGTGCTTGTCGTCGAGAACCTGGTGGGAGAAGCACAGACATGCGCAATCCCGACCAGGTACACGATAACCTCCACCTCATGCGATACATCATAGAGAGGGTAGGGTGTAAACCCGGCTTCGGTGGGGCCCTGATCAACTTGGATCAGTCTAAGGCTTTCGATAGGGTTGACCATCGTTACCTGGATGCGTTGCTCGAGGCGGCAGGCTTCGGACCCGTGTTCAGGGGCTGGATTGCTGCAATGCACAACAGCAACATCTGCTCAAGGGTCAAGGTGAACGGCTACCTCTCGGAGCCGTTCCATATTACGCGATCCATTCGACAGGGATGCCCTCTCTCCTCCCTTCTGTACGTACTGACTCTGAGCCACTACTGCGGAAGCTGGAGCTATTGCAGGGCATCCCTCTGGAACCGGGACTGCGGAAAGCGGCGTCGGCCTACGCCGACGACGTGACAGTAATGGTGTCGAGCGCCTCGCAAATCGAGGAAGTCGGCACCTTACTAAAGGAATACGAAAGTCTCACAGGAGCGAAGCTGAACCGGGACAAGTCCATCGGTTTGCAACTCGGATCGTGGAGAGTCAGACCGATGCCTTCCGATGGCGTCGTCGGACGCTGGACGGAAGGACCGGTAAAGCTGCTCGGGGTCTGGTTTGGTCCAGGTGGAGAAGAACTGGAACGAAGTGACGGCCAAGGTGTTTGCACTCACCCAGAAGTGGGCCGAGTGCAAACTATCCTTGAAAGGTCGAGCGGAGGTGGCGAACACTTTTATAGCGTCCGCCATCTACTACCGCTTGACCGTCGTGCCTTGTCCAGCCAAAACGCTCGCCAAAATGGAGCGCGCGCTCTTCCGATTCCTTTGGAAGAGGCGGGCTCCTTTGGTGAGAAGATCCATCTGCTGCCAACACCCTTCTAACGGAGGGCTGAGGATGCCGTGGTAGACGATGCGCAAACACGCGCTCAGGCTGCGGCATCTCTACGTATTCCTCACCGGACAACCGGTGTGGGCCCCGTTCGTGAGGCGAGCCTTCCCACGACTCGTCTCGCTGACCCAGCTGCAGTCCTGGGTCAAGCAAAGACCGAGGAAAATGGGCGACTGGCACATCGAATGTGCTCAGGCGCTCACAGCCCTCTGGCAGGCGGACCCGGCGATCAGTGGAGACTCCACTTCGTCATTCTGTAGAGGGTTGGTCCGCTGCAAGTGCGACGACGCGCTCGGTGAAACTCTAGGCGTAGAGGAAGATGAATGGCCAGTCTGTTTGGTAGGACCTTCCGCCCGAGACCGATGGACAACTTCCAAAAGTCCCTGGCCTGGCAGTGCTACCGAGGAGCTCTACCAGTTCGAGACAAGCTCTACAGACATGGGCGCCCGGGCAGGGACCCTGCAAAAAAGATCTGTCCGAGGTGCGTGCGAGACGAAGAAACCGTCGCGCACGCATTCATACACTGCCCGGGCGTCACTGACCTGTGGGGCTATGTAGAACGACTATTGTCGCTGGTGGGACCAATCCAGTTGACCACCGAGTCCATTGTCATGATCAAACCGCCAACCTCCTTCAAAAACGAAGGAGTGGCGGTTTTCCTTTGTGTGATAGCTATGGCGAAAGAGGTTGTATGGTGGACAAGGTTGAAAGGGCTGAGGTCAGACACCTTTCTCTCCGGCCAACAACTGATTCTTTTTTTCAAATACCACTTTGGAAGAAGAATCAGGATGGAGAGAGAGGTGCTGTACCCTAGCAAGTTTTATGAAAGGTGGGTGAAAGTGGCGAGAATGGCCCGAGTGAATGGGCCTTCTGTCTATATCAGCCTGTAGGTTGAGGAAAAGGAGGAGGAGAGGAAAGGAGTACAAGCTCTTCGTACTCCTGGAGATGAGGGTTGCACATTTTTTTCGGGGGTATGTGTTACCCATATAAACTGTCTCCCTCTATTGGGGAAAATCGACTAACTTTTTAAATTCCATTTGTGATAACATTTTACACGTTTTTATTGTATGTAAACTTCCCCCTTTGTATTTGTCCCCTTCTTTTGTGCCCCTGTGGCTAATAAAGAAATCTATCTATCTATCTATCTATCTATCTATCTATCTATCTATCTATCTATCTATCTATCTATCTATCTATCTATCTATATATATATATATCTCTCTATCTCTCTACCAGACGTGTGTAACTTCGCGGAGAAGTTTCCATTATTTTATGTAAGAAAAAACGTGATTTTTCAGTTAAATTTTATATTATTGTGTAACTTGACCCCCCGCCTGGACCTTCAGATGGTGGGTCAACTCATTTTCGCCCCTACAGGGGCGAAATATTCGTTTGAAAAATGTTTTCTCCATCGAATTTAAAAAAGAAAATATCGTAAGAAGTTTGATTAGGTTATGAACGCTGCGTTCAACGATAATGGTGGTGGAGAGTCGGTAAGACTACATAGCTCGCAGTCAACATCGTCTTCTTCCCTAGATACTATGGAGATGGAAGAATAACAACAACAATAACAACAATAATGACAACACCACCAACACGGATAATTCCACAAAGAAACCAAAAATATCATTTGCACAGACAGTTAAAAAAAGGAGGAACTGACATATCTCGACATAACAAATGCCAAACAACTTTTAAAGGACGCTAGGAGATATGTCACTTTCGAAAAAAATGGTGCTTTCAGCATCAATTCTCCGGTAGAAATTCACAAGGAAACTGCTCTCAAAACGATAGTTTTTAGGACAGTTTCCAATTCTACCCGAAAATCAGTCCAATTGTCACAGAAATAAATTGAACTGATTTTCAAAAATTCAATGAATGATATTGCATTCATTCAAAGAAGCAAACTCTTTGGGAGTATTTCGGTACTCATGAAGGATCAATTGACGGCCCAAAATTACTCTGTGTCGCCAATTGTATCCAACCTGTATACCTTTTTCCCTACATACATGGGAAAAAGGACACAAAAGATTAAAATCACGAGTGTCACACCAACGTTGAACATATGGTGGATACTGTGCGGCTTCATCAATTTTGATGAAGACAGAATACTGTCAGTAGGAAAGTTCCCAGAGATGTATTCAATGGGACCAGTATTGAAGTTCTGGTGCAAATGAGCCCAGAGCGAATAGCTATGATCCCTCAACGTGTACTCCTGGACGGACTCACCTACATAAACTTTTCGGTTGAGGGTAGGCGGCCTTCATGTTACCACTGCTTTAGCAGGGGTCACCTGAGGGCTTCCTGTCCTAAATTAATGAGTAAAAAAAAGGCTCTTCTGCCGACACCCATCAAAACAAACCAACCACCAACACCACCACCACAACAACAACACCAACGCACAAAAATAACCACAACAAACACAGTCCCACCCAATCCCACTCCATCTAAAACCACTGCAAAATCACATACAGACACAACAGCACCCCAAGACATACCCCTCCCCAATCACACAGATGATACAACAGATGAGGCTATCTCGCCATCACCCAGTGAAGACGAGGGAGAACCCCATCGCCCGAAAAGAAAGAAAAGACATCACAAAAGCAAAAAACCAGCAAACACTACCACAAACATACAACCACCAACACAAACAACAACAACATCACAAAAAAAATCCGCCTCCTGAAAACAAAATACCTACAACAAAACGAAAGCACACACAAGAACTACAGACAAAAACAAACACAACACAAGAAAATTACACTTACACTTACATAAACACTGAAAACAAAACACTAATGGAGACCATCACGAACAACCCTTCGGTGAAAACCGAAGGGAAAACTTTCGCCTACTCTATTAAAAATAACAAAAAACTGAACCTAAAACTGATTAGGGTCCCTATACAAACTTATAGGTCCCTAAAAGAAACATTTGAAAAGGATGTGGGGAATTCCTGCGTGAAACCACTTAACCGCGTCCTTCTCAAATGTGGAATAAGTACGTTGAGTGCTTGAATTGAATTGCATCGATATTTACCTTAAGTGTCTATCTATCTATTTATCTATCTATCTATATATAAATGCAAGAAGATCCGGAAAACTGGGAGACTGGCACACTGAGTGTGCTCAGGCGCTCAGGGCTCTCTGGCAAGCGGGCCAGGCCATCGGTGGAGAATCCACCTCATCATTCTATAGAGGGCTGGTGGCTAGCAGGGGCGATGACACCCTTGGAGAGTCGCTGGACATGGAAGAAGACGAACTGGCCAGCCTGTTCGGTAGGACTTTCGGCCCAGGACCAATGGACAACTTCCAGAAGTCACTGGCCTGGCAGTGCTACCGGGGGGCTCTACCCGTTCGAGAGAGGCTCTACAGACACGGGCGCCCGGGCAGGGATCCCTCAAAAAAGATTTGCCCTAGATGCGTGCGTCACGAAGAAACCGTTGCGCACGCATTGGTGCAATGTCCGGGCGTGGCTGATCTGTGGGGCTACGCCGAACGACTGCTGTCGCGGGTGGCGCCGATTAAATTGACCGCCGAGTCCGTGATGACAATCAAACCGCCTCCCCTCTTCACAAAGGAAGCAAAGGCGGTTTTTCTGTGCGTAATAGCCATGTTGAAAGAGGTTGTTTGGTGGACACGATTGAAAGGTCTGAGGTCAGGCAACTTCCTCTCTGGCCATAGTCTGGTCTACTTCTTCCGATATCACTTCGGAAGAAGGATAAGAATGGAGAGAGAGGTGCTTGGCCACAGGCAGTTTTATGAAAGGTGGGTGATAGTGGCGAGAATGGCTCGTGTAAATGGGCCTTCTCTGTATACCATCCTGTAGCTAAAGAAGTAAAGGAGAGGGGAGCACCTTCTCCATGTGCTCCCCGGGCAAAGGATTGCACACTTTTTCGGGGGTGTGTGCAACCCTCATCACGTCCCCTCCCTTTTGAGGTTATTTTCGATTATTTTCATGTTACACCCTTTTTACTCGATTATATGTAAACTCCCCCTTTGTATTTGTCCCTTCTTTTTATGCCTGTATGGTAAATAAAGAAATCTATCTATATATAAATGCAAGTTTACGATTCTGTGTGTCTGCCTAAAACTAGCAAACTACCAGACCAAACTCTTCAAAATTACATATACATATTCACTATACACTCGGACAGGTAACGGGCGAAAAAGATTTACTTTGCCAAGCAAGGAATTCATTTAAATTCAATTTATCTTATTTTCTAATGAATATCAAAAGAGATCATCCATTTTGTTTTTTTATGTTCTCCAGTCTATAGATATGAGAGTGAGGGTGGGAAGAGAGAGAGTAAAGGATGAGAGAGAAAGAGAGAGTGTGGCAGATGGGAGAGAGAGTAAGGCGATGAGAGAGAAAGAGAGAGAGTGAGTGGATGGGAGAGAGAGAGAGTAAGGGGATGTGAGAGAGAAAGAAAGAAAGGGATGAGAGAGAAAGTGGGGGATGGGAAAGAGAGAGAGAGAGAGTAAGGGGATGTGAGAGAGAAAGAAAGAGAGTAAGTGGATGAGAGAGAAAGACAATGAAAAGAGAGAGTGGGAAAGTAACCAGCGTTCTTAACTTTTATATTTATTACTTTTACACACTTTTTAACTCTCCCGCTTCCTTAACGTTATTTATCTTTTCTTTATTTTTTGTTCTCTATCCCGTAGAGTAAGGGGGATGTGAGAGAGAAAAAGAGAGAGAGTGAGTAATGGGATGGGAGAGAGAGAGGGAAAGTAACAAGCGTTCATTAACTTTTATTTATTTATTATTTTTACACACTTCTTAACTCTCCCAATGTTATTTATCTTATATTTATTTTTGTTTGCTATTGTGTAAGGATGAGAGAGAGAAAGAAAGAGAGGAGATGAGAAAGGGAAAGGGAGTGAGGCGGATGGGGAGAAAAAGACAATAAGAAAAGAGAAAAGATGGGAGAGAGAAAAAAAGTAAAGAAGCAGGAGAGAGGGAGGGTGATTGGAGCGATTCTTTAACTAACGTGTGTCCGCGTTTATATATATATTTACACACACATATGTGTGTGTTATGGGGGGGCGTTCTTTAGCAGACGATATTTGTTACCATCAAAGCTTATTTTCTACATATGTCAACATATGTAGAGTTTGTCGTTTTTTTTTTAGACAATCTGAAATCCCAATATTTTCTACATATATCTACCTATGTAGAGTTTGTTGTTTTTTGGGATACAATCTGAAAACTCAATATTTTCTACATATGTCTAAAATTAATTACACCTAATATACATTCATATAAAGAGATCATTTAAAACAACTTTACTGAGTGAACAATACATTCTATAGTTGTTTCTATTTCGGAAAGAGTGTGGTGTGTAATAATTGTTTCTACTTTTGGCACATGGCCAGCAATTAATCCAGTGCATTACTGGTACTTTATTTTATCGTGTGGTGTGTAATAATATCACTTCAAATGCCTAGAAAACGTTCCAGATCATTATATGGAAAGTCATCTTCAGAGGCTAAGAGAAAGAAAACACAGCGATCTGAAGAAAGTGAAGAAGTTCGGCATGCCCGTCTAGCTGCTAACAGAGCCCAAACAGCTTTAGCACGAGCACACCGTTTGGATGAAAGGGAACAAAGGACTGCTGCTACACGAGAACAATAAATTAAGGAACAGCAGCAAATCAGACGAAATGCTAATCAAGCACATCGTTCTACTGCTCGTGGAGGAGAACAAGCCACAAGTAAAATGAACTGCTGATGGGTGCTTTTTCTTATGACCCCCCAAAAGGACTACAGCAGTAATCCTCAAATCAACATTGGGAAAATGAACAAATGCTGCCAGTATTGTGGTGCCAAGAAGTGGGCAGCAGAAACACCAAGTCTATGCTGCTCAAAAGGAAAAGTGGGCCTTAAAACAATACAAGAACCTCCTGAATATCTGAAGAATCTGCTCCTTCAGCATACACCAGAAGCACGACACTTCAATAAATACATCATAAAATATAATTCTGCTTTTTAAATGACATCTTTTGGGGCTGACAGGAATGTGACTGACTTTAGATTCTGTACGACTTATAACAGCACGTGTACGTCAGTGTATTTAAATATGCACTGGAGAATATGAACAACACCAGAGATCGTAAAATAATCATTAGGGAAGACAAACGCCCAGCTTCAGAAAATTAACGCAGATTCGATGCACCTGCCGCTGATGAAGCTGCAATCATAATGGTTGATGAACAGCATGAACGATGTGACATTATTTGGGAAAAACGAAGTGGACATTTGGAGCGAATTTGTGAAACTCATAGAGCCTATGTTTCACTCCAATACCTGCTCATCTTTTGGAATGGTCAATATGGATATCATTTTCAACTACGGCATATCAGTTCAGGAATGGGACAAGAAACTGGCCGATCAATCAGCTGCAAATAATTCTATGCTTATCATTTCATGGTACGTGACCACTTCAACCAAGTTCTGCGATTCAAAGAAGTAACCAGCCAGTTCATGGTGGACATGTATGCCAAAATTAAAACAGAAATATTGGGTTTTCTGCGAAGGAATCAAACTAAGTTGAGGGCAGATAACTACATCCACCTTAGAGATGCCATCAATTCTAATGTTGACCCAAGAAATATTGGCCAGCCAGTCATACTGCCATCAAGCTTCACGGGAGGACCACGTTACATGCATGAACGTACGCAAGATGCAATGGCCTATGTCAGAAAATTTGGTCGGCCAGATCTCTTCATTACATTTACATGCAATTCAAACTGGTCAGAAATATCAAATGAATTATTTCAAAATCAAAACCCAAAGGATCGACATGACCTCATTGCTCGGGTTTTCCATGAAAAGTAAAAAAAAACTCATTTGCCCCCTAAAAGAAGGAAGAATCCCTGGTGAGCTTAGTGCTTGGATGACCACTATTGAGTGGCAGAAGAGAGGTCTTCCTCACTCTCACACACTAATCTGGTGCAAGGAGAAGATAAGACCAGATGATGTTGATAAGATCATTTTAGCAGAGTTGCCTGATAAAGGTGTTGATCCAGAGCTCTTAGAAACCATCAAGTCCAAATTAATTCATGATGCATGTGGAGTCATCAATCCAGCCTAACCATGCATGAAAAATAAAAAATGCAGGAAACATTATCCTAGAGATTTTATTCGGGAAACTTTGACTGACAATAATGGATCCCCCCTTTATCGTAGGCGTAAACCAGAACATGGAGGCAATACTGCAAGCCTAACAGTTCGAGGAGAGGAGCTGGCCATAAACAATCAGAGGGTCGTCCTACACAATAAATTGTGTAAACTTTTAAAAGCTCATATCAATGTTGAGTATTGCAGCTCCGTCAAGGCAATCCTATATGTCACAAAATATATCAACAAGGGCAGTGACATGGCTACCTTTATTATTGACAAAGAACTCAATAATGGTGGGCTGGATGAGGTCAAACTGTATCAAACAGGTCGATACATCTCCAGCAATGAAGCTATCTGGAGAATCTTTGGGTTTGATATACACAAACGCCACCCGACAGTGATCAACCTCGCAGTCCATCTGGAAAATGGACAGAGAGTGTACTTCACTAAGATCACTGCTCATCAGTTGGCACAAGCATCACATGACACTACACTAACTCCTTTCTTTAAACTCTGCCAGAATGATGATTTTTCTCGATCCCACCTATATGCTGAAGTCCCAGCATACTACACCTGGACCAATTGCAAGACTTGGAATCGAAGAAAGCAGGGTCATTTAGTGGAAGGTCATGAAGTCAAGTCAAGTGATGCTATTGGGTGTGCTTACAATGTCCATCCCAACAACAGAGAGTGTTTTTATTTACGGCTACTTCTGCATACCGTTCAAGCACCAACGTCATTTGAGGATCTTAGCTGCTTCAGAGGAAGGGAGTGCACAACACCAAGAAGCATGTAAACAGCATGGTCTCCTGCCTGACAATGGACACTAGAAGAAGTGCCTAGAAGAAGCAGCAATCACTCAAGTAGCCAGTTAAATAAGACAATTATTTGCTATTATGCTCACAGCTTGTGGAATTGATGAAGTTCATCTACTCAGGCACGAGTACAAAAACAATATGTCGGACGACTATCTACACCTAGCCCGAAGACATCATGGCAATATGTATATGGAATATACCCTCAGGATTTACAATCAAGCTCTCTGTGACCTGTCCCATCGAGTTCTGGCAATGAATAGCACATTAGCTAACTGAGGGATGCCAGATTCAGATGAACAAATGGATGTAGCACAATACATTTTTCAGGAGACAAACTACGATATTCAAGCATTGCGTAAGTTTGTGGATGAAAATGGACCTCGATTGATGGATGATCAGAAATACGCCTACCACAACATCATTGAAAACATTCAAAATGACAGGGGAGGACTTTTCTTCATCGATGCTCCTGCTTGCACAACAAGACATACCTCATAAGCCTCCTGCTTGCAAATGTTCGCCATAAGCAGCATATTGCTCTTCTGAATGCAAGTGCATTGCAGCAACACTTCTGGATGGTGGAAGAACTGCACACTCCATGTTTAAGCTGCCCATAGATCTCACATGGCATGAACAATCTTTTTGCAACAAGAAGAACTCACCCAAGGGCAAGCTTCTGCAAACATACAAGATGATAATTTGGGATGAAGCTACTATGAGCCATAAAGGAGCAATTGACGCTTTGGACCGGACGATAAGGGATCTGAGAGAAAATAGTTGCATAATGGGAGGAGTGACAATGGTTCTTGCCTGTGATTTCAGACAAACTCTGCCTGTAATTATTCGAGGGACTCCAGCTGATCAGGTCAATGCCTGTCTGAAAACATCCTATCTCTGGCCCCACTTTCAGCTGCTGAACCTTACATCCAACATGCAAGTGCACTTAACTGGTGACGAAGGTGTCAGTGACTTTGCCATCCAACTACTTAAATTGGGAAATGGACTTCTTGAAAATGACCATATTCAGTTGTCATTTGGTGGTGACAATTGTTTCATTCCCAGAATACATCTGAAGCTAACTGTTTTGCCATTTGAATATCAAAGACTTCAATTTCCGATCAGGCTCAGTTTTGCCATGACCATTAATAAATCTCAAGGGCAATCATTGAAAGTCGTTGGGTTAAATCTGGCAGATCCTGTCTTTTCACACGGTCAACTCTATGTTGGCACATCAAGGGTTGGGAACCCTGATTGTCTCTTCATCGTGACACCACAGGGCAAAACCAAGTATGTTATTTATCGAGAGGCTTTGGAATGACAATACACACAGATCCTAATTCCTTAGTCATGTAGTTTGGATGACCAGAAATACGCCTACCACAACATCATCAAGGACATTCAAAAGCAAGACATTCCTCATAAACCTCCTGCTTGCAAAAGTTCTCCAAAAGCAATATATTGACCTTGCTGTGGCTTCAAGTGGCATTGCAACAACACGTCTGGATGGAAGAAGAACTGCACACTCCATGTTTAAGCTGCCCATAGATCTCACACGGCATGAACAATCTTTTTGCAACATCAAGAAGAACTCACCCAAGGGCAAGCATCTGCAAAGATGCAGATCCTAATTCCTTAATCATGTAGTTTGCAAGGAATTCTGAAGCCGCAA
>OZ024743.1:171739608-171742108 GCA_964016885.1 Eledone cirrhosa
CGATGATGCCATAATTTGCTCTGGAAGAAACAATTGTCAGCTAATAAATGTTCTAAACTAAAGTTTGATCGTTTTAACACTTTGTATATATATATATATATATATATATATATATATATATATATATATATATATATATATATATAGAGAGAGAGAGAGAGAGAGAGATTTATATATATACTGTATATTTATATATATATGTGTGTGTGTGTGTGTGTGTGTGTAGTAATAATAATAAATTAGAAGACTAAAATCCAAAGAGGGCTCGATAAGGATAAATATATATCAAACATATAAGAACCGTTGGGCAAATATTTATTAAAATAACAGTTTAAAGTTTAAGCAAAGAATCCCTGCTTTCACCCTTAACGGGATCTTCTGAAACTAAAAAAATCAATCTGTGAACGCAGAAGTAAATATTTCGAAAAATGTTGCAACCGAAGGAAGACAGGAAGACGTTTCTTTGGTTCCTGGAGACGTGCCTCGCAAAGAACGAAAAAAAAAAACAAAGATAATACGTCATTATTTGGACCGCGGAGAACAATTACCATGTTCATGGTATAAATGTAGTCGTAGACTAATATTCAATTAGGTGGATCATGGAGACGTTCCCTGGCAATGAACGGAGAAGCGAAGATAATACGTCATTATGTGAACCGTTGAGAACAATTACATGCAAAGAAAAAACCACGTTTATGGTATAACTGAAGTCGTAGAATAACATTTTTTTTAGGAAACCGAATGATTCTCGGCTTCAGAGTTAAGAATAATGTAAATAAATTCCAGAGGTTATTGAAATCAACAATAATTTCTTTGCGTTTTGGTATACTTTCATGTACGTATATTTGAAGGAATATGACGTCACTTTCAGCTTATATCTGGAGTCTAAAAGACAACCAGACCCAATATAGATTACACTGGGAGATACTAGCTAAAGCTAGATCGTATAACTGGAATAAAAGACCATGTGACCTCTGCGCTGCTGAAGCCCTGGAAGTACTACGCCAATGACCACATCTTAAACAAAAAATCTGAGGCAATTTCGGCTTGTAAACATAAATTGCACAAAACTTTCCTGTATTACAGCCCCACATTATACCCTAACGGATAGTACGAACTATACGCGGATAATTTACGTCTTGATGTGGTAGCTAAGTATATTTTATGTTTATACCATTACTTATTTGTATAGGTATGTATATATTACCTGTATGTTTTGTGAAGGTACGTATACTTTCATGTACGTATATTTGCTTATATTTGTTATACGCGTATATATTATATTATATATACTGGTACATGGCTTATGGTTATGTGTATACGTGAGTTTTGCGGCTGTGTGTATGCGGATTTGCACGTATATAGTGTGTGTATATGTGTACTTTGCGTTTTGGTTGGCGTATGTTTAGCGAAAATATGTGTATTTACATGTAGGTATGTGTGTGCACGCGTTATATACGTATTTATGTGTGTATATTTATATACGTTTATATAATTATATGTATACACGCACACACACACATATATATCTTTTTATATATGTTTTATGTGTATTTGGTGTACACATTCGTATGTGTGCGGGTACAGGCGTTGCGTGGGTTTTTGTATGTGTGTGCGCGTTTTTCTGTACGTGCCTGTATTTGCATACCCATGGCGGGTATTTTAGCGTATGCATGTGTATGTACGTGTATGGATGCGTGCATGTATATATTTAATTATTGTTGATTCCAATAACCTCTGGAATTTATTTACATTATTCTTAACTCTGAAGCCGAGAATCATTCTGTTTCCTAAATGTAATTTTAGTCTACGACTTCAGTTATACCACAAACGTGGTTTTGTCTTTGCGTGTAATTGTTCTCAACGCTCCACATAATGACGTATTATCTTCGCTTCTCCGTTCATTGCCAGGGAACGTCTCCACGAACCACCTAATAGAATATTAGTCTACGACTCCATCTATCTATCTATATACTACTAAAACTCTGATCCTGCGTGCTTGCTTGCTTGCCTGTTAATGGGTAAATACTTTGAAAGCAAGTTGCCTCTGAAATGGGAATACAAATTGAATAAAACAAGTTTCGCAAAAATCTGACCCCGGGCTCCCAAGATTCGCGGGTTTTGGGGGTTTCTTCGTAAATAGCCACAACGGTGCATACTGGGAAAATACCTCGAAATTAACATAACCCTGCCAAACTTCGTAAATAGCCAAAACATTCCATAATGAGAAAATACTCTGAATAAAACAAGTTTCGCATAAATCGCACATGGACAATATTTTCAATTTTCCCAAAATAGCAAGGAATTCATCTAAATTCAATTCATCTTATTTTATAATGAATATCGAAAGAAATAATCCAATTGTTTTTTTGGTTGTCCATTCTGTAGGTAAGAGAGAAAGAGAGCGGTTGAAAGAGAGAAAGAGAGAGAGAGAAAGAGAGAGTGATGGTGAGAGAGAGAGAGTGAGGGGATGAGAAGGGGGGGGGGGGGGGGGGGGGGG
>OZ024743.1:171744608-171750953 GCA_964016885.1 Eledone cirrhosa
CAGTTCAACGACGTGACCTCTCTGTTGATGTTGGACAGATGAATAAGATCTGTGTCTGTTGTCATGCAATGCTTTTTCATGGTGAAACTGCTAACTTTTGCTGTATGAATGGAAAAGTCAGGTTGGGGAATCTGCAGCCTTTACCCCAGGAACTTCAACCTAGGGCAAACGAGTTCAGGAAGAACCTCCGACAATACAACTGCCTGTTCCAAATGACATCTTTTGGGGCCGAAGAAGTTTGTTCCTCAAGGAGTGGATGGAATCCTTCTATCATTATTCATGGTCAAATTCACCATTACATCGGTTCCTTAACCCCTAATCCCAACGAACAACCCCAATTTCTTCAAATTTACTTCTTGGATCCTCAGGATAGTGTTGATTTGAGGATCAGGATACTCCATAACGATGGCATTCAGCGCGACATCGTTGAATTATTGGAAATAATACTCAGATCCTTACGTTGCTTCATTTCGAATGGCAAAAGAACAAATTAAAAATATTCCCGAAGCTTCGATTATTATTGATCCTGATAGAAAGAAGATTCAATGCACAAACTGCAAACGAAGTTGCCGTTATTATAAAAAACAGCACCGAACTTCAAGCAAAAGCACGGCACATTGTGTTGAAAGAAAAAGGCGGACAATTGCAAATAAGCATCGGTCCTATGACAGTTTGCAGTATGTTCTATTTTGTTCCTTTTGGCGATGACGGATGGCATCATGAGCTGTTAATGAGCAACAACAAGAAGTTGACGCCAATGCGCTACTATGCCTATCGAATAATGAACCATGAGAATGAATTCAACCAACATCTCAGTCGTTTATTTCAGCAATATTTGGTTGATATGGCTGCGAAGATTGAAGGAGATAGACTACAATACATCCGAATGAATCAATCATCATTGCGATCTACAACATACAAGGGCCTTACTGACGCATTGAATGATGATGACGATTTTCGCAATATTGGCAGGCGAATCATACTCTCTTCCACATTTGTCGGTGGACCGAGATATATGATGGAGCGATGCCAGGATGCCATGATGTACATACGGAAGTACGGCAATCCTTCGTTCTTCATCACAATGACATGCAATCCGAACTGGCCTGAAATCCGGCAAAACCTATTCCTGAATCAGAAGCCACATGACAGGCCAGATTTAATCTCCAGAGTATTTGACCTGAAGCGGAAACTGTTAAGAAAGTATCTTACTGGAGTAGATGGCCTATTTGGCAAGTGCATAGCATACGTGCTGGCAGTCGAATATCAAAAGCGAGGTCTTCCTCATGTGCACTGTTTGCTAGGGCTCAATGAAGCCTCCAAGCCCAGACTGCAGGAATATGATAAATTTGTTCAAGCCGAAATACGAGATCCAAACAAAATCCAGAGGGTCAGGAATTGGTGCTGAAGCACATGATCCACGGTCCGAATTGCTCTAACAATTCGCCGTGTTGGAAAGATGGAACGTGCAGTGAGCGGTACCCTAAGCCTTTCAATGAATATACATTGTGTGGAGAGGACTCTTATCCTGTGTCCAGAAGATTGTCTCCAGGAATGGGAGGATTTGAGGGGCACCAAGAAGGAAGGGGAAGCCGAAATATAACTTCGGAATGGGTGGTTCCCTACAATATGAAACTATTAAAACTGTTCAACTGCCACCTAAATGTAGAGATGTGCTCTTCCGTGATCAAATACGTTATCAAATGTTTTGAGTGGACAAGGAAGATGAGATAATACAGTATTTAACAGGAAGATATATCGGTCCTTCAGAAGCTGTTGCCTTGGTACTTGGATTTCCAATTCTTGAGAGAGAACGGGCCGTAGTTCGCCTTCAAGTTCATCTACCTGAGGAAAATCAAATCTTCTTTCGGGTCAATGCTGCTGTTAAAGTAAACAATAACATGGCTAAGACGACTCTGACTGAGTTCATGGATCTTTGCGATCGCGATCCGTTTGCAAAAACATTGTATTATGCCGATGTTACTTGGAGTAATAAGAGATGGGAAAGGCGAAAGGTGGGGAAAACAGTTGAGCAGTATCCACGGATTTTTGAGGCGAACGTTTTGGGACGAGTATACACTGTTTCTCCACGAAGTGGTGACCTGTATTATTTAAGACTCCCTCTGCATCACGTCAAAGGGCCAGTATCCTTCAACTCTCTGAAAATGTGTGATGGAGAATCCCTGCCACTATTCAAAGACGTCTGCAGAGAGAAAGGTTTGCTTCAATCGGATGATCATTGGCAGCAGACTCTGGAAGATGCTGAACGAATAAGGCTTCCCAAAGCCATGAGAGATCTATTCATCGTGCTCCTCACAAATACGGAAATTGACAATTCCAGTGCTTTATGGGTTCGATTTAAGCATTCGCTATCTGAGGATTACCTTCAAATAGAAAAAAAGGGCTACCAGAAACTCTAACCTTTTAATTAGCGAGATACATTATGACCAATGTCTTCTGTATTTTGAAGACAAACTTAACGACCTGGGCAAAAGACTTAGTGACTTTAACTTGCCAAGGCCAAATAATATTGTTGCTAATCAGGATATTGGCAATTTGGAGTTATTGCATGAATTGCAATACAGCAGAGAAGAGCAGCGACGAAGCCTCTATAGAATAGTGAACAAAAACACGTGTATGACTTCGTTTGTAACAGTTTAGAGACGAACACATCTGCATTGATTTTAATTGTCGCTCCAGGTGGAACTAGAAAGACATTCCTGATTAACTTAATTCTTTGAAAAGTCAGGGGAAACGGTGACGTGGCTATTGCTGTTCCGCCATCCGGCATTGCCGCAACACTGATGCCTGGTGGAAGAACAGCACATTCTAGGTTCAAAATATCGATAGTAGTGAAAGAAAATGGTCTGTGCAACATTGATAAAAAACTCAAAGACGGCAAACCTCATCCAGCATACAAGGCTGATTGTTTGGGATGAATGTCCTATGATTCGGAGAGAAATCTTCGAAGCTGTTGACCTCACTCTGCGTGACATATGCGACAACAATGAGGCATTCGGTGGAATTTTGACAATTTGCTGTGGCGATTTCCGTCATCTTCTTCCGGTATTGAAAAGGGGAAATGAAGCGGACGTGGAAAACGCCTGTATTAAAAAATCCTACTTATGGCGAAGCTTCAAAAGATTTCAGTTGAAGACAAACATGCGATTGGGTGGGGGAGCAGGAGACTATTCACAGTTCTTATTGGATATTGGAGAAGATAAGATAAAAATAACTGAAAATGAGGAAATTATTTTGCCAAAAGAAATGGTTCTCCAAGCAACAACTATGGAAGAATGTATTGATTTCATCTACTCCTCATTCGACAATCCAGATGAAGTGTTTCCGAACAATTGCATCTTAGTACCTCTCAATGAAATGATGAGAAGCATCAATTCCACCTGTATCAGACGCTTCCCTGGAACCATAAAAGAGTACCGATCCTATAATTCTGTGAGTGATGGTGCCAATGCCACTCATTTCCCAACTGAATTCCTTGATTCGGTTGAACTATCATCACTGCCACCACATAATCTGGAATTGAAAAAAGGATCGCCAATAATTCTTATGAGAAACTTGAATCCTCCAAGGCTTTGTAATGGAACGCGCATGATCGTGGAAGAACAGCATGACAATCTCATAGTAGCAAGAATCAACACTGCTGCTTTCAGAAATGAGATCGTTATGATACCTAGAATAAGAATTAATCTATCCGAAGGTGAGGATATCCCTTTGCAGCGAAGCCAATTCCCAGTTAAATCGTGCTTCGCTATGACTATTCATAAAGCACAAGGACAAACTATGGAAAACGTCTTGGTTTATCTGGAACGACCTGTATTCCAACACGGTCAACTGTATGTAGCCCTTAGCCGCGGAAAACGAAAAGAAAATGTCAGTGTTTCTGAAGGATAACCAGTCAACTAAGAATGTTGCCATCAAAAGTATTCTTTTGAACAAACTGTAACAGCGTAAATAGTAGAAAATGTTGATTCCGACGTCAGAAAATGAAAGGAAAAGGAAAAACTACGACAAGTAAGAATAATTTCTTTCAAATTTTTGTAAATAAAACCAGCTTTTCATTAACATTGCAACTTTTTAAGCAGAAAAATCTTTCAGAACAAACAGTCAAGCATCCATAGAGATATAGAAAAAAGAATTTTGAAGTGGAGTGATTGGATAGCTATTAGTGAAAAATGATTTGATATTTTCTTTGTGAAAATACTTGTGAATAATACAGTGAAAAGACAAGTTTCGCGTAATTCGGACCACGGGATCCCGAGATACGCGGGTTTTTTCGGGTACCTTTATAAATAGCCAAATCAGCGCATAATGGGAAAATTCTTTGAAAGTAAAGTACCATTGAAATGTGAATACAAACGCAGATAGTGGTTGTGAGAGAGAGAGAGAGAGAGAGAGAGAGAGAGAGAGAGAGAGAGAGAGAGAGAGAGAGAGAGAGAGAGAGAGAGAGGAAAGAGAGAGAGTGGGGGAGAGAGCTGGTGGTGTTGTTGAATGAAATTATGACAGGTGACTTCAAAGAATCGAATACAGCATTACTGTATCTAGCTTGAATTTGGTGACTGAATATTAAGTTATATGTATATTATAACTTGTGTTAGGACAGGATGTATGTGTGTGTGTGTCTGTAACCAGTGTATATAGGCCACAGACACCCACACAAACCTATATATATATATATATATATATATATATATATATATATATATACTTAGGTTAATTGGAGTTAGGTATTGTATACCCGTATTGTATACCCGTATTGTATACCCGTGTCCCATTTTTTACATTGTGTTTTTCCCTTTCTAATACTTGCTTATATTTCTTTATATATTCTCTATATATTTTTATATATATATATTTTTTATCTTTATTCTTATTTTCACTTTTATCCTTTTTTATATTTTACCTTATTCTTACTTTTAAACCTTATTATAGTGTAATCTTCCCCATTATTAATTATAGATTATTATTATTACTCTTTTTCCATTTCTAATTACCTCATGTACTTTATCCTCTTTATCCTCCGTTATTTATATATATATTGTATGCCCTTTGTGTGTGTGTAGCCTCTGCACACCCCCTGCACCCTACTATCGACGCCACCCCATCTATGGCTCAACTAACCACTCGACTCCTGGGAATGAATATGACCACAGCTAGTAAACAAGGACCCACACCCCACCACCCCGCACCAAAATTAGACTTATCGTCCCCTGCTTTTGCTCTTTACACTCTTTATTCTTTGTTCTTGAATGTTTGGTTGGTAGAGTCCATAACACCAATCAAACCCCTTTTATAGCTCTGACGAATCCTACGGTTACGTAAGGAAGAAACATTGTAAGCCAATAAAAATCTTTTGATGTTGTAGACGCTCTTGTGTTCTTTATCATATATATATATATATATATATATATATATATATATATATATATATATATATATATATTACTTGTTTAGCAGTAAATTGAATTACCATCTGTCATATACTATCCCCTCTCTTCTTCCTCTATTACTAATATAAATACTTCAATTTTTCTGATTTTATCCACTTTATCCAAAATCTCTGAAGAAGTGATAACTGATTATACATTTGCTATCGAATACTTGCTAACATTATATGATTACGCAAGCAGCGATACATAGGTATTCCGTCTGTTACAGAAACATATGTCAATACCTAATAAATTCCTTTTTAAAAAAAGCACTTTCATTTTATATTCATCTTTTCTATATATATATATATATATATATATATATATATATATATATATATATATATATATATACACGCACATATACACACACACATACACGTATATATATATTGGGCTTTCCAATGTCATTTTACACTATATACATTTTGTGTATATTTTAATTATTCAAAAATTATTTGTAAGTGAACATGACCCCACGGGTCACGGGTGGTCTAGTAATATTATAAAGCTGAGTGTCGTGTGTATTATGTCTGTCTGTATGTATGTATCCTACACACCTCTCTATAGTTTGTTAACTTTACTCTCTCCGTCGCTCTTGCCTCTCTCTATAATATATCATTCCACTTCTCTATAATTTAACTGCTTTACTCTCTCTGTCGCTCTTCACTCTCAAATATTATAAAGTGGAGCGTCGTCTCTCTCTCCCTCTTTCACCCTCTCTATAATTTAACTGCTTTACTCTCTGTCTCTCTTCACTCTCTATATGACAACACTCTTTTACTTTCCGTTTTAATTGTATCTCTCTCCGTCTAACGGCCTATCTCTCGCTTTTCCCCTCCCTCTGTTTTTCTGTCGTCGCTCGCATAAGTAACACCCCCCCCCACACACACATATA
>OZ024743.1:171751153-171763653 GCA_964016885.1 Eledone cirrhosa
TATTCTTTGATTTTTTTGTGTTCACTCTGATTAGAAATTTATCAATTACTCGCTCATTGAATGCATCGTGACAGCCGCTCATAATTCGTTTGCTTATCTGGTATTGTGCAGCTGCAACTTCGGTTATACTTATTATATATATACATATATATATATACAGTGTACTAAAGGTTTGGTAGAAATATCCAAGGGTAAGAGCACTCAGTCCATAGGCGAATTAAGTATAATTTGTTACAACAGTGACAATACAGGTACTCATACAGCCTGTTATAAATACAAAGATGTCCTTGTGAACATTATTCGAGAGTTCTTCAAAGGCGGGTAATTTAGAAAATAATTATAAATAGCTATAAATAAAGAAATTATTAGATAGATTGAAGGGAAGTAACTCTTCCAAAACTAATAATAAGAGTAGGTAAATTCATGCTAAGTTAACTAAAAGGATCCAAATTCCTTGACATTCAAATTAGTAATTCAAAGAAAATATTAAAATTAGTTAGTCAGATCAATACCATTCAATCAGAATATATTTCGTTTCGTGTTGACTGCCGCCAAAGCAGTCAACCCGTTATTTAAGCAGTGTTTATTTGAAGCCAGTTGAGAGAGTATATTCCATTTTTCGGAGTTACATAGGCAACACAATTTCGTCCTATTAACATAGGGGGTAGATTTTTCTAATATACACCATTTGAAAGAAAAAGGTGTGCCATTATTTGTAAGGCTCCATACATGGTTTGCGAGCTGGGTGGCTTGTTTTTTGTCAGGACGTCTGAATGTTGTTCCACGGTTCAGGTACCGATTTTGAACCGGCTCTCGGACATTCCGACAAAAGTCCAGGCTTCAGTTTGGTGGTTCTGGTTTATGGCGGTAACCTCTGCTTGATATTTCACCGCCGGAGTGTTGCACTGTTGGTCTAATAGGCATGTCACTGGCTTTCTGCATGAGCATCCGTACGGTGGAGGTTTGTTTGCTTTTGGCGGTGATATGAGTTTTAATGTTATTGGTACACGAATAGCCTATTTTCACTGCATGGCGATTAAATATCTGTCGGTATCTATGGCTAACAGGAAGTGTTGGTCTAGGAGTGCTAGACATTTTTGACATTAGTTTTCACATTATGTGGGAAAGGTGGTGCGAAACATATGGCGCCTTTATGTCTAGGTTTTTTTCTTTTTAGCTGTAGGTCACTGATCTGGAGTGTAAGTGATTTTTTCAGAGAAGCCACTGTTGCTTAGTGCTGGATTGTAGTAGGGTGCTACCCTATCAAGGATGGCTTTGTTAGAAGAGAGAATGTATACCTCTTTCTAATGTTATTGATAAGATTTTTAAAAACTATAGGAGATTGGCTAGTGTCCTTGTGGGTTTATCTAAGTTTCTCACTAGGTTTGTGGAATGGTCAGTATGTGCGTGTCTATAGGTTTAAATCAACACAGGAGAAGTTAACATTAGAGAGGTTCTGGGCTATCGTAATTTTAAAACTTATGCTGTTGAAGGTATTGATCAGGTTATTTCTAAAAGCGTCAAGGTCATGGCCACTTTTATTGCTCGATGTTACCAGACTGTCAACACGGTGTAGGACAGTATGGAAGTCAGGGAATTTATTGTGTATTGTGACTAATATATATATATATATATATATATATATATATACGAGCAGCAGGACCCGGCGTTGCACGGGGTAAGAAACGAGAAATAGCAACACGCATATGCAAAGATTGAGGAATGTAGCTGTGTACTTTTTGAATTCTTTTATTCTCACGGAATGATTGTTCATCTACTGCAAACGTAAACACCAGCAGACCCGAATCGTGCAACATCTGAAGAAAATCAGCTGGATACTCTTTAAGCGTACTAAATCTTAGAGTATGATTTTTCTTCAATTTGAAGAATATCTTTAAGTTACGCCTCAAAAGAACCTAAAAATGCCTTTAAAATGCGGTTTTTTGCCTAATGCGGGCCCTAGGGCAGAAAAAGTTAAATTATTTTAGCCCATTGCACTTCTAGAAATATAAGTAACCCATGTGTAAAGTTTGATAAAATCGGTCGGGCACTTCTCGAGTTTTAGGGATTTAAACAGACAGACATCCTTTGTTTTTATTATATATATATATAAGTTTCAATTCTAATCATCCTAGAAATATAAAAAACACTATTGTCAATAGCGCCCACAACGGATTTCACGCATCTCTGCTAATAAAAATATTTTTGATGATAAGGCAGAATATTACAATGAAGCTTTACATAGAGCAGGGTACTCGAATAAAATTAAATATATAGATAACAATAACATGACAAACGATAGATGTTATTGTTACAAGGTTGACTAAGATGAGGATATTGGATATTATTTAAATAAGCTAATCCTGGACTTTCTTAATAATTCGTATTTTAAAAACGAAACTTTGCACATATATATTTTAAAAGAAACCTTGTACATAACGATTGCGTCGATGAAATCAATAATAAAATAAATGCGTTTGGCATAATGAAAAAGATCCGGAGTTTACATGTTTAGCCTACTAGCCGGTGTTATTAAAGTAAAATCTAGTGGGACTTTTGGCTCAATTTTATTTACTAAGCTAGCAGTTAACCATCCTTAAATTACGATGAGGAGTATAGATTTGATTTACTTCAGATATCCTCATTTTGTGGTACTTTGGAGTTTGTGGTGGTGATTGTATTTCATGTATTTATGGTAGAATAGGTGGAGTGGGTGATTGGTATTTATTGTGCAATGTAATGGACCAATGTATTTCTTGGGTATAAATAAGCATAATATGGATACATGTGGCAATGTAATATCTTACCCTTGAATTATTATGTTACTGCACCTAATAAAATTCTGAAATTCCATATTAACAGAGTCAGTCTGTACTATAGGTATATAGAATATTGAAATCTCGGAATTTTACAATTCGTAATGTTTTTTACTTGGTATCCGATTTGAAAATAATCGAAATGTTACCATCTATGATTTACTATATGATTTTTCTTTGACAATACGTCTCACTCTCTCGCTCTCTCGCTCTCTCTCTCTGTCTCTCTTTCTGTCTCTCTCTCTGTCTCTCCCTCTCCCTCTCCCCCTCCCCCTCTCTCTCTCTATATATATATATGTGTGTGTGTGTGTGGATGGTAAGACTCGATCTTATAACAACTTTTCTCTCAGATCTTTTTATATTATTGCGCCTATTGAATCGTACAAAGACACGTATTGTGGTTACGTTTGTCTAGACAATCTCTTACTCTTGAATTATATATATATGTGTGTGTGTGTGTGTGTGTGTGTGTGTGTGTGTGTGTGTGTGTGTGTGTGTGTGTGTGTGTGTGTGTGTGTGTGTGCGTGTGTGTGAATTAAGATATTGATTAATACGTAAAGTTATAAATCATATTGTCTGATAAAAGTATAGGCTAACCATAGTCACTATTAGAATCTAAAATATAAGAAAACTATGTATATATATATATATATATATATATATATACATATATATATATATATTCATTTTATAATTTTATAATTTGTTTTGCGAGATTTCTTACCTGAAAACGTGTGTTGAAACAGATATTGTTATACTTTGGGAGGGTCATGTTGCAAATAAAAACACATGCACCTGTTGGGTTTCACTTCAATTTATTATAAATTTCCGGTTGGTTTGTTCGATAACCGGAAGGTTGCTTATATATTATCGGTAGTCTACCTCATTCTTGCCTTGTGGGGCAGAGGCTGCTGTGGTTATGTGTGTCTAAGTATTCCTTATTGTATGTGAGTTTAATTAAGACTTTCAGCTCACTGGTATCAATCCCACGGTATCAATCACTGGTATCAATCCCAGATCGCTCTCGCTGACCATTTCTATGCATTTTTCCACAACAAAATCAACATCGATGGATGGGTATAGTGACAATACATCCATACAACATATTGTACAGCCTGTTAGGTCCCTAGACACGTTGCTTTCGCTGATTCTGCTGAGGAGGTCCTCCGTACTGTCGCATATAACTGGGGACATTTCGATGATAGGGCGTATGATCAGGGAGAGGAAGTAGGAGAGTACGTAGTTACTAGTAGTGTTAGCTCCAAAGACTGGCCGCGTTGGTGGTCCAGTGACTAGGTCACTATTTTCCTTTTAGTCTTTGCGGAGCCTATACAGCGTTCGTATATCGTTGTTGCAGGCCTGGAAGTTGTTGGCAGTCCTTTTATTAGGCTGCATTATGCTAGTCCACATCATCATATGTGCGTTGAGGGGTTTTCCCCCTTCCTCATGCTCTTGTGGTGTTAACTCTCTTGTGTTAATGATATGGGGTTGCATTGCTTGGATTTAGTTTGGTAGGCTGTCAACTGACATTCTGCCAGATTTGTTGGAAAGCATACAATCTCTCCATTTTGTGAGCGCTGCATTAGCGTATGCAAGCCATTTGCGGACTTTCCTCCCAGTTTTGGATCTCCATTCTATTCTGTTTCCTGCTATGCTGTTCTAGAATCGTTTTAAATTTGGTTCTGGCTATTGTAAATTGTACCTCTGTTTGGTCATCAGCCAGTAACGGTAATCCTGATCGTTTGTTAAACCAAAGCGATGTGGGATAAATTCGTCGCATGTTGAAGGACCTATCAGATAGGTCATAGAGTGTCAAATAACAGGGTGTATTTTTGGCTATGTTGTTATTTTGAATTGTGTTGTTGTCTTTACCAACAGCTTCATAGTTGCTTCTATATCTCTCATTGTTTCTCCTTTCCCTTCGCTCTGTGTCACTGTTATTTTCTAACTAAATATTCGTCCTGGTTATCTCCCCTGTAATTGTCATTTTCTCTACTTCTCTCATTGTTATTACTCTCCCTTATCTGTGTCACTATTATTGTCTAACCTGTTTTCTGTGACTGTGTGTCTCTTGTTGTTGTGATGTGTATTGTGGTGGGGCGCATAGTATGTGTTGTGTGTGTGTTGTTGTTGTTACTGTGTGTGTTGTTTGTGCGTGTGTGTTGTTATTGTTGTGTGTGTGTGTGTGTGTGTGTTCATGTTGTTGTTGTTTTTTAGTCTCCATCTTATTTTTGTAAATGTATTTTCTATGTCAGATAAGCATTCTATCATATTTACCTTATAATATGTGGCATATTTAGGTGGTAATTGTAATATGAACCGTTCGTCAGGATCAACAGTAGTCCTGCAGTATATATTTGTGTTGTTTTTATTGTTTTCTGAAGTTTCTCATTTTTGTTTCATCTGTTTCAGCCACATTAATTCTTGTTAAAATGTTTGTTGCATTTCTGGATGATGTATTTTTCTTCTTCATGTATAATGTCTATGAATTCTGATTTTTCTCTTGGTGTAGTGATCTTACTTAATTCTTGCATTAGGTTACGTTTTTCTTGTTGGTTACGTTTCTCTTGTTGGTTTAATTCTATGTAAATTTTCTTTTTTATGTTTAGAATCAGTGTTCGTTTGAGTCTATCAGCTTGTCTTTTGGTTCACTGGGCAAGGCACATTGTTTTATGAAGCGGAGTTGTTGAGATGTTATTATTTTCTTTAGACAACAGAAAATGGTGGTTTTCAGTATCTTGCTAACCTGGCTAAGGCTTACGATAATTTGTAGGAGAACAGTCAGGAATTAGAGAAGAACACCATGGAAAGCATCCATGGAAAGCAAATAGCTAATTCCATCCACCAGAGTATTATATTTACTATAGACTACGCAGTTAAACACCCCAACCATAGATCACACGTACTGGTAGGAAACTATTAGTAATAGAAGGCAAATCCTCCATTCCCATTATGCCAAACCCATAATCTCCAAATATCTGATACACCGAAACTCAGCTGTGTCGGACCACATAAAAATCAACATACTGATTGCGGACTTAGTAAGAGTGAGGAGGAACGTGTCCCAAATGTGCAACCCCAAAGAATTAGAGAGACACTTACAACACTTCATCTACCGCATGCAGTTCTCTGGCTACAATCAGAGAGACAAGGTCAGAGCATATAAAGGGCTAGAACCAAATGGGAAAAGATTGTAGAAAATGATGCAAATGGAACTTGTCCCATGTAGAAGGAGCAACTTTTGGAACAGATTAGAAAGGATTAGGAATAAGGCAAATAAAATAAAGTCATGGTATGATAGCAAATACTAGAGTGTAATATTCGTCAATGCAACCCCTAGAGGTGAACTAGCTCATAGGTTTAGAAGGGCCCTAGGCAAGCTCAAATTAAATATTAAGATAGTTGAAAGACCAGGTATTCCCATAAAAACCCTAATTAGCAAAACATACCCATTCCAAAGATCCCCTGTGCTGATAGGAAATGCATAGTCTGCAATCTAAGCCCGCAAATGAACTGCAAAAGTAGGAACGGAGTATATAGAATAAGATGTACTGGGGGGACAGTGTAGGAATAAGAATATAACATACATACGTAAAACAGCCAGTAGCATAGGAGAAATGATAAGTGAACAATGGGGAAACTCCAGGATGGGAAAAACTCATTAGTATTCCACCAACATACCAAAATAGAACATAAAGGTCACATTGGAGAACAGAGAGATAACAATTATATCCACACACAGACAAAGCAAAGAGGCAACTATATAAACGAACTCCAACCAAAATTAAACAGAAAACATTTTTGGAATAGCAACATCATAATTAGTAATTAAGGACAAAATGAAGACATACAGACACACAAAACCAAACTAAAACAAAAAAGAATCAGATACACACAGATAAAACAAACAACCAACTAGGTCAAATAAATAAACACATAAATAATAGATAAAATAACACACACAGACCCGGATGTAACGCATGTGCAAACTAAGCACACAACGTAAAACACACAAAAATTAGGATGGTGTGGGACAGAACAAAAAAGAGACACACAAAATAAACAGCTAGTCACTGAGGAGGTCACAGAATGTGTGACGAAAGAACTATGACGATATATTAACAACCTCCCAATTATCGAAACAACCAACCAACCGGATATTTATAATAAATTGAAGTGAAAAAATAATAGGGTGCGTGTGCTTTTATTGGCAACGTGACCCTACCAACAATATATATATATATATATATATATACAATATATATATATATATATATATATATATATATATATATATATATATATATATATATATATATATATATATATGTGTGTGTGTGGATGGTAAGAATCGATCTTATAACAACTCTTCTCTAAGAGTTTCTTACATCATTGCACCTGTATCAACATGCACAATGGGGATACATTTGCTAGACGATATGTTGCCCTTAAATTATTTTTACTGCTCCTAAGGATATTACTTGACTGTTATATTAATAGTGCAGACAATATGAAACAGTTGTATAAAATATTGAAATCTCGGAATTTTACCATTTTTGAGTACATTTTTTAAAACTTTCTATTCGATTTGTAAATAATCGAAATTTTACCATTTATGTAAGTTCTTTGACTTGCTATCCGAGTTTTCTTTGCCAATGCATCGATATAGTCGTACAAACATTCAGAATGTGGATACATTTGTCTGTAGCTCTCTTTCTCTCGCCACCTTCCAGGGGCCCAATGGACAATCCTTTCGTGTCCGGCACTCCTACCACTGCACCTCCTCCAGCCTTGTCTTCAGACTCCATTCCACGTTATGTGGAGCTGTCTACATCGGACAGACATGACAGCGATTGGCGGACTGATTCACTGAGCACCTCCGGGACATCCAGCTTTGCAGTCGATCACCGGTCACCAGACACCTCTGCTCTACCGGACACTTCACCCGAGGCATCCTTGCGTGTTCCGGAGCCCCAGAACCACGTTTTAGACTTGAGCAACGCACGATTTTCCTTCTCCAGATCTAGAACTGTAACAGTTTAAACTCCCCATCCATCTTCTTTTCATTCTTCCCTACACACACACCTCTAAACATCCCACATGCTCCACCCTCCACTTCCACCCTGCTCAAATCTTCCTTGGCTTCGCTCTACCCATACTCGACTACTGTTCTATCCTGGATTTTACCTGTATACTCTAACACACACACACTCGCACACACACACGCATACATAAACATACACACGGACCCTCACACACACAAAAAACTTCTCTCTACAGATAATACACAGTCAGTAACACATACGTACACACTCACATACATAAAAACTACAGAAAAAGCCCCCCACATACTCACACACATAGAGAGAGAGAGAGAGAGAGAGAGAGAGAGAGAGAGAGAGAGAGAGAGAGAGAGATGTGAAGTTTAAAGGCTACAAAAATGTGAAATGGACGAACGAACAAATAAAACCAAGCAAGATGCTATGTGTTACCTTATATAGTTCAATGTCCAGATATTTCAAGATAAAATATCTTCTTCGGAGGAATATAAGTGACTTGACCGGAATCGGTAAATGCGCTTGGTCATGCTGCCGAAAGTGGTTGACATAAGTGAGGGAGGCGGATGGGGGGGGGGGGGGGCATAGGGCCCTATCCCTCTTTTGTGTTTTATATATTTTTTTAGAGGTCTTGCAGGAGAAAGGTCAAGAAGGCCACAGAGTTTTATCGCTTTATGTCTATATATATATAAATACACACACACACGCACACACACACACACACACAGAAACATATATGTATATATGTGCGTATATATAAGGACGCACACACATACGCATGCATGCGTACACATACCCATAGAAACACATATATGCACATACATACATTCTCACAGATAAACAACCTGAGAAGCGTGTGTCTTAGTATTCTAGGGCAAAGAAGTCCTTTCTAATGTTTTCTATACGTGCATGCGCTTGCACTCACAAACACACCCACACACACATATACGTATACGCACATACACATACACACACACACACATATATATATTTTAACTACATTGGTGCCACTTCATCGAACTTTAAGTTTCGCTTTTCCAATCATAAACATTCTTTCTCAAATCCATATAAAAATGTTCTACTTCATTATCACAATTAATATGGTCTTTCAAAGAGAAAAATATTAAATACTCAATTTCTTGATGTAAACTTAGAAATTTCTGATTCCTATCGAAACGCTTCCATTTCACCAACCTGCAATCTTTGCAATTTAGAAACTCTATTAATAATTACCAATTATGCTAATTTAATTAATAAAAAGAACGAATTATTTGCAACTTGTCTCCATAAATCTGCAAATTTAGAAAAAAGTACTGACTAAGAAGGGAAAAAAATATTGACTATTATTAATAATTCTTGAAATATTAATTATTATTATGGATTGGCAGTATCGGTAGAGGGTCGGACGCCATGCTTTCCAGCATAGTTACGTCCCTTTACGATCTGAGTTCAAATCCCGCCGAGGTTGACTTTGCCTTTCATCCTTACGGGGTCAATGAAATAAAGTACCAGTAATGCACTGGGTAATTGCTGGCCTTGTGCCTAAAGTAGAAACAATTATTATATATATAATGTTTTGCCTTATCTTAAAAATTGTATATCGGTTTTTTATATAGTAAATTAATCTCATGATGTGACTCAGTATCCTAAGTTCGATTTTAGAATGGTCATTGTATAACTAAAATTTACTGAATTTGCGGTTTGAAATATCTTCTGGCTTTCGAAACACTTAGTTAATATAAATGATCACATATGGATTACCTTCCTTTGTTTACATTCTGCGTATATAATTTTCGTTCTATCCAAATGGATTAATAATGTATATTTAACATGATTTATAATATTAATCCTTAAAGGGAAACTACATATATTATGATATTATGATATAGTTACGGAAGTAAAATCGAAATAGTAATACTTTCAAGAGTAAATATAACTACTTATTAATCCTATAAGTAAATTACAACTGTTTATAATGTAAAAAGAATAATTCAGATAATAATTCTAAACATTATATAAAATGCATATACTGATGGTGATATGCGAATATGTTGTGGTAAATATCCTTATACATATATAATATGTTTGTAAACTTGCTTGATAGGTAAAAATGTTTTTGATTTTTGAATTTTGTAACAAAATATTGAATATATTTATTAATTGAACTATGCTTCTGATTATTATAGAAAATATTTTTTATATTGTTTAATTTTGATATAACATATTAGTATAATTAGCTCAAACATAACCAAATACAAAAGATATTAAAATGTTCACGGTATTTAATTGGTCGCTTCTATTTGACTTAATATTTGAAAACAACGGTCACGCATCATGTCTTTTTCTTTCTTTCGTTCTTTCCTTTTTGCAGTTACGTCTTCCCTCTTCTCTCTTCTATCTCTCTTCTTCTTCTATCTTCTCTTCTTTTTTCTCTCTTCTCCTCTATCTCTCTCTCTCTCTTCCTTTTCTTCCCTAACACAGATATTTAAGAATTTAAATATTTAAATATTTATGTACGTATGTGTTTATTTATTTCTCTTACATTTTCTCATAGTCACCCCCTCCTTATACTTATATCTCGCTCCACATCCTCTTCTTCGTCATATTTAAGTTTATCATGTTATTATTTTTGTATATAAATATTGAGATTTGTTGTAATAAATCACTGCCAATAGTGGAATTGAACCATCAAGACAGTTGAGGTATGTCATACATCAATTTATATATTTTATCTGATGAGGACGTACTGAAAAAAACAGCACAGTACCTCCGAAATATATATAATAAAACATATATTTTGATTATGTGTACGTCTTAATTTATTAATATTTTGAATAATATTATAACTCCACAAAACTTCTTTGAAGAGTGCTTTTAATGTATTGTAAACCTATATTCATTGAGTAATCAATGAACCATATTAATCTTTGGTTATATATATATATATACATATATATATAAAGCTGTGGGGTTACTGTAAACAAAGTGTAAGAGGGTAATAGGGACGTAAGCAAGAGAAGAAAAGTTGTTCTTCATCAGCTGTTTACTGCAGATCATAGATGTTTCGGCGCTTAAAATAGGACATCGATCCGCAGGGCACCCGGGGCCTTTTATCCATCAAAAGCTCACGAGAGGAAAGAGGAAAAAACGAAATAAACATACCGAATAGAAGGGGGAAAACAGGATATTGGCACATGCAAGTGAGTAACCGAGGAGAAAATAAATTAAGTTATAACGTACCGATGCATATAAGCCCGGTGGCCGTATAACTGCGGAGAAAGGGATTTCCGTGTCGATCTCAGTAAAGTGAGTGTAGAGGGAGAGAGAAAGACGGAGAACCCGGAAGTGAGAGGGATAGAAAGAGGGAGAGAAAGGAAAGGGAGGTAATCCAAAAGGGGTTTACGACACGTGTGTGACCAGGCCAAAAACGAGAGAGAGAGAGAGTCGATATGAAAGCGTGGTGGGACAACAAATCGAGCAAAACAGGTAGAGATGAGGTCACAGCAATAAATACAAAAATACAGGTAAATAGGCGGGCTGTGTGGTTACTGTAAAGAAAGTGTAAGATGGTAATAGGGAAGTAATATATATATATATATATATATATATATACATATATATATATATATATAATACATATATATATATATAATACATATATATATATATATATATATATATATATATATATAATACATATATATATATATATATATATATATATATATATATATAATACATATATATATATATATATATATAATACATACATATATATATATGTATGTATTATATATATATATATATATTTTTTTTTTTTCCGGGTCTGTCAATATTTATTTATAAAACAAATCTGTATTTTATCTGATGAAAGCTCATCATAATTTGCCTTGGTTGCCCTTGAAATATATATAATAAAATAAATATGGTTTTATAAATATAGTTTCCATTTATTAATATATTGTGTATTTACTCCACTAAACAGTTGAGTGCTTTATATCAGTTATAAAAATGTTTAAGCTGGTTGAATCCCAACAAATTAAATATAACCTCTGCATATATATATATATATATATATATATATATATATATATATATATATATATATATATATATATATATATATTATATATATATATATATATGTATGTATTATATATATGTATGTACATGTACATATGTATATATACACATAAATACATAAGCACGCACTTATGCGCACACATACAGACACATACATATACGTAGCCTCTTATATAAAGTCCTATGGGGGAGTGTGTAGTCTTTTATGTTAAGTATTGCATGCCTAATTCTAGTCTATTATTGGTCTAGTCTACTATTGATCTAGTCTATTATTGGGTGTGTTTTGGTTATGATTATCGCTTCTGTTACACTTAGATTCCCTACATTTCTGTCTCTGGCTTCTATCGTAACTGGCTTCTATCATTTCTTTAAGGGTTTTTTTTTTATTGAGGAAGCATTTGTATTGAAGTGTCTTTAATTCTCATGTGTAGATGTCGAGTAGTGATTCCTAAATAGAAATCATCACATTTTTGCACTGGACACGGCACACGATGTATACTTGCGGGCACAAGCCTGTGTCACTGATAGGGCAGTTAACTAGCGT
>OZ024743.1:171768653-171848653 GCA_964016885.1 Eledone cirrhosa
GAACGTTCGAAAGTATATACTTTCCTTATGAAAATTAACGGCTGAGCAGCCTAATTTGCATATTGAGTGAGTTAAATCGGTCAGGCATACCGAAAACGATTAGTTGAAAAAAAATGAAAACGAAATTTCATTTCTCACTCTTAGTATGGCACTTACTTAAATGTAAGTATGTATGTATACGTACATACATATATGTATACAGACGTACAGTAGCATGCATATATATATATATATATATATATATATATACACATATATATACACATATGCATACAGGTACACATACATATATGCACGCATCAGTTTAGCCTACGTTTATTATAACGCCGGCCGCTTTGTTCGTTTGTTTGTCAACAAAGCGAACAGCCTGAATTTATGCCATACGGTGTTAAGGCAACCACGTCACCTTTTTGTTCAACACTGACACAGGAACGATGTACTAGTTTCAAGCTTGTTAGCTATCATCAGCACCGTTTACCCATCTGCCAGATAGTATATAGTATATATATATATACATATAATAATAATGATAATATTATTTATACTTATATATACACTATATATAATTATAAACAGGAAAGGTCAGTAATTCATTACCACCTTATTACCAGTAAGAAAAACACCTCAATGTAAATACATCACATGTTTTACAGAGCAGGAATATAAATTATAAACATACATAAAATTACCAGTATGCTGATCAAAGATTATCTTCCTGTGTCTACTAAGAACATTCCAATACCATCTATGGATACGTACGAAAAATTATTGATTAATAGTGTCAACTCATTTATCAATAGAGTGAGGTGGAGGACATTCCATTACGATAGAAACCGAACAGACAAAAACAGGGATGCAAACAATTTCGACTCATATGGCTTTAAAACTTTTAAAAGCCCACCTCACAACACTTTATTAAACTCTTTCGAAAATGATTTAATAAAACTAGTTAAGAAAATAAGGTACAGAACACATTCTAATGGAAATAACACCTTCTTAAACAACCTTAACTCCACTATTAAAAGATTTAATAAAAATAAGAAAATCTAGTACATGCTGATAAAACTAATAATATATATAGCCTAGATTACGAAACATAGAAAATTTATATAAAAAGAACTGCACAGGAGCTATAAGAAAACCACTATTAGAAACCTAGGAGATATAAATATAGAAGGCCATAGTATAGTATGTAAATTAGGACTTCAGAGATATACACAACCATACACCCCTACCTCCCAAAAAAGAATTCTCTCTGAAGGACCATAAGAAAGACTTTAATAGTAACCCATCTATAAGACTAATTTGACCTTCGAAATCTGACATTGGAATTATCAGAATCATCGCCCAATTTAAGCATAAAATATATCTGAACCTCTGGAGAAATACTGGTGAAGTTATTGAATGGTTCAATGATATTAATGAGAGTAAAAATAAAAAAATTATACAATTTGAGATTAATTCGTACTACATCTCTATTTCTCCTATCCTATTAAAGAAGGCATTAATTATGGCTATGAATAATAGTGACCTTACTAGATACCAAATTGATGTTATCCTTGCGGCCCGTAAAGCCATAATTGTATTTGAAGATCAATTATGGACCCGCAAGGATACAACTAACAACTTTGACATAACTATGGGATCTAGTGACTCGGCACAGGTCACTGATTTGGTGGATCTATATCTCTTAATTGAAATTCATAAGAATCTGCCCTACCTCAATGGTGGTTTATACCGCGACGATGCACTACTACTTATTGACTATAACAAATTTAATATAGAAAGAACTAGGAAACAATTGCATAAAATATTTAAAAACTTCCACTTAAGTATTACCTCAGATGAAAACACTAAAAACGTTAACTTCCTTGATGCTACTCTTTGCCTGGACTCTTGAAAGAGAAACTTGGCGTGGGGTGGTGAATAATGGGGTCCATAATTTTAGGACAGACGTATAGAGCACGAGAAGATCAAACGGGATGTGCGTAAGCAATGCCCTGGTGTATCTCTCGAAACGATCGGTGTCTCCATTGAATTGAAGTGCCCTTAGTGTGGAAAAATTTGCTCAGGAGCCACAGTCGCAGCCATGTTCAAAGAGGACCAGTGAACTATGATCTCCACGGTGTTCTGAGGGTTCACGGGCAACCTCATGCGGGACCTCAAGCCAGGGAGATCCATAGTTGTCGTCAGTGGGTGAAGCAGTGCAAGTCTCTAGCAGGCTTGAAAAGCCATATCCGAGCGTCAGACATCTGAATCTGACAAGCGATTACAATACTCTTGGCAGAGTTTTCAGCCATCATATGTATGTATTGGAAAATCACTGACGAAGGACTATTTTTATCATATGTAACCCATGTGCAAACCATGCAGTATTCTTCTTTCTTCTCATGTTTATATATATATATATATATATATATATATATATATATATATATATATATATATATATATATATATATATATATATATATATATATATATATATATATGTACGTATATATATTTGTGTGTATGTATGTGTATGTATGTATGTGTGTGTATATATATATATATATATATATATATATATATATATATGTATATGTATGTGTATATATATATATATGTATGTGTGTATGTATGTATATGTATGTGTTTCTGTATGTGTATGTACGTGTGTATATATGTATGTGTGTACGTATGGATATATATATATACGTGTGTGTGTGTGCGTGTGTATGCATGAGAGCGTGCGTATGTGTGCGTGTGTATATATATATGTATGTAAATGTATGTATATGTATGTGTGTATATATATATATATATATATATATATATATATATATATATACACGATATTAATAAATGGAAACTATATTTATAAAACCATATTTATTTCATTATACATATTTCAGGGATACCAAATTAAATTATGGCATGCCTTCATCAGACAAAATACAATATATAACAGTTTTACAAATAAGCTTTGACGTACCCTTTTAAAATGCAACCATTATTTTTGGAAGCCATCTGGATAGTGAATTGTTTATATTATTTTAATAAGTCTTAGTATTAAGGACAATTTGAAAAAGACGGAGAGAAAGAAAAAAGACGGAGTGAGAGATAAAAAGAAAAAGAAAAAGAAAAAGAAAAAGAAAAAGAAAAAGAAAAAGAAAAAGAAAAAGAAAAAGAAAAAGAAAAAGAAAAAAACGTGGAGAAATATCGGAGAGAGAGAAATGCATGGAGAAAAAAGAGAGAGATAAATAAAGACAGGAGGAAAGAAAGAAAAAAGAAAAAAGGAAGAAATAAGAAAAACAGAGGAAAGCAATAGAGAGATAACAAGTCATCAGACAGATAGAAAAACTCAAGAGAGAGAAATAATATATAGAGAGAGGGGGAGATAATGAAAACTTTACGTCATGTCATATTAAGTTGAGTTAACAATTTATATGAAATGAATAATAAAAAACTGTTATATATTGTATTTTGTCTGATGAAGGCATACGATAATTTAATTTGGTATCCCTGAAATATGTATAATGAAATAAATATGGTTTTATAAATATAGTTTCCATTTATTAATATCGTATATCTACTCCAAATACTTGTCGAGTGCTTTATATCAGTTATAAAAATATTTACTTGTTGTATCCCAACAATTTTAAATAGAACTTTTGCATATATATATATATATATATATATATATATATATATGTATGTACACATATGTATGTATATGTGTATGTATATATCTGTATATTTGTATGTGTGTATGTACCATTATGTATGTTTGTTGTGTGTGTGTGCCTGCGTGTGTGTGCGTACGTGTGTAAGTGGGCGCGTGTATGAAAGTGCTTGTCGACATCTGGAATATATATTAAGTGAAACTTCACAATAAAGGGGTTCACCCCAACACTTGAATCTGTTGAAGGAACCCTTTCTGCCTTTGTCGCCCTTATTTCAGCCTTAAATAATTAGCTTCTAAAGAATTTCCCTTTTTTTTAAACCATTGAACCCCACCCATCCTGTAGACACCTGTCTTACAGGCATTGTTAGTCTAAGTGATAAACTAGGATTGGTATTCCAATTTTGAATTTGTTTACAGCATTTTTTCTGCCTTTGTTAATATTAGAATTAGCTTTTAATGAACTCCGTTTTCTTTAAATCCCTCAACCAATGACCTCCACCCATCCCAACCCTGACCCTCTCCTACCACCAGGAAAAGAAAGATATAAATACTACCACTTATTTGGACAGCCAGCTTCCTGATGATTTCTCACAAATGAAACAGTTCTAGTCCTGTAGAAGCTCTTCTATATTAAATCTTTTATACTCTGCTATGTATTGAGTACCTTACTTACTGTGGTTACCTCCGATTCAACCCGGTATAACTTATATATATATATACATATATAATATAAGATCAAAAGATGGTTAAAGGAGTTCCATGTATTTTATTATGCGCATTTCAAAAACAAACATCATCATGCAATAACATTTGTGTTTTCATCAGACAAAACAGGAGAACATGATATGAAGGCCAAAAAACACTTGTGGATAGTGCAGTTTTAAATCACTATCCACAAGTGTTTTTTGGCCTTCATATCATGTTCTCCTGTTTTGTCTGATGAAAACACAAATGTTATTGCATGATGATGTTTGTTTTTGAAATGCGCATAATAAAATACATGGAACTCCTTTAACCAGCTTTTGATCTTATATTATGTATACTCCAGTCCTACAAACTGTAGAGTGCTTCTTATCCGATATCTGCATTGCTTTATTGTACTACAATAAAACTCACCTCCTA
This sequence comes from Eledone cirrhosa, assembly GCA_964016885.1. Classification (NCBI taxonomy): domain Eukaryota; kingdom Metazoa; phylum Mollusca; class Cephalopoda; order Octopoda; family Eledonidae; genus Eledone; species Eledone cirrhosa. The sequence goes on from OZ024743.1 coordinate 171,773,446, forward strand.
CATATATATACATATATGTACATATATATGTATATATGTATATCTATATATACATACATACACATATATATATACACACACACACACAGACTCACACACACACAGACACACACACACACACACACACACACACACACACACACACACACACACACACACACACACATATATATATATATGTATATATATATATATATATATATATATATATATATATATATACATACATATATGTACATACATATATATAATATATATATATAATATATATATATACATATGCAGTTGACATTGAACACCTTTTCCAATGCATGTACTGTGTTTGTATAAAAAAGACGTTGGTCATGTACACCACCAGTTCGGGAAGTGTACATGAGCCAGACATTTTCATGAGAGGAAATAGACTTGAGGCTGGGGCCAGCTTTGGGTATTTCGGAAGTACACTTGGTAGAGATGGTACCCTCGATGCTAAAATAGACCACAAGATTGCGAAAGTAAGTCTGGCCTTCGGAAAGCTTGAGAAGCGAGTCTGATGAAATTGGCGTATCACGAGAAACACAAAGCTCTCTGTGTATGAGGCCTGTGTTCTGACAGCCCTGCTATACGGATGAAAAACGTGGACAATTTACAGGCTTCAATTCAGGCAGTTAGTAAGGTTTCATGAGCATTGTATCCGACGCATACTGAACATCAAGTGATTCTCTTACACACCTGATGCTGCTGTACGAGAGAAAGAGAAAGCGAGTAGCACCAGTATTGAGAGGAGGATTATTTTAAACCAGATGCGTTGGGATGGTCACGTGGTCAGGATGGAAGATTTCATTGGGAACTGACCAGACGAAAAATGCCACAGTACAAACCAAAGAATCAGTTTAAGTATGTCATAAAAACAATCTTATAGCTCTGACAATTTATATGGATACCTGGGAGCGATTGACTGAAGGCCGTACATCACGGAGAAAGCTCATCAAGTATGCATGTGATGTTTTTGAGAGAAGGCGATTGGAGTATGCTGTTCACTTGTAGGTGGGACTGTTCACTTTGTAAGTGGGACTCTAGTGCAGTGTCTGCAAAAATCGAACAGGAATTGAGGTGCAATGTATGTAGCCGATTTCTTCTAACAAGAGCTGGATTTGTCAATCATCTGAAATCCCATGAGCCAGGAAAAAATCGAGCCACCTATGAGATGGTTCTACTCCACGGTACATTTGCAGTGAGTGTGGCTTAAGTTGTAAGACAGCTGGTGGACTGATCAGACAAGGTAGAATGCATAAAAACACAACCCAGTCGGTATGGCCAGGAGACAGATAGTTCAAGTGTCACATCTGTGAACATTCTGCAAAACAAAAGCGGGCCTGAAAAGTCACTTGCAATCACATGATCGTGAAATGTTCAATGAAGCCAATTTTAGGTAAAATCAATATACATAAAATGTATATTGATAATGTTTCTCAATAAACTTCTGTTCTGAGCATCTATAATAAATGATATATAACATGATATATCAACTGAGAAACAAACTAGTATTTGTACATATATACAGAACGAATAATGTGTAAATTTAAGTACATACTATATGTTAAAATGGTTTATAGTTTTATATATAGATCTGTTTCTGGAAATTAAAAGCGCCAAACTTGATATACGACGTTCCTACAACTTATGGAGTCATATAGACGCCGTATTGACAAACTGCGTTTCTAGGGACATTTTAAAACATGTCGATTATATGAACCCACCCCCCACCATTTCATATCGAAACTGGAAAGTTGAAAGACAAAAAAAAACAAAAAAAACATCAGCAATATTGGACTGCAGAACCTGAAGACTTGTAACTAAAAAACTTTAAATAATGAGGGCTGGAAGAAAAGCGTCACGATATTTAGATACATCTCTTTACGTTCTAAGTTCAAATCGCGTGAACGCTGATTTTACTTTTCTTTATCCCCGGGGTGTGTAACATTAAGTTGTAGGAAAATATTGGGGGTCAGTTTATATTCTTATATACCATCCTAGGTGTGAATGGAAATATATTTAGGTGGCGAATTAGCAGAGTCGTTAAAACGTCGAATAGAATGCATATTGGTATTCCTTTCAGTTCTCTGCTCTCTTAGTTCAAATCCCGCCGTGATCAACTTTGCCTTTCACCCATTCGAGGTTGATAAAAACGTACCAATCTAGTACTGGGGCCGACTTTTCCTCTATATCGCTTTCTCTCTTATTCTCTATTTTTTTCAGGAAGAAATTTGCTGTGTTCAGATCTGGAGAGAAGGTCGGCTCAGCCAGGTTTTAAAGAAATGCGCTAAAAACGGCACCACTAAGACTCCTTCGGGAGTTACGGAATCTAAGGCTATGGCTAAGTGAACTAGACCACCTCATTGTACATCCTTGGAACTCTCGGAGAATTGAGAGTCTTTATTGGTTCACAGTTTTTTGGCAATAACTTTATAATCGTGACAAGTGGTATCAAACACACACACACTCAACTTACAAACAACTCACCACACTCGCACACATACATACGCACACTCATACATTCACAGACAACTCCACAAATACACACATATGTATCTATTCTAAGCAGCTGGTAATTCTGTCTTTCGCTATATGGAGCTTTACGTGTTACATTATTGTACATGCGAAAATTCGAATAGTGAGAGAGAGAGAAGCACCTTACTACGTAAAGTAAATAAGCTTGTCTTATAATATCTATTAAGTATTTCTTCCTCACGCGTGTGTGTGCGTATGCGTGTGCGTGTGCGATTGAAATTTGAAAATTGATTTAGAAGATATCGTCGTATTTTGACTACAGAAAATAGTCTAACAAAAGGGCATATAAACCCCATAACAGTAAACAAAAAAAAGGGCATCAGCACTCATGCTGATACCCATTCTTTTACTGCTATGGGGTTTATATGCTCTGTTGTAAGGTGTGATTCCTCATAGAAAATTACTACAATTTTTGAATCCTTGGTGCTCTCTTGGGTGGTTAACTCATTAATTCTCTTGTTCACGTTTTTGTATTAGAAATATGTATGCATGTGAGATTATCATAATCTAGCTCAACCTGAAGAATTTAAAGTGGTATATTAGAGTAAGTTATATTATTATTTTGAAGTTTATTGTCGTGATAGTTTTTAAATATTCCTCCAACTTCTTCAGAATGTCAGCTCAACCAGCAAAGAAACAAAAGCATTTGACTAAAAGAAGCAGCGGCAGCAGCAGCAAAGATTAGAAAAATAACAACGTAAAGCGAAAGATATTGCCTTATCAAAAGATATTATGTCGGTTATGATCCGAAAGAGTGGTGTGCAGGAGATTCTATGTAAAACGGCATTATGAGACTGTTCCTAGTTGACTTTGAGATAAACGTGACCAAGAACAAAGTAATCACACTTCTCAAGAAATCAGCAACAAAAACGTGTTATCAAAATATTTTGATAAAAATTGTAGACAGTTCCTAATTCGTTACTGCTAGGTTTAAGACTTCAAGGATTATTACACAACATAGAAAACAACAAAATTATGTGCTGTATATTAAAGAGAACTACTCAGTCGTTGTCGTACGGTGTATATTAAAAAGAACTCCTGAGTGATGATGTATATATTAAATGGTCGAAGGTAGAATGTGTTCGTTTCCTTTTTTTATAGTTTTCCAGAAATGTGTGGAAAATTATTCAGTGCATTAGTTATTTCCAAATTCAAATTCAAATCCATGGTCTTCTTACTCTTGTTGGACGAACACCTGCCTGGTTGACCTCCACCGCTTTCTGTTTGGCTTTGGTCATATGTTCAGGCGTGTAGCCGTACTCACCACGCTGGGCCAATTGCGTGTTGGTGAGGTTATCTAACCCATAGATAGGGTGGATTACTTGATTAAGTAGTTCATCCACCACTTTTAACGGCTCTTGTTTTTTGTGCTGTTGGAGATCCATATAACCTCTTCATCAGACCAGGGTCTGTTGAGGGAGCTGGTTTAGTCACCGATCACTCGACCATGGAGCAAGTTGTACTTGATTATATAGTACCAGTAGCATGTAGAAACCTGAATTATTTGACACTGAGAAAATAGATTGTAAAAGATGGAATACAGAATAAAAATACACATATCAGAAGAGCAATCAAAGTTTACTGGTTTATGTAAACTCCTTCCCATTTGCTTAGATCAGAGTTTCTCAAAGTAGGCGCTACCACCCACCGGGCGAGGGGGCATTGAGAACGTCCAGGGGGGCGCTAGGTAGTGATGATTTAATAATATATTAAATATCAAATGATACATATTATATATAAATATAGTAAAATATAAATATATAATATTTATTTATACATAGTATATATTATATTATTTATTATATATTATTTACAATTTGCGTGCAGGTAGGTCTCTCTGGAAATAGGGGTGGGACGCTAAGGGTATTACGTGGCCGTGAGGGAGAACGGTGGCCCAAAAGGTTTGAGAACGTCTGGTTTAGATGAACACACTGGTGACACTGATGTTAGGTTAACCATTATTGTGTTAGGTTAACCATTATTGTGTTAGGTTAACCATTATTGTTCGATTTTGAGTGATGGATTAGAGTCTAATCATTAGACGAAAGAGTTGGTGTCATTCCTAATCAATTGAACAACAGTTTATAGGGAACTGGAAAACATTTGATGTTATGCTTCATAATATAAAATTCATTGAAATCAATTAAAAAGTTGTTTCATGAAATGTCAGCAATATGGAATAAATACATACATGTCACCTCCGCCGGCACTGACTGAATGTACATCGGTATAATTATTATGTAGTAAAGATTTAGAAAATCACGGTGATCACTTTTGGTTTTATTCTTTACGATAGGAACAATAAAATAATTAAAGGTCAAGCCCCTGGGTCAATGTAAACGACTGCTCCCTATTTACTTCTCCCAAATGTATGGACTTCTGCTAAATTTTACATCATCTAATGGTTATTTATCTATTTATTATTATTTCATTATTATTTATCTTCATGTTTCCAATAGTTTAATGTGAGTTTCTGCTGCACCCACATCTTCTCGAAGTATGTACAGCATTCCTTTTCGTGGGTATACTACATTCCTCTTTTATAGGTATTTTGTGGGTATATTAAATTCCTTTTTGTGGGTGCACTACATACTACATAAGTTTTGCAGTTTGCGACAACATCATTCTTTTGGTGGGGTTAGGTATATTTTAGTATTTCTGGTGTTGTAGCGTTTCATTTGTTGTGTAGTTTACGTGCAATATGAGTTGTATTTTTATCTTGGGTGTCATTTAGGTTTCATATGCGTTGTCTGATTGGTGTTATGTGTTTTAATGTCGATGGCTTGGGGGTTAAACAACAACGATGATAACAACAGCAGCCGCAACAACAACAACGACAACAACAACAGCAGCAGTAACAAATACAGCAGCAGAAAAATCCCCAACAGCAATGGCAACAGCAACATCGCCAACAGCAACAACAGCAACAGAAAAAAAATAACGACCACAACAGAACTGCAACAACAACACAACAGCAGCAAAACAACTACAAACAAAACGACTCATAAACGGAAATTTTCCAGGAAGCACGAAAATGCGTATTAATGGTATCTTTAAGTTAGAAATCCTATTCCTCTTCGATAACCTCTTTCTCCTCCTCTTCCTCCTTCTCTTCCTCCTTCCCTTCCTCCTTCCCTTCCTCCTTCCCTTCCTCATCTTCATCCTTCTCACCAATATTCTCATTATCAGCATTACTGTCATAATTATTATAATAATTTTTATTATGCTTCTTTTATTGCCTAGTGCATTGAACTAGTGGGAAAAAAAGCTTCAAGAAACATAATCATCATCGCCATTAATTAACACCACCATCATCATTCTCATTATCACTACCAACATTATTATTATTATTATTATTATTATCTTCATCATCATCCTCGTTATCAACACCATCATCGTTACACAATCATTTTTATTGTTATTATTGCATAGTACATTGAACCAGCACAAAGAAGGGATAGGAAACGGACATATGACGTATGAAAGCTGTTTGGCATGTTCCCAGACAGCATTGACTTTATCAAATGCACCAAATCATAGCTGGGTAATTTACAGTTAGAGGAAAGTAGAAGGAAGCTATACTCTAGACTAATTGTTAAAACAGCTGGAAAAACAAAACTGTAGTAGCCATTATATAGAAATTAATGTGGGAATAATAAGATAGTAATAGTAACAATGGAAGATATAAAAATAATGATATTATTATTACTCATAACTCTTTTGTACTGACAGATGTTATACCGACACTATACCAAAAGAGCGAGCTATAGCCAATGGCCAAATGTCCTTTGGGTCATTCCTTCTCCTTCAACTTTCAAACACCCCACTTAGAATCCTTGCTGTTCCTAGCAAGGCTGTTTTTTGCCACAATCCTGTCGTGATACTAATTCCTAGATTTTCAAGCCATGGAACCAATCTTTTACTAACTGCTCCTAGTGCGCCAACCACAATCACTACCACTTCTACATGTCTGATTCTCCACAGTTACATGATTTCTCTCTTCAGCTTCTGGTATTTCTCAACTTTCTCACTTTCCTTCTCATTCACCCTGTGGTCCCATAGTGAAGCCATATCCACAATACATGCCTTGTTATTCTTCTTTTCTACGACAACAATGCCAGGTTTTCTAGCCAAGATAAAATGGTCGCACTGGATGTTCATATCCCACAAGATCTTTCAGCCACTCTTTCCCGTTGGCGTTCCTACCGTTTCTCACTTCTGCTCATACTGATGACAAACCTTCCAATGAACCAATCTGGCAATGTTGTCGTGCCTTCTCTTGTACTTTCTGAGAAACATCTTACTTCCACTAATATGATTTATTGTCTCATCTTTCTCGCCACACCACCTGCATAGTGGGTAATTCACTGACTTGTCAATATTGAACTTTATATAACTTGTTCTCAGTGCCTGTTCCTAGGCCTCAGTTTCAAAATTTAAGTCACTTTTCCTAGTCCATTCCCACTGTCTCAGGCATTTCACGTACGAATTGACCATACAATTTTTTCTTCCTTCTATTCAATGTGTCATTCTGTCTGTCTTGTTTAAATTCTCCCTTTTACTTTGCTTCATCACTGTTTAGGACCTTTATTTTTCTTACTCCTGTCATCAATCTCTCCTTTGAATTATTTACATACCATGCCAGGTTATTTTCCTCCAACGTCACACACATTTCACAGCTAATCAAACATCTTCCTCTCTGTTGTGACAGATACAACCTGTCCATGTCACTTTTGGTGTGTAGTGCCCCTTGTAGTGTCATCATTTTCCTGGTCTTTCTATCAAGCTCCTTAAGTTCACCACATCTCTACTCTATCACACCAGCGCTATACCTCAGCACTGCAACAGCCCATGTGTTGGTAGCCGGGACCTTATTCCTACTACTTAACATCGTCTATAACACCAACTTCAGTCTCCGTTTATATTCCTTTGATAATAGTTCTTTCATTCCCTTCTCTTCCATTCGGTTTGTTTCCAGGATGACTATGGATACGTACTTTGTCGTCAATTTCCTTCATAACTTGTCCGTTTGGTAATTCAATTCTTTCCATCTTATCAATTCTAGCTCGCTTCAGTAGTAGTTTTTTATGCCAAATTCCATTCCAGTCCGCACTGAATTTATGAATAATCTGTACAAGGGAATCAACATTTTCATAGGATTTCCTATAAAGTTTTAGGTCATCCACAAACAGAAGGTGGTTTATCTTAAACTCACGTCCTCCCCACTCGTAACTAGTCTTTGACTTTCTCAACACCAATGAAAGTGGAACCATACACAATATAAATAGCAAAGGCGAAAGACTGTTTTCCTGAAATATTCCTCTCGTGATCTTCACAACTCCCAATGTTTGTCTACATGATGTTAGTTTAGTCTTCCAAACTGCAAACCATACTGCTCACCAGAAATTGTCTCGCTTAGCTGCAATACCAAACATGTCATAAGCCTTGTGGTAATCGATCTAGGCAATGGCAAGATTTGTGTGTCTCCTTTTACATTAAGGATCGTTTTATCAATCAACAATTGAATCTTATTCCCCTTATACCACTCTACTGCAACTGGCAGCAGAACGAGAGTATTCCCTGTTCTGTGAGCCGGGGCGTAGTGACTCAAGACAGACTTCAAGATTTTGGCCAAGGTGTTAACGAAGAAGTTGGTGCTTGTCGTGAGGATTTGGTTGGGGAGGCGCAAATTTGCGCAATCCCGACCAGGTCGATACATGACAACCTCCACCTGATGCGGTACATCGTAGAGTGGGTCGAGTGTAAACCTGGCTTCGGTGGGGCTCTGATCAATTTAGATAAATCTAAAACATTCGATATGGTCGACCGTCGTTACCTGGAGGCTGTCCTCAAGTCAGCTGACTTCGGCCCCGTCTTCAGAAGCTGGATCGCTGCAATGCACGGTGGCATCTGCTCAGTGGTCAAAGTAAATGGCCACCTCTCGGAACCGTTTCAGGTCCCGATCGGTCCGCCAAAGGAGCCCTCTCTCCTCCCTTCTGTATGTATTGACTCTCGAGCCTTTACTGCGGAAGCTGGAGCTGTTGCAGGGCATACCGCTCGAACTGGGACGCGGAAAGGCTGTGTCGGCTTATGCGGACGACATGACGTGATGGTGTCGGACACCTCGGAAATCGAGGTGGTCGGCAACTTATTGGAGGAATATGAAAGGTTGACGGGAGCGAAACTTAACCCGGAAAAGTCGGTGGACTTGCAGCTAGGCACCTGGAGAGGCAAGTCCATGCTGTCCAACTGTGTTGTTGGGCACTGGATGTGCGGACCGGTAAAGTTGCTCGGGGTTTGGTTCGGGCCAGACCTCTAGGTGGATAATAATTGGGACGAGGTAACGGGCTGGGTAGCCAGTCAACCCAGAAATGGGCTGCGAGGAAGCTACCACTAAAAGGTCGGGCGGGAGTGGTGAACGTGTACATCGCGTCCGTCATCTACTACCGCCTGACCGTCTTGGAGCGGCTCTTCTTCAAAGAGCATTAGCGGAGGACTTTCGAGCCGGGGACAATGGATAACTTCCAAAAATCCTTTGTTTGACAGTGCTACAGGGTGGCCCTGCCGGTTCGAGATGAACTCTACAGGCAGGGAAGTGCTGTCAGACGAACCTGCTCAAGATGCGCACAGAGCGACGAAACTGTTCTGCACGCACACGTCCAGTGTCTGTGTCTTACTGATTTGTAGAGTTATGTTGAACAGTTGTTGTCGTGTGTAGAATGGATCCGGCTATCGGCCGAGTCCATAGTGAAGATCGGCCCGCCACCTTCTGTCGGCCAGGAAGGGCAGGCAATTTTCCTCTGTCTGGTGGCAATAGCGAAAGAGGTTTTTATGGTGGACCATGTTGAAAGGACTGAAGGTAGACACTTTTCTCTTCGGCCAATCCCTCAGCAACTTTTTCAATGTTCACTTGGAAAGGAAGGTGAAGGTGGAGAGAGAAGTGCTGGCTCCCAGTAAATTTGCTGAAAGGTGGGTGAATGTGGCGAGAATGGCCCGTGTGAGTGGGCCTACTCTGTTCATGCGCCTGTTGGTGGGTGAATTTGAGGAGGGTAGGAGTGCCCTTCCCGGGTGCTCTCGAAGCGTCGGGTGGTTTAGGATTGGTGGGGTACCTTAGTCAACCATGTGTGGTTGTCCCCCCTATTGGGGAATTTTTCGTTGTTGTATTTTTCTTGTTATTTTGTTATTGTTATTCATATTTTTACACGCTATATATGTAAACCCCCACTGTCCCTGTCTAGTGTATCGTCCGCTATATGTCGGCCTTTGTGGCCAATAAATGAAACCATTATTATTATTATTGTTTTTCCTTTTCCTTCAGTTTTGTTTCTGATATATGCCGAGTATCTTCCTGACAAATAAATTCATTGTATACATTGGTAAGCCAGTTAATACACCACATTGAATATAATTTACAGCTTATCATTCTTACAGAGGGATATCATACATACAGAGATAGTGCTCTACTCATACACACATACACAACCACACAAAGCGGTGGGGGGGGGGGTATCATTCTCACAGAGATAGTGCTCTTCTCAATACGTTGGTAGTACCAGTCATAACAATGTTTTTCGTCTCTTGCAGAGAGGGTAAACCAGGAATCATCCCCAGATACTGTTCTCTTCCCATTACTGCTGAAATGAAAAACACAGAAAAAGCAAAGCAGTAAATGGAACTTCTGCAATTTGTAGTCCATTACTGTATCGTTGTGCATCTTTTGTAATGGCGTATGATCTTTTGTTGCCTTCATGATTCAAAACGAGTTTGATCATCCAATCATGTGCTTCCCTTAGATATGTAGATAATCCAATTGTTGCCGTTTTTCAAAGAAATAACTAATTGGATTACTCCACGTCCTCCTTCTTTCCCAGGGAGATATATTCTATCTATATCTGCCTTAGAGTGATGCATGCTGTGTATGGTTAAGAATTTTCTAATATTTGTATCGAGCCTACGGATCTCTGCGCTTGACCAGTTGATGACATTGAAACTGTAAGTTACTACTGATATAGCAAGTGTGCTTATGGCATCGATCTTGCATTCAACTCCGTTATTCCTTTCTTATCCTTTCCCACATTGTTGAGTGCTTGATTTTGTCTCCTACACAAACATCTAGATATTTATAAGTTTCTTCTTGATCAAGTTCTTTTATCACATTCCCCCGATCTCAGCAGCTTTCCTCTGGTGAACGAGTCTTCGGTGCATTTATCTAGTCCAAACCCCATTTTAATATCATCACTGAACTGCTTCACAGTGGATAATTTCTCATCATTTTTTGCAAATAGCTTCAGGTCATCCATGTAGAACAAGTGATTAAGGGTTTTGTTATAGACTTTATATCCATGTTTTGTTTTATTGAGCATTTTACTTAATGGTATAAGTGCGATGCAGAATAAAAGCGTTGATAAAGAGTTACCCTGAAAAATACCACAATTAATATTAACTTATCCAGCATCCAGTGATTTTTTTCCACTGTCCAAAATGTTTTCACACTGAATGACAGGAACCTCCTGACAACGGAAGATATTTTGAAAAGCTCTAAACATTTTTCAATCCAACTGTGTGGCAAACTATCGAATGCTTTTTTATAATCTATCTAAGCAATTGATAGATTTTTGTGTCTATTATGACAATCTTCCAGTATCAGTTTGTTAACCAAAAGCTGATCCTAGCAACCATATGAGCCGTGTTTACACCCTTTCTGCTCATTGGGAAATAGATCATTTGTTATTAGGTGATCATATGTATATTCAGTTAGGACTGATGTTAAAATGTTATACATTGTGGTCAAGCAAGTTATCGGTCTGTAATTTTTTGGTTTATTTGTCTCATCATTCTTCGGAAGTAAGAATGTAATGCCGCTAACTAGCCATGACGGTATCTTTTCTGGCTCCTTAACCATTTCATTGTAAATTTGGGATAATAGCTCACGAGACTCTGTGAAGGCATTTATCCAAATATTTGGTATTTTGTCTTTCCCTGGGGATTTCCATTTGCTGGATTTTCTAAGAGCTAAACGCAGATGTTCAACTGTTATATTTTGCCATATTTGTTCCTCAACGTGTACTGAATCGTTCATTTGTCTGTCTAGCAATGGAGCATGTATATTATGAACTTTTCTTTCGGTCCAGATCTTTTTCAAGAATCCCTTCACTGCCTCCTTGGGTGATATTGATTTAGTAGTTATTGTTGACTTGCCAATTTTTCTCTAGAATTTTTTTTTTTTTAAATATATTATTGTCCTTATAGAATCTAGAGCGTTTTTCAAAGCGCTTTATATTAGCAGTTTTGGCCGACACTTTTTGCTTGATTGTTTCTATCATCATGTCTATGTCACTTGTTGATTTTATACTGTATTTTCTTTTCAATTTTCTCAGTTTAGTTTGTTCAACATATTCACCTACTTTGTAGTTTGCTAAAATTTCTATATCAGATCAAAGAAGGTTTATTTGGCGATTGATGTGCATTCCTTTTTTTTGTGGGCATTCCTTTTTTTTTTCCTTTTCACTCCACATAAATGAGTGGTGACTTTAGCCGATGTATTGTAGAGATGATTTAGATCAGTAATGTTCAGTTTATTTGTGGTGATAATGTCTTTGAGAGCTATGTTAGTCTTGTGTATTATCCTCTGGGTTTGTTTGGAGCTCTGAATCTTAGGGAGGGTCTCTCGTTCCCTCTTGTCAGATTCTTTCATTTTCATCCATTCGATAATAATTTCATTCTTCAAGTTGGCGAGTTCATTCACATTCATGTCTTTATCATTGATGATCTCATTGTTTTCACTTTGAGTTTCACCTTGAGCATGCACTCCTTCCATTTTTTCGATCCTTTCATTAATTTCATCTGCTGTCAGTGATTCCGCCCCGATCCTGCGATTTAAGGTGTTACAATTTATTTCGTTTTCACTGACACATGTTTCATTTACCCTTCGATGACTTTGCGCTAATTTCTTGATCTGATCAATTTCTATGTCAGTTAGTAACTTCTTCTTAACAATGTTTCTACGTATATTAGCTAGTTTGTTACTGTCAATATAGACTCTGTTTTCAGGATGTTTCATTTTCCAGTCTGTTCTGTATTCGATCAATTTGATGGTAGTACATAGTAGTGTAGAAAGCCTCAAGGACTTCTTTATTGTCTTCCTTTGACCATTTTTCTCTCTTTTTCTTTGGATTTCTTGGTGGTTAGCATGGAGGGCCATTAGTAAGAGTATTCCGGTTATGCTCCGAATTGATGGAAAGGTTTGAACCATTAGCTGATTTTTCGACCCCAGTCTAGTTCCTCTCTGATGGACGCGGCTCTTTTTGACCCGGGTGACGACCGAACTGGTATGAGTTTTTTATTATTTAACAGGGGATTTATTTTGTTGCGTTTTATCCTTAACCGCCTAGGAGTAATCATGTCGAGTTGCCACTCCTAGGACGAGTGTCAATCAAGACTAGAGGGTCTTCCTCTCCTTGCGACACAGCTATTCCCCGCCGGCCGCCATCACGGTATTTTTTGGTCATGGATATTTTTTAACAATTGTTATTATTATGAATGGTTCCTTAATGTGAGTCCTGTGTGGCTAATAAAGTAATTATTATTATAATATACTTGGTAGGCGGTGGATTGGCAGTATCGGTAGAGGGTCGGGCACCATGCTTTGACGCATAGAGTTACGGCCATTGCCATTCTGAGTTCAAATCCCACCGAGGTTAACATTGCCTTTCAACATTATGGGGTCGATGAAATAAAGTACCAGTAATGTACTGCGTAATTGTTGGCATTTTGATCAAAAGTAGAAACAATTCTTATGATATCCGTGTGGCCTTTGTTGAAGTTGCCTTTGTTGTAAATTGCCGTTATTTGGCTGTTGTATTTAGTGTACACAGAGCGGTTTTCTTCCATTTGTAATCATTTTCATTTTTAAATATAACATTTCTAATACAAAATTAGATATTTGAGCCTTATGCCAGGGTATTATGGGGACTCACTTCCTGAGAACTAAGGCTGAAACTTATGTACTATTTGCAATAAGAGTTATTATATCACAATTGTTTTAAATAGGTAGAAAAAAACAAAAAAGTTACGGGAGCTAATCCATAACGATATATCTACCACGTGCGTCTTCTTCTTCCCCTTATTATTATTAGGTGAATTAGCAGTATCGATAGAGAGTCGGGCATGCTTTCCAGCATAGTTACGTCCCTTTATGATCTGAGTTCAAATCCCTCTAAGTTAACTTTGCCTTTCATCCTTACGGGGTCGATAAAATAAAGTACCAGTAATGTACTGGATAATTGCTGGCCTTGTGCCAAACGTAGAAACAACTATTTTGGCAGTATCGGTAGAGGGTCGGACGCCATGCTTTGACGCATAGAATTACGGCCCTTGCCATTCTGAGTTCAAATCCCGCCGAGGTTAACTTTGCCTTTCATCCTTACGGGGTCGATAACATAAAGTACGAGTAATGTACTGCGATAATTGCTGGCCTTGTGCCAAAAGGAGAAACAATTATTATTGTTCTTTGAGTCTCAGTCATTGATGTTATTTAACTGGAAACTTTGTTGAAAAGAATATCAAGCGGCTACCTGCAGCCTCAGACATTCAGGACAAATCGGAGGGTTCTTGATGATCCCAGCAAGCATGCCATTTGAAGTGTTCCAAAAAGCGGGGCTTGACGAATCTTCTTTAACCATCATTGGAAACTCTTTGAGATAGTACCTAGTGCGCTTATGACAATCGGGACTGCTTTGACTTCATGGCAGTTCCAAATCCTTTTTACTTCCCACTTTAAGTCCTGGTGTATATATATATATATATATATATATATATATATATATATATATACATATACAAATACATATACATATATATTTTGATTGATGAAAATGTACTTAAACACCAATGTACCTTTGAAATATGTATAATAAAATATTTATTTTGATTATGAGAATAATTTTCATATATTAACATTTTGAATAATATTAAAAACTCCAGGGAAATCCACTGTTGAGTGCTTCTAATCTATTGTAATATTGTATTCATTGAGTAATCAACGAACCATGTTAATATTTGGTTATATATATATATATATGTGTGTGTGTGTGTGTGTGTGTGTGTGTGTGTGTGTGTGTGTGTGTGTACACAAACACACACGTATATATATATGGGCCTTCCAGTTTCATTTCATATTATATACATGTCTGTGTATATTTTAATTATTTAAAAATTATTTTTAGCTGAACCTTGCCCCGGCCCAACTCTCACCAAAATGGAGCGCCTCCTCTTCCGCTTTTTCTGGAAGAGACGCGCTCCCATTATCAGACGATCCATCTGCTGTCAACACCCGTTGCGTGGAGGACTGGGTATGCCATGGCTGATGATGCGCAAACATGCGCTGAGGTTGCGACATCTCTGGTGCTTCCTTGACGGTGAACAGGTGTGGTTTCTGTTCGCCAGGGATGTTTTCCCACAGCTCGTCTCCTTGACGGAGCTGCAGTCCTGGGTCAGAAAAAGACCGAGGGATAGCGCTTGGAAACCGGAATATCTCCAGGCGCTCACTGCCCTCTGCCAGCTGGGCACCAGTATCGGTGGAACATCCACTTCGGCGTTCTATAGAAGACTAGTGGAGGGGAAGCGCAACAACGTTCTCGGAGAGATCCTGTGCGTCGAAGAAGATCAGCTGTTTGCTCTCTTCCGGAGAACTTTCAGCCCAGGGCCTATGGATAACTTCCAAAAATCCCTGGCCTGGCAGTGCTACCGGCGAGCGTTGCCGGTTCGAGATAAGCTCTACAGGCACGGAAGTGCCGTCAGCCGAGCCTGTCCGAGATGCGCGCAGAGCGACGAAACCGTCGTGCACGCACTTGTTCAGTGCCCGAGCATTGCTGACTTGTGGAGCTATGTCGAACAGTTGCTGTCGCGTGTAGGACTGATCCGGTTATCGACTGAGTCCATTGTGCAGATGGACTCGCCGTCTTCCTTCGAGGAGGAAGGGCATGCGGTTTTCATCTGCCTGGTGGCCATGGCGAAAGAGATTGTGTGGTGGACAAGGTCGAAAGGGTTAAAGACAGACGCTTTCCTCTTCGGCGAATCCCTAATTAACTTTTTCAAGTTTCACTTGAAGAGGAAAATCAGGGTGGAGAGGCAAGTGCTGCCTTCTAGCAAGTTTGTTGAAAGGTGGGTGATGTAGCAAGAATGGTCCGAGTAAATGGGACCGCTCTGAATATACGCCTGTAGTTTGAGAAATGGAAAAATTGAGAGAGGACGCTTTACCTGGTGGTCAGGGTGGCCGTGGTCTTTTGTGTGGTTTTCGCCACGAGTAACCCTCGGAGGTTTCCCCCCTATTGGGGAATTTTTCATTGTTTCAATTTTTCATTTTTATTGTTTATATATATGTTTCTATGTCTTTTTTTCTTTTCTTATATAAATAATAAAAATCTTTACACGCACAAAACCCACATCGTACCGTCCTGTACCGTCCTGTGCCGTCTGTAATGTTTTTCTTGATGTCAGCCCTTGTGGCCAATAAAGAAATCATTATTATTATTATTATTATTATCAATCCCGCCGAGGTTGACTTTGCCTTTCATCCTTACGGGGTCGATAAAATAAAGTACCAGTAATGCACTGGGTAATTGCTGGCCTTGTGCCTAAAGTAGAAACAATTATTATTGTTATTGTTATTATTATTATTATTATTATTATTCTTTGACGTATAGAGTTACGGCCATTCTGAGTTCAAATCCCGCCAAGGTTAACTTTTCCTTTTATCCTTACGGGGTCGATAAAATAAAGTACCAGTAATGCACTGACATAATTGCTGGCCGTGTGCCTAACGTAGAAACAATTATTATTATTCTTTGAGTCTCAGTCATTGATGTTATTTAACTGGAAAGTTTGTTGAAATGAATATCAAACCACTACGTGCAGCCTCAGATATTTAGGACGTATCGGAGGATTCTTGCTGTTCCCAGCAAGCATGCCTTTTGAAGAGTTCCAAAAGGAGGGGCTGGACTAACTTTCTTTAACCATCCTTGGAAACTCTTTGAGATAGTACCTAGTGCGCCTATGACAATCAGGACGACTCTGAATTCATGGCAGTTCCAAATCCTTTTACCTCCCACTTTAAGTCCTGGTATCGGTTAATTTTCTCCCTCTCCTTTTCTTGCACTCTCGTGTCATTTGGGCAGGCTACATCTACAATCAGGCACAATCTTTTTTCCTTGTCCAAAACCACCACGTCAGGCCTATTATGTTCCAGTTTCTTATCCGTCTGTATCCTAAAATCCCATAGCACTGATCGTTTTCTATCAACCACTCTGGCTTATGCTCATACCACTTTCCAGCATAGTTACGTCCCTTTACGATCTGAGTTCAAATCCCGCCGAGGTTGACTTTGCCTTACGGGGTCGATAAAATAAAGTACCAGTAATGCATTGGGTAATTGTTGGCCTTGTGCCTAAAGTAGAAAACAATTATTATTATTATTTTCTTTGGTGTTTGGTGCAGTTAGGTTTGTGAATTTATGTCGTTTTTTTTTTTTGTTTTGCTCAAAAGAGGTAAAAAAACAACCATCTTTGCTCTGTGAAAAGGAAACTTCAAAATATTTGGGGCTTGGGACCCGAACATTTGAACTATTTTCATAAACAAAAATGCCTATTGTAGATAAAATGGTGAAATTATCACCTTCGACTTGTTAAAATTTTAAGAACGGAAAGTCATGTTGCAGCTCTCGTCCAATCAGAAGTGAGAGCCTCACATCTGAAACCAGCGTCACCCATGCCAGAAACAGCAACAGCACTATTATCGGGATCAACAGTAGCAGCAGTAGTACTAGTAGCAGCGACATGGCCAGCAATAGCAACAACAACAGGAGCAACATCGACAGAAATAACAGTGTAGCAACAGTGAAATCAACAGCAGTGCGACCACCATAAGCATCAACAATATCAATGACGAAAAAAAGTCTTTTCTCACGACAACGTCGAAAAATACAGTATCTATATATATAAATCTGAGGATGTGTGCGTTAAGGTTTGTAACGGATTCACGTCCACAATTTCCACGGATTCTATTCAAAGTCGGGACAATTATTGCTTTTGTTCAGGAAAATGTCAGGAGCAAAAAAAATTCAAATCCATCAGCAATAAGGGCAAAAATAGATCATGATCATTCCCCCCTCTCTATAATTTAACTACTTTACTCTCTCTGTCGCTCTTCACTCACTATATGACAACACTGCAGTGGAGCGTTCCGTATTGAGCGTTCCGTATTGACATACGGCTTATCTGGGGCATTTTCAATCGGCTTATTGCAAATAACAACAAGATTAATGCTATAGACATATGAATTAGAATGTAACCCGTGAACTTTTTCCTGGGCAATATTATTCGAACAGACATGACCTCATTGCCAGAGTGAGTGTTCAGACTGAAACTGGCTAAACTCATGGCTTTAATCAAAAAGGGTCAGGTATTTGGGGCTGTAAAATATGACATGTTCACCGTCGAATGGCAAAAACGATGGCTGCCACATGCTCACATTTTGATTTGGTTAGCTGATAAAATCAATTTAAATGCTATAGACAGCTTCATTTTGGCTGAATTCCCTAACCCGGCAACTGACCAGGAATTACATGACATCGTCAAAGCTAACATGGTCCGTGTGCGTCGGGTCCTAATGAGCATCACACGTGTCTGAAAGGGGGTCGTGCAGTAAGGGATGCCCCAAAACATTTGTTGACCAGACTCAGACTGGTGGCGACGGGTACCCCCTGTACAGTCGGAGACGGTCCGAGAACGGTGGCTTCACCACAACCGTAAAGGGAGGTCAAGTCGACAATAGATGGGTGGTCCCTTACTTCCCGCTTCTCTTGAAGATGTTCAACGCCCACATCAACGTTGAGTTTTGCAACTCCGTCAAGTCGATAAAATACATATGCAAATATGTAAGTAAGGGCTCTGATGCCGCAATGTTCGCATTTCAAGCTGAAAATAGCAGGGACGAGGTCACAGAATACATGGCGGAGCGGTACATCAGTAGCAATGAAGCTTTTTGGCGCCTATTTGGTTTACTCCTACACCAACGGCACCCCGCCATCGTACAGCTTGCGGTACATTTGGAAATGGGCAAAGGGTTTAATTTACGGAGCAAACCGCCGCCAAGTTGGGCGCCGATCCGAAAGAGATCACTTTGACGGGTTTCTTCAAACTTTGCCAGTTTGATACATTTGCGCAAACAATTGTGTACGCCCAGGTTCCATCCTACTTTATATGGTCGAAAAACACTTGGGTGCGCGAAGAAAGTCAGGTCAGGCTGTTGAAAGACATCCTGGTGTAAAATTTGACAGCTGTCTTGGAAGGGTTTACACTGTGCCCCCAAGTCAGCGTGAGTGCTTTCATCTCTGCCTTCTGCATGAAGTTGAAGGCCCACAAAGTTTTCAGGACCTCAAAACTGTTGATGGAGAAATATGTGATACGTACCGGGAAGCCTGCTTTAAGCGTGGTCTTTTGGAAGATGATTCGCAATGGGATTCCACTTTAGTAGAGGGTGCTTTGTTGAAATCACCTAAAGGTCTACGGGAACTCTTTGCCATTTTGCTTCAAAAGTGTGAATTGGGTGATCACAGATCTTTATGGGTCAAGTACAGAGACTTCATTTCTGAGGACTTCCTGCGCCTGGCTCATCTGCAGTATCCTTCAGTGGAAGTTGGTTACAGCGACATTATCTACAACAGGGCACTCATTGATATCGAGAACGCCCTCCCTCCTCGACATGGGTGGGAGTGAGTTGGTGACGCATGGATTGCCGTCAACCGACAGAGAGGAAGCTAACACGTTGGCCCCGGATTTGTTGCGGGAAACAGCATATGACATCGAATCTCTTTCCCAATACTTAGAGGAAAATGAGCCCAAACTTCTGTCGGACCAAAGGTTGGCCTATTTAACTGTCATTGACGCGGTTCAAAATCAAACTGGGAGTATTTACTTTCTCGATGCTCCTGGGGTACCAGAAAAACTTTTGTAACGAAATTGATTCTCGCTAAGATTCGTTAGGAGAAAAAAAATTGCGTTGGCCGTTGCATCGTCCGGGATCGCTGTTAATTTGCTGCCGGGTGACTGGACAGCACATTCAACCTTTAAACTCCCCTCGGATTTATTAAAAACTGAGACACCAACATGCAATATTAGCAAGAGTTCACACGAAGCTCTGGTTCTCAAAAAATGTTGCTTCATTGTTTGGGATGAGTGCATAATGGCACACAAGGGTCCTTTTGAGGCATTGGACAGGACCCTGAAAGACATTAGGGATTCTACGGCTCCTATGGGTCGCGTAACCCTTCTGCTATCAGGGGATTTTCGGTAAACGCTGCCTGTCATCCCCAAAGGGACAAGAGCTGATGAAGTGCGTGCCTGCTTTAAGTCGTCCATGTTGTGGCTCCAGGTGAAGAGTTTGTACCTGAGCACAAATATGCGTGCTCATTTGCATGGTGACAACATGTCTGCAGCATTTGCTCAGAACATTTTAGCACTTGGTGAGAGCAAGGTCCCTGCGGATGACAATGGCGGCGTAGCAATCAACTCCCTGTGCAACATTTTGAGCGGCCCTTCTGACCTTTGGGAAGCAGTTTTTCGTAATATCTCATCTAACTTTACAAACCTCGATTGGCTCAGCGAAAGAGCCATCCTTGCTCCGAAAAATACCATGGTTAATTTTATTAACGAGCAGCTGATTGAGAAGATTCCCGGTAAAGAGCACATCTTCAAATCTATCGACCGGACGTCAGACCCCGACAATATCGTTAATTATCCGGTTGAGTTATTAAATTCCCTTGAGCCCCCAGAGCTTCCACTTCACATTCTTAAGCTTAGGGTTGACTGTCCCATTATGCTAATAAGGAACTTGCGTCCACCAAAGCAGAGCAACGGTACTCGCATGGTCGTCAAGTCACTGACGCCCCACTTGATTGAGGCCACCATTGTAACGGGGTGCAGGAGAGGGGATAATGTTTTCATTCCAAAGATGAACCGTTTCCCTTCGATGTCAGATATCCCGTTCGATTTCCGGCGATCCCAATTCCCGGTGAGACCATGTTTTGCCATGTCCATTAACAAGTCACAAGGGCAAACATTATCGGTGGCGGGCATCCATTTTGGGGAGCCATGCTTCTCCAATGGCCAACTTTATGTTGCCTGTTCCCGCGTAGGGAGCAGGAATGGATATTTTGCTTACACTCCTCAAGCGATGACACGCAATATCGTCTACAAAGAGGGGCTATAGATGTTGGTGCAGGTGTTGGAGCTATGCCGTCTGGAAAACTATTTCCTGGTAGGGTCACCTATGGCGGACAGATCTGACACCTAGCGGCATCATGGCCACCATCTTGCAACTTTGATCTACTAAATTCGCTATTGGAAGATTATTAACCCATCATTGATTGTCCAAAATGCTAATTGGTTCGTAACTTTTAATAACCGGTTCAACTGCTTTATGCACTTAATTGATAAGCTTATTCGCTTTCAAGCCAGGTTTACCTATATGTAACTTTTCATAGGAAATGAACAAACCCGAGCAACGCCGGGCTAAACTGCTAGTCTACAATATAATGAAGGGAGGAGTGTGGGGTAGGACAGTGTCCGTTTTAAATGTTTTATGCCGTTAGTAAAATAAGTTGGATTACGTTGAATAAATAATGAATGAATATTATAAACTTTGCCTTTCCTCCCTACGGGGTCGATAAAATAAAGTACTAATAATACACTGGGATAATTGGTGGCCTTGTGCTAAAATTAGAAACAATTATATAATTTATCTACTAAATTTTGTAATACATGATTAAACATAAGTAATTTAATGTATTTCTTATTTAGAGATTCACTTATTTTAAAAGTTTCAAATTTCAACTTCCGCTATATCGCCACCACCACCACTTGAACTACCATATATATAGAGAGAGAGACAGAGTGAGAAAGAAAGAGAGAGATGCAGACAGATAGAGTGACTATGTGACAGATATATATATAGAGAGATATATAGAGAGAGAATGAAAGTCAAAGATGAAGAGATTAGGATATTTTTCAACACGCTGACGCGTATGTGTATGTACATATACATACACTTATATGTATAAAAATGATAATAATATAATGCTTACAGAACGAAAGCACAAACAAATATAATATATACAAAGGAAAGGGAAAGGAAAAAAAGAAAGAGAAAAAAAACAGAAGCAGGTAGAAAATACATCTAGGACCACATGCAACAAAAGACAGGCGAAAGGGGTGAACAAACGAGCAGCTACCAGAGCAAAAAATAACAATATCGCGAGGAGCACTGGCAAACCGCTCTAATAATTTTTTAGGCAAGACAGCACGCTCGCAGCGTTACATCGGATGATGACGAGGCTGAGGAACTGGAACAACCAAGAGCCCTCACGAGCATCACCATTTACATCGGTTAGACGAGCCGCCAGTGAAGATAAGAACCTTGCAGTCAGTAGCCCGATTCCCCCAAACGTCTCAAACGCCACAGGCTGGAAAATGTAGTTAGCCGACAGATCACGGTATTTTAGGATTTTATTCCGTTCAGCTGCGGATGTTGTAGCGCTCAACCTTACCGCTGCATCCAGGGTCAGGAAAGACGCAAAAGAGCCACTGACTGTGGTCTCCCAGAAAATGCACCTGCATCTTGACAAGGGGCACAGGGCAAGACCGTCAAGTCCATCAATTCTGGACAAACCAGACGGTTCTAAAATTGAGGGGATGTTTACCTGGGCCAAAGCTCTTACGTGTTAATAGGACAGTATGTGTATATGCGCGCGCGTGAGTTTGTCGGCATTCTTAAATTAGAGACGCGTATGCGTATGTGTGTGTGTGTGTGTGTACGCGCGCGTGTGTGAGTGTGTCACCGTTTTTAAGTTAGAGACATATATATGTGTGTGTCCCTTCCTTCCTTTTACACACACATACATCCACACAAACACGCACACACATTTTGTGACGAGCGGAGGTTACAGAAGTCGCTCAAATTTATATACATGTGAATAGAGTTTCACTGAAGCAGGTAGATAAGTTCAAGTATATCGGAGCCGTATTCCCGAGTGATGGAAGCTAGGGGGCAGAATTAAGTGTAAGAAGTTCAAAAGCTGGTGCACCACCTTCATCGACTTTTATAAAAATACAGCACACATAAATGTGCCCCCGGAATGCATCGAAAGTGTTGGCTATAAATAAATTAGCATCAAATCGAGAAAAAACAGAACTAGCCCCTTGATCCGAGGTGCTGGGAGCTTTGAAGGACTTGATGCCAGACATTCAACAAGTGGAAAAGGATAGGAGGTATGGTTGCATCGTGGTCCCGTTTTGAAGCGAGGCCCTCGACAGAAACAACTCAGTCCAGCCAGTGCAATCCAAGGACCATATACTGTTCCCTTCCCATATGGGAAGAAGAACTGTGATCGTGTGAATAGCTGGGATCCCGCCAAAAATGAACATCTGGTGGGTCCTAGCTAGCATTGCGCTGGAGGAGGAGGATTCCCTCCTGGAAGTGAAAAAAACGCAGAAGGAATCGTGGTCCGGAGCATGTCTAGAGTTGCTATTCCAGATAAAGCCAGAGAGAATGGACAAGATCCCAGACCTGATCACCCTTCCAGAAGGAAAGTAAATATGGGTCTTCGTAGAAAGGAAAAGACCCCGATGTCACCTGTGTGGCCAAACTACACAGTTACGACCATTCTGCCATTTACAAAAGACAGCTAGTACCCGCACCGCAGAACAACAGGACCCCAACAGAAACAACTACAACGGCCAACGACAACAGCACCAACACCAAAATCTGCAGCAGCGGCACCAGCGACGCACCAACAAAACCAATACCACCACCATCAACAGTCAACACCAACACCAACAACAAAAACAACTACGAGGACCACCAAGACAACCTAGGAGCCCCCCCCCCCCAAGAAGCTCTCCCGTACTTCTCCTCATGAACACACACATTGAAACCAACACACCAATATACACACTCCCCACTAACACCAGACACAAACACAGCAACCTCTACATCCCTAAACAAAGATGAGGAGGAACCCCCAAAACGTAAAAACACATAGGAATACACAAGAAGAAATCTCACACACAGACACAAACAGCAGCAACCAAAGAAGGCACACTCGCACTAAACACAGACACACATACTACCACAACTACCCCTGCAACAACACTACCGTCAACCGAAACAGCACCTCCACCAACAACACAACCACTAACAAGAACTAAATGAAAACACACAGCAGCAAATCACAACCTCAAGAACACCTAACTTCGTGTTAGTGAGAATATCGAACAAAAAATTAATCGACCTCATAACACGAAGAAGGAAATAGAGAAAGAGTGGGAGGCATTCAGCACCTGCATCTTCAAAGTGCCACAAGCACCTTTGCTGGTGCGGATGTCATTAGAAAACTACAGAATAATTAGAGAGAGCTTTCTCAAAGACGTGAGAAAACCCGGTTTAAAAGCCTCAAGTAGGCTTTTAAAGGAATTTCCAAAGGAACCACAAATGGAGGTCGAATTACCCACCTCCAACAGCACCCGGGGAGTAAGTAACCCTCCTTTTCTCCTTTTTCTGACCAACATGAGGATATTAAGAGTGGGATGCATAAATGTTCGTGGCTTGGGGTCGGCTTGGAAGCAAAGCCGCTTGCTGAACAGCCTCAGGTCACTAGCTGTGGGTGTGACAGTCGTCAGCGAGACCAGGATTACCGACACGGATGCACTAGCCCCTATTCTTGACGACGTTGAGACTTAATCATCTCTTAGTCGGCCTGGAATTGGAGGGTAGCAGTGATGTTTAGGAAAGGCATGGGCCTCGAGGTGCGACAGATCTTCCTGGACCCGGACAGTTAGCTGGCGGTCCTAGATGTGAACAATAGTGAAGGTGACGCTTTTAGGCTGGTGGTTGTCTGCGCCCCGACTGGGGCAGGACAGCCATACTTCTTTAGGCGTCTGGAAGTCTCACTCTTTAGTGTTAGCGGGGGACTGGAATGGCATTTTGGACGCATGCTGGGACTTTGTTGGAGTAGCCGATAGAAGTTGGGGGTGCAAAAGTCTAAAAAACAGTTTTAGCTCTGACAGTTACCGACTAGATTTCCCTAATGCGCCAGTGTAGACCTGGACAAACCGCTTAGGGTCATTTAGATCGTACGTAGATATGTTTCTAATTAGGTTAGTTGATAAGGATAGTATAGGGTGTCATACAGTCGCCTATTTAGACCACAAGTTTGTGATCTGCATAGTCGGCTTAGATAGAACGCGTATACAGGGACCCGGTTACTGGAAGTTTAACATGTTGTTCGCGACTTGTAAAGCGAACAGCGACCGGATTAGCAGATTAGTTAAGTAGCAGCTGACAGGGACCATCGTCAACAACAGGCGGTGGGGCGCTCTAAAGAGAGCGATTAGAGGAGAATCCATAGCATTCAGTAAAGAAGTAGAGATAGGAAAACATTAAAATGGAGGGGAAGTTCGTAACTAAGATTAGATGAGGCGATTAGGAGTGGCATTGCAACTGACGTGCTAGCTGTGAGAATGACACTAGACCATTTCTTTAATGGGAAATACGAAGGCTGCATTGTCAGAGCTAAGGTGTGTGCTTACGACGGAACGAAAGCTGTTCGATGGGCCCGCGTGGCAGAGGCGTAGCATGCTAACAAAACCACAATTCGGTCTCTGACGGACCGAGACGGACAGGAACTGAGCGATTCCAGGCGGATTTGTGAGGCCTTTCGCCAGCATTTTGCTCGGTCGTTCGGAGGGAATGGCGGGTCGGAGACAGTAGCGGACTTCAGTCCCTACCTCGACGGCTTACCGCGTCTCTCACGGCCGACGCTGAACGCTGCGAAAGGCCGACAACATCGGCCGAAATTCGGGACATACTAGTCGGCTGCACGAGGCGCAAGTTTGGATGCTCTTCCCTACGAGCTTAACGTAAACATGCCAGACTTGTTTTCCGATATCCTCGAAGCGCTCGACAGCAGAACGGGAGTATTCCCAGTTCTGTGAGCCGATGCGTAGTGACATTGCCTTGGAAATACGAGAACGGGGGGAGACTTTAGATAATTTCAGGCACATAACTCTGCTACATACAGATTCTGGCCAAGGATTTTGCGAAGAAGTTGGTGCTTGTCGTCGAGGATTTTGTAGGGGCACAAACTTGCCTAATGCCAACCAAGTCCATACACGACAACCTACACCTCATGCGATACACCATAGAGAGGGTAGGGTGTAATCCAGTCATTGATGGGGTTCTGATCGATTTAGATCAATCGAAAGCTTTCAATTGGTTCGACCATCAATACCTGGAGGCTGTCCTCAAGGCGGCTGGCTTCGGTCTTGTCTTCAGAGACTGGATCACTGCAACGGACAAGATAAGATGGGAAACGTATACTCTATGGATGTTACCACCTATAGGAACTTCATACCGAAGGAGCTATATAGAAAGTACATTGAAGCGAGGAAATCAACTGTAAATGATATCAACAACAAATGACTAGCTATCGTGAATAAATTAGTACCATCTAATTGGACAGAACCCTTTATCTCTAGGTATCCCACATTCAGTCCTAAGAACCACAAAAGTAGCTTTGTTTGTGACCCATCCATTAGACTAATATGCAATGTATTTAAGAAATTATGGCATGCCAAAATTAATGAACTTAGAAATTCTACAAATTTAGCAAACAAAATATGGGAACTAGAAGAGAAATGAACTGAATACGAGCGAATGAATATTAGCGCAAATTCCACCCGCATGCCGGTATAAAAATAGACAGACAGACTCTGCTGATATGCTGCACCTGCTACCAATCTTTCGCCCACCTACCTACCACATCAACCAGAACCACTACCAGAGTGACAACAACACTCGCGCGTGCGTACAGACCCTGCCATACCACACCACACTCATCACACTCTTTAGTAGCTACTACTAACTTTCATGACCTTTAAATGACCACGCGGATTTCGCGTGCACGCGCTCGATAGGGAATATTCATTGGCTTATTTCTATCAGTCTGATACTGACACAAGCAACACACGGTCACCTAGATTCCTCACCAACAAATCTCCGAAGTTCCTGCATACCCCCCCCCCTCCAACCTCTGATGGAGGATGAGAATTTCGAAATATAGGGACTAATAAATCGATTCCAAGGTAAGTTCATCTCTGGTTTTCATTTCATTTTCATTTCTTTTTCCTATTTCCCCCATTCCTCCTCTATCTCCTTTCTTCGTACTGTCACCTGATCTTCGTTACCCGGAGATTTATCCATCTTCATTGTAGATGCTTGCAAAAACAATCATTTTAATATATATATATAAGAATCCAGCCTCTATAATTTTCGGCAGAGGTCGGCGAGTACTAGGCTCTGAGGAACATCAGGAGTGGGAAACAGATCTGTCAGCTTATCTCCCCTCCTTTACTGAAAAAAAGAAGTTGGTGACATAGTCACTACTTTAAAACAATAGCGCAAGGTCTTCAAAATGTTTTTAATTAAACATACGGTATATTACCAAATATACGATACATACATTCATGTATACATCGCTATTTCAGAGCACCAATCCTAATATATATATATATATATATATATTACAGGGAAAAATGCGGGCGCATGTAAAGAAATATTCTTAAATTAATAAACCTAGAAAAGTAAAGGACAAGTTATTACACCTGGAAAGGTAAAGGACAAGAAAACTTCTTCTTAAAACTTCTTAAAATATTGCAGCTATAGTATAAATTTGAATAATAAAAAATATTTGATTTAAATATACATAGAAAGTGATAAATTCTAATAATACAGTTGACTCTCTAATTGATAATAATACTAATTTATGATCATTTATTTAATTTTGTGATCCTAATTTACACCATAGTGGTTGGGTCATTAAATAAATATACTTTATTTTACTTTACTAAATGGGACTGAAAAAATTATAAACATCAAATAAAACAAAATTTTGGCGTGTAAATGACACTAACAATTAATTAATAATTAATTAGGGAGCCAACTGTAATGATAAATAATAACAAATTATAATTGTTTAATAATGAAATTTAAGACCTATCAAAGATCAAAATAACCAATCTACCATTTTAGGTAGAGTAAAATTAGACTACAATTAAAAATTAAACATTGTCTAATTCAACAGTTCATCTAATGAATTGATGAATTCACTATAATTGATTGATTCACTATAAATGAATAATTGATGAATTGACTTTTACCTAATTTTTCCCCTTGTGATGTTGAATTTTACTATATTATAAAAAAAATCTGTAATACTCATAAAAAGTGCAATTATATGATGCACTGTTTTTGATTTATTTTACTGCATTATTTTATAACTAAATTTTTAAAAATATAATTTGATTAAGAGTGAAAATAAATTTTTAAATATCTTATAACATAAATTAATAAATTGTACATATTAATTATTATTATTATTATTAATTAATTATTGTACAAATTATTGTACAAATTTTATTTTAAAAAGATTAATTTGTATACACCAAGAAAAAAATTAAGTATACAGTAGTCAACTCTCCCTATAAGACAGTCATTTTTCTAGTCCTTTAAAGTGATATTTTTTTAACAATTAACTTATAATTATTTATTTTTAGTTTTATAATCTAAATATTTTTTTTTAAATTTAGACTTTAGCTGCAATATTTTAAGAAGTTTTAAGAAGAAGTTTTCTTGTCCTTTACTTTTCCAGGTGTAATAACTTGTCCTTTACTTTTCTAGGTTTATTAATTTAAGAATATTTCTTTACATGCGCCCGCATTTTTCCCTGTAATCCACTTTTTTTCCAGGCAATGCAAGGATATTATATTAAAAATATTTATCAACAAATAAGTTAAATAAATAGGAAGAAGTGCAGATAGGAAAAGTAATCAGGTTAGGAATCGAACCCACGACCTTCGGATTGCCGGTCAGCTGCTTCACCGACTGAGCTACCTGACCACAATTCGCTATTGCACAATCTATCACTATTTTAATGTATTAGAAATTAGAAACAAACTAAGCGTTACTTATGTATGTAGTTCCTTACACTCTTTTGGTCCTCACTTATTTTTATGTAACGTTTTTGCTACTGAACCAAATTTCAATATTTTTATGTCAGAAAGTAGCTTATCTGTGGTCCTATAAAGTGCAGAAAACCGCATCCAATTCTATCAAACATTGAATTAGTGACAAAGATTTGAAGGTATCGCGAGTGACCGAAATGGGACCTTAAGAATATCATACACCTACTACCGTAGGTGTATGATATATTTTTCCCATATTTTATGTTAACTATTTTCTCATTTTGACGCTATAGTCACATATATGTGTTATGGAATACTGTTAGCTTCTCGCTACGACAATTTCTATACTTTTCATATATATATATATATATATATATATATATATATATATATATATATATATATATATATATATATATATATATATATATATACATGCATACCTCCCCCCCCACACACATATATATATATATATATATATATATATATATTGTTATACTTTGGGAGGGTCATGTTGCCAATAAAACGTACGCACCTGTTGGTTTTCATTTCAATTTATTATAAGTTTCCGGTTGGTTGGTTGGTTTGATAACGGGAGGGTTGTTTATATATAGTTAAAGATCTTTCGTCACACATTCTGTGCCCTATTGGTAACATGATCCTCCCAAAATATAACAATCCGTTTCAACACACGTTTTCAGATAAGAAATCTCGCAAAATAAATTAAAACCGAATTATATATATAATATATACACAGACACGTATGTATATAGGTATGTAGCTCTGTTTGGGTGTGTATATGTATAGGGAAAGTTGTTATTCAGTTGTTAGTAGCTATCGAAATATTTGCTTTTTGTAGCTCTGATAACAGTACTACATATCAGTAAAAAGAACGTATCATAAAAAGTATCATAAAACGTATTATAAAAAGCACATTGATCTGATATTTTGGCGCTGTGTCAATAGTTCACAGCGCGAATTCTTCTTCTACTCTTGGCAATGAATCCGCAGAATATAGAGATCTGGTGAAAGAAAAAAGAAAAACGAGTATGGCTTAGTGGTTTGGAGCCATGGTGAGTAAGCACAGCTGGTAGAGCGACGGAATATATGGCTTGGGGCAGCGGAATTCCTAATTCAAATCATGTCTAGATCAATTTTATCGATTTTATCGCACATACTTTGGCAGTTCTGATAAGATAAAATAAAAAGCCTCTTTTGCTATTTTTTTGCCACATTTCAGCCCTGATTGAACAGATTTGTGATCCCTCACAATCACGTTTTATTTTGGTATATCTAGAGCTGCATTTGGCATCAAATTGACACAATCATTAGGGCACCGGATTAATAATTGTTTCTATTTTAGGCACAAGGCCAGCAATTAACCAGTACATTACTGGTACTTTATTTTATCGACCCTGTAAGGATGAAGGGCAAAGTTAACCTCGGCCGGGTTTGAACTCAGATCGTAAATGGACGTAACTATGCTGGAAAGCATGTCTGACCCTCTACCGCTACTGCCAATTCACCGCCGGAATAATAGTGCCTTGGCATTTGTTCTAGCTCATTGCGCTTTGCATTCAAATCCCATCGAGGTCACTTTGCCTTTCGTTCTTTCAATGCCGATAAAGAACCAATCTATTACTGGGATGAATTTATTCTCTCCCTCTCTGGAAGAATTCGGCTGTTTTGCGTGCTGGAGCATGATGTACTCCACAAGGTTTAAAATACTCAAGCTCCGCCATGTTTCAGGACGGCGTCCCTATCAATTCATCATGAGTTACGGTCCCTAAAAAGAATTACATTGTCTCTTGTTTCCTTCCTTTTGTAAAGGTTGTAGAGTGTCATTTGACAGTGATTCGTTTACTGCAGCCGCATGTCAGGTCTATTAGAACAGACTAATGGTCAAAAACATTTCGACCATTACTGTCCCGTAAAAATAGATTTCCCTGCAGAATGTTCTCTTCTGAACGGATGTTGTTTTAAATGATCTCTTTATACGAATGTATGTTAGGTGTAGATTTTTAGACATATGTAGTTAGGTGTAGAATATATGTTAGGTGTATAATTTTAGACGTATGTAGAAAATATTGGGATATCAGATTGTATTCTGAAATTGTCAGATAAATTGGTTCGTTTACCAAAACGCCGACACACACACAGACGCATATATGTATGTATATATATATACAAACATATATGTCGTCTGCTAAAGAACGCCGGCATACTCACAAACACATACACACACATATATATATAAGCGTGCGTGTGTGTGTATCGTCTGCTTAAGAACGCCGATATACACAAACACACACATATATATATATATATATATATATATATATATATATATATATATATATATATATATATATATATATATATATATATATATATATATATATATATATATATATATATATATATATATATATATATATATATATATATATATATATATATATATATATATATATATAGTTAAAAGAATAGACGTGTAACACACAAGTTATTATATATTGGTAAACGGAATAGAAAATGCTGACAAATTGTTCACAGTTGAAAAATGGTTTAATTAGGAATAAAAGAGTATTAGTGATTGTATGGGTTAGTATTCAGTTGCCGTTTTAAGTTTTTAAGTTTTTACCGGTTGCGCATTTCTAAATGCTTTTCAAAAATAATTTTGAGATAGAGTGTCCGTGCTGTTTGCTCTGATCTGTATATATATATATAAAATATATATATAAAATTACAAAATATGAGGAAATAATAGACAAAAATATACCTATTTTTTCTTATCAGTCCCGACTGCAGTTTTGCCGATCCATGTGCACCGATTTCTGCACTTTAAAAGTGCATCATCGCTGTGAGGTTGATGCGGCTTATCAAGATACCCCTCAGTAAAAAGGACTGTTTCCTGACACGTTTATAGCAAGTGAGAAAATGTCAGAGGCAGAGGGAGAGAAGAGATTAACACGTGATACAGTGGTAAAAAAAAAAAAGGATTATTTCTTTCGTAGCAAGAGATAATTTCTCGAGTGGCGGGGAGAGAGATAAACACATGATACAATGGTCACAGATGGGTAGTAAGATGGACAGTGAGCGAATAACGTATTTGCGAGAAAAGAAAAAGAAATATATATATATATATATATATATATATATATATATATATATATATATATATATATATATATATATATATATATATATATATATATATATATATATATAGAGAGAGAGAGAGAGAGAGAGAGAGAGATGTGAATGCGCGAGGCTGAGTGGTTAGAGAATTGGATTCGCAATCGTGAGGTCGTTAATTCGATTTCCGAACCGGGTGATGCATTATGTCCTTGAGGAAGACACTTTATTTCACGTTGCTCCTGTTGCCTAGATTTGTTACCGGCATTAGCCGACTTGGGCTGACTTGACCTGTTAAACATATGTGGTCTGGAATCTTGTCGATATATGTATATGATACTGTAAATCTATATTTGTGTTCGCTAGTTAAATTTGGCATACAAATTAAAGAAGATTGAAAGAAGCTAAAGCATATCCCAAGGTATTGTAAAATTTGTTTCGATGTGAATTATACGATAATCATACGATAATCTGAAATTTCGTATTGGACTATCTTGACATGGTTAGAGTACAAAGTTAGGTTTTGTTATGGTTTACTCTTAAGCATCATTCTGTTTGAATTTCGCTGCTTCTGAAACAACTGTTTCTCTCCAATGGGGAATATATTTTATTGTTCCCGTGGAAGACTCTCTCTCTCTCTCTCTCTCTCTCTCTCTCTCTCTCTATATATATATATATATATATATATATATATATATATATATATATATATATGTTTGTCTGTCTGTTTGTCTATTTGTCTATCTGTCAAAAATAAAAATAATAAAATTGAAATTAAGAAAAATAAAAGGAAAGGTAATACGTGGATATTAACAGTTATTTTCTAGTCTACAAAATACCTTATGAATCCCATATTATAATTTATAATCAGCTCATTACGTTTATTATATTACATACTAATATTTCCAATGCCTCATCAGAGGAGAAATTACAGTCCTACCCATCACTATATGGATTAACTGGATTAATAATAGACCAACATATTGTGAACTTAATTTTTCTTTAATTATCCTTTAATTTCCAGATAAATTCTGCAGTGAGATTGTTATGACGGTGTCTTGTATGGTTTAAGAATATAAGTGAATTCACATAGTACAATTTTCCGATTCTGTGCTATTTGTTTCGTGGTTAACATTAATTGTAATTATTTTTCAGTCATTAATAAAGGCATTGTTGTTGGCAAAGTTTGGTGTTGTAGAAGATAGCTTAACTATATACTTATTGTTTGTTATATATATGGTACCTTTGTTATGAAAGGAAATTTGGTTTTCGGATACCAAAAATATTTTAGGAATAATGGACAATATCATGTAATGTTACTTCTAATTATTGTTCTAAGTAGTTTGTTCAATGTCTTTATTTATGTAGCTTGTTACATACGTCGATGTTATGCAACCGTTTTTACTTTGGTACTATACCATGATAAAATAAGTTATACGTCGATTCACATGCGGCAAAATATTATGCAATCCATCGTGTGTATTTTATTCAGAAACAAGTGAAGTAATTGATAAATGATGTAACTTCATCTGTTATTTACTCTCATTCTAACTGTACTCTGTATACTCACATTTATATATGTAAATGGATCTATATATAAAGCTGAACGTAACAAAATCAATGCAATTTACTCATGTTTTCGTTGAATCGATCGTATGATTGTTGAGAAAGAAAGCAAACACTGTTGGATTATAGATATGGTCTATCCAGCTGATCACATGGTATGCGATAAAGAAGGAAAAAAATGACAGATACGACAGGTTACCTTCGGGGCGGGGTTAAGCAGTTGTGGTCACTGAAAAAGGTGGTGTTAATGCCAATAATAGTTGGAGTCTTGGGAACTGAATAAAGATCCTAAGAAGTGCATTAAACAAATAAGGATTTCAATACGGATGGAACACTTACAAAAAACAGCATTTCTTGGAACAGCTCGAATACTCCGGAGGGTATTCGAAAAATAAGAGGTGTTACCCAGTTCACTGGTAGTGAATAGCTAATATTGTAATACATCTCCAGCGTTAGAAACTGATCGAAGAAACAATAATAATAATAATAATAATAATAATAATAATAATAATAATAATAATGCTTTCTTTATTAACCACAAGGGTTGACATAAAGTAGACATTTAGGACAGTACAGGACAATACAGGACGGTACAAATGGGCATTTCTACGTGTAAAAAAAAACAAAAACAGAAAGAAATAACAAAAAAATAACAATGAAAAATTCCCCAATAAGGGGAGACTTCCGAGGGACATTTGTGGAGAAAGCCCATTAAAAGGCCACAGTGAGCCTGACCACCAGGGCAAGTGCCCTCTCCCAGTTTTCCACCTTTAATTTACAGACACATACTCAGAGTAGGCCCATTCACTCGGGCCATACTTGCTTCTCTCACCCATCTTTCAACAAAATGCTGGGAAGAGAGCACTTCCCTCTCTACCCTGATTTTCCTTTTCAAATGAAATTTGAAAAAGTTAATAAGGGCATCACCGAAGAGATAAGAGCTCGTCTTCAGCCCTTTTAAACGTGTCCACCATACTATCTCTTTCGCCATGGCCACCAGACAGATAAAAATTGCCTGCCCTTCCCGGCTAAAGAAGGAGGGCGGGGCAATCATCACGATGGACTCAGCTGATAGCTGGATCCGTCCTACACGCGACAGCAGGTGTTCGACATAAACGCACAAGTCAGCAATGCTCAGACACTGGACGAGTGCGTGCAGGACGGTTTCGTCGCCCTGTGCGTATCTCGGACATCCCCGGCTGACGGCACCTCCATGCCTGTAGAGTTTATCCCGAACTGGCAAAGCTCCTCGGTAGCACTGCTGAAAGTTCTTCCGAAGAGATTGGCTAGTTGATTTTCGTCGACGCCTAGAGTTTCCCCAAGTACGTCGTCGCTCTTCCCTTCCACTAATCCTCTATAGAAACGCCAAGGTGGAGTATTCCACCGATCACATTGCCCGATCGGTCGAGGGCTGTGAGCGCCTGAAGACATTCCAGTCTCCAAGTGCTCTCTCTCGGTCTACGCTTGACCCAGGACAGCAGCTCCGTCAAGGAGACGAGCTGGGGAAAGACGCGTCTAGCAAACGACGAGCACACCTGAGCACTGTCGAGGAAGAGGTGGAGATGTCGTAGCCTGAACGCGTGTCTGCCCAGCCCCCCCCACGTAGCGGCTGTTGATAGCAGATGGACCGTCTGACCATTGGAGCGCGTCCCTTCCACAAAAAGCGAATGAGCAAACGCAGTCAGGCGGGGCTTAGGACAAGGTACGATGGTCAGGCGGTAGTAGATAACGGACGCGATGTACGCGTTAGCCACCTCCGCTCGACCTTTCAGGGATAGCTTCCTCTCGGCCCATTTCTGGGTGAGAGAAGCCACCCTGCTCGTCACCTCGTCCCAGTTTTTGTCCGTCTGGAGGTCCGGACCGAACCAGACCCCTAGCAATTTAACCGGTCAGTCCGTCCAGCGCCCGACGACGCTGTTGGACGGCATGGACCTGTCTCTCCAGGTGCCGAGCTGCAGGCCCACTGACTTTTCCTGGCTGATCATTGCTCCTGTCACCGCTTCGTATTCTCTTAGTGTATTGCCGATCGCCTCTATATGTTTGGCGTTCGACACCACTACGATGACATCGTCCGCATATGCTGACACGGATCTTCCACATCCTAGTTCGCGCGGGACCCCCCTCAACGTCTCCAGTTTGTGCAGTAATGGCTCGAGAGTCAATACGTACAATAGGGACGAGAGGGGACATCCTTGCCGGACCGAGCGCATGATGTTGAACGGTTCCGAAAGGTGACCGTTCACTCTCACCACAGAGCAGATGTCACTGTGCATGGCAGTGATCCAGCATCTGAAGCGGGCCCAAAGCCAACCGCCCTCAGGACTGCCGCTAGTTAACGATGGTCGACCCTATCGAAAGCTTTCGATTGATCTAAATTAATCAAGGACCCACCCGTGCCAGGTTCCCTAGCTACCCTCTCCACGATGTATCGCATGAGGTGGAGGTTGTCGTGGATGTATCTGTCGGGAATGGCGCAAGTCTGCGCCTCTCCCACCTGACCAACAACGACAAGCGCCAACCTCTTTGCTAGCACCTTGGCCAAAATCTTGAACTCTGTGTTTAGCAGAGTTATGGGCAGGAAATTATCTGTGTTATCCCTCTTGTTCGGATCCTTTCTCAGCAGCTCCACAGCTCCTCGGCTCACATAACTGGGAATTCTCCCGTTGTGTTGCCAGTTGCAGTAGACGTCCGCCAAGAGGCCTCCGAAAAAGTCTGGCATCTGTACATAAAGTTCATAGAGCAGACCATCCAAACCAGGCGATTTACCCCTTGTCCAGCCAGTTATCGCCTCCCGTACTTCAGCGGCTGTTATCGGCTTTTTACAACACTCCGCCTCACTGGCTGAGAGCCGCGCCAGTTCGTCGAGGTAGACACTAAAGTCCATCCCTCGATCCGGCCCGCCGCTGCTCCCGAAGAGCTGGGCGAAGTGTCGCTGGAAAGCTTCACACATTTTCCCGGGATCGAGTAGCATGCGCCCGTCGTGGTCCACCAATGACCAGATCGTGGCTTTGTTGCCACGACGCGCCTCCGCCACTCGGGCCCATTGAACGGCTTTCGTGCCCTCGTGTCTGAGAGCACGCACCCTAGCTCAGACAACGCAGCCTTCGTGCTTTGCATTGAAGAAATGGTCGGGGGCCAATTTCGCCGCAAGTACGTCGGTCGCGATGCCTTTGCTAAGCGCCTCATCTAATTTTCTAACTAGTTCTCCCTCTGCTCTATTTCTCTATTGCTAAAGCCTTACTAAATCTAATGGACTCTATTTTAATCGCTCTTTTCAGAGCAAACCACCACTTGTTGTTGACGATGTCCCCCGTCAACGCCCGCTTAAATAGTTCGCTAATCCGGTCTCTGTAGGCCTTGCGCCTTGGTAAAGACGCGTTTAGCTTCCAGTAGCCGGGTCCTCGTGTATGAAGCCTATCTAAGTCAAGCACATAGATCACGAATTTGTGGTCCGTGTAGCTGACTATCTTGAATTGTGGACAGCCTATGCTAGGCCTAGCTATTTCCCTTCAAAATACTCTATCTAGATATGATCTGGATGACCCTATGCGATTTGTCCAAGTCCACATTGGCACATTTGGGAAATCCAATCGGTACCTGTCAGACAGTTCAAAACGCCTGAGCAGGTTGGTGAGGCTCTTGCACTCTCATCCCCTATCCGCTAATCCCACACAGTCCCAGCGTGCATCTAAGATCCCGTTCCAGTCGCCCACTAACTCTAAAGAGCGGGACGTTCCAAGAAAGGTCTCGAGACGCCGGAAGAAATCAGGCCGCCCCGCTCCTGTCGGGGTATAGACGGCCACTAGCCTGAAAGCTTGCCCGTCTCCGCTGGTCACGTCCAGCACCACCAACTTAGCCTCTGGGTCCAGGAAGATGGCCCGTATGGCGAGATCCAAACCCCTCCGAAAAAGAACAGCAACTCCCCTCCCCGATCCAGGACGGCGTACACATCGTAGCCGCCGAAGATCGGTGCGAATACCCGTGCTTCGGAGAATCTGGTCTCGCTGATGGCCACTACATCTATGTTTAGTGACCTGAGGTCGTTGAGCAGGTGGCCCTGCTTCCATGACGACCCCAAGCCACGCGCATTTATGCTGCCTATTCTGAGTGAAGTCATGTTAAAATTGAGTGGAAAAGATGGGAAAGACCACTTACCTTACTTCTCGTAGAGGAAGGATGGTTTCTCCATCCTTTTCACTGCTTGTGACCGCCTCAGGAAGGATGTCCTTATAAATCGTCCTGGAGAGGGCTTGTCGGAAGTCTCCGATGTCTTTGGGGAATTTTTGTTTTAGTGTCGTGTACGTTTTCTGTGTGATGCGAGTGATTTATATGTGTGGAGGTGGTGTGAACCTTTGGGTTGTTGTGTAGTCTTTTTCTGTGATGCTGGTGTTGTGTTGGATGTAGTGTAATAATTGGTTGTTGTTCAAATTTAATGCTGTGTAGTGTGTATCGTTTTGGTTGTTTTGTTTTATTTGCGTTTGTTGTGGGTTTGTTTCTGTTTCGCTTTTTGGTGACTTTTGTGGTGTTGGTGATGGTGGTATTAGAGTTAATGATGGTGATGGTGTTGGTGTTTGTGGTGATGTGGTTGGTGATGCTGGTGTGGATGGTGGCATAGCTGTCCTAACTTTTTTGTTTGATAGTTTATTTGTTTCCCCCTGTATTTTGTTTTTGGACTGGGAAGGAAGAGGATTTTTTCTTTTTTGGTTTCTTTTTCTTTTTTTTTTCTTTTTTCCTAATACCGTTTCCCACTCCTCGTCGTCACAATCTGTCTCCAGTCGCGATAGGTCGGGGAGTGAAAATCCTCCACAGGCGTTGGATTTGGTTGTAGCGTGGTGGATGGTGTAGGCGCTGGTGCTAGTTCTGGCGCGTTGGGTGGTGGTGGTGGTGTTGGTTTTGCTACTGTTGCTGCGGTTGTTGCTGTTACAGTTGCTTCTGTTGTTGCTGCTACAATTGTTGCTGCCATTTCTGCTGCTGGTGGTGTTGATGGTTGAGTCACTGGGGTGGGTAAGAGAGGTGGCCTCAACCTTTTAGCCTGAAGGCAGAAAGCCCTTAGGTGAGTTCCTTCACCACAAACGACACACCTGCCCTCGACAATTACGGTGAGGTGGATGCCGTCAGTGAGGTCTATTACCTCGGGGATCTCCTCAATTTCTTTTTTGATCCTCTTGGGTCAGGAGCTCCATCCCAGATCCGGACCAATTCTCCTGCTTTTCTTTCGCTATTTCGATTATCTTGGTGTTGGATTCCATGCGGGCGAGGACGGCAGCTATTAGCCAGGGAATTTCGATGGCCGGTGAAACGTAGGTTTACCCTGATCTTCATCAGTCTCTGGCCACAATAGCTTGGGACGAGTGGGAAGTCGTCACTTCTTAATGGGGCCATGGAGTGTTCTCTGGCCTCCTGTGGTGTTTCAAAGAACACGTCCACGGTTCCATACTTCTGCCCACGTCTGATATGGGTTTTTTTTTGCCCACACATGTCCCAAAGCTTTTTGGATTTGGGACTTGGATGCCCGTTCCATTCGGCTCGATTTTATGTTAATCGTCCGATAAGACACGGTGCATAGGCGCCGATGCTCAATTTTATTAGGTGGTGGGTGAGGCTGACCCTGTACCCATCTTTCTTTACCATTTTTTTGGATTCTTCTAATTCCTCCTGAGTTACCTGGAATGCTTCGCACTGTTTTGCTACTCTGGCAAAACTCAGGGTGGTTTTCTTAATTTCATTGTTGTTGTTGTTATCGTTATTTTTGTTATTGTTAATTTTAGTTTCAGTTGTGGTAGTGGTGGCGTCAGTGGTGTTCGGTGTGGAAGAATCGATTCTGGGTGAATCCATTTCGATGTCACGAGATAATTTATTTTTTTATTTTGTTTCTGTTGTCGCTGTGATGGTGGTGGGGGTGGCGGTTTCAACACCTGCAGTCATTGGTAATGGCGGGAAATGGATGTCTGCATGAGACATTTTAATTATTGCTACTGCTTATATTTTTATTGTTGGCAACCGTTGTAATATTTACAATGGTGGTGTCGGTGTGAGGTGTTATTTCGAGAGGAAGGCTCTCAGCTGCATGATGTAACTGTGAGTCGTCCATGATTTTTTAAAAGAAATTTTTGTTTGCTAATTATAAAAGTTAAAAGTGTGGGCTCAAAGTCCCAATCTTTTTGAGTGTCCTTTTCCGAAAGCAAATTTGTGACTTTATAAACAGTTAACAACAAAAATTTTCCATAAATGGCAATTTTAAACAAACGAAAACCACAAGCCTTTGCGGAGCTCACGATCATACGATTTCCTACGTAGGTCGCCAATAATAATAATAATAATAATAATAATAATAATAAGAGGGGAGAAAACGCACATGGTGGATATATCGTTATGGAATCGCTCCCGTAAGTTTTTTTATTTTTACATATTTAAAACAACTGTGATAGAATAATTCTTATTACAAATGAAACATAAGATTACAGTTTTTACTCTCAGCAAGCGACAACGCATCACATTATGGCATAGGGCCCCAATATTTAATATTTAATTTTGGATCAGAAATGTTATAGTAAAAAAAGAGGAAAATGGCTACGTGGACAGACAGACAAATAATTTCACCACAACACCACCACCACCATCACCACTACCACACCAAAACAAATCTAGCCAAGTTACTCCAACTTCTATTTCTACTTCACTTTCAACAGCATCACTACAGTACTACGATCACATCACCACCACCACTGCCTCATTATCGCTACCGCCGCTATTCTCTCCCACCACCTCCTGCTAAGTACTACTAGCACATCACCACCACCACCACCACTGCCTCATTATCGCTACCGCCGCTATTCTCTCCCACTACCTCCTGCTAAGTACTACTAGCACATCACCACATCTATTTCTACTTCAACTTCAACGGCATCACTACAGTACTACTATCACATCACCACCACCACCACTACCTCATTATCGCTACCGCCGCTATTCTCTCCCACTACCTCCTGCTAAGACAGGCATCATAGTACTCCCACTAAGTGAGGAAGGCATCAAAAGATATAAATAGACTAGTTTGATAATCCGGTCAAAAAATCAAAACAGCACAGCAGAAACGAAAAGCGTAAAGAAAAGAAAAAATAAAAGAAAAACAAACAAGCTAACAAACAAACAAAAAAACTAAGTCAGACATTCAAACATTACATTACAATGAAACTTATGCTTATTTTTTTAGGTTTTTACCTGTTTATTTGTTTGTTTATTTAATGTCGTCTACAGCGTGATAGTGCCGCGTTAAAATCACCGGGGGGTGATTAAATCACCAATCCTCAATATGAGTGTTTAAATGTCGAACCTAAACAGTTCGAACAACGGTGAAGTGGAGACTGGAATGTCATGTGACAGACTCTCACCCAGCAGGTGCTCCCTGGCCCAGCAGCAGGGACCTGGCTGTCATCCAAATACTGCTGGTGTTGGAGGAAGAAGAAGCAGGAAAGGGACCGGAACCAACTGGACGAAAAAAATGAATAGAACTGTTGTGCAATGTTACCTGAAGAGTAACCCCAAGGAAATAGGCTATAGGAAACGGAAGCATAACATCTGGAACGAGATTGGTCTATTTAAATTAGATGAACAAAAATTGGCCGGGCAGGCTCGGGTAATAAGAACTAATGGTTGGATAAGCGAGCTGGAACTGGAGGAACTTAGCAGAGAGATTAGATTGGAAATGGAGAGTGGAGTATGCCAAGCAAACGAGCCAGAGTGAGATGAAGGTGAAGAGGTTGAGAGAACGGAGGAAGCATCCGAAGCAGACAATGATCTGAATGCTGAAATAAATAATAACTGGAACAAAGATACGGCAATTGAGGAAATGAATGCTGACGGGCTAGGACAAGATTTGGTTGATATCCTAAACTTAGTGGTAGATGAAATGAACAATGATAGTGGGAAACCTATGAACCAAGATTTGTAGACAGGAAAAAGTTAAAAGAAACAACAGCTAATGTAAACAAAGTCATCCCATACCTTGAGGCGAGGAACCTTCACCAGTGCAACAATATCCTCAAAGCAACAGCAAATGCGGTGAGGAAATTACTTGGCATAAAAGCGAGAGGAAACAACAAAGAAGAAAGATCAGAACCTTGGTGGAAGAAACGACTAAATGGTCAAATCAGGGAAATGAGAAATGACATTGGAAAGCTTGAGTCCCTACTGAATGGGACACTAAAAAACATAGACACTAAAAATAGACAGGAAATAAAGTACAAAACTAGGAGGAAAAAGCTAAATATTATCATAGAGGAACTGAAGCAACGCATTGTGGCAAAGATTAGGCGATACTAAAGCAGAGTCAGTCAGTATAGACAGAACCGCATGTTTGACAACAACCAGAAGATGTTGTTTGGACAGCTTGAAGGTAACGAAAGAGGCAACGACTTGATCCCTGACGTGGAACAAACTAAGACATTCTGGAGAGGAATATGGAAGCAGGATGTTGAAGATAATGATCAGGCAGTGTGGATTGACATAGTACAAAAGGAGATTAGTAAACAGGCACACCAACAAACTGATTTGATTATCACAGTTGAAACTCTTAAGGAGCAGGCCAGAAAAATAATCAACTGGAAATCACCAGGCCCAGATTGTGTGCAGGGGTATTGGATTAAAAATATAACATCCCTCCACCCGAAACTGACAACCATGTTCAATGACTGCTTGATTCCAGGTGAGGTACCAGAGTGGTTGACAAAAGGTACCACAGTTCTGGCAATGAAAGACCGAACCAAGGGTAATGATGTTACCAACTATAGACCTATCACATGTCTGTCCGTAATGTGGAAACTGTTAACAAGCATTGTGTCTGAGGAAATCTACCATCACCTCCACATAAACAACTTGTTACCGGACGAACAGAAAGGATGCCGAAAGAAGTCCCGTGGTACAAAGGACCAGTTACTTATTGATAATATGGTAATGAGGAATTGCAGGAGGAGACACACTGGTCTTGCCATGGGATGGATAGATTACAAAAATGCATTCGATATGGTACCTCATTCTTGGATAACCAAAAGCCTGGAGATCTTCAGGGTGGCAGATAACATCCGACAGTTGTTGGGCAAAAGTATGAAGACCTGGGAAACAGAGTTAACATCAACTGGAGAATCCTTGGGAAGCGTGAAGATCAAGAGAGGTATCTTCCCGGGAGATAGTCTGTCCCCTCTGTTGTTTGTCCTTGCCCTGATGCCCCTGACCAGTGTACTGCGAAAAAATGAAGGAATTGATAAGATCTGAATACATTTGGAGAGTAGGGAGCGTATTAGAGTCACATCTGAACAGTAGGAATGCCATAAGTGCAGTAAATTCCCGAGCCGTGTCTATTATTAGGTACAGTGCGGGAATTCTGAGATGGAATGTTGCTGAACAAAAAGAAATGGATAGGAAGACTAGGAAGCTATTGACTATCTACAACATGTTCCACAAGAGGAGTGATGTCGATAGTCTCTACTTAAGGAGATCTGAAGGTGGTGGAAGAGGTCTTATCGGCATAGAGGACTATGTTCAGATGAAGAAAAACAACCTACACAAATACGTGACTGATAGTAAGGAGCCAATGCTCAGCACTGTACTGAAAGAGAGGACCATAGACCAGAGGATGTCCAAGGAGGAAATAAAAACAAGGAGAAAGAGCAGCCGTCATGAAAAATCCCTTCATAGTACCTTCTTTGAGAAAATTGAATTCAGAGATCCACAGACATGGAACTGGTTGAAAAGAGGAGACCTTAAAAAGTCTACAGAAGGAATGCTAATGGCTGCGCAAGAGCAGGCCCTCAAAACGAAGTGGTTGAAACACCATATTTACAAGGAGGAGGCTAGCCCACTGTGCAGGATCTGTGGAGAGAGAGAGGAGACTATGGCTCACATTGTATCCGATTGTAAACACCTAGCCCAGACTCACTATAAGGGCTGGAGACATGATGTGATGGGTAGGGTGATCCACTGGCACCTATGCAAAGTAAACAATTTACCACATTCTGAGAAGTGGTATGATCATAAGTCAGAGGCGGTGATAGAAAACGATCAGGTGAAGGTGGTGTGGGATTTTAGGATACAGACGGACAAGAAACTGGAACACAATAGACCTGACCTGGTGGTTTTGGACAAAGAAAAAAGATCGTGCCTGATTGTGGATGTGGCCTGCCCATTCGACACGAGAGTGCAAGAGAAGGAGAGGGAGAAAATTAACCGATACCAGGACTTAAAGTGGGAGGTAAAAAGATGTGGAACTGCCATGAAGTCAAAGTGGTCCCAATTGTCATAGGCGCACTAGGGACTATCTCAAAAAGTTTCCAGGGATGGTTAAAGAAAATTGGCCCAGCCACGTTTTTTGGAACGCTTCAAAAAGCATGCTTGCTGGGAATAGCAAGAACCCTCCGATACGTCCTGAATATCTGAGGCTGCAGGTAGTGGCTTGATATTCTTCTCAACAAACTTTCCAGTTAACTAACATCAATGACTGAGACTCAAAGAACAATA
This sequence comes from Eledone cirrhosa, assembly GCA_964016885.1. Classification (NCBI taxonomy): domain Eukaryota; kingdom Metazoa; phylum Mollusca; class Cephalopoda; order Octopoda; family Eledonidae; genus Eledone; species Eledone cirrhosa. The sequence continues at coordinate 171,817,284 of OZ024743.1, forward strand.
ACAATAATAATAATAATAATAATAATAATAATAAAAATAAGGGAAGAAGACGCACGAGGTGACGGAGGTCATGAAATCGCTCCCGTAAGTTTTGAATTTTTAACATATTTAAATCATTTGTGAAATAACAACTCTTAGTACAAATGCTACGTAAAGCACCCGGCTTGAGCCCCAAAAAATTCGGACCCAAAATATATTGTTATAAGGCTCAAATATTCAAATATTCAACTTTGTATTGTACACTGTATATCCCCCCCAAAAAAATGGCTATAAATGGAAGAAGAAGACCCCCCCACCTCCTCTCCTCTGGCTACACTATATAGGACAGCTAAACTCACCAACACCAGAAACTAGATACACCACCCACCCCATCATCTGTGTACACTAAACACAACAGCATTTTCACCTTCACCGCCACCGCTCACTACGGCCATCATTACCACCACTATCCCATCACCGCCGCCACCACCCCTTGACTCCTTCACTGCTGCTGCCACCGCTACAGCACCATCACTACAGTAATACGGTCGCATCACCGCCACCACTGCCTCGGTATCGACATCACCACCACCACTGTCTCAGTATCGCCAGCGCCGCCAGCCTCCCACTTTTCCCTGCTGGCTGCTACTACTTCCACATTATAGAATCCCTACTACTAACAAAGAGGAAGGCATCAAAATATATAGATAGACTCAAAAAAAAAAAGAAAAAACAAACAACAAAACCAAAGCAGCACAGCAACAACAGCAAAAAACGAGATAAACAAACAGAGAAAAACAAAAACAAAAAAAGAAACCCCAAAAACGTAAAGAAAATAAGAATGAAGAGAGAAGCAGGCAGACGGACAGAGAAGAGGGGGGAAAAAGTAAAACTTAAAAAACAAAAACTAAGTCAGACATTCGAACACTACATTACAATGAAACTTATGCTTATTCATTTTTGGGGCCCTTTCTGCCCGTGTGTTTGTTTGTTCATGTGTGTTCGTATACAGCGTGGTGATAATGCCACACAAGGGCCAAGTGGGATGGCGGATCCACAGATGGCTATGTAAACATACATTCGCCAATCCTCGATAAGAGTGTTTAAATATCGAACATAAACAGTTCGAATAACGGTGAAATGGAGACTAGAACGTCATGTGACAGACTCTCACCCAACAGGTGCCCCCTGGCTCAGCAGCAGGAACCTGACTGTCAACCAAATACTGCTGATGTTGGAGGAAGAAGAAGAAGGAAAGGGGCCAGAACCAACTGGACGAAAGAATTGAATAGAACTGTTATGCAATGCTACCTGAAAAGTAACCCCAAGGAGAGGGGCTACAGGAGACGGATGCATAACATCTGGAACGAGATTGGTTTATTTAAATTAGATGAACAAAAATTGGCCGGGCAGGCTCGGGTAATAAGAACTAATGGGTGGATAAGCGAGCTGGAACTGGAGGAACTGAACAGAGAGAATGGCTTGGAGATGGCGGGTGTAGTATGCCAGACAAGCGAGCCGGTGGGAAATGAAGGTGAGGAGGTCCTGATAACGGAGGAACCACCCGAAGCAGACAATGATCTGAATACTGAGATAAATAATACCTGGAACAGAGATACGGCCACTGAGGAGATGAATGCTGACGGGCTAGGACAAGATTCGGTTGACATCCTAAATCTAGTGGTAGATGAATTGAACAATGATAGTGGGAGACCTATGAACCTAAGATTTGTAGACAGGAAAAAGTTAAAAGAAACAACAGCTAAGGTAAACAAAGTCATCCCATACCTTGAGGCGAGGAGTCTTCACCAGTGCAACAATATCCTCAAAGCAACAGCAAATACGGTGAGGAAACTACTTGGTATAAAAGCGAGAGGAAACAACAGACAAGAAAGAGCAGAGCCGTGGTGGAAGAAGCGACTGAGTGGGCAAATCGGGGAAATGAGAAATAACATAGGAAAGCTTCAGTCACTACTGAATGGGACACTAAAAAACATAGGCACTAAAAATAGACTGGAAATAAAATACAAAACTAGGAGGAAAAAGCTAAATATTATCATAGAGGAATTGAAGCAACGCATTGTAGCAAAGAGTGCCAAAATCAGGCGATACGAGAACAGAGTCAGTCAGTATAAACAGAACCGCATGTTCGACAACAACCAGAAGATGCTGTTTGGACAGCTTGAGGGGAAAGAAAGAGGCAACGACTTGATCCCTGGGGCGGAACAAGCTAAAACATTCTGGAGAGGAATATGGGAGCAGGATGTTAGACACAATGCCCAGGCAGGGTGGATTGAGACAGTACAGAGGGGGATCGGTGGGAAGGCACAGCAACAGACTGATTTGAGTATCACAGTTGAAACTCTTAAGGGGCAGGCCAAAAAACTAACCAACTGGAAATCACCAGGCCCAGATGGTGTGCAGGGGTATTGGATTAAACATTTAACATCCCTCCACCCGAAGCTGACGGCCATGTTCAATGACTGCTTGGTGTCGGGTGAGGTGCCAGAGTGGTTGACAAAAGGTACCACAGTTCTGATAATGAAAGACCGAATCAAGGGTAATGATGTTACCAACTATAGACCTATCACATGTCTGTCCGTAATGTGGAAACTGTTGACGAGCATTGTGTCTGAGGAAATCTACCATCACCTCCACACAAACAACTTGTTACCGGACGAACAGAAAGGATGCCGAAAGAAGTCACGTGGTACAAAGGACCAGTTGCTTATTGATAAGATGGTAATGGGGAATTGCAGGAGGAGACACACTGATCTTGCCATGGGATGGATAGACTACAGAAAGGCATTTGACATGGTGCCTCATTCCTGGATCACCAAAAGCCTGGAGGTCTTCAGGGTGGCAGATAACATCAGACAGTTGCTGGGCAGGAGTATGGGGTCCTGGGAGACAGAGTTGACATCAACTGGAGTATCCTTGGGAAGCGTGAAGATCAAGAGAGGTATCTTCCAGGGAGATAGCCTGTCCCCTCTGTTGTTTGTCCTTGCCCTGATGCCCTTGACCATTATGCTGCGAAAAGTGAGAGCAGGATACAAGTTGGGAAGGGGAGAGCTTACCATCAATCACCTCCTCTTCATGGACGATCTTAAGCTCTTCGGGAAAAGTGAGAAGGAGTTGGATGTGCTTGTTGACACTGTCCGTATTTTCAGCAGTGATATATGTATGCAGTTTGGTATTGGTAAATGTGGAGTCATTGTGATGAAGAGGGGTAGGTTGAGCAGAAGTAACGGGATCCAGATACCAACAGGTGAGATGATAAAGGAAATTGACTCTGAGGAAGGATACAAGTATTTGGGCGTTCTGGAGGCTGATGGTATAAAGAACAAAAAAATGAAGGAATTGTTAAGAACTGAATACATTCGGAGAGTAAGGAGCGTATTGAAGTCACATCTGAACAGCAGAAATGCCATAAGCGCAGTAAATTCCCGAGCTGTGTCTATTATTAGGTACAGTGCGGGAATTCTGAGATGGAATGTTGCTGAACAAAAAGAAATGGATAGGAAGACTAGGAAGCTATTGACTATCTACAACATGTTCCACAAGAGGAGTGATGTCGATAGACTCTACCTAAGGAGATCTGAGGGTGGAAGAGGTCTTATCAGCATAGAGGACTGTGTTCAGATGGAGAAAAACAACCTATACAAATACGTGACCTATAGTAAGGAGCCAATGCTCAGAACTGTACTGAAGGAGGGGACAGTAGGCCAGGGGATGTCCAAGGAGGAAATAACATCAAGGAGGAAGAGCAGCCTTAAGGGAAAATCCCTTCATAGTACCTTCTTTGAGAAAACTGAATTTAGAGATCCACAGACATGGAACTGGTTGAGAAGAGGAGACCTCAAAAAGGCTACAGAAGGAATGCTAATGGCTGCGCAGGAGCAGGCCCTCAAAACGAAGTGGTTGAAGCACCATATCTAGAAGGAGGAGGCTAGCCCACTGTGCAGGATCTGTGGAGAGAGAGAGGAGACTGTGGCTCACATTGTGTCCGAGTGTAAACACCTAGCCCAGACCCACTATAAGGGCTGGAGACACGATGTGATGGGCAGGGTGATCCACTGGCACCTGTGCAAAGTAAACAATCTACCACATTCTGAGAAATGGTATGAGCATAGGCCAGAGGCGGTGATGGAGAACAGTCAGGTGAAGGTGCTGTGGGATTTTAGGATACAGACGGACCAAAAACTGGAACACAATAGACCTGACCTGGTGGTTATGGACAAAGAAAAAAGATCGTGCCTGATTGTGGATGTGGCCTGCCCGTTCGACACGAGAGTGCAAGAGAAGGAGAGGGAGAAAATTAACCGATACCAGGACCTAAAGTGGGAGGTGAAAAGGATTTGGAACTGCCATGAAGTCAAAGTGATCCCGATTGTCATAGGCGCACTGGGGACTATCTCCAAAGGTTTCCAGGGATGGTTAAAGAAAATCGGCCCCTTCACGCTTTTTGGAACGCTTCAAAAGGCATGCTTGCTTGGAACAGCAAGAACCCTCCGATACGTCCTGAATATCTGAGGCTGCAGGTAGTGGCTTGATATTCAATCCAACGGACTTTCCAGTTAACCAACATCAATGACTGAGATTCAAGGAATAACAATAACAATAATAATAATAATAATAATAATAATAATAATAATAATGATTTGTTTATTGGCCACAAGGGCTGACATCAAGAAAACATTACAGATGGCACAGGTCGGTACAGGACGTTACGATGTGGGTTTTGTGCGTGTAAAGATTTGTATTATTTATATAAGAAAAGAAAAAAGACAATGTATAAACAGTAAAAATAAAAATTGAAACACTGAAAAAATTTCCTAGTTGGGGCGTAGACGGCTACTAGCCTGAAAGCATTGCCTTCGCAGCCGGTCATGTCCAGCACCACCGAATTACCTTCTGGGTCTAGGAAGATGTCCCGTATGGCGAGATTCAAGCCTCTCCGAAAAAGGACGGCAACCCCTCCCTCCGATCCAGGACGGCTGAGTGAGATATGCGTATACATCGTAGCCGCCGAAGATAGGTACGATGGCTCGTGCTTCGGAGATTCTGGTCTCGCTGATGGCCACCACATCTATGTTTAGTGACCTGATGTTGAGCAGGTGGCCCTGCTTCCAAGATGACCCCAGGCCACGTGCATTTATACTGCTTATTCTGAGTACGGCCATGTTGGATGTGAGAAAGGGTCACATACCTTGATCATGTGGTAAAGGGACAGTAGAACCGTCCCTTTGGCTGGTCATGGGTGTTTCCAAGAGGATGTCAGTGTATATCCTCTTGGTAACCGACCCTCTTAAGTCTCCAACTGCGTTGGGGAAAATAATAATTGTTTCTACTTTTGGCACGAGGCCATAAATTACCCAGTACATTACTGGTACTTTATTTTATCGACCCCGTAAGGATGAAAGGCCAAGTTAACCTCTGCGGGATTTGAACTGGAAAGGGCCGTAACTCTATGCGTCAAAGCTTCACGTCCGACCCTCTACCTATACTGCCAATCCACCGCCCTAATAATAATAATAATTGTTTCTACTTTTGGCACAAAGCCAGTAGTTATCCAGTGTATTACTGGTACTTTATTTGATCGAGCCCGTAAGGATGAAAGGCAAAGTTAACCTCGGCAGGATTTGAAGTCAGAATGGCAAGGGCCGGAACTCTATGCGTCAAAGCATGGCGTCCGACCCTCTACCGATAATGCCAATCCACCGCCCTATTAATAATAATAATAATAATAATAATAATAATAATAATAATAAGGTAGTAAAGGATCGTAACTCTATGCTGCAAAGCATGGTGTCCGACTCTACTGATACTGCCAATCCACCGCCCTGATAATAGTAATAATACTAATGAAAGATTGATTTGTTATGTCTTCTCTTCTTACTTTCTTCCTCCTCCTTTACTTCCGCACTAGATCACAAGCGTGACCAAGGTTATGTCGATATCTGTATATATATAAAGTTAAGTATGTGTGTCTGTGTGTCTGTGTATTACCTATAGGGGCCTCCATCTTACGACCGATTTTCATGAAACTTTACAGGCTCATAGATTAGTCATCGGGGAGTGTTTTCTATATATCAGCGTATAGTGTTTTCTTTTATTCCGGGGTAATCACCTTTTTCTAGGAATCGAAAAATAAGATTTTTGGCTCTAGCTCCCACATTTTGCCACCGATTTCGTTAACATTTTAAGGCAGAATAGGATTTATCATTGCACATCCTGTAATGGCTTTATATTTTGCATTTGTTGTTCAGGGACTGCGTGGCAGCCGCTTAAATATTCAAAAATACCACTTTTAGACTCAAATTTCCTTTTTTCGGCTCTAGCTCCCACATCTTCCTACTAGATATGATTATTTCACGTCTTAAAGTGGATTTACATTTTGGATTTCCTGTTCAGGAACAGCGTGGCAGCCGCTTAAATATTCGAAAATACCACCTCTTCGCTCAAATTTTCCAGGCCTTTCCTAAACATCATTGCCACTCCACGTCCCATTCCCGGCCGACTAGGAGTTGCGAGGATCCGATACTTGTCGAAAATGAGGCTAGTGTGCCTGCGTCGGAAATCCCAGTCGTGATGACGACAATAACATCCATATCAAATGAGCTGACGTCATTCAGCGACCGACCTTGCTTCCAGGATGACCTCAGGCCATGAACATTTAAACAACCTACTCTTAATATCGCCAAGTTGGGTAGTTGATAAAAAGAAAACGCGTGTGTGTGTTGGGGGAGGGGGCTGCTACTTATCCTCCGGGCTCTGTTGGAGATCGGGTGGTTCAATCTCCATGTTTGGTAGGTTTTACTTTGGGAACCCCTTTAAAAGTTTGTTTGTGGCTTTAACATATGTTGTTCCCACGCCTTGTGAGTAGCTCTTCCTAAAATGTTTATATGTTTGAGGTGTCATTTGCACCATCATAAGCGACTATGGCAATTTGAAGGTGCTGGTGCCAAAAGTATCCCCCTCTCTCTCAATTTCCTCACTTTGTGCACTAAGGGCCATCAGTTCTTGCCCTCCTCTATCACGCATTCCAGGAACCATCATAAATCCAGTTCTGGCTGGATCCTGGGAATGCGAACCTTCATCGTTTTTTCCCATGTGGGACTGATACATCACAATGTGGTCCATTTCACAGTGGGCCACCGAGTGGTTGATGGCAAGGGCTTCGGCTTTGAATAACACCGAGATGGTGCCGAAATGTCTGCCCCTTTCCATATACTCTATATCTTCACTGATGCATTTCAGTGCGGTTTCCATTTCAAATTGTGGGGCCTATTCCTCTTTGTATGTTTGCATCTAAAAATCGAAGTTTTCTTTTGTGTTGCCGCCATTACCTCGACCGGGACGGTTAGGTTGGCCTAGATTTATTCTCTTTTGATCAATTTCCACGAATGGGCCAAATGTTCTACCTTATCTGTCAAATCAATATGAACAAATTGTCTCTTTTTTGCCGTTGCAGCAAGGAATATGCTGCTGTTGTTGTTCGTTCGGTTGTTGTTGTTCGCGTTGTATTCACTTTTGTTTTCACTGTTTTTGATGTTGGTGTAGTTGTTATTGTTGTTCATGTTATCATTTACGTTGTCACTATCGTGTGTGTTTGTTTTTCGATGTTGCAGTGGTGGTGGTGTTTCCAGTGGTGTTGGCCGCGCTTAGCATTGTTGTGGTGGGCGCAACGGCATCTACAGTGGTGAGCAACGGCAGAGCCGTAACATTCACTTCGTTGGTACGAGAAATGTTTGGGCTGCTGTCATTGTTTTGAGAATTTTGGCTGTTCCACTCGATGACAGCCCGCCATTAGTTTAGCGGTCACAACATCTTTGTCTGTCATCTTAATTTTCGCAGAAAATTGAAGAGTGTGCTTGAAAAACAAACAGATTTAGTCCTTACGGGCTTCAGGTAGAGCTAAACAACCTAGCTTACTAAGATACTGGCTCGCTTAACTTCAAACAATAACAAAGCTTCAATGCAAAATGTTGAATAACTGAAAAAATATGACTTACACGAGCGATATAAATCACGTCTTGAAAGACTGAACAACAAAGATAATAATCTAAACTCTAATAAAGGAAGGTCTGCGGGATTGCGTACGGTTTATTTTTTTTTATCCCGTTTGTAAAATAAGTTGGATTACTTTGAATAAATAATTGTTTCTACGTTAGGCACAAGGCCAGCAATTATCCCAACCTAGGAGCACTAATGTATTTTAATATATTCTGTAATTGCTCCTATTAAAAAATGTTTCTATAACATAAAATTGAGGTATGTTCCTTATTCCTTGTTTGACTATGTGCCAGTAAACAATATCCAATTAGACGAGATGACTGACGACCATCGCCCGCCTAAAGTGGATATCGTTTACTGGCACATAGTCAAACAAGGAATAAGGAACATACCTCAATTTTATGTTATAGAAACATTTTTTAATAGGAGCAATTACAGAATATATTCAAATACATTAGTGCTCCTAGGTTGGGATATATTTAAGTCGTCATATACTGCCGCATGGTGTGATGTCATCCTTTGGATCACTGCATGTAGATAGCACGTCTACTGTGCCCGAGCTCTCATTGTCCAAGTGTTATTGACTCAGCTACTGACGTCAGAACGTGACGTCAGAACGTGACGTCAGAACTAAGGGCAGTTAATCGACAGCCTTCACAGTCGACGCTAGATGGCGTGATCTTCTACAGACTCCTATGCTTTTAGGTTCGTCAATGTTGTCGGAGGGATATGATGCGACACTCAAATGTTGTCTGGACTGATGTTAGGTTTCTGTCTCCCTGCCTACGTTTCAAGTAAAGGCGGTCTATGTCACTGTTGATGTGGAGGTTTCCGGTGTTATTTAAGATTTTCTAGGGTTTAACATCAATTCCTCGGATTTCGTATATCGTCCAATCGAGTATTCCACACGTTGGAGTTAGATCAGGCACAGCATTGTAAGCTACTGTTTTATTGCGCGCAGAGATTTCAGATGATCATATATTTCATAATCGGGTGTAATATTCCCTGGTTACGCATTCCTTGTTACATATACCATCATAATATATATTCCATCTATCCCTAGGTATCTGTAGCAGTCTTCAACAGATATATGTGATACAGTTAGGTCATTGATAAAAATGTTGCTAGATTGGGTTGTAGTTTTTCACCGCTTTACAATCATGTATGAACATTTATCCTGAGCAACCCCAATTCCTATAACCTTTGAGAATGTTGTAACTTAGTCAAGATTTGTCTTCATCGCATCTATTTTCTTGGCTTAGAGTTTCAGTTCATCTACAAAGAAATGATAGGCTAAGTTCGTATTTCTGAAGTCCTGTGAGCCAATAATGTTTTCTTCACATTTCTTGAACAGAAAGGACAAGGGGTTTAATGACAGGATAAATAGTAGTACAGTAAGACTGTCTCCTAGAAATATACTCATGTGATATTCTATTTTAACCGTGAAAATAGAGTCCTCCTTCTCTGTCTTTAACTTTAGGATAGTAGCACAAGAAGAAAATAGCTTCTCTATGGATCTGATAACAGTGTATGGAACTTTAGCAAGTTGGTGGGCCTCTATCATCCAAGAGTGGGGAACAGAATCAAATACTAAGTTGTCGCACGGTTTTGTGAATTAGGAGTTAAGCACACCCCAAACACTTTTCTTCCCAGCTGCTTGCTCACCTGTGACGATGTTATTACTGTCACAGTGATCTTGGAGAAATAGATTCAAGCAGACTGTATGCATTTTATACATCAGGTTCTAGCATGCAATGAGTCGGTAGTTTTTTGCCAAGTGGGTGTCTTTGTTCTGGAGGACCGGTATTGTTTGTTCTAATGTCAACCACCCTGGTATATGTGCATCTCCCTTGAAAGTTTGTTGATAGATGTTGATAATATACATCCGATAGAATGTCAGTTTTTTATATCAGTACCCGATAATCAAGTCTCTTCCTGGTGTTTTCTTATCTTGAAGTTTTCCCATCACAGTCTCAATGGTATCATTAATTATTTACCCCATATTTTTCTCCAGATGGAATTTGTCTTTCTGGGATGGGCCCTCAGTGAAATTGATTACTTTTCCCTTCATATCTCTATTGACTGGTGCCTGGTTTCACCTGAAACTTTTGTTAACTATTTTTCTTTCAGCCACCCTTTTCTGGTATCGACATTTCTCGCTGACAGCTCTCAATTCTTGTTTGGGTGTGGTCAGCTTATTTTGAAGAGTTCCTGTTTTACTGTATCTAGACATCGTTTCTATTTTATTTTTCACTCTTTGTTACCGAGGAGTATAGTTTTTTTTTTGTTTTTGTTTGCGTGTAAGAAACACTGTCACACATCCAATAGTTTTGTTTCTATTTTAGTAATATATGATGGCAATTTTGGTGCTGTTTTGTTAATATCTGTTATCACCAAGATATGCTTCACTGTCGTTGCCAGGACATGTAAACAGGCGTTGATTTGCCAGAATATTGGGGTTTTAATTCGTTGTAAATATTCATCTCCAATTTCATCAATAGCAAGTAAGATTTCATTATTTGGTTTCATTTTGTTTAGTATTGTTGTTCTGCAAGAGAAATGATTATACATGTATTACTTTCTCTCTGAAGGATTTCGTTGAGGATTTCAATTGTTTATACTCTTTGATTTTCCAAGCTAATGGCAGATGTATTATTATTAACAGTTCAGGTAGAATCACTTGATATGCGTGGTGTCAAATTTCTTACAGGCATTGTTGTTTCAAGGCACTCTTCGGCCTGGATGTTAGAAAGTCTAGAAGTATGGCGACCTCTAGCACGTATTGTTGATTCCATGTTTGTTCTGGGAGACTTACAATTAATAATATTCAAGTTATTTTTACGTTCAACAAACGTTGCTTGTTGGCGTAATTGTTCGGCTGTGAAGTCATTTAGCTCTGGATGTATTTCTTCCCAGTATAGCTTCATTCTGTTTATATAGCCAACGAGGGGAAGGGGGCATTTTATAACAATTAAATAAATCTCTCTTAAGTTCGTAACTCCAAGAGAGATGCGATTTATAATTTCGGTTTCTTCTGGAGCTACAACTAAATAAATTTTGTTTACCTTTCTCGTTGCTTTAAAACAAATAATAAAGTTTAAAAAATTGTGCTCAAATAATTGTGCTCAAATAAGGCCCAAATATTATGAGGTCAACGTGTCGTGCGTTGTCAACCGTTTGTGACAAAAATATAACAATGAGTGCAACGTAAACACATGAAAACTAACAAAACTTACGGACTGATATTCAGATACGACTTGACAGGCCAGACAACAAATGTAATAATAATGGTTTCTCATATAGGCACAAGGCCAGAAATTTGGGGGAGGGGAAAGTCGATTAAATCGATCCCAGTGCGTTACTGGTACTTTATTTTATCAACCCCGTAAGGATGAAAGGCAAAGCTAACCTCATCGGGATTTAAAGCACATTGTCCACCGCTCTACCGAACCGCCAATCCATCGCCCTTTAATTGCTTAATAATTGTTTCTACTTTAGGCACAAGGCCAGTAATTAGCCAGTACATTACTGGTACTTTATTTTATCGACCCCGTAAGGATGAAAGGCAAAGTTAACCTCGGCGGGATTTGAACTCAGTCCGTAAAGGGATGTTACAGTGCTGCAAAGCATGGCGTCCGACCCTCTACCGATACTGCCGATCCACCGCCCTTAAATATAATTGCTTTTAGTTCGCTACGTTAAGTATGGTAGACAACTATATAAACAAATTACTACTCGGCGAAAATGAGGCAAGTAGATGACTACGTATAAACTTCCAACTCTTCGATTTCGAAGTCAGCACATTAACGTCTTGACCAAATGCAGTTTCAACCAACTATTTTCTTTTGATGTTTCTTGATCAGACATAACAATAGAAGCTGTGACATTGGTGCCGTCATCTTCGCCCACTTATTCCTGAGAGGTTCGTGGGTGCAGAGTCCTCAAACAGTCCTTTCAACGGGTCCTGTCAGAAACAACTATCTCCAACTTATCCGGCTGAATACCAAAGCCAGACCAGCCGAGCTCATGTATGTTATTCAACAATCTTGCCTGGATCTCCTGTCGGTTGGTTTTGCCAGGTCGGCGATTCTTTCCTGAGACATTCTAACTATATGTCCGTAATATCTGAGCTATGATCTCTCAATTTGTGGAAGCAGCGGCTCTCCTTAGAGCGGCTCTCCGGGCTACGCATTCTATCGAGTAACGTTACTCTAAAGACACTTCGGAGAAACCCCATTTCGGCCGCTTGTAGTCGCGATCGTATTCTGTCGGTAATTACCCAAGATTCATTCGGCAAATTTCAACGAACATAGCTCCTGATAATAATCGAACCTGTGCCACAGATTCTGTTCGCCAGAGGCTTACCTCATACGCTAAAGCACCATCTCTACAAAGTAATAGATATAAAATTGAAAAGATTGTCACGAGGACGTCTATTTTGGGAATCCTCTCTCGTCCTCAATTTGAGAAATATGCGGAGGTGTAATGTAAGATCAACTCGATAGTTTAAACTATTCAACTTTATTTAAGTTCACATATCACGCGAACTTAAATAAAGCAATCTTATGAATATAAATGAATAGAGGAATGCGTGAATAGTTAATGTGCTAATATAATATGTGAACCAGCCTCGTTAATGAAAGAAAAACGAGTTTAATTAGTGAATAAAGGCAATTAACCTCTATTTGTTTGTTTGTTTTGTCTTTTGTATTTCATTTTTTTTTTCATTTTTTCTTTTCTGTTTAAACAAATACGTTTTACAGAAAAAGCAAAATAAATTCTATCTAAATATTGAAATTCAAATTGAACATGATAAATTATTTTTAATTTCATTGACCAGAAAAGTAAAACTGTCTGCATCAGAAGATTATTGGTTATTATTGTTATTAATGGTTATTATTGTTATTTTTACAATTAAGCTAGTGTAGTGGAAGAATAATTAGAGAACATAAAATGTGTTGCAATGTTTAATTACGTCTGTTTAGTTTAAAAGTTCAAATCACGCCGAGGTCGGTTTCAATATTCATACTTAGCGCGTCGATAAAATAAAATGCCAATCAAGTACTGAGTGCGATATAATCGACTGTTCCCTTCTACAAAATTTGCTGGCCTTGTAACTAAATTAAAAAACCCATGATTATTATTATTAGAAGGATGATGAGGGCGGTGGATTGGCACAATCGTTAGCACATCGGACAAAATGCTTTGAAACATTTAATTATGGCCCTTTACGTTCTGAGTTCAAATCCATTCGGGGTTAGCTTTGTATTTCATCTTTCCAGGGTCAAAATAAAGTACCAGTTAAGTACTAGAGTCGATATAATCGACTTTCTCCTTCCCCCAAATCACTGGAGTTGTGCCAACTTTAGTAAGAATTAGAAGGACAGTGAATGAGAGAATCGGTACAGAGGCGGACAAAATGACAAGCAATATTAACTATGTATCTTTATGTTCCAAGATCAAATCCAACGGAGGCCGAATTTTCCTTCCAGCTTTCCGAGGTCGATAAAGTAAGCCCCAGATAAGTACTGCGGTTAATTTGATAAATTACATCCCTCACTACCAAAATATAACGTCTTGTGTTTATGCTACAAATTTGCATTACTATATATATTGTTTAATTGCACATACAGTTCTGTATTATTATCGGAGGTGGAAATGAGATGAGATGTGAGCTTAATGTGATATATGAAAGCATGATAGCATCACAATGTCTTCTCTTACGACACCATATCATATGTAAAGGGGCTGTTTGGGTCTCTTAATATATATCTTTTGACAAAACAACAAAAGGAATATCACATAAAATCAGAGAAGATGTTATTATACCAGCTACAATTACATTGTAATTGTTATCAAGAAAGACGCTGAACCTGCGATTAATGTCAGTCCTCAGAGTATTTATGAGACTGCAGAAGATGTTAAAAAGAGAATAGTTTAGATATAGAATTTCGATAGTTTTCCATCCAGTTAGACAATTCAACGTCCAAATAAGAAATACATTTTTGATGGATTTCTTTATTATTCCTATTTTTAAATAGCTTAAGACTGAAACGAATTTCTCTTTTGTGTGAGGGAGAGACTATCTGATAAAAAATCCATTCCTCTTAATGTATAGAGAGAGAGGTGTAGTGATGATAGTAGCAGTAGCAACAAAATTGTTTTTTGGAGGCAAAGGAAATATTCTGTAAATATGTGTGTATATCTCGATGGTGTTAATTGACTGATCAAGAGTTGAGATGGAGAGGCAAGGGGGGAATTGTAAGATAGAGAGAAATTCTATGACAACAGTAGGGTTGTAAAAGGAATTCTATTATTGGAATATGGTTTCAGGGAGTGTGTGTATAGTGTGAGGGTATATATATATATATAAATACACAAGTGGGGAGAGGAGGCGTGTCATGTGCCTTTGTGCTTCAGCATGACTGTCACAGGTCCCTTTGTGGTGGCAAATTAAAAAAGAAACAGAGCAAAGCATCAGTGGTGGCTTTCAATCAGGATGTTTTGAAAAATATGTGAATGACCAATTTTTTCTCTCTTATTTCGTGGTGTGTGGTGTGTGGGGGAATCTAACGGGGATGGTTACATATTTAATTTTGGTTTAAATTTGTTAATAAATAGTTTTTCTTTGTTTATTCTTTGTTGCTGAGTGAAAGAATCGGAGCACTTGAACACGGAAGATTTTAAAGTTGGGTAGGGTCATTCCTGCCTAATCTCCAATGTGGCTCTTTAAGGGGATTTTTCTTGTGTTCACATCTCGGATTTGTTGGAGATGGATGGTCATTCTTTTGCGTAGTGACACACCCGTCTGTCCCATATAGTTATGTCGACAGCCACCGCATGTGAGTTGCAAATGAAGTTGTTTTTCACTGTGAAAGTTTGGCCATCTTTAAACATGAATTTTTGTGAAGAAACACACCTACCACCCCTGTTGCTGCTACTATCATCACTACACCTCTCTGTCTATACACAAGAGCTCCTTCTCAGCAAGGAAGATGAAAGAAAAAAAACTTACATCTTAATTTTAAATCTTTAATTTTTATTTTTTAATTCTGTTTCATTCTTTTTAATTGTAATACTCAACATTTGATAAGATGAATTTTAATAATACATCGAAACCGATAATACTTTATATACTTTATATACTTTATATACATTATAGAACTCTTTTTTTAAAGAATTGTCCCTCTCATTTTATCAATAGTGTCACTTTGACGAATTAAAGAAAGGGAAAAAAAGAAAAACAGACCCTAAAATATATTTTCTGTGCTATTTCTAATTTCACCTTTTCTCTATAACCACTGTTTTGTATAGAACCTTACTTCTCTTTTCTAATATATATATATATGGTGGGGGGTATACTTTTGATGTTATCTTGATTACAGTAAGAGTGGCTTGTATGTTTGTCAGAGGAAAGTTATAAAGAATAAGTGAACACATACGTAGAAACTCAGCTTAATCTATCTGTATTAGAATCATGACTATACGTATATATATATATATATATATATATATATATATATATATATATATATATATATATATATATATATTTATATATTAGAAAAGGGAAGTAAGGTTCTATACAAAACAGTGGACATAGAGAAAAGGTGAAGCTGGAAGTAGCACGGAAAATATATTTAAGGGTCTGGGGTTTTTTTTATCCTTTCTTTGATTCGTCAAAATGACATTATTGAAAAGATGATATTTTTGAAAAAAGGAGAGAGACAATTCTTTAAAAAAAAAGTTTTATAATGTATGTAAAGTATATAAAGTATTACCAGTTTTGATGTATTATTAAAATTGATCTTATCAAATTTTGAGTATTGAAATAAAAAATTAAAAAGAATTAATAGGAGTTAAAAACTAAAAATTAAAAGTTTTTTCCCCATCCAACTTGCTCAAAATTTGGCTGGAAAATGACTTCTTGGTGGTAGTGAAGATAGGGCTATCTTCACTACCACCTCTTTAATTGTTAGTTTTCACCTCACTAAGCGTTGTCTGACAATCTGGACACTAAAGAACTTAATATCTCGGAGACCATCCTTGAATGTGCCAAGCCATTGTGCCCACCTGCTCGACGCAAGACGCAGCCCTCAATCGGAACAACAACAGAAGCAAGAGTAATAACAACAACAATATCTCCAAAATAATAACAATAACAACGCCAACAACAATAGCAAAAGCAATGGCAACAACTCAAAATTATCTCCTCAACAATAACAACTAACGACAATGACCACAACTATAGCAGTCGTAGTCGTAGTAGCAGCAGTCGCAATAACAACAACAACAACAGTAATAACGAAGCAGCAACTTTATGGAAAACAATAGAAAGCATCAGAAAATATAAATGAGCCAAACAGATTGGCTTATAGAGAATATCTCATATGCTGTCTTCTTTTTCTTCCTCTTTTATATTTTTGTTTCTTTTTTCCTCATTTGTTTTCGTTTATTTCCACTTTAAGTTTCGAATTTTCTTTTATTTTCTTTCTGCAGGGCAGTCAGAAAATTATCAATCTTAAAAGGGATGCTTTCCATTCTAATTACAATAATGAAACATGAATAATTCAATTATTCTTTAATTTAAAACAAAAATTTAATTGTATTTAATGGAGATAGTAATAACTTGCAGTAAATAGATAGAGCAGTAAATTCGCCATTTTCTTTCTAGTCTGCTTTGTAATTGCTTACTATTTACTAATGAATTATTATCGATAAGGTATGTTCTGTTAATTATTCTCATTATCGTTTTTATTCTTGTTATTGTTGTTGTTGTTAGTGTTATTGGCTTTTTGGTTATCTAATTATTGTCTCTGTTGATGATTGCTGACGAGGATGACAATGACAACAATGATGATAATAGTAATGATAATGGTGATAAACATCATTATCATGAGTATGAATATCATTATGATAATAACGACGGTTTCTGTGGCTCGTTTCTGTGGCATTCATTAATTACATCGAATGATTTGACAAAATGTCAATGCATAGAAACATTAAAAATACAAAGTCGAGGTGTTGCTAGAATGAAGCCTAATTTTCATGCATTTCAATTTGTTGTACACAATTAAATGGCAGGATCGTCCAGTGCCCGTGCATTGCTGACTTATGTAGTTATGTCGAAAGTTGTTATAGCGTGTGGGATGGATCCGGTTATCAATCGAGTCCATAGTGAAGATCGCCCCGCCGCCTTCCTTTGGCCGAGAAGAGGAGGCAGTTTTCCTCTGTCTGATAGCTGTAGCGAATGAGGTTGTGTGGTGGACGCGACTGACAGGTCTGAAGATATACACTTTCCTCTTTAATCAAACCTTCGTAATTGTTTTCAAGTTCCACTTGGAAAGGAAGACGAGGGTGGAGAGAGAAGTGCTACTCCACAAAACAATTTTTAAAAGGTGGGTGATTGTTACGAGGATGAGTGTGGGTGGGGATATGTGGGGTTCCTAACGTCACCGCTGGGTGGTATTCCCCCATATTGGATAATTCTTTTGTTGATATTTTTTGTTAATTTTTTTTTATATTTTTTCCCGATTTTATGTAAACCCCCACTGTCCCTGTTTTTGTATTGTCCTCTATTTTCGGTCCTTGTGGTCAATAATAAAGAAATTATTATTATTATTATTATTATTAAAACACAGACTGATTTTGCAATAAAGCAAGACATGTTTATTAAATGCTAGCAGCAGTACCCAGCGTTACCTGGGTAGGTAAAATAATATCTGCTTTGATGAAAAGGTGTTGACCTCATCGACTGCTTCTCGATGACTCATCTATGGCCACACACAGGCCATGCTGGGGTGGGTGGTGATGACCTCTATCACTGAGAAATCCGGGTGACTGACGAAGGGGTATGCTGGGGGAGGGAGTTTCGAATTTGAACGAAATCGGTTGAAAAATGTGGGAGCTAGAGCCGAAAAGGCAGAAATTTGAGCGAAGATGAGGTATTTCCGAATATTTAAGCGGCTGCCACGCCGTTCCTGAACAAAAAATCCAAAATGTAAATCCACTTTAAGACGTGAAATAATCAGATCTAGTAGGAAGATGTGGGAGCTAGAGCCGAAAAAGTGGAAATTTGAGTCTAAAATTGGTATTTTTGAATATTTAAGCGGCTGCCACGCAGTCCCTGAACAACAAATGCAAAATATAAAGCCATTACAGGATGTGCAATGATAAATCCTATTCTGCCTTAAAATGTTAACGAAATCGGTGGCAAAATGTGGGAGCTAGAGCCAAAAATCTTATTTTTCGATTCCTAGAAAAAGGTGATTACCCCGGAATAAAAGAAAACACTATACGCTGATATATAGAAAACACTCCCCGATGACTAATCTATGAGCCTGTAAAGTTTCATGAAAATCGGTCGTAAGATGGAGGCCCCTATAGGTAATACACAGACACACAGACACACATACTTAACTTTATATATATACAGATATCGACATAACCTTGGTCACGCTTGTGATCTAGTGCGGAAGTAAAGGAGGAGGAAGAAAGTAAGAAGAGAAGACATAACAAATCAATCTTTCATTAGTATTATTACTATTATCAGGGCGGTGGATTGGCAGTATCAGTAGAGTCGGACACCATGCTTTGCAGCATAGAGTTACGATCCTTTACTACCTTATTATTATTATTATTATTATTATTATTATTATTATTAATAGGGCGGTGGATTGGCATTATCGGTAGAGGGTCGGACGCCATGCTTTGACGCATAGAGTTCCGGCCCTTGCCATTCTGACTTCAAATCCTGCCGAGGTTAACTTTGCCTTTCATCCTTACGGGCTCGATCAAATAAAGTACCAGTAATACACTGGATAACTACTGGCTTTGTGCCAAAAGTAGAAACAATTATTATTATTATTAGGGCGGTGGATTGGCAGTATAGGTAGAGGGTCGGACGTGAAGCTTTGACGCATAGAGTTACGGCCCTTTCCAGTTCAAATCCCGCAGAGGTTAACTTGGCCTTTCATCCTTACGGGGTCGATAAAATAAAGTACCAGTCACGCACTGGGGTCGATTTAATCGACTTTCCCCTCCGCAAAAATTGCTGGCCTTGTGCCTATATAAGAAACAATTATTATTGTTATTATTATTGTTATTCTTTGAGTCTCAGTCATTGATGTTGTTTAACTGAAAAGTTTGTTGAAATGAATATCAAGCCACTACCTGCAGCCTCAGATATTCAGGACGTATCGGAGGTTTCTTGCTGTTCCCAGCAAGCCTTTTGAAGTGTTCCAAAAAGCGGGGCTGGACTAATCTTCTTTAACCATCATTGGAAACTCTTTCAGATAGTACCTAGTGCGCCTATGACAATCGGGACGACCTTGACTTCATGGCAGTTCCAAATCCTTTTTACCTCCCACTTTAAGTTCTGGTATCGGTTAATTTTCTCTCTCTCCATTTCTTGCACTCTCGATTCAAATGGGGAGGCTACATATACAATCAAGCATGATCTTTTTTCCTTGTCCAAAACCACCAGGTCAGGCCTATTGTGTTCTAATTTCTTCTCCGTCTGTATTCTTCACCTGATCGTTTTCTATCACCGACTCTGGCTTATGCTCATACCACTTCTCAGAATGTGGTAAATTGTATACTTTACATAAGTGCCAGTGGATCACCTTGCCTATCACATCATGTCTCCAGCCTTTATAGTGAGTCTGGGCTAGGTGTTTACACTCGGATACAATGTGAGCCACAGACTCCTCTCTCTCTCCACAGATCCTACACAGTGGGCTAGGCTCCTCCTTGTAAATATGGTGTTTCAGCCACTTCCTTCTGAGGGCCTGCTCCTGCGCAGCCATTAGCATTCCTTCTGTAGCCTGTTTAATATCTCCTCTTTTTAACCAGGTCCATGTCTGTGGATCTCTAAATTCAGTTTTCTTAAAGAAGGTACTATGAAGGGATTTTTGATGAAGGTTGCTCTTCCTCCTTGTTGTTATTTCGTCCTTGGACATCCCTGGTCTATTGTCTTCTCCTTCAGCACAATTTTGAGCATTGGCTCCCTACTGTCAGTCACGTATTTATGCAGGTTGTTTTTCTCCATCTGAACACAGTCCTCTCTGCTGATAAGACCGCTTCCACCTTCAGATCTCTTTAAGTAGAGTCTATCGACATCACTCCTCTTGAGGAACATGTTGTAGATAGTCAATAGCTTCCTAGTCTTCCTATCCACTTCGTTTTGTTAAGCAGCATTCCATCTCAGAATTCCCGCACTGTACCTAATAATAGACACAGCTCGGGGATTTACTGCACTTATGGCATTCCTACTGTTCTGATGTGACTTCAGTACGCTCCTTACTCTCCGAATGTATTCAGATCTTATCAATTCCTTCATTTTTTTTGTTCTTGATGTCATCAGCCTCCAGAACGCCCAAATACTTGTATCCTTCTTCAGTGTCAATTTCCTTTATCATCTCACCTGTTGGTACCTGGATTCCGTCGTTTCTGCTCAATTTACCCCTCTTCATCTCTAGGAATCCACACGTATTAATACCAAATTCCATACATATATCATTGCTGAAAATACCGACAGTGTCAACAAGTACATCCAACTCCTTCACACTCTTCCCAAAGAGTTTAAGATCGTGCATGAAGAGGAGGTGGTTGATGGTAAGCTCTTCATTTCCGAACTTGTATCTTGCTGACCTTTTGCAATATAATGGTCAGGGGTATCAGAGCTAGGACAAACAGCAGAGGGGACAAACTATCTCAGTGGAAGATACCTCTCTTGCTCTTCACGCCTCCCAAGGATTCTCCAGCTGATGTTAACTCTGTTTCCCAGGACTTCATACTTTTGCTCAACAACTGTCTGATGTTATCTGCCACCTTGAAGATATCTAGGCTTTTGGTTATCCAAGAATGAGGTGCCATGTCGTGTCGAATGCCTTTTTGTAATCTATCCATCCCAGGTCAAGACCAGTGTGTTTCCTCTTGCAATTCCTCATTACCCCTTTATCAATAAGTAACTGGTCTTTTGTACCACGGGACTTCTTTCGGCATCCTTTATGTTCGTCCGGTAACAAGTTGTTTGTGTGGAGATGATGGTAGATTTCCTCAGACACAATGCTTGTTAACAGTTTCCACATTACGGACAGACATGTGATAGGTCTATAGTTGGTAACATCATTACCCTTGATTCGGTCTTTCATTACCAGAACTGTGGTACCTTTTGTCAACCACTCTTGTACCTCACCCGACATCAAGCAGTCATTGAACATGGTTGTCAGTTTCGGGTGGAGGGATGTTATATTTTTAATCCAATACCCCTGCACACCATCTGGGCCTGGTGATTTCCAGTTGGTTAGTCTTTTGGCCTGCCCTTTAAGAGTTTCAAATGTGATAGTCAAATCAGTTTGTTGGTGTGCTTGTTCACTAATCTCCTTTTGTACTGACTCAATCCACACTACCTGACTATTACGTTCAACAACCTGCTCCCATATTCCTCTCAAGAATGTCTTAGTCAGTTCCGCCTCAGGGATCAAGTCGTTGCCTCTTTCTTTCCCTTCAAGCTGCCCAAACAACATCTTATGGTTGTTGTCTATACTGACTGACGCTGCTCTCATACCGCCTAATGTTTGTGCTCTTTGCTACAATGCGTTGCTTCAGTTCCTCTATGATAATATTAAGCCTTTTCCCCCTAGTTTTGTACTCTATTTCCAATCTATTTTTAGTGTCTATGTTTTGTAATGTCCCATTCAGTAGGCACTCAAGCTTTCAAATTTCTTTTCTCATTTCCTTGATTTGACCATTCAGTCGTTTCTTCCACCAAGGTTCTGATCTTTCTTCTTTGTTGTTTCCTCTCGTTTTTATGCCAAGTAATTTCCTCAACGCATTTGCGGTTGCTTTGAGGATATTGTTGCATTGGTGAAGGTTACTCGCCTCAAGGTATGGGATGACTTTGTTTACATTAGCTGTTGTTTCTTTTAACTGTTCCTGTCTACAAATCTCAGGTTCATAGGTTTTCCACTATCATTGTTCATTTCATTTACCACTAAGTTCGGGATATCAACCAAATCTTGTACTAGCCCATCAGCATTCATTTCCTCAATGGCCATATGTTTGTTCCAGGTATTATTTATTTCAGCATTCAGATCAGTGTCTGCTTCGGATGCTTTCTCAGGTCTCTGAACCTCTTCATCTTCATTTCCCACTGGCTCGTTTGCCTGGCATACTCCACTCTCCATCTCGAACTTAATCTCTCTGCTCAGTTCCTCCAGTTCCATCTCGCTTATCCATCCATTAGTTCATATGACCCGAGCCTGCCCGGCCAATTTTTGTTCATCTAATCTAAATAGACCAATCTCGTTCCAGATGTTATGCATCCGTTTCCTATAGCCTTTTTTCCTTGGGGTTACTCTTCAGGTAACATTCCATGACAGTTCTATTCAATTCTTTCGTCCATTTGTTTCTTGTCCCTTTCATTCTTCTTCTTCCTCCAACACCAGCAGTATTTGGATGACAGCCAGGTCCCTGCTGCTGGTCCAGGGAGCACCTGCCGGGTGAGAGTCTGTCACATGACGTTCCAGTCTCCTCTTCACCGTTATCCGAACTATTTAGATTCGACATTTAAACACTCATATCGAGGATTGGTGAATGTATGGTTACATAACCACCGGTGATTTCATCACCCCAAGTGATTTGATCACCACCAATGATTTTAGCGTGGCACCATCACGCTGTAGACGAACATAAATAAATAAACAAATAGAAAACACTTTAAAAAATAAACATAAGTTTCATTGTAATGTTTGAATGTCTGACTTAGTTCTTTTTTTTTTTCTTTTTGTTTTTCAAGGCCAGTAACATCGGTTACTAGTGTTGTTGCTGCTGCTGCTGCTATTTTTGATTTTAGCTACGAGGGAAGTAGGGGTTGTTGCGTTCAAAACTTTTGAAATTTGTTTTTCTTTCGTTGTTGCATTTGTTTTTGTCTGTGTTCTGTTCTGTAATTGTTTGACTTGTTGCTTATCATTATTTGATCTGAGTTCAAATCCCGCCGAGGTTGACTTTGCCTTTCATCCTTACGGGGTCGATAAAATAAAGTACCAGTAATGCACTGGGTAATTTGCTGGCCTTGTGCCTAAAGTAGAAACAATTATTATTATTGGTTAACTTTGCCTTTCATCCTTACGGGGTCGATAAAATAAAGTACCAATAATGTACTGGGTAATTGCTGGCCTTGTGCCAAAAGTAGAAACAATTATTATTATTATATTATAGTTTAGATTTGACATCGTTTAAACTAAATATTTTGAGAGAGTTTAGAGATACAACGACAATAATTGTCCGCATATGCGTGATGGTTCGGACACCTCGGAAATCGAAGAGGTCGATACCTTATTGGAGGAATATGAAAGGTTGACGGAAGCGAAACTTAACCCGGAAAAGTCGGGAGAGGCAAGTCCATGCCGTCCAACAGCGTTGTTGGGCGTTGGACGGACGGGTCGGTAAAGCTGCTCGGGATTTGGTTCGGGTTAGACCTCCAGGTGGATAATAATTGGGACGAAGTGACGGGCAGGGTAGCCAGTCTGACCCAGAAATGGGCTGCGAGGAAGCTATCACCGAACGGTCGGACGGAGGTATCGAGTGCGTACATCGCGTCCGTCATCTACTACTGCCTGACCCTCGTCTCTTGCCCGCGTTCGCGCCTCCGTCCACCATAGAACCTCTTTCGCTACTGCTACTAGACAGAGGGAAATTGCCAGCAATTCCTGGCCAAAAGAAGGCGGTGGGTCGATCTTTCCTATGGACTCGGCCGATAGCCGTATCCGTTCTACACGCGACACCAGCTGTTCGACATAACTCCACAAGTCACAAATGCACGGACACTGGACGAGTGCGTGCAGAACGGTTTCGTCGATCTGCGCGCATTTCGGGCAGGGTCGTCTAACAGCACTTCCGTGCCTGTAGAGTTTATCTCAAACCGGCAGTGCCCCCCCCCCCCTTGGTAGCACTGCCAAGCGAGAGATTTTTGGAAGTGATCCATCTTCCCCGGCTCGAAAGTCCTCCGAAACACTCTGGTTAGTTCGACTTCGTCGACGCCCAGACCCTCTCCGAGTGCGTCGTAGCATTTGCCCACCACTAATTCTCTATAGAACTCGAGATTCGAGAGTGGAAGTTCCACTGACCGCATTTCCCGCCAGGTAGTGGGCAGTGTGTGCCTGGCAACAGAGTCTCGGTCTCTTCTTGACCCAAGACTGCAGCTCAGTCAAAGAGACGAGCTGCGGAAAGGCCTGTCTGACAAACGGCGACCACACCTGTTCACCGTTTCGGCAGAATGTTGCAGAGATGTTGGAGCCTCAGCGCATGTTTGCGCATCATTAGCCTCGGCATGCCAGCCCTCCACATAGAGTGTGCTGGCAGCAGATGGACCGCCTCACCAACGCAACCTGTCCTCTCCACAAGAATTTGAAGAGGAGCCGTTGAAAAGATTGAAGAAAGACAATTTTCTCTTCGGCCAATCCCTCAGCAACTTTTTCAATGTTCACTTGGAAAGGAATGTGAGGGTGGAGAGAGAAGTGCTGGCTCCCAGTAAATTTGCTGAAAGGTGGGTGAATGTGGCGAGAATGGCCCGTGTGAGTGGGCCTACTCTGATCATGCGCCTGTTGGTGGAGGGGGTTGCCCTTCCGGGGTGCTCTTGGAGCTTCGGGTGGTTCAGGATTGGTGGGGTGCCTGAGTCAGGATTGGTGGGCTGCCCTGGGTGGTTGTCCCCCTATTGGGGAATTTTTCGTTGTTGTATTTTTCTTGTTATTTTATTATTGTTATTCATATTTTTACACGCTATATATGTAAACCCCCACTGCCCTGTCTAGTGTATCGTTCCCTATATGTCGGCCCTTGTGGCCAAAAAATGAAACCATTATTATTATTATTGGATTGGCAGTATCGGTAGAGAGTCTGACACCATGCTTTGCAGCATAGAGTTACGGTCCTTTAAGGTCTGAATTCAAATCCCGCCCAGGTTCAATTTGCCTTTCATCCTTATGGGGTCGATAAAATAAAGCACCAGTAACGTACTGGTTCGATTTAATCGACTTTCTCCTTCCCCTAAAATTGCTGCCTATATAAGAAACCATTATTATTATTATTATTGTTGTTGTTGTAGTTGTTGTTGTTATTGGAAGGAAGCACTTCCCTCAGCACCCTGATTTTCCTCTTGGAGTGAAATCTGAAAAAGTTAGTCAGGGCTTCGCCAAAGAGGAGGCTGGCTGTCAAACGCGTCAACCACACAACCTATTTCGTCATGGTCACCAAAAAAAACACAGGTCAGCAATACTCGGGCACTCGATGAGTGCGTGCAGAACGGTTTTGTTGCCTTGCGTGAACTTTGGACAGACCCGATTGATGGCACTTCCATGCCTGAAGAGTGTATCCCGAACTGGCAAATCTCCTTGGTAGCACTGCCAGGCCAGGGAGTTCTGGAAGTTGTCTATGGGCCCTGGCCCGAAAGTTCTCCCGAAGAGATTTGATAGTTGAGTGGCCTATCATGGTCCGTGCGAATGGGCCTGCCTTGAGCATACGCCTCTAAATTGGAGTAGAAAGACTGGGAGAGGGCACTTTGCTCTAGCGGACTGTGGCTTTTGTAGGATTTCTACATGAGTGACCCTTAGAATCTCCTCACCTTTTGGGAAGTTGTTATGTTTGTTTTAAATGTTTATTTTCTTAGTCTCTTTTATAAATTCTATTTTACACTAAGAAAACCCCACACTGTATTGTCCTGTACTATCTTTAATGTTTCCTTAATGTAAGCAATGTGTGGTTGATAAAAATTATTGTTATTATTATCATGTCAGATTAATCGATTGTTATCTCTCAGAACTTACGATGGTGTGTTGCAGTTATAAATCCTTTACTTATAACTCTGCTTGTAATATGTATTCGTATGATACATTATTCTACATGCTTGACTATCGAATGGAACTGAAGATATAACCGAAATCTTAACGCAATGTTGTATCAAAATAGAAATTAGGACATTTGAAAATGATGAATTTCCACATTTCCATGTAATTATAATTCTTACTTAATTTGTCGTGCTTATTTGATTGACTGCGTGTATATAGGAAACACTCTTTACGTTTTAAGCTCAGATTACGCCACCACACCTAACTTTAACTTACATCCCCCCGGTGCAAATACAAAACACTAATATACTAATATTTTACGTTGCTCCTTCTACCAGGATTGCGACCGGTAGATACTATCAGCAACGGAAAGACCAATGGAAACATTGTTTCCTTAGTCCGATTTGACGAGCTCCACTCCACTTCGGACGCAGGTATTATTCAGTGGACTGTCCAGCCTCCATTAAATTGAGTAGCAAAGCTAGAAGCCATTTTATGATTGTGCTAATTATAATTATTACATTTATTTTTACTTGGTTGCGAATGATATTCTACAGGCTTTACTTCTAAGCAATTCTTCGTTTCAAGACACCAATGTAATTTTTTAACAATATTGGGCAATGTATGAACACTACAACACTTGCTAATACTTTCCGGTAAGTTTATATTTTCTTTCTCCAACTAAAAGAAATTAAGAATCATTATTTTTTTTTATTTATATTTTTTTTTGCATTCATTGAAGATCCGAGGCTGCATAATCGAGAAATTGATATTTTGCTATATTTTTAATGAAATATATATGTTTTTCAAAAAATTGTATGGAAGATCAGGAGATTAGTGAAAATTAAGTATGTAAATATGTAGATTATTAACTTACCTTGTTTCACCACTTTTAGTTACATACGATCCTTTATAAAGGCCTTTTATGTCAGGGGCTATTTTTCCAAAAAAGCTACCGATATTTATAACATAATCTTTTCCTTCTCTTAATGTTTGGTTCAAATTCCACACTTGGTACTTAGTTTCTTTGACGTAGAACTGTTTTTCGATGGAGACAGTATCGGAGATATTTCCATTTAGGTGTAAAGAAACTGACTTTTTATCAAGATTGAGATCTTTTGTGTGGAATATTACATAGTGTGTTGACTTGTTGACGCGTACCGTAATATTAACGCTGCCGGTGAATATAAATGTGTCCATGTCGACCTGTAATTCGAGATGGTAGTGAGAAGGAATCAGGCTTCTCGGCAAACGTTGTCGGTTCCATAATTTATTTCCTTTTCCGCGGCCAGGCTTTACAGCCACGGCAGATTCATTTTTGCCAAATTCTCCAGTTTTCTTTTTTGAAAAACTCTCTCTGTTAACAGAAGCATTCTGATGAGAAATTTGGCAATCGCAGCGTGTATTTCTTCCGACGAAAGCAGCTATGAGAGCAATGAAAATAGTTGCCAGTAGGATTAGGAATAGAAACAAACCGACCTGTAGTCTCGTGGCGTAACATCCAGCACTCGCCTGATTACCTCGTTCTGGTTGAATAGTCACCATTGTATTGTGAGCTTTGACTAAATCATCATTTGAAGGATTTGTTATATTGCTAGTTTGGCTTGGCT
This sequence comes from Eledone cirrhosa, assembly GCA_964016885.1. Lineage (NCBI taxonomy): Eukaryota > Metazoa > Mollusca > Cephalopoda > Octopoda > Eledonidae > Eledone > Eledone cirrhosa. Next base: position 171,844,735 of record OZ024743.1, read on the forward strand.
GAATTCCATTTACTTCCCCGCTGGCTATCATGTCCATGTTCTCTTTCATTGATTTTCACAAGACCCGTTTAAATCCTACAAACGGCAAACAAAAGAGCAGTGAAATAAAATAGCTGTATATTATATGAAACTCCTATAATCAACAATGAAATATAACCACACACACTCAACCGCATACACAACCACGCCTACAACGACACACACAACCACACACACACACACACACACACACACACAACCACACACGCACGCACGCACACACAACCTCACGCACGCACGCACACACAACCTCACGCACGCACACACAGACACACACACACACACACACACAGCCACACGCTTACACAACCACATGCATATACACACATTTATTCTTTATTCACCCACCTCATCACATTCATAAGTGATGTAACTTCTATAGCTGTAACTTAAATTCTTTTTTGGGTTTTGTATTTGAAAACATATAATAAAGTATCTGTGTATACATACATATCCATACATATACGCACATATTTATACATGCATATACACACACGCACATTTATACACACATATATATGAATATATATATATATACATATATATATGTGCGTATATGTGTGTGTGTATACAGTGTTTACCGTACGAAGACGTCGAGGTAGTATTTGAGGTATGTTTAGGTACAAATGTATAATAACACCGTGTAACAAAAAAATATTTTTTCTCTGTTCCTGGCTTGTAATCACTTTTTTGTGTTGCTTAGGTACTAAATAAATAAAAAAAAGTGCTATTAAACAGTTAAAAGTTTGGGTTTGTAAAAATTCTAAGCTATTCACTAGAATTACTTATATGCTGCATTTTACGTTGTATGTAAGTTTAATTTGCTTATGTTAAATGATTATTTTTATATATGTTTCAGGTTAAATTAAAATTATAAAATAAAGAGTAATACCTAAAGAAAATTATAAAAGTGAAATAAAGTATAAAATTGTTAAAAAGGATGTGGATTAAAGAGATTTATTGATACTGGATTTTCGCACCCTGAATAAAGGGTAAGTTGTGTTTTAAGCACGAATTTTCATTAATATGATTAGTGTTCTTTTATATTATGTAAATATGTATTTCCCTTTCCAATATTTATTTTGTATTGCATATCAAATTTATTTTCCAAGAGAAGTATTCTGATGAAGAGGAGGAGATGGATGCTGAGGACTTGGATTACCTGCCTGAGGTACCAGAAAAAGTTCCCCACTTCCCAAACCAAAAAGAAGTCAATGACTTGGTCAGGGATATGAGTCTGACCAAGTCCAATGCAGAGATATTCGTCTCTAGGATGAAAGCAGTGGAACTTGGTCAAGGAGGAAGTGCAGGTGACAAGTCAGAGAAGTCGACACGAACCTTTCTCAGGCTTTTACACTCTTAGGGATGGCTTCTGCTTCTGCCATGACGTGCTTGGACTGTTTGACTTTATTGTGGTGCCGTTTGTGCCCAAGGAGTGGTGGTTATTTATAGACAGCTCCACCACAAGTTTGAAGGCTGTACTCCTCCACAATGGAAACAAGTTCCCGACACTGCCCCTAGCTCATTCAGTCTGCCTGAAGGAAGATTACTAGTGTGAAAGTCCTCTTGGAAGCTTTGCAATACAACCAGTACAATTGGGAAATCATTGGAGACTTGAAGATGGTGGTGGTGGCTTTCCTGCTTGGACTCCAAGGAGGCTTTATTAAATTCCAATGCTTGGTCTGCCTTTGGGACAGCAGAGCCATCTCTGACCACTACAAAAGAAAAAACTGGGAGCAGCGAACAGAATTTGTAGTTGGGACCCGGAACGTCATGTGGGAGCCAGTGGTTGTGCTCATGCCGCCACTGCACATTAAGTTGGAGTTGATGAAGCAGTTTGTGAAGGCTCTCAACCAAGAATCAGCCGCTTTTAAGTACCTTCTTGAGTTCTTCCCCAAGTTATCTGAGGCCAAAATCAAATGTAGAATTTTTGTTAGACCTCGGATAAAGTAGGTGTTTGAGTCTGTCGAATTCTCCAATAAGCTCAATAGGATTGAGAGAACAGCATGGAACTGTTTCAAGGCAGTTGTTAAGGGCTTCTTGGACAACTATAGAGCTGAAAACTACCTGCAACTGGTGCAGGATCTGATAAAGGCTTTTGGCTCCATGGGATGCAGGATGTCGCTTAAACTCCATATGCTGGACGCTCACCTGGAAAAATTCAAGGACAATATGGGCGCCCACTCATAAGAACGAGGCGAACGATTCCACCAAGATGTGAAAGAGATAGAGCGGAGGTACCAGGGCCACTACAATGAAAAAATTATAGGGGACTATATCTGGGGGCTAGTGTGGGAATGCGACCTGGACTACGACCGCAAATCCATGAAATCCAGTCATTTCTGACGTGTATAAGTTGCTTTATAAGTGTTATTTGTTTTTACTTGTTTGCTGCTTTTGATAAGCTTGTGTAATAAAATATATATATACTCTATTAATTTAATTATATGAACTGATAAATTTAAAAAAATGTGTTTTTTCTTGAAACATATGAAAATTTCGAAATATCAAACTCCTTACCACAAGCCCGAACTTCTGATTAAATAATAGTGTTTTTTTTAAAAATAATAATGGGATATAACAAACCATGAAATGACACGTAGAACCGGGGAACAAAAAAATGTGTTACACAGTGTAATTAGTAAAATCCCAATGGAGTGCGGGGTGGTCCACTCCATTTTGGTTGCCCTTCAATGTTACAGACTTTGTATGTAAACACACACACATGCATGCGTGTGTGTGTGTGTGTGTGTGTATTATATTAAAAGAGATTAGAAAATGATTGAACTCTGACTGTGGAATTAATGAATTTCGGTGATTAGCATGAGACAAATATGTTCTACTCTGATTTGATTGTGTAATCACCAATGTACGGATTGCATGCAATTTAATCAATAATAGTAGACCCATGTCGTCAATAATGACTGCAATGTTGTTGAACGTATTTAGTTTTGGAGTCCAGCATTGGTATGTCATATATAACTGGATTTCTGGATATAAGGACAACCACACAAACTAAGAAATTTGCGTTTTGTTAAATTATTCTTTTTCATTAGAGAAGTCCTATAGTTTATGTTGATTGCTGATATGTGTAATCGATTAACGTTAAGAATGATATGTTAATAATATATTTCTAGGAGATGATTACATAAATTTTCAGCGTATATAGACATATGACATACAGGATTAAATATATGTGTAACTTTGGAGAAATAACTATCTATAGGAACGCATGTAGGATTAGAACCCAGCACGTTGGGATTGGAAAGCGAACTTAATACAGCAATATGACTAAGATAGTAAAAGCATAATGTGTGTGTATCAACGAACTAATACCCAACACCAACAATAAATCAACTGAAGAATCGAAGACGTCGCAGACATAAGACCTTCTCTAACACCTGCTTCATGAAATTACCACATTTCAGGGAAAGAATAACCACAGCTATCCGCAGAGCTATCCACATTGCGATCCGCAAAGAAGAACTAAACATACAATTAGCACACTCCGGCCCTTCATTGCATTGTTTAGCCTTCTGTCTGTTTCAACTTTATATATATATATATATATACACACACATATATATATATATATATATATATATATATATATATATATATATATATATATATATATATATATTTATTAAAATAACAGATTAAAGTTTAAGCAAAGAATCGCTGCTTTCACCCTTAACGGGATCTTCTGAAACTAACAAAGAGTTAGTTTCAGAAGATCCCGTTAAAGATGAAAGCAGCGATTCTTTGCTTAAACTTTAATCTGTTATTTTAATAAATATTTGCTCTACGCTTCTTATATATTGGATATATATTTATCCTTATCGAGCCCTCTTTGGATTTTAGTCTTCAAATTTATTAT